>JAZDUA010000129.1:1200000-2400000 GCA_038098605.1 Gryllus longicercus | reverse complement strand
GGTTACAGTGACGTTGGATATAGGGTACTCATAAATAATAAAATTGTTGTGGCCAGGCATGTAGAGGTTGTTGAAGAAAATATTAGATGTGTAGGTTTAAAGGATAATGGTTCCGTGAGTAAAAGATTAGATGAATCTGGGTGTGAAAATTGGGAAACTGGGTCTGAAGATAACAGCGAGGACGAAGAAAGGTTAGTCGAAATCGAATCTCCAAAAGCAGCGCTAAAGGAAAAAACAACAAGGTCGGGTAGAGTGGTTAAAACTCCACAACGCTATAGGGATGATAATACAAGTAACTTTATTTATATTAACGTATGTAGTGCAGATAGCCCGGTTAGTTTTGAGGAGGCGATTAATAGCAATGAATCGAAAAGCTGGAGTCAAGCTATGGATAGGGAAATTGAATGTTTGAAGAAAAATGACACATGGGAGTTAGTTAGTAAGCCAGAGGGCAAAGATCTTATAGATGTTAAATGGGTTTTTACTAAAAAGTTTGATAATAGGTACAAAGCAAGATTAGTTGTTAGGGGATTTCAACAAAAGGAATGTGTTGATGATATATATGCACCAGTAGCTAAAATGCAAACTTTGAAGATTTTACTGTCATACTGTTGTCATTTTGGTTTAATTATTGAACAAATGGATGTAGAAACAGCCTTTTTAAATGGCGAAATCATGTCAGAAGTTTATGTTAAACAACCTGAAGGCTACGAAGACGGCACAAATCGAGTGTGCAAATTGATGAAAGCACTGTACGGTTTACGAGAAAGTCCGAGAGCTTGGTATGAGTGTTTAGATACTTTCTTGAAAAGTTTAGGATTCCAAAGAAGTGAATATGATTATTGCCTTTATGTTTTGCGAAAAAGTAATGTCCTGATTTACTTGATAATTTTTGTTGACGACTTGCTCATTTGTTGTGTAAAGAAAAGTCGAATTAAAGAAATAAAAAATTTGTTGTCAAATAGATTTAGTATGAAAGATTTAGGTGAGGTTAAAAGTTATTTAGGAATTGATATAAATTACGAATACAAGAAAAACAAAATGAGCTTGAGTCAGGAAAATTATATTAATTCATTAGCCGAAAAATACAAGATTAAAGACTCAAAATTATATGCTACACCGATGGAAGTTAACTTGAAATTAGAACCAACTCAGGAATTGCGTAATGATATAAAGTATAGAAATTTGATTGGTGCGTTGTTATATATTAGTTCAGGAACAAGGCCAGATATCAGTTATTCTGTTAATTATTTGAGCAGGTTTCAGAATTGTTATGACGGCACACACTATAAGTATTGTCTGAGAATCTTAAAATATCTGTATTTGACAAGAAACCTGAAATTGAATTATTGTAAAAACGAAAATGCAAAAGTTCTTGATTGTTATGTAGATTCAGATTGGGCAGGTGACAATATAGATCGTAAATCTACGACAGGTTATGTGATCCGTATGTTTGACAATGTTGTATTTTGGAAGTCTCGCAAACAATCAAGTGTAACAAAAGCTTCGACGTACGCAGAGTATGTTGCGCTATCAGATGCTGTGAGTGAAGTGAAATTTCTAAAAGATGTAATGAAAATTTTTGATTTGAATTTTGATGAACCGATTGTAATGTACGAAGACAACTCAGGAGCATTGAGTATCGCCAAATATGGTAACTTTACAAAAAACTCAAAACATATTGAAGTCCATTATCATTTTGTCAACGAGTTGTATATGAATGGTTTAATTGATATAGTCAAAGTAAATACTGATGATAACATGGCAGATATTTTCACGAAAGCTTTGTGTAAAGACAAGTTTGTGTATTTTAGGAATATGATGAATATTAACTGAATTTAAGATAGTATGTATATAAATGTAAGGAGGCGTGTTGGAAATATACATTTATATTGTAAGGTTGAAGTTTGTGAACATGTCGACAGTGTCGCCATCTGCGTCTAGTATATTATTGGAAATGTACTATATATTGAGAGATTGAGGTTTGTGAACGCGCCGACACTGTCGTCATTTGTTTTTGGTATGTAAACGAATGATCACATTCATTCGTCCTTTTTGTCTTACTGTGCAGCAATGTAGTGTTTGTAAAAGACCGTCAAAGACGTTCAATAAGAGTTTATGTATATGTATTTTGTTATAAATAAAAGTGAAATGCAGTGTAGTTCTCAAGAGTTAATTTAACAGGTACCATAATTTGTAAAAAAATACGTTACATTGTTTAAAGATTTATTTAAATAAATACTTCATTAGGAAATCTTTACTTTTGATATTAATATTGTTGAAACACACCGAATTTTTCTGAACTTTTGCAATTTTCTGGATCCTTCAACGAAAATGGAATCTTCGCCAATTTTTACAAGCGTATTTCTCTATCCGTGAAAAAATTAGAAAGAATTTTGAGTCACTTTTGACAAAATTTGAAATGTTGGTGAGGCTTAGTGTAAAGTCCGTACAAAATTTTAAAAAATTCGAATTCGCAGGTTCTTTAAGGAATGCCAGGTTCGACCACATCCATTGAGGAATGCCAATAGTGCCAATTTTAGAGGCAATCGACTCAAAGTTGTACGTGCTCTTGTTCTCCGCAGACAGACGGATGGATAGACGTACAGGCAGACGTTTTGCTGTAATTTTCAGTATCGAGAACACACAAAGCTTGGTTCTGACAACAGCACAACGTGGATTCTGGCAACAGCACTTAGTTGAAGGCGTGAATATTGGGTGTCACAAGCTTCTAAAGTGCAGTGAACAAAATGTGGGGAAAATTTACAGTACTTCGCAGTTAGAGTGCGTTTTCTTAATATAAATGGACATGGTGTGTGTGTAATGGTGGCTGTAAACAAAGTGCCAAAATGAATTAACTCCCGTATTCCCATTGCCTCCAAGTTGGGGCCTTAATTTCAACAGTATTGTTTCATATTACAAATACTTCCATTGTGAATATTATTTCATCAATAGACATATTAATTCCAAACAAAACATATTAGCAAATTTTGGAATTTCCTTCTGCCAGATGTCGATTTAGTCGAGATCTCTACAGGGTGGCACGCTCCAGACCAGGGTGTAGTCATGAAATGCGTGGGTTCGTATCCTTTTTCTTATTAAATGAAATACCTGTTTCTTTACATTATTATTATTGTTATTATTATTATTACTATTACTACTTCTACTATTCCTTTCTTGAAATTCTTCGTGGGAGAGTAACATATACATTTTTTGCGCTATTTTTGCTAATACATGCAGATAGAAATTAAGTGTATGCGTCAATGTGTTGACGTTAATTTTGGAATGTTTGTTTAATAAACATTCCATAATTACCAACAAAACAGTAACAGATTGTTACTGCACTGCTGCTCTCTAAACATAACGACAACTTGGCCGTACATTTACTAGGTGGCATTTATTTCTGCCGCCATTAAGAATTTTTGATTTGATTTCTGCTTTCCTGTCACATCAGAAATAAGCAGACTGATGTTCACAAAAAATGTATATTCTAACTAGTATTGATTAACATTTGGACTCAAAAAAAATTCTAGTACATGAATTCTACTCTTCTTCTCTAAGACTTTTGGACATACTACTGCCCCCGATGGACCCGCATTTTCCCGCTACTGAGACAGTAAACTTGTTTTACTTTCTCTTAAACGCATTATATAGATAGTTAAGTCACGCAACAAAAAAATAGAAGTCAAGATTGTATGGCAAAAATATGTTTGAGAGTTCCTGAGATCCTAAAAGCGTTTTTTTTTTAACGAAATCTGTCCTTCCGTCCTTCAAAAACCGATGATTAACTGCACACTTCCCCAATATTTAACGAAAGAAAAGTATATTTCAAAAATTAAAAATTATGGTACACTTTCCTTAAAACTACTGCATTTTAGAAAACTCCTATTCGCCCAATATGGGGTTAAAACCGCTACATTTGTAAAAACTTCTCACGTTCAACTTTGTTTATTAAAGGGTTGGGCTCGCAAAATCTAATGCTTAAAGTAATGATTATGCACAGTGCTTGCTAAAGATAAGTCCGTGTATTCGAATATTTTCACTGTCAAACAAGTTTTACTTTCTCTCTATGGAGTAGAGAGGAAGTTATGTAACGTTGCGCAAAAAAGGTTATTACATGCCACTGGTAACGAAAGCATCGATAAATCCAGTTGCGAAACTTAGAAAAAATTCCTCACGTTGCCAGAATCCATGTTTTGTGGGTTCTTGATACCAAAAAATTGAATGATGCCTAAACGTGTGTCCGTCTGTGAACAACACTAGCGGCTAAATCGTTTATCAGATTTTCTCTAAAATTAATATTCTCCAATCGATCTGGCTGATGTCGCGGTCCTTTGAATTTGAAACCGATATTTCAATTTTGGGGGGTACTATACGTGAAGCCCCTGGGACGTTTCCAAATTTTCAAAAAATAGCTACATCGCCTTTGATTAAATTTTGTTGTTGGGTTGTAAGAAGGACGTTTAAGAGAATGATGCGGGTCTCATGTTCGTATAAAATCCTGATTTTTCGAAAATTGCAAAAGTTCAAAATCGGAATCTTTTCGGAATCTTACTGCAACTAAAACATTGAAGATAGAGATCTTTTCCCTGAATGAAATCTGTTCTTTAAAGATAAATCTGGAAATAAGGTCATGTGCACTTTTCCCAAATTTGAGTATTTTTCGCGTTCTTTTGCGTGAACATACCACGTAGAAAGTACGTGCTGTTTTAGCACCACTTGTTCACGTTGGATATTCATTTGCGGCCTTAAGTAGTCAATAATATTACTTAAAAATTTAGGTTACACGAAAGGCGGGAATATATATGTGCTGTTGTAGCACAATAGTTTCTAAAATAACTTTCTACATTCTGAAGTGACATGGCAAGCAATGTTCTGTTTTTTCTTTACGGGCATTCAGGTGTTCAAATCATCGGGAACGCTTATCTATCACCATGTCATTCAGCTTATCACATTTCTCTGAACTGACAACTAACAGATGAGATAAGGACTCCACTTCTACTAAAATTCGTTCTCCTTTGCAATATATTACCCTTGTGTAAAAAATCTTAACAAAACCTTTCGTAAAATAACACATCTAACGATACGTGGCCGTCCTGTTAATAGTGCAGGAAGCAGAGGACTGACTTCTGGAGAGAAAATTGTTGTACCGTCAAATGAGGCGTGACAGGGCCACGTGGGGTGAGAATATATCAAGCTCCATTTCTTCACACATTGGTATTTTACTGACAGGTTCCGCGACTTTGCTGTTTCTAATTTGCACAAATAGCTACCATGATGGTCCTGGAAGTCTTGCTTCATAAAGTGATTCATTTTCGCGCCAAGTGCCGCTGCTGAATGTTTTGCATAATTAATGTGGGATTGCTTTATCGAGTATGGTTGATATTGTTCTTTGTTGGGATTTACTGAATGCCTACCGTGACGAAGGATGTTAATATAGCAATGGGAGAAAATATACAAATATTAGGAGAAAACACACCGAATGTACCGTTTGTATGCGTGAGGTATTATGCAAAGATGACGAAGAAAACAGTTCAAGATAGATTGTGCCATTGCTTTTGATCTACTCTTTCTGTGTATTTCACATTTTCCAGCCGTGATTTGTGTTTACATCAGAAAACGTGGTGAAAGACATATGCACAGTACAAGTAAAGAGGAACAGAAATGGCCATGTTTTCTTTTCTAATAATGTCGCCTTATCCATTGATCAAAACGAAGACCCTATTGGAATATTTTTAGATCTTTCGAAAGCTTTTGGCGTCATTGATCATAACATTTTACATTCAAATTTACCTTCGTACTTTCGAATGGAATTCGTGGTATTGCTCTAGATTGGTTATGTTCGTATCTCAGAGAGTAGAAACATCTTACTGGAATAATGGAACATTATGTACACACCTTTCCGATTCTTTGCCAATTTCTTGTGGGGTTCCGCAGGGATCGATTTTAGGTCCTATTCTCTTCCTACTGTACGTAAACGATACGCCCGGCTTCTGCTCTTTCTGTCCACCCATGCTATGGAGTGAGGGCACCCAAGAGAACTAAATCTGCAAAATTGTAAAAGTTTAAAAAGGTCTTATTTTGTATAACACTGCCTACGAAAATAATTCGGGTCCAGTCCCCATCTGTTCTTCCCCTGCACCAGCACTGTCATTCACTATAAATGGAAACACTCTATTTATACAATTTCGTAGTATTTGTGCACAAAGAATTGTTATAACCGTATCAAAGCTTGAAATATGAAATAATCAGTCTTAATTTTTACTTTCTCGCCGTAAGAATTATTCGTAAGAAGAGAATGTTATGTAGTCGTACACCAGATATCGTCGAAATTTCGCCAAAAAAAAACCTTATTGCCGGATTCTGGTAACGAAAAAGTGGATAAATACTGTTGCTAAATTTAGAAGAAGAAAAATCCTCAAACACGTGGTGTAGCCAGAATCCATCCTTTGTTGGTTCTTGATACCGAAAAATCGATTGACGGCAAAATGTACGTCCGTCCGTCCGTCCGTCTGCCTACCTGCCTGCCTTTTCTGTGTGTCTGTCTGTCTGGTCAACGCTAGCGCCTAAACCTTTCAGCCGATTTTCTTCAAAATTGATATTCCCCAATCGATCTGAATGAACTCGTGCTTTGGGAGTTTCAAACGGATATTTTGATTTTTAGGGTACTTCACACGAAGCCTCAAAAACATTTTCAACATTTTCTCAAACACGGCACCAGTTTTTTTTTCCTTAAATTTTGTTGTTGATGAGAAGGACGTTTAGGAGAATGGTGCCCTGATTTTTCAAAAATTGTAAAAAAAATTATTAAAGAACTACAAAATTGAATATAGAAATGTTTCCCCCGAAGTATGTTAGCTCTTTAAAAAAGGTCATGTACAAGTTTTTGAGAAAATTAGTAATTTTTGCGTATTTTGCGCATGAATTTATCATTTTTTTATCAAAATCCTCTCCAATTTTTTTCATTAAAATTTTTCCACATATGTAATAAGGGGCGGTAAAAAATATTCCATTCTTTCTAAAATGCCAATGAACGTGAACGTTTCAAAACTACAAAATTGGAGATAGCAATATTGCTTTAAACAAAGTTTGTCGTAAACAATCAGCTCTTCAAAAAGTTGGTGTTCAGTTTTGAAATGAGCTGATTTTGCTTAATTAGTGTCAGAAAGTTACGCTATTTCTAAAAATATTTTCTGAAAACCGCACGAAATAGTTTCATTAAAGTATCTCCTTAAGAGGAGGTATACGCTGTATCAGCGTATGATGCCCAATTTACTTTGGAAAACAAATAGGAGTACATTAGCTTTACGGTGGAGGGCAGACCATGACTAAATTCAAGCAGGATTCGAACTCATGGACAGAGTTGTGAGTGGTTTTCTGGAAAAGGTGGTCAACTATGCTCAACGAATTACAGAGCAGATGCGAACGCTGAATATTGTCATACAAGTCTGAAAAGAATTAAACAATAACTCTCTCACAATCGCTCACGTGCGGCGGAAGCGCGTGGATTTGTTTGACCGTTTACCCCATCACTCGAGCTCTCTCCCTGCGGCTTCCATCTTTTCTTACACCGCGAGCAGTTTCTGACCAGCCTGCATAATTGGCACTCGCGTGACGTAGGGGTGGAGACGGATGTCACACACGGATTCCTATTTAGTTGGTGTGGAAATCCGCCTTGTTGAGATACGAATTTACGTCAATTCAGCTTCAGTTGCTTACTCGCAACTCCATGCGCTGTTGCAGCTAGTAGAAACTTCGTCGTTGGATATTTTATTGAAATTGGTTGACATTGACCAAGTTAATGATTTACACATTCCAGTAATATAATTTTATTCATCAGATTAGTTTTCTTCATTAATTTTACTATACATAGTGATCATTGCAAAGTACGCACGAATTGTCAGCTTTGGATGTAAATGAAGTCGTAGGCTTCTGCGGCCTGAGTCATGTGCGTGATCTGGGCTCTCCGGGTGACGCCGCGTCGAAGGCTGTGTTGCCGACGTTTCGACCATCCTGTCGTTGGCCCTTCCTCAGGGCTGGTATGCCCTGCAGGATACCAGCCCTGAGGAAGACCACGACAGGATGGTCGAAACGTCGGCAACACAGCCTTCGACGCGGCGTCACCCGGACAGCTCAGATCACGCACAGTTTTGGATGTACTTAATATTTAGTTTAGAAAAGTACGTTCTTTTAAATGTTCGTTTAATTGTTTTGGCGTAAACGTAGAAAGAGTTTTGTGCGTATATTAGGGAAAATATTCTTGTTTTGTATTTTGGCTCGCATGAGTGTCAAAGGTGGGCTCTTCCGCCTGGAGCGTTACGAAATCAAACTCCAGGCCAAAGGAGCGCGCAGTTGGGATGGTATTTGGTGTAGGGTTCGTCACATTGCAATTTAAGCTTGAAAATAACACCCGAAAACATATTTTCAAGTTAAAGTTATTATTAATTAGTATTATATTATATATTCTTCATTTCAAATAAGGCCATGTAGTTTTGCTCGGTCACATTTGTACAGTTTTACCGTATACTGATCTTGAAGATACAATACATTCCACTCTTGCAAGTATACATTTTTTCATGTATAAAATTCGTTATCTTTTACATTGTAGGATTTTACAGCAGCAGCAACACCATAATGAGATCACTCACAAACAAAACAAGCAGCAACAGTATTTTGAAACGTCCTCTCCTGGAGACCACAGACTTGCAGATTTCTTAAGAACGAATTTAGAAAATCTTGATGGATTATCAAGCGCAAATAAGGTAAGTTAAGACGGATCCTTGTGGTCACAGTACCAACATAAATGTTTATCTCTTCTTAAAATGTTTATCTCTACACATTTTAATTGTTCAAAGGAATGCTTACACGTCTTAACTTGTTAATGAATCCCTTCTGTAAGAAGTGATTGCATATTTTATCATTTTAGATATTGTACTTTTTGGATGGGAATTCTCAAATGCGTTTGGGAGATTTATTCCCAAACTCTGACATCTTGAATAAAGAAAAATAACAAATATTATTCTGTGAATATTTTTCATTATAATAGAGTACTGTTCTCGATTGTATTATTTGTGTTTAGAACAATCGCAAACCAAGTGCTTAAAAAAACGCAAAAGACATGAACGTGGATTTTCAGCTATGATTTTCATTTTGTCTTTTTTCTAATTATTCGCCTCAAGAAATTTTGGAAATAAAACGAAGTGACTCATGGTCAAAATCATTCGTTTAATACATCGAAGGTTTTGTTTCCTCCTTGCTGTCTGTTAACATTTTCCATGCATTTTTCTCAGGCACTTGCCACTCCGCTCTCCTAGACTTGTTGATATTTTTCCAGATCCTAAATATTTACCATACAAAATTGAACGTATTTACGATTTTTTGGGAAATTTCATAATTTCAAAGATCACTTATTTTTATTTTTGATCTAGAACAAAACAATATAATTTTATCAAGAAACAACATTACAATCAGAAATCGGCACCTAAGGTGTGCTTGGAAACAGTGCCAGTTCCTTAATTAGGTTGTACGAGAATAGAAAAATTTTAACTGTCGAACTGGACATTTAATATTATTATTATTAATATATTGTTATATTTTCAAATTTAATTTACTTAATTATACAGATTATCCAGACCCAGGTAGGTCGGTCCTCGTTTTGACTGGGGATGAAGGGAGCGCTCCGATGTATGCCTTTCCTTCATTGATACAGCCTTATCCCTTCTCAACACTCATTCTCTTGTATCTATCACAACTTTATTCTCTGCGTCTTCCTCTTATTTCACTGTTCCTCGGCAGTAGGAAGTGAACACACTTCCGACCATATTTAATTCCCTCAGACTTACTCTTTGATTACCCACTAGGGTGAGGGAGTGTCAGTTGTCCCCCTACTAGAACTGTGGGGAAGATTCCATGTCACTCTCTTCTATGTTCTAGTAGCTACTCTTGACTCCTCACTGGAATGTCCGCTCTTGGGCTCCTTTGTGGAAGGTGACACCATTGATGATGTTTCCAATTTTTGGAGTTTAAAGCCACTCCCTGCCATCTTCCGCAAGGGAGAAGAAACTTGGTGAAAGGGGCATGTCGTACAGATGGTCGTTGATGGACAACCTCCTATGAGACGAAATTGCCAATTTTGACATTTTGATATCAATGATTAAGAATTTGCTTGTTCTTTAGTTTGACAAGAAATTTCCAAAGAAAACTCGAAATTGTAGTCTTAAAATAGAAAATTAAACATATCCCATGTGACCTTCACAATGCATTGATGATAGAATATCTCGTATGTTGTAAGTGCCACATGGGAGTTTTCGTATCGTGCTTTCAGAAAAATATTACAATAAATAAATGTTTAATACTATTATATAGGAAGTGTAGAATGCCTAAATTTAGCCAACTGTATACATCAAAAAGCGTTTTTTCCTTCCTCCTGTAAGTTTTTATTTTTTCCACATAGGAGGTTGTCTCTCAACGACGACTCGTTTCTGCTGACGCAGACTAGCCGAACAAAGACCCGTTTCTTTGTTGATGTGCTGTAATGGAAAAGGAAATGATGTGAAAAGTGATTAGGCCAGTAAAATAAAAATAAAAAAAACGATATATCATTTTGGTGCCAGTTCGTCAACAAAACCGCGGAACTAAGGAACAATTTGAAAGTTTGATTCAATTCAAAGACATTGTAGGCCACCAGGTAAATGCCCGGGCCCATCATCAAACAAAAAAGATTAGTATTACAATTTTATGTTTAGCATCACGCTACATTTTGGATGACAGTGTAGCGAAGCTAATTACATTATCAACCTTAAAAGTATCAAATCAAACGATATCTAAATCAAACATATATGTCTAATTCGTTTTATTATCATAATTCGACAACAAAAAGTACACCAAAGGCAATTATACTTTAACTGTACGTAAGTCCGCCGATTGTTCTTTCAATTTGCGCACTTCAGTTCAAATTGCGCATTCTTATTGGTGGTCCCCACTCCTAGAATGAGTCTCATCCCCACTCTTCCGCACTGCCTGTATTCGAATTGCACTGCACTCGAGTTGCGCGCGGCCCCCGACGTCAGCGAAAAAACAAAATGCTGTACACACCTTGTGTACGGGGTATTCTCTGCTCTTCAACGCTGATCCGAATATTCCATCCTCTTTCTACCAGAAAACATCTCGTAAACGATTTATGGTCTTTGTATTAGAAAGTAAGTGCCACACTCTCTGCATTGCTTTACGTATCACAGGGTGACCACTTCCTGGAAAAGCCTGCAGACAAACAATACAGGGAAAAAGTTATCACGTTCAAAAAATTGATTGTCGATGTAGAATTCGCGCTAACCATTATTTCTGATTGATAGAATTATTTATTTATGATAAAATTATGTATAAGAAATTTTATTAATTATGACAGTCACTTTTAAATTACTATTTTACGTTAATTGCATCATTTTAAGTCATAAACTAATAAATTACACGATACTCTAGTAGAATCTAAATATGACTTTAAGAATATTATAGAAGAGTAAAACCTCGACACATAAGGAAATTTGCGTTGACAAATTTTGATCCGTTTAAGAGAAAATGCCACTTAAGCGTTGCTGTTTTTGCGAAATTTGTTGCTCTTTATCACAGAAATCTTTTGAATTTTCGAAAAACTTTATCAGAAGTCATTTGAAGCACTATCACACTACAATGCAATAATGTATACTAATATACAGAAATGTGCATATGAAAGGCGCGAGAGATCTGTCAAAAAAGTACATTTGCGTAATTTTTGAAAAACAAAAGAATACAGCAAAATTAATATGTCATCTGAAACAGCGCAATTCGCACTACCCGTATGAAAAGTTTGAAGAAAATATTTGGAGCAGTTTTTGAGAAAATGTCGTTTAAGCTTTTCTGAATGCGGAATTTTGAGCTAATTTTCGTAGAAACGTTTTGAGTTTTCGAGAAACTTTATAAGACATCATTTAAAACACATGTACTTGTAAATGCAAGAATGTGAACAAGTCGCTGCGTATGTAAATATTAACGACGTGAGAGGCCAGTAAAAAAATTACATTTTTTTAATTTTTGGAAAAGGAAAAGAATAGGGCAAAATGGTGTTTATGTCATCTTACATAACATCTCATAGATTGCATATCGAATTATACCTATCAAAAGTTAAAGGAATTTTTTAAAAATTTTAAAATTGCGCATATTGCACGAAAACTACTCGAACATTCAAAAAAATGTACATGACCTTAATGAAAGAACCAAAAGCTCTATCTTCAGTTTTGTAGTTGTAAGAAGACGCCGAAAAAATTTCAAATTTCTGCAATTATCGAACATTCTGAGTTAACTGTGAACATCTCAGCTATGCCATCTTTTTAAGTTCATTTTACTCTACTCGTACAAGAAACTCAAAGAAAATATATGGAGCCATTTTTGAGGAAATTGTGGAAGTGTCGCAAGGGTTTCATGTAAAGTATATCCAAAAATTAATGTATGTTTTTCAAATCGCAGAGCTTCGACTCAAAGCAAATCGATAAGGAATTTATTCAATTCGCATAGTCTAGGCGCTATTGTTGTTCACATACACCGGACAGACTGCCAGACATCTGTCTGGCATTGACACCGGACGCACGGACGTGCGGACGGTCAGATGGACGGATGAACTTTTTGCCGTCAATCGATTTTTCGGTATGAAGGAACCCAAACATTTGGGATTCGGGTACACGACGTGTTAGGCTAGTCGCAAAATGAGACGCAGGTCTGTAACGTGGCGCAGCGTGACTCGTGCCGAATTCCTCACGGCAGAGTCCCAGCGACTGTCACCGCAAGTTGGGCCGCAGTTCACTGCTCTGGCTCACTCCGCGTGCGACCGCTGACGAAGATTCGAGTATTTACGCAGTTAGTGGATATGAGTTCTGAATCGTATTCCGAAAGCAAGTTCGAGTTAGAAATGTTATGTTACGCAGTTGTACTGGAGCAAAAACGATTACATGAAGAAACGAGAAACACATGGGGAATTTGCTCTAAGGAATTTGATGACTACTAATTTTAGTACTATTTTAGATTAAATCGTGGTCAGTAGAGTCTGGATTTTTATGTAATTACATATTTTTGTCTTTCTACTTACCATACTGACAATTGTAATCTTGTTAAATCGTCGCCGTCTGAACACAATATCCAATTTTTTCGTTCCATATTTTTTACATTTTAAATCAATATTACATAAAATATATATTTTAATATTTTAACTAAGTACTTTTTCTTCTATCAATTTTTTCCAATTTTATTACATATTTGTTTTATGAAAAGAAGTATTTTCCAAACAATCAACATTTTTTCCCTACATTATTTCTGCGAGCTGCCTACTCGAGGTATGCTGCGTGAAGACGCAGTCACAGTCCGGCACGCCTGCTTCAGTTATCTGAGTGGGGGGAAGTGTGCGTCAGCGACCGAGTTCATTTTTACTGAAAAGTATCTCTGACATCACGTATCGTGACCTTTAATCTTAATTCCCTAGAAACTTCGTTGATCGCCGACGTGTAAACTTCCATGGGAATGCTGCGAGCTGCAGTGATTGTTTGCTGGTCTAGATATTGTCAATTTGTACGATGGCTTCTATTGCGTCTAGTCTGGCAGCTAAACGGCGGTTCTGGATATTAATGGATGAAGATTTTACTACTACTATTGACTGAATAATTTCTAAAACCTTTGTATTTTAAAAAAAAATTGTTTAGGAACTCTTTTATTTGTGTAATTTTGTATTTTGTAAATGTGTTTTAAAATTAGTGTATTTTCATGTTACATATTATATCCGATTTTACATATTTATCACATATTCTTACTGTTTTCATTACCTATTTATTTTACGTTTTTTGACTATTTTGACGTTTTATACTACATATTATTCCGGTCTCTAGCGATCAGTTCAAAGAATTGCATGGTCTGATCAAAAATAATATTTGCAGAGAGGGCTACAATGCCTCAATGACCATTGGAACCGAGGAATACCTAGCAGTGTTGGTAAAGAAAATCTTTATTTTATAGTATTTTAGTTATCAATATAACTAGAATTTGTATGCAAATACTTACTACATTTTTGTTTATGGTTTCTTAGAGAATTATCACATTTCTTTACGAATCAGCCCATTTGAAGGTTTCCTGTCAAATTTTATTATCCAGGTTTTTGTTTATTTTCGCAAATCTGAAGGTTACTGCATATTTCTGCGCTTTCAGCGGAATTTTTGGAACAATAAAGAAAACCTGATAATTTATTTAAATATTACTGAATTATTAGCTATTTAAAAAAAAGCTTAATCAAGGTTCTTGAAAATGATGAATTATAGTTACCACGATTCATAAAACATCCCATTATCTTTTTTAAACAGTTCATCATGATTAGTGCCATAGAGAACTTTACGAACATGCACGGCTTCAATTATTTTTTCTTTCATCTTCAGTAACGTCACTGCACACTGCGCTCCGCAGGGTCACCACGCGCAGAAACGGCGACCCGCCAAACGGCGCTCTAACGTGCGTGGTCCGATAAGCGTAGTGGTTCGCAGAAACTCACCGTGAGTCACCCTGCGTCACGTCACGGACCTGCGTCTCATTTTCCGATTTGCCTTAGACGACGTTTTTATGAATTTAGCAACTTTTGTCATCAGGGCCCGACAAAAAGAGTTTCTGCCAAAAATTCACCGTTCTTTCGCGCAGCATTACACAAATTTCCCTCTACTGCGTAAGCGATAGCGAGAAAGTAAAAGAAGAATTGCGCGTTAAGCAAGCTCACCTCGGAATGAAAATGAAAACATTGAAGGAAAAATGATCAAAAAGTTGTTTAATAAATATTAGTGATTTTGTAATTATTTTCAAATTTTATCAAATAAAATTATAATTTATTTTATGTATGAAAGATACCCAATATATATTATACTAAATAAATATATACGTGAAATACAACGAGAATTCTCTATTTATTTGAAATTATAATGAAATTAATTGGTTAATAATATATGTAATGCAATGGTACATGTAACACAAGGAATTATGATAATAACACAGGGGAAATAAATTTGGGTTACCAGTGGTCACCGTGTATCTGAAGTGCGGATATCCGGAAGCAATGCTATTTGAGTAGATAATTGTGAGTTGAATGTAGTAAATATTCTCATGACTTCAAAAAGACCATCAGTACATTAGCTGCACTGGTAATTACCCCCTCGAACTCAAATCATTTGTAGCACGCACTCTAGTCAAGAAAATCAAATAAACGTATCTCGTATAACACTAATAATTTAAGTATTTTAACAGGACTGTCTGCCCGAATACTTCGATAGCATAGTAGATTATATTTGGATATGCAGAACAACATGGTATACATATAAAGTTTCCAAATCATATTTTTATGATAAACAGTTTTTGTTTTTTGAAACTGTAACATTCTTTTTTTTTTAAACAAAATAATTTTCCCATTTTCCACAAAACGAGATCGAACGTGTCCCCTTCGTCAGGTACAAATTGGCTGGTACATATTGACAGCTAAAATACAATATACAAACGATTTTAATACAAATGAGGAGGCGGTATTGTTCTCTTTTGATTCATGCGCTCAATGGAAATTAGTATTATAGATGTTTTGTATTTTTCGCGAGTTCCTGGATAACTAACAAAACCATGGGCACCTCTCACATGGCCGGGGGCAGAATAGTTTTCTTTCAACTTCTACGCGCATTGGAAATTAGTTCTATTCTAGTGTTCTGCAGAAGCAAAAATGCTGCTGATCGAAACAAACTGGATTTCCAAAAGGTAGCATGCGCACTGATCAAGAACAGGAAATAATTATCTCTCAAATAACCAATACATTAAATATTTTAACAGAATCAGTTTGCACAAATACTACAATAACATGGTATACGCAGTACAACAGTTCTCTACTTACCAAGTACATCAAAACCGTTGCTGTTCCAAAATGTAACATATGAATAGAAAATATGACGGGAGGCTTCTTCCTTGCAGCCTTGATGTCGCGTGACGTCAGCTGTGTCGTAAGTAGTGATGCAGCAAGTACGAGAATCCAGGATACATGCAGGATAAGCTTCAATATTCGCATTCTTTGGTAAACGCGGTAAAAATACAAAAACAATGAAACCATCACCGTCTTTGTATTTTCGACTTCCTTGGTATCGAAGAAAACCACTGTCACCACTCATATGGCGGGAGACTGCAATTTTCTTTCAATTTCTGTGCGCATTAGAAATTTGTTATAACTTTTAAAATCTTTCTTGATCCGAGTGATGGTTTTGTCTTTCGCTTTCTGGCAACTCGAGTGTTCTCTTGCAACCTAGCGTCTCCAAACACACGTTAAAATCACGTTTTAGTATCTGCCACCTTTGAGAACAGTTGTACATTCGAAAAAAATGTTACTGTTAAACTAATTCGTTAAACACATGGGTATCTGTGTTCCCGCTACTGGTGCTACTCTTACTGCCCCTGATGCTCGTACTTCTGCTGCCGCCACCGCTCCTGCTGCTATTTCTGCGGCTATTCCTGCTCCTGCTATTGCTAGTGCTGTTCTTCTGCACCTGTTACTGCTGCTTCTGCTTCTACTGCTGCTCCTGATGCTCTTGCTCGTGCTCCTGCTCTCTGCGGAAATTCCAAAACCCTGTTGGCGATGCAGCTTGGTAGGTCCTCCAGGATATTTTCAACCACAGTCGTTATCGTCGTTCGTCTTTGCTTAATGGAATGCAAAGTGTTTCTCAACAAAAATGAGTTCCCATCCCAGCCGCATCTAGAACTAAAAAGCGAAACCAATGTATAGTGTCGACCGTCTCTAGCAGTGACCACGACGCACTGTTTTACGGATGGACAAAAAGCGGACAAAAATATTTTTACTCAATAAAATGAAATACGTGTAATCGAGAATTAATCTGAAGTTCATTTGCTTTTAAAGTGGATCACACTACTTACAGCGACACGTTCATGCATTTCCAGTGTGTGTAGTCGGCATATTCATGGTTCTCTTCCTCTCTAGTTCGTTGCTCGTTCTTTTCCTGTTTTGTTTTCATGAAACCTTTCCTCTGAACAGAGACAACAATGTATCCGTAGAGTAGTGAAATGTAGGACGGAAGTGAAGCGTTTAGGCGGTCGGATGCATTCCATCACGGTGCCAACTTGTCATTTTTACGATGGTCAGCTGGCCTGTACTTTTCATCCAATCTAATAATGGAGAGCGACTGTAAAAATCTGTCTCTACTAATAGTGAATCTGTAGGTTGCTCTCCCAAGCAAATCCGACAAAAAATTATGCACCGAAACATTGTTGTCTTGATACACATCCATAAATAGTACTACTCCAATAAATACAAGCACCTGTTTCATTCGTCCTTTCAACATTCCTTCCTAGAGGTTTTTATTTTTCATATGTCACAATTATCCGAATTGTTGACTGAGAAAAAACTTTTAACGCTTGCAAAATATGAATTTTAACTTCAGAAGTAACCTCAGAAGGAAATTTAACATTATTGGCAAAGTGTCTTTGGATTGCCTCGGCGGTACTGTTAGATATTTTCTTCCGAACACACAAATCAACACCTCGTCAGTGTTCACGATCTTCATCAATGTTAGCTAAAATTGTCAATGTTCTGGGGAGTTTGGGAGCACTGTTTTGATAAGCGATGTACTGTGAAGCATGCAAATGTTACAGTCATTTGGTATTTCCTGTTAGGTCTATCGTCACTAGGTCTTTAATAATTTGTTCCGATTCGATAGTTATATTTCGATAATTCTCAATTGTCCTCACATGAAAAACTATTTTAATAAACGACGCGGACTCGTCCGTTGTTCAAACTTTGAGGTGGCGCGTGAGCTGACGGAACGCTATAGGCCCGTGCAGAGGATAACACTTAATGCTCGTTTCTATGCAAGGAGTCCCAACTTACCCGCTTCAAATAAAAATCATGAGCTATGATGGCCACAAACAACGTTCCAAAATAATGTAAAAATCACACGCTGGATTAGGAGTTAGTTAATTAAAACGCCGAGGTATTGATGTGTGTTCAAAAGAACTTTGCTTCCCGTGCCTTCGCTTGCTGTGATAATCGATACATTTTCAACAAGGTTACTAATTTTCTGTATAATATTTGTGTAAGATATATAAATATCGCGTGCTAAACGTATTCGCATTCCTTTTGGCGATCCGCCGCCCAGGGGCCGCCGCCCGGGAGACGGCTGAGGCTGATCGCTACAGCGAGAATATATAACGGGCAACATCTGCCTATAAAATCGTTAAAACAATTGAACGTCTCAGTAGCCGAGTGTTTACAGCTCCTGGGTGTAAATAAGGGGAATCGAGTTTGATTCCCGGTCGGAGTGGCATTTCTTTGAACAATTGGAGTTTGAATATGCTTCTCCTTCAGCAGATGTTGCACATTGCTCTTTTTCTGTGGAAAAACACTGGTCACTCGTGCAGTCACATTACTTTCATGTACCTGTTAGTGAAATGTGGAAAATAATCATAATTATTTCCCACATACCCTGAATAATGATAATATATTGAGTATGTCGATGCCATAGATGCCAATCCAACATTTAGGTAGCGTAGAGATAAATTCGGTTAAAGTTCAGACACAAATAAAAAATAAATAGTGTAGATAATGGATGTTTATTGCAATAGAAAGAGCACCTTTCACTTAATCTCATGTCCCAAAATTTAAAAAAACTTACTAGTAAAATTACAATGCTATTTTTATAAACAAGTTGTAGGCAACTCTGGCGCTGAAAACGAACATATTGAAAATAAAGAATTTGTTTTTTTAAGAACAGTGTAAGCAAGTACGGCCCATATTTGAATGAGACTTTTGTAAAAACTGAAATCTTTCGTGCTTCTATTTTTACTACTTCATTGTACTACTTCTTCTTTCTATGCCTGGCGGCTTAGCTCGCTTTCCATGGGTTCGATTCCCGGTCAGGCAAGATTATAGTGTGCGTTTTCCTTGCAATGTCGCAGTATATTTTGCTGTGTGACGATGAGAAAATTCACTTCTCAGGTTGAGAAGACCAGAATACGGCGTGGGGATGTTTTCGTGCCAAACACACGTACCCCTTAATTCATGGCCGGGACGCCGCGCCGTCCGTAAACAGGCCGACACGCCAAGTACAAACAAACAAACAAAGAAACAAACTACTTCATACTTTTACTTATAAGACCACCGATAACTTATATATGAGCAAATAATTCTTTGAATCTCCATTACATCTAAGTTTCATTCATGTCGCCGTCGCTTTGTTCAGAGACTCCTCCTTCTCCTGGGAGAGACATGTAAAAAAACATGATGTTGGGGAGGGGGTACAAATTCCAGAAGACTTTGTAAATTCTTAATTTTTTTCTTTTGACAGTTTTCTACCATTGGAATAGAGATTTTGTAGGGTGTCTGAAAATGTGCGAACAGTACGTCCTCGTCGTGGCCTTTTGGCAGATGTATGTGAAGAATATCACTTTTGGATCTTCGCTTGGATCTTCGGTGAATCTTCAGCATTCGTATCTTTAACCATTCTACGTTCTCATTTTTAGTGTTTGCCTTCCGATTGGTAATGTTTTCTTCCAAGGCTGCTTCGCTTATGCCCTCCTTCCTGTTCTTGATGGCTTCTGCTTTTAACTGCCGGCAAACTACTTATCTTTACTTTAACTCATCACAGGCCAGGCAAGTGTCCTTTTTCTGTTGTTTAAAATGCAGGTTGAATCTTGTATTGATGGAACACGTGCAATGAAACAACACTATGGCTGTTCAGAATACACTCTGTTATAAGTTGATATTGTTATTAAAGAGTGTTATGAGTATTGATAATGAATGATGAGATATTGTGTTTAACTCAGCACATAATGTATTCTGTATTTTCTGTTCAATAGGCATTGCATTAACTGAAACTAAATATGTGAATTGATAATAAACATCATCGCTTTCGCTAAGGTGCAGCGATCCAGATGGCGCTGCCTATAATGGAAGAATAGAGTTATAACACTCTTCCTTGTAGAGCTTAAATATTATAGCTATATATACCTGTATGCTAAGCGCCCACCCATGTGTTTGCCGTGCATGGCGACTCGTGTCGGAGGGAATGAGTGTCCTGGCGGTTGAGGAACTTGTTTGTTTCCCAACTATTCCCCTTGTGCTACTTTCTTCGTTGCATCTAGGGATTCGTTATTTACGTATTTTGGGGCATATTCCATGTAGGTTTCAATACACCTGTTTTGGGTACGGACTCTTCTACACGGGCAATCAGGAACTAACCCACTCCCGATTAATCGGCTCGAACTAGGTCTTGTACTGAACTCCAGGATGAGCGGGGGATCCACGGCGGGATAGAGCTATGTTATCCCCTATAATCCAGTGGCATTGGATCTCGGATCTAAAAAAATATAGCCGCCCTTCAGGTGCATGTGTCCACGCACCCTACCTTAAACCTCTGCAAGGGTGTGGTGAATCGTGAAGATTTCTCATGAGAATCGGAAGAAGACCTGAAAGCCTCTTTTCAGCCTAAATTTGTAACGGATGTTTACAGGATCCAGCGGAGAGTGAATGGGGTACACACTCCTACCTCAACGCTGATACTGACCTTTGAACGTTCATCTCTCTGCCAGAAATTATATGGTGTAGTTATTACAATCTTCGTGTCTGGCCATATGTACCAAATCCTCTGCTTTAAAAGCCGGAGGTTCGTCCATACGCAGCTCCGTTGCATGGATTCCGCAGTGTGCGTACAATGTGGAAACTAACCATGTAACGATTCGAACTGCTCCGCAAATTCAAAGTGCTTAAATTTTTCTGGGAATCACCCTTCGAACTCGAAAAAGGGCCCGATTGTCTTGAAAGAAAGGGAGATCCAGAAGATAAGGGTCTCAAGGAAAGTTTCCATTCCAGAGGCACGACGTCCATACCAGGGGCGTAACCCAGTCGGCAGTTCGCTGACACCGTAGGTCAACAGCAGAAGATATCGAATTGTGCCACCTAGACACTGAAAGTTACCTCTGTGCGCGATGCTGCCTGTCAGGTGCCCTTTGAAGACTTCGGAGGAGATGCAGATGCCAGATACCTTGCATCATCTGAAACAATGAAGGAAACGAAAC
Organism: Gryllus longicercus; assembly: GCA_038098605.1. Classification (NCBI taxonomy): domain Eukaryota; kingdom Metazoa; phylum Arthropoda; class Insecta; order Orthoptera; family Gryllidae; genus Gryllus; species Gryllus longicercus. The sequence continues at coordinate 2,378,892 of JAZDUA010000129.1, read as the reverse complement.
TGTAAGCGTTTCAACGAACACACAGGCGTCAAGCTGAGAAACCGAGGCAGACAGGCCCTATTTATAGATCCAGATCGCCTTTATCAGGTCTCCTGACACATGCGGCTTTCTCTATCAGAAGTGAAGACGACTCTGCTGGGAACGAGGAGCCCAGGTGCTCTCGTGGCTCAGTGGCGAAGTCTGTTGCTTTCACCACTGAGGTTCCGGGTTTGATTCCCGTAGAATCCCCTTAGAATCTTATGTGAAATTTGTTACGACAAAACGAGAGACCCAGGTGAAGCGTCCTAAACCTTACCCCTATCCTTATTCCTTCCCAATTCTGGCCGATGGGTAGATGACGCAAGGCACGTACGAGACGCGAGCGCAAAGACGCTACCTCTCTGCGATTTCCTGACTTGACTATGACTCATGTGACTTGACAACACAACTTCTCCTAGAGGGCGCTTCATAACGGAGGATTACTCCAGTGCGCCCACAGGAGCTAGGAGGCGCGTTGCGTCTATATAGACGCAACAAATGTATAAAAAACATGAACTCATCCATCATTCTTCAAAAGAGAAGGAAAAAGAAACCCGACACATAACCCCCTAGAAGCAAATAAAATTAACACCTACAAATTATGTCTCCTCTCGTGGAACCTTAGCGGCTTTCCAGCCAGTCTAGACGATTTACATCTGATGTCTGAATAGACCTCTTGTTATCTGCCTGCAGGAAACATATCTTCCTGAGCATTCCCTCTCACTTCGTGGCTTTTGTTGTTACAGGCAAGACATTGATGATGCACGCCAGGCCCATGGCGGAGTTACTTCATTTGTCCTTGGTGTCCAAAGAAATAGACGTACGAACCACTCTTCAGACATCTTGCGTTTATGTGAACTTTCGCACTATATCGATAACTATTTGCAACGTCTATATCTCACCTGGACAAGTCATGTCACTAGAGGAACTTGAAGTGTCTTCACAGTTGCCCGCCCCTTTTGTTATTGTGTGGGACTTTAATGCCCACAATCCCGCATGGGGTGGCACAAGTACCTGTCCGAGAAGTAAAATACTTGAAACTATCATTGACAACCAAAACATCATTCTTCTGAATACTGTCGAAAGCATACATTTTTCCGTGGCTTCAAATACATTCTCGTCCGTTCATCTGGCTCTCTGCAGTCCATCTCTCTCTACTATCTGAGAGTAAACTGACCTTGGCGATCTGCATGGCAGTGACCACTTCCCCATTTTGCTCAATATCAATATTCCCCACCTAAACGTTGCCCGTCCTCCTCGTTGGCAAATCCACCGTGCCGAGTGAGAAACTTTCAAGGAAAAAATACGAATATCTGAAATCTGCCCAAACAATATCGATGTTATTTTACTGGTGCCATTCTTCATGCGGCCTCTAGTACCATCCCGAAGTCGTCGGGTCGCCCACGACATCCTCCAGTGCCATGGTGGAATGCCGACTGTGCCACCGTGGTGCATGATCGGAAACTGGCAAAGATTAGTAAGTTTCCAACCATGCATAATCTGATAAATGATAAAAGTTTCCGAGCCAGAGCTAGATGTATCATACGTAAAAGTAAGGCCGCAACCTGGAGAGCTTATATTCCATCACCCTCTTGCCACAGAAAGTGGTGTGCCGAAAGTTTCGACTGATCGATGGAAGACTTCTTGCGCCGTCTGTCTCAGAGCTTTTGGTTCTCACCTCACCAGAAGATGTAATTGAAGATTTTGCGTCTCACTAGCTCCACTCTCCAGCTCTGTACACTACGATCCTGCCTTTCTGAACACCAAAACAAGAATGGCGGACTGCAGATTAGATTTCTCAGTCACGTGGAGGAAGATTACAATGCCCCATGGATGAATTTCCCTATGCCCTCGTTTATACGAAACATTCTGCTCCAAGACCAGACCAGATACATAAGCTAATGCTTAAACGCCTTGTAAAAACACATTGTAAAACAATCTGTCACCTTATCAATTATTACCTAAATTCTCGACTAAAAATGTAAGATGTTGGTTAAATATAAAATATACTCCAGTGTCCATCTAGCTTTCTAAAGAGCAGATCTAGTTACTGTACTGCGACTCTAGAAATATTTTGTGTAAAATATGGGGTATTGCCAAAATTGCAATGCTTCTCAATCTTTAAGATGGGAGTTAGGACGTATATAATTCAAATTCTTACATACCGTTGGCAAAAAACTCCGACTATTCGTACGTTTACCCCTTACATTAGGCTGATCTCAAATTCGTAACTCTTATATTTAAGTCGTTTCGCTACCTCGGTTGCAGCGGTCTGATCGCATGGCACAATAATATCTACAAGTCTGTATAATTCGTTTTCCAGATCCCGAATAAGATTCCAATCAATCGAGTTTGCTACGATCATTAGGGATTTTTTGGTCATTTTGTATTTTGCATAGTCCAACAGAACGGTTTTTGTGTGTGATCGTATCACTTGGATCATGTGAGAAATTTTCTTTCCTAATGAAACCGCATATTGAATAGTATTTGTTAATATAATGTTCTGAATTGGCATTGTTTGAAGATAGGCCTTTGTTGATATATGTCCTGACTATTCTTTTTTGAAAGTTGTTAATGAAATTGTTTGTCTTGTGATGATTTTATTAACATTTTGTTTGTGTCATTTTCCATAAACATAGCATCAGCAGTTCAATGAGCGTATCTTGCAGATTCCTCTCCCTCCTTCGCGTGATGTCTGTACACAACATCGTGCGGATCAGCGTTATAATCCATTGTAACAGGTTTCTGTTTTTTTCGGTCCATAGTTCCAATATCTTAGGCAGTCCCGTTCATCAGTTCAAAGCTCTACTCGTTACACGCACCTGTAAGCTATCTTCTGTGGCACTGGCAGAGGTGGTTCGGAGACTACTGTTTGCCGCTGCAGTGACCTCTTCCTGCAGGGCTAAGAGTTATAGTCCCAATTTAACGTATTTTCGACAGAGGTGATCCTATAGATTGAATCCATATACTACCTGGAGGAGAATTCTGGCGGCCGGCTCTTCTGATTGGTAGTTTTACGTGGTTTCTTCAGCACTTGAGTTTGTATTATCACCACTTATACACTTCACAAACTGATTGTTTATTGGTTTGTGAATAACTCCTACCAAGAGTTCCTAATTGTCCGATCTTTTGCCACTCTCGTACATTTTTCGCCTATTATTACTTTGAAGTCGTTCACCCATCTTCTCATCCTTCCTACATTCCTGCTGCCCTCCCGCGGGTCCCACGTGTAGAAATGTTATTACTAATCTGGTATAGAGCTTGGGGTTGCATACTTACATGTTCACATTGTTAAATTCAAAATTTAAAAAACGTAACTATCTACTTGCGAATTATATGTGGAAAATATACGTTGATGTTCTTTAGTGATACCCAGATAAATTCTAATTTCTCTATTAATTGTAAAAGTATAATAATTTGGTAGCAGAGTGTATTTACGGCGATTAATTAAGGATGTCATGGAGAATAAATTAAAACTTCATTTGGAAAAATTGATATTCAAACAAACAATAATTACTATTTGTGGAGCATGTAGGTAAGAGTCTTACTAAAAGCGAAGTACTTGTATTGTGAAGGGAGAACCTAAATTAATAGAGAGCGATAGCGGACAAGCAAGAAAATGACAGGAGTGATGGTATACAAATGATGTGATGGGAATTTTTTTTTTTGACTGTTTGAAGTGAGCAACTTCTGGCTATTAAGGAAATATCAAGCGCGAAACTACTGAGAGATACTCTGAAGTGGCAACACAAGTTGCTTCAAAATAATAAACTTGTAAATTTGAAAATTAAATTAGCGAGGATAGAAAAGCAATCAAAAGAAAAAGTTGATATAGATGCATATCCTGTGAAATTGCGGAATTAGGAATAAGAATAGAAGAACAGGAGTTAATCTAATACATCGACGGATTACGTAAAAGCTACAACGAGGTGACAACTGCATTGTGTGCGAATCCAGTAGCCAATTTTGAAACCGTATACGACAGTTTATTGAAATTCGAAAAGAATTGTGTGAATTCGTATGTCGATAAAGATGTAGTAGCATATAAAGCGAGAGTAAACAAAAATATAAATTGTCACATGTAAGGAAAATTAGGTCGCATGGCGAACTGTTGGCATAGGAAAAACAAGTATGATGTCCGTACAAGAGAGAACACCAAATATCAATGTATGCAGAGGAACAAATGTGACAAAAGACACATGCTGCAGTGAAAGCTGCATGCGAAAGTTGATTGATTAGTCTATACTGCGCGTCTAACTGCTAAGGTCATTAGTGTAGTGCGTGTTTTTATCTCGGGGTGTGGCGGTTATCTTCCCTCATTGGCTGGCGAGTTCCGGCGACGACCTACGTCGGCTTGCGGGGATTTTCTGCAACTAGCCAAATCCCACCGGCTTGGGAGCGGGGCACTAGCTGTCTAGCTAGGGTCGAAAATCCTGTCACCGACGGGACTCGAACCCTAGGTCCTGGTTCGAGGCACTGAGCCACCTTTGCCGGTGAACGAGAAAGGAAGAAGGCGAAACTCTAATAACTACAGTGCAACAAACTCTAGTAGAATTTTCAAGAAAGAACGTGTAGTGATGGCGAAGGAAATGTGCTCGATATATTCAACTCAAAGTGTGGGTTGGTTATTAGACTCTGGCTCTGCGTCTCATATGACGTCAAGAAGTGCCTTATTGCGAAACAAACGATTGGAATTGTTCAGGAATTGTTATTGCCGAATCTGGTTCAAAAACGTATTCTGAAAGTATAGGTTGCATTTATGTGTATTGCAAAATAAATTCAAATTATACATGTAAATTAAGAATTTAAGAATAAGAGAAACAGAATTAAGAATTTAAGAAAAAGAGTACAAATGTGCTATTTCTACGAAACGTGTACGTAAATTAAATTCTTAATTTATTATCAGTGGCATTTATCGTGAACAAGGACATGAGAATAATCCTGCATGAAGATGGTGTGAATAATACGACGTTGATAATAACGCGTTTGTGGCATCTGGGCTGTTACGTGGAGACAATTTTATTCTCAAAATGGACGAAAACAACACAAAAATTATTGTGGATTTAATGTCGAAAGTGAACCCAAGAACGTCGGAATGAATAGTGTAAAGATTTGTAACTCAAAAATTTGTGTCAAATCGAATCAAAACGTAAGTAACATGGCACAAAAGATTACGATGAAACATAAACAAAATGTGCAGGAAAAACATGGTAAGGGGTCTCGAAAATTTTGTATTAGGCGTGGATACTGCGAAAACTGCATTATGGGAAAGTTTATAAAAACACCTCCAGAAAGTGGACAATGACAACACTAAAGGCATATTTTTAAAAAACATGTTGATTTGTGTGGACCTATGCTTGGGAAGTCTTTAGGGGGAAACAAGTGTATGTTAGTAATAGTTGATCAATACAGTCGAAGGTACTTTGTGGAATTGATAACACACAAGTCTGAGTGCGCGGAGAGATAATTGGGTTTTATGAATTGATGCAAACAGAAACCGATAAGAAAGTGAAGTCTATAAATTCAGAAAATGGTGGAGATTTAATAATGCTAAATTGTTAAAGCGTATGAGAGTAGAGGACTAGGTATGAGAGAACTATTCCATTTTCGTCAAAGAGTAATGAATTAGCTGCGATAGAGAGAGAGGGAGGAATAGGACTCTATTAAACGTCACAAGAACGTTATTGATAGACCCTAATTTACCCATGAAATTTTGGAGAGAGGCGAAACGCAGAAAGTACCCTTGGAATTGTGCATGAAGAGGGAACCAAGCGCGATACATATTAGAGTATTCGGATCCAAAGAGTTTTTTTTTTAATCTGGGAGTGGGAAATAATAAATTACAAAGAAGAGACAATCCGCGGATATTACCGTGTTATTCTAAATGCAGTAGTAGAGTATATGATATTTAAAATAGCAAAATATTAGAAGTTTGAGGTGTACTTTTTATCGAATACGAAAAGGATAAAATGTATCAAGTACTTCTTATGAAAATGACTTAGATATTGTATATAAGTTTGACTATGACCATATCAACTATAATGTCATGGTTCGATCAATTGTCATATTTGTTCCACGAGGAGAGGGTATATCCACGGGTACAATGATCAATGGCTACCTTGATACCTCAATAACTCGCTTGGCAAAGGTGAGGGTGAGAAGTGATACCAGGGAATGCTACAACCTAACGTATGAGGGATCTTATACAAGGAGAAACAATATCATAATTTTCACATGTATTATTAGCTCATAAATATTCTAAGAAATCACTACTTGAATAAGTGAATCTAACGTTAATGTCAAGTGAATATCTTCTTAATTCTCTAAGTCGTCCTGACTAAAGTTTGACAAATTGAATCAATTCTTTAAGTGCAATTAATTTTCAATTAATTTTAATTGAATTACAATTAATTTTGTAATGCAAGGTTATTCAGAAAACTCTTCCTTGTACGCTGCTACCAGCGTCCTCCATACCATTAGCTTGTACCAAACCATGGCGCGGCGGCGACCGATAGGGCGCTCGGAGCCGAGTAGGGCGAAACCCTGGCATCCGTCCCGTTAGGTCCATATCAGTTTCGGGAGTGGTTGCTGCCTAGGTGCATTCCGGAGAAAGTGAGAACATACGATGATGACCTTTTGCGTAGTAATTCGGGGGTGCCGTTGAATAAGTTTTTCAAATAAAGAAATATAATCTCTATTGTTACTCATGTAACCCATGTCACAATGATGATAACAGTCATTACTCAGGGCAATTCGTGATATTACGAACAATACTAGATATGATACTCCAAATACGGCGGAAGAAACATTAGTAAATGTAAATATTGGAAACGGTAGAAGTTGTGATTCTCTTAATTCAGTTATCAACGTCGCCGAGATACATCGAGTTGAGAAAATCATGCACTAAGAAGAAGATAAATCTATAAATAATGAAGCGTTTAATAGTTCATCTAAATCTAACGAACACAAGGAGTTCGTAAATGGTCAAAATTGAGACGGCCAGTGATAAATATGACGCGTCGGTACAGCTAGCATAAGAAACGGTTTATAAGACATACAAGATGCCCTATGTTTGAATCAAATACCATCTCTATTTATACAGAACATATGGTGACTCCGCAAAACATTTTAATGGAAGTTGAACATGATACGGAAAATTTAATTCTTGCCATTTCTCCCTTAGTTCTGATACGGTCTGAAGGTGGACAGAGATGGAGTGTTTTGAATGAAACCTGGCTTCTTCCCCAGATTTTTCTCTCTATTGTTTCTGATATCCTGCTTGATATTATTTTTGAAAAGATTTTGTGTATTTTTGATATCAAGGAAATGTGTCGACTGTTGTTTACATCGTCCTTTAAACCTTTCTTACGGAGAATAATTGTTGTGTTATGTTGCCATGCTGTAAGCAAGCCCTCCGATTGTAGAATATTTGTCAAAAAATCTTTATAATTCCTTTAGTTCCATTTTTAATTTGAATATGCCTTTAGTATGTTATTTGCTCCTGGACATTTGTTTTATTTTAATTCTTTTATTGCTTTTCTCACTTCGCTTGGGAGAATTTCTGACCCTGTCCTGCTTCTGTGTAGTGATTCTGTGCACTGGCGAAGCGACTTCTGTTTTATGGATTTCGAAAGAAAAAAAATCTGTTGCCGTATTTTCTACTATTTATCGTTGATCATTTCGAAAGCTTTAGAACTTCCAAAAGCTTTTGACGTCAATGATCATAATAACAGTTCTCTTTCAAAATTACCTGCGTATGGATTTCGTGGTTGGTATGGATTTCTAGATTGGTTGTGTTCGTACTTGACACAATGATCTCGGAGAGTAGAAATTCCGTTCTGGATTGATGGGACATCATATACTCATCTTTCTTCTTAATTACCTATTACCCATAGGGTCACGCGGGGTTCGATTTTAGACCATTTCTCTCCCTACTATACGGAAACAATATGCCCTTGATGATTCGAAACGGAAGAGCTGTTCTCTTTACTGATGATACGAATATTCTAAAACTAAAAAACTAAACTCTGTTTTCCCCCTCAGGGACCATATTCAATATGTACCTCTCGCCCACCTGGCATTACATCCACTCTCTGCTGTCCGTTTCTAGGATCTTGGAAGGGAGCGACTCCCACTTGGAAATGAACTATGTGCCATTGACTGATGTCAAGATTGCAAGTGTTTTGTGTCTCCCAGTTCAGACAAACGTCAAATGAATGCAACACAAAATGCATGCAATACAAAATTAAGTTCATTATGCTACGCGTTCAGAATTCTTTCAAATTCAGTCAGCTAAAATTTCAAATTCAGTCAACTAGTAGCTTCCAGATTTTTAGGTTACAAAAAAGTAACTGTATGAATAATAAGTAAATCCCACTCACGTGATTCGTGTAAACCTCTCTTTAATAAGCTAGAAAGTTTACCATTACCTTGCCTCGTGATTTACGAATCGGTAGTTTTGTCAAAATGTCTTACTCAAGGGTGAGAACATGTTTTCAGCGAAACTGATGTGTGTAATTATAACACTCGTTGTAATCATAGTTATAAAATAAATAAATAAATGATGTGCGATGGTGTGGTGTGCGGTAGTGTGCTGTTTAGCGTCGGTTTTTCTACACGAAAAAAACCTATCTCCAAAGAAACTGCTTCAAATACGTCCACATTTCATAATTGAAGTTTATGATAAGAATCGAATATCACAATATAATAAGTAGTGTTGTATCCATATAGGCAGCCCAAACCGCCGAGAAATTGAGGTTAAAAAATCAGTCGTATGATATTTTGCAATGATGTCCCGGGATCTTTCAGGAAGTGAATATAATAGCCCTAATAAGAGCTTGACGAGCTGTCCCTTATGTACCCCGATAATTATAGATCCGGCGAAAATAACGAAATGTAAAACTCGTTCTACATGTTGCCATCGCATTTGTGCTGAAAGGATGAAAGTGCGGTGGATTATCCAGGTGTTGTTCGGCCATCACGATAAAAGATCTCGGGGACATGTTGTCTGGTCTAAAATGTGAATTATTAGCCAGCTTGGGGCCTATAGCATACAATAGTGAGGCGCTTGGACGACCGGGATGCTAAATTGGATAGATTGGAAGCCAAGATCTCAAGGCTCGAGGAGAGACCGATGTCTGGATAATCGTAGGTTGTGACAAAAGTTAATGATATTGAGGAGTTATCGCTAAGGCGCCTTAGAGCCAAGAATGTCATTATTTATGAATTTCAGACACCAGGGGTCGGAATGACCTTCAACGGCATTTCTGAGCGTTATCCTGGTTTCCCCAACACTGTGGCCGCTGAACGTTTTGGTAAGACACGTGAAGGATCCATTATGCTCTTAAAGGTCGCCTGTCGGAATGAAGATGAGGCTTAATTTGTTTTGAGAAACAAATCGAGATTGGGTAAGATCGGAAATAAGATCTTAACAGGAGGCAAAGTCACTATAGGGCATTGATTGAGGCAAGTAAATGGCGAAAAAGACAACGAGTGTAAGACTAGAATTTTAGAAAAGGACTAGAATTACACTAAAATTCTTTCGAGGAGTGCCCGAAATAGTATCACAAAAAAACTAATTAAGGGATCTACCGGTAATCGTAAGAATTGGAACATTTATTATCAAAAGGTGCAAGGATTGCGCACCAATTGCAATTGAAGGACAGTATTTTTGCAAACGCTACTACGTATAATATAATTGATTTTACAGAAACATGGTTTAATGTTATTTTTTCTAAGGAGGAATTGCACTTTCGTAATTACAGATTATACAGGCTAGATAGAAACCACGATTCGAGTCCATTTGCTGAGCGGAGGTGGTGCTCTGATTGCGGTCCATAGTGAAATTCAGAATTCATCTATCTTAACAACAGTCAACGGTTTGAAGCACCTTTCTGTACGATTAGACTCTTGGAACGTTGTGGTTGGTGCTGTCTACATGCCACCCCTTTCTTCGGCTGATATGTCTGATTGCCATGCCAGACATTAATTACAGACACATACAAAAAAAAGTCAGCCCAAAATACTTGACACATGTTTACCTATGACTGTCCCGATGCTGAATCCGAATCTGAAGCCAGAATTGCGCCACCACTCTCCAATGTGTTTTAAATGGCGAAAACTGTATTGTGAAATTGTATTTTTTTTGTTTTAGAGGATTGTTGTCAGTCCCAAACACTTGACACATTTTTACCTATGAATATCGACGCGCTGAACCCGAATCTGAAGCCAGAATTACGCCTGCCTCCTCCATTTTTTAAATCGCGAAATCCACCGTGAAATTGTATTTTTTTTGTTTTTGTTTTCGGGAGTTGTTGCCAGACTCAAGGACTTGACTCATGTTTATCCATGAATGTCGACGCGATGAATCCTAATCTGAGGTGCAATTAAATTCTGTTCATCAGTGCTAGTGTTCTTTTCTGAAGTCACTTTGTTCTTCAAATAATAGAGTTTCTTAGATATTTTTTTAATATTTCATTTAGAATTTACTATACATTTTATAGCATGTATTTAGAAGGCTGATTCCTCTGTAGTTATCACCAGAACATCTAAATCCTTTTTTAAACAATGATATAACTTTGGCTAATTTTCACTTTTCAGGGATTTTCCTTTTCCTCCAACATTTATTAACAAACATCAACATTCTTTCCATGAGGTAAGGTAATTTCCCTCATGTTTGAAAAGTTCTGTACTTATATTGTCGGGTCCTGCAGTTTTCGTTTTTTTAATTTTTTGTATGCATTATTTAGCTCATGTTTGGATATTTCATCTACTTCATAAATGTCATAGTTATTTAGATTTTGATCTATGTCATCGTCTACATCTGTTGGACATAACTTCTGATAGAACTCCTTCGAATCTTTCTCCGATATAACAGATATTTTTGCTGTATCGTTCTCCTAGGCATTTAAGTGCCTTAGAGCTTTGAATGCTGTCTGCCTTCCATTGATGTCATTCTCTATCCTACTGATAAAACGATTCCAGGAGTCTTCATGAGATTTTCTGGTAATTTTCTTAGCCTCATTACCTTTTTGGTGGTAAAGAGCTTGTGTTTCTTCAGTACCATTTTATAAGTATCTCATGTACGCTAGCCTTTTTTCTTCAATAGATGTTTTAATTTCATCAATCCATATTTTCAGACCTCTATGTCTAATATTTTTGTTTTTCTTCCCTAAGGCTTCATAGACTACGTTTAGGACACTATCTTGAATGATCTTCCATTCATCCTCTATATCATCGCACTCAGGTTTTTTAATGCTTCTGTTAGCCTCTTTTCATACACATATCTTATACTGCTTTCTTCTAAAAGATATGTCATGAACACTTTCTCATTTGAAGCACTGTTTCTTATATTCATATTATATCATTTTTCAAGTATTTCTATCTTTGTCGCTACTAAATAGTGACCTGAGAAAATATCAGCCTCTGGGGTATATACATGGGTATTAAGTGGTTGCGTAGGCTTCAGCGGCAGAAGTTTATGTTGGCTAGGCTATCCGGGACAAGTCGCGTCACTGTCATGGTGGCTAACGTTTCGGCCAGCGTATTGGATAGCCTAGACAATATGGGTATTAAGTGACTCTTGGGGATAGTTTTTGTTTTACATGGACATAGTCTATGAGTAACTGAAATCCTCTAGCGCTCCAAGTATGATTATTAATCATTTTCTTTTTAAAGAAAGTATTCGTGATTTTAAATTCGTTTGTTGTTGCAATGTATCTTAATCTTTCCCATTTTCATTCACACGATTTTCTCCAAATGTGCTTAAAACATTTGGTACAGAGTGGTTACCCACTCCCGCATTAAGATCATCGGCGAGTATAACTTCATCCGTCTTGCATATTTTGTCAAGGTTTTGTTGTAGATCTTCATAGAAGATGTCATTTTCCAATTTTCGTCCTTGTTCAGGTGCATATATGCCAATCCCAATTAGATGAGCTCTTTGGTCTTTAAATCTCACTGATATGATTCTTTTACTTGCAAAAGTATATTCTTTAACTTTTGTTCTCCATTTAGGATATACACAATAATACTGACACCTGAACATGCTCTTTTCTCATCTACTACTGTATAGCATTACATGATCCCCAATATTTTTTCCCCTTTAATTTTCTTTTTGTTTCACTTATTACAGCAATAATGATATTATTGTTCATAAGATGTAATATTAATTCTTTTGTTGATAAGCCTAGAATATTCCAGCTACATTTAGCTACATTAGCTTTTTTAGTTACATTTATTTAGCTACATTTAGTTGATCTACTAATCCAAATCGTTTAACCTTTTTCTTGCACTCTCCGTCAACTAGTACATTCGGCTTTCTGTGAGAAGGTTGAAAGTTTATATATCCTCAGGATGGATAATTGGTCTGATCGTTGAGCGAGTTTAGTGTTAGGGCTGCCAACTTACGACCTCTAAGCTGGCCTCGTTTGATTTTAGGGTGACATTCACTTAGACAGATTGTCTTTCCGGTCTTATGGGATCTGTCTTCCCCACAGAATTGCTCTCTGTAGTAGTGCTTCTTCCGTCAGTGGAGCCGGTGACTTCCGCCTTAGCTGTAGTTGATGTCTTCACCGGTACCCTGGCAATTGGCCCTTACAAGGTGCTACCAGCCGGGCCAGCTGGGCCAAGGTTTTTTAAAGTGTTACTCCTCTATCACTCCCCTCTTCGTCCTGGCTTGTGGCAGGCAAAGAGGAAGTTACGAGTTCGGTGGAAGATACGAGTACATTGGCGTATCAAAACACGGCGCCCATCTTAACTTTTTGTTCTGAGCGTCAATAATTATATCTGGAAATATTATATTATTCTTGAAGATCTACTCGATATTATTTGTAATTATTACTGCACTTGTTTAAATTTATAATGTGCTAATTGGTATTAGAATTGCTTCCATTTTATTTACATTACAATTTTATGTTCTAACAGGATACAAATTAAGACTACTGCCTTCTACCGCAGTTTTTCGCTATTTAAAAAATTAATTATTTTATTTTATAATAAAATCCGTAACAATTATCTGATGATATCTGCAAATACAGTTGTAGAACATCGAATAATATAAAAAATAAGATGTTCATTGGAAAACGAGCGTATGGAAATTTCACAAAAAGTGAAAAGCATTAATAGAATTAGTACACGTTTGTGATAATAATTTATTTTACTAATTTATTCTTTCATATATTTTGGTTTTTGAAAAGAAACTCAAAATTTTATTTTTTTGGTGCATAAATAAAAGATTTTACGTCCGTCAGAGCCTCTGTGTGCTACTGGTATATGCAATGAATATTGAATGAAATTAATGAATATTCTGAATACTTACGAATGGTACGGCAGTTAATATAAACAAAATAGTATCTTAAATATGGTTTTAAAACGCTTAGATTTTATTGAACTACAATTCCTTGGTGGTAGCAGATATCTTGTGGTAATCCATAATATGGTAAAGGAAATAATCGCCCAGGAAAAAGTTTAATAATTTTATTAATTATTACCTAAATGGGTATCGTTATGGGTAATAATTAATAAAATTATTAAACTATTTGTGAACGATTATTTCCTTTACCATATTATTGAAGAACTACACTTGAAATGATATTCGTTTCAAGTGTATTTGAAACAAAAGTGTAAGTGTAACAGTTTCAAACATCATCTGTTTCCTGATGCAAGTAATATAAACAAATTAAAACATTAGTGCAAACAACAAACATTAGGATTAATAGATTACTAATAATACATGATTAGATAATATATCATTTTAAAAACACAATTAACATTTTAAAAATGAAAGAAAAGACGGCAGAAGGTTAAATCATTATAGTAATTTTGTGAATCAATGCAAGAAATTGAATGAAATGAAATTTAAAATTTTGTAACAGAAAATATGAAATGTAAGTTGACCGTTTCTGTATATTCCGCCACCGCCCTGGAAGAGTACTTGCTAGCTGCCAGTACTAAATCTCCCGGACTGTAGTGAAGTCATTGTTCGTGTCCACGCTTTCTTATTAACAAATTGAAGGAAAATGTGATAAGTCAAATACTCCAAAATATTCCTGAAATACAACCCGATATATTGCCGACTTTTATTGTCATCCGAATGAGATTAGTAATTGGACAATATTTTGTAGAATATGCCTGTCAAATGATTTATAAATTATTTTTTTGATGTATTATTTATCTATGTTTATTCCATTTTTTTAAAAATTGCAATTGTGGATTTAGATTCGGATTCAGCGACCCCAAAACCCATAGATAAAATGTTTTATATGCGATTGGCACCTTATTTGGCTTTTCGGGTTTGTCCCCTATGTGCTGTCGGAGAACTGGGAGAAGTGATGTTGCAGGTCTTCTTGTGCGGTATCGTTATCACGTTTTGAGATATATGTGTTAACTCCTATGAAAAAAAAATTATCAATAAAATAATTTTAATTCAGGTTCTACACAATACAACATGAACAACAAACGCACTTGAATTATAAAGACGTGTATGTATGCAAAAATTATGAGTGTAATATTATGAATAAATGTATATTATATACTGACAAATATGTTCAAGCATGTATTTTACTTTTTCACCAAAAATGTCTTGTGGAGTTCTTTGTTTAGCAATTTTGTATCTTTCTATCTGCACAAGTTTTGAAACTTTCTAAAAAGGTACCTTGATTTTTATGGTTTTATTAACTTTTGTCCCTCCGGAATTAAAAATTTCAGAAAGTTTTCTATCAGAAATCACTTTCTCGTATACTAGAATCCCTTGGCTGCTCTCGGCTAGTTTCAAGCACCCTTGGTTTGTCACTCATTTTATTTCCGTTCTCTCGGAATCGAGCTCACTAGCTAATTAGACCTTGAAATTGAATTCGCATTGAGTGAGCAGGGCCGTTTCAGGAGGAGTTTGGCGCAGGTGGCGGTCGCCGCGAGCCGCTGACCAGGCTCTACAGAAGGAAAGCAAAGGTAAGCGAACTGTACGAGAACGCTGCAGAATGGGCAAAGCAAAAACGTTATTTCAAAGAGGCATTCATTAAAGTCATCTTTCCTCGAAATGTAAATTAATCCTTTACCAGATAAGAGACTAGAAATCACTGTTTTTAACATTACGTCAATCAAATATGATACTTCATCAACTGCATCACAACCGCGCTTCTGCTTCTCATCGAAAGCCCCAAAATCGATAGTGGTGGCTGCTTAATACAGGTCGATCTACGAAACGCACCTAGCTTCTGGCCGCGGGATC
Source organism: Gryllus longicercus (assembly GCA_038098605.1). NCBI lineage: Eukaryota > Metazoa > Arthropoda > Insecta > Orthoptera > Gryllidae > Gryllus > Gryllus longicercus. The sequence goes on along the minus strand of JAZDUA010000129.1, from coordinate 2,363,648 downwards.
AGATGAGCCCTTCAAGGAGAACATTATACACCTGTCTTATGAAAAAAATAATTAGTTTCACGAGAAAATGTTATTAAGGGAGGTGGCCGCTTAATAGTGGTAGCCTTTTGATGAGGCTTCACTGTATTTCAATCGCTAAAAATATGGTAGATCAGTAAATCTTCCGTTTTTTAGCAAATTCAAATTAAAGTATACAATTAATTAAATTTGTCACATGCAGTCTCATCTCAACCCTGTAATAAAATATACGCATAAAAATATTATATATAAGGAAAGAGAATATACATAAATAACAGTGACGGATTTACAGGGGAGGGAAGGGAGGTACGTCCTCCTCAGTTATTTTCTTCGTCCAAATAATGTTTTTGGCTTTGCTATTTGTACTACAAGGAGATTTATGTTGATCGAGTTTTTAACCCACGCTCACTTTTCAGCTTCGATCGTAATAAATCGAAGTCGCCCTGAGGAGGAACTTTCAGCCTTTCCTCGCCTTGTGAATCACCTGCGTCTCTCAGCGCTCCTGCCGCGACGAAACCGAAAAGTAAACGTTTTTGCATGGAGCTAAATGTCTTCTTTTGAACCAGGAGGCGATTATTCATGTAACACTCTGATATGCAAGGCTCAGTCGTGGGCAGAACAACAGTGGCCGATGTGATCGTACAATTTGGGCTGATGGAAGCAGCTTTCTCCCTTAACCCATAGCAAGTCGACAAATGTAATGTAATTTGTTATAATATGTTCAATTTGAAGTAATTTTTATAATTGGCTTCTATCCTCTTAAGAAACATGCGCGGGCCGCCGCTGATAAATAATATCGTGTACAACAATAAGAATAAAAATTCTGCCTTAAGTAAAAACAGTTAAAAGGTACATATTTAAATACAGTTCATAGTTGCATTTAAATTACCGGGGTACAACCGTTCACGTAGACAGAAATACGGCAATGTTCAACTACAGGAAACCCTTCAATACATCGGCAATGTCTCGAAAATATTGGGAGTTTACATAGGTTTCTGGGCTGGGGATGTGGGTCGGAGGAGGTCTGTTTAGTGTCTTCTTGAAAATCTTAGTCTTATTAGGCGGGGAGGTGAATCAGTTTGTGGGGGAGGGGTATGTATAATTATTAGCAGATGGAGGCAGAGGAAAATGGTTTTGTTCGTTGAGGAGGAGCATGTAAATGTTCTTTAACTCTGGCAATGAAGTTTCTGGTGGTCTGACCTATGTATTTGGTTTCGCAATTGTGGCAGTGGAACTCCTTGTTGAATTTAAATTTTACATAATATGTTAAGACGTTTCTTGAGTTTTTGTCTGGAAAACTCTTTGCAACTTTCGTGACCACTGAGTTATAATGGTTATAATTAGATGGAGCATGTTACCAACGGAAATTTGCTGTATAACTTATTATTTTTATTCAGATACACGTTTTCTTGACTTGGGAGATTCCGATGATATTGAATTGGTAGAAAAAAGTTTAGCTGAGTGTTCTGATATTGAACATTTGGGAAATAAATAAGATGAACCATCTTATGATATTCAGAATCCTCAAACAGTTAGTAAGACAAATGTTTTGGCAAAGTAAATACTATTCCTTTGTAGCCCATAGCAAAATATACAAAACAACTTTCTCGTAGGCGTGGACATTCTGCGTAATTGCTTGCGAAATTGTAGAAGATATAGTTTTAAACAGCGAAGAATCAATATATGATTTTCCTGGAAATGCAGATTATAAGGTCCTATCAATTATTTTTGCAAAAATTTGCCCCAGGCGCCCAAGCTCATATTTTTATTGCTGTGAAATAAACTTCGATTTCAGATTCTGAACGAGATAACAGAGTAAGTGTGGTGAACAAAAATAAAATCAATGGAATGGTACTTCATGTGCATTTACGAGTTTTAGGTCTGAACACACAAATGAAGTTTTAAGTCCACTTGAATATTTCAAGAAATATTTACCTGAAGATCTTTTTGGGAAGGTTGCAATGTATAACACTATGTATGCACTTGGAAAGGACGAAAAATTTAGAGTGGCTCAAGCAAAAGATATTAAAATGATATTGATTAAATATTATAAAAATGATACATGAAATATTTGAAAAAAAGAAATTTTGAAAACCTCGTTATTTTTTACTTTGTCCTTAATACGTCCTTATCAATGCCCTTATAATTAGGTTTATCGTTTCAAACCTTCAGAGTGGGATGTATTAAAAAGAAATATAAAGCAAGTTGCAAAGTAAAATCAAGTTTGAAGATGTTTCAGTACGTTTTTAAAAATACCTTTTAAAACTCATCCAAAACATGAAATTTCATAATCATCAAAATGAAGTTAATAGAAATACAATTTATTGCCATAAAGACAATGTTCAAAGTTGTTTCATCATTCTAAAACGATTTATAAAGTTTCAGTCCAATCGGAAGATGCCGGGAAGTTTCGGCTTATTTGTCATGGAATGGCCCATATGTCAACTTACTAAAATATCAAATCCAAAACGCTTTCAGTTTCAAAACAAAAGAAAACATTTATTAGTGATAATAACAAAAACAAAACAAAACTTTATATAATATTGTTTGCAAACGAAAAGGATAATATAACATTAAATTAGAAGAACAAATTTCCAAAACTACCTGGATGTACCTTTTTTGTCTTTCAAAACCAAGAATATTTTTCATGTCCAACTCTCTGTACACTGCGCCATCAACTCTCTCAAAAATTTCAGTCCATCCACTTTTCCATAATGTTGTCCTTAATGGAATATGCTGTCAAAATCACGTTACCCCTCTCACATCCAAATTCTTCACTGACTGAAAACTCCATTCATCATTTAGGGGCAGTGGGGGTAATGGAGGTCACGGGCTAATGGGAGTCAGAGGTAAATTATTGGTAAATATAGTAATCAAACTATATTGAAAGGCAGAAACATATGCTTCTACCTACCATTAGACATGATAAATATAACCATTTGATCGCCGCACCCAAACAAAGACACCCATCGACGATTATGGCGTTCGTACCAGGAAAGTGGGAGGTTGATGTTAGAAAGTGCGCTCAGAAAATAAGGTCTTACTCACGTGATCTTGGAGATTTCTGGAAGAATTAAAATTTGTTGGTAGAGAAGTATTTCAGCAATTCATTTTATACCAATTTCCAGAAATTTTAAATATTCTGTAAAAATTGATGAGTATTCATGATAAAAATGTGGTAGTAAGGTAATGGGGGTCAGTGATTCTCATCATCGCAGCGTGACTGCTATTGGCCCAAACAAAAAAATATTGGTCTGAATGTGTTCAATTGCCCCCTGGTGCAATTTAGACCTGTAGCAAGAATGGCTGGACGGATGGGGAATTCATCGAATGGCTCAAACACTTTAAAAGCCTTACTTGACTAACTGCCCTGGGCCTAGTGCTGATCTTGGACAACCTTGGGAGTCACATCACTTTAGACTCGTGCAATTATTGTAAACAAAATAAATACTGCTTGAAGTACTAATGTGTTCATTTGCTTTATATTTCTTTAGTGATTCCCATTACCTACATGTGAGGGTAATGGGGTCAAAAGCAAATTTTTGGAAATTCGTTATTTGAGAGAGAGTTTTAGTGAATTTTTGATTATTTTTTGTGGTGAAAACAAAGCATAATAACTAATCTGTGATATAAAAGCACATAGTTGTTTGTAGAAACAATTCGTACTAATTTTTTAATGAAGAAACAAAACGTGACCCTCATTACCCACGCTTTCTTTACGTCCTCATTTTAGAACGTCATTTCCCTTCCGCTTGTTCATTTCCTCTTCTTACGTCGACCGCCTCCATGACAATGAAAACATTGCCAATTCTATCCCAGTAGGCCTTGCATACACATATCTTGATGTCATATACGTACGATGTATCACCTCTAATTTCGACTCGTTACAGCACAAAGAAAATTATTCTGGAAAGGTTGCCTCACAAAGAAGTAAGACGTCATATAGTCGACCATTTTCCCATTTATAATGAAAAGAAAAAACAGTAGGTGTAAGATGGAGGACTGCTCTGAAAAAAATAATATTCGTTGTGGAAAATACAAAATTAATCTACGCTTACAGAAGGGAATATATTTCTTTTATAATGTTCATAAATATTAATCACTAAAATTAAAACCTTCACTTAAATTCCTTGTTATTTATTTTTTCCTTTTTTGCACTTATTTGGATTATAATGGTATTTATGCAAATAATATGCTCCACACTTCATTGTAGCTTTAGCAACCTTTGAGACCTTATATCCAACCCAATGGACATTTTATATTCCTTAATCTATGAATGCTAAAATTCTCAATATATGTGGAAATCGATTTTAGAGTAAAATAAAATCATTGATTAAGGGGGGGAAATTACAACGAACAGAAAAAATTCAGGTCTGAAGGGGTTAGGGTGAATCCATTATGTCCTCACACATGTTGATTATTTTGTAGATGTTAAGATTAACATTTCCGAAAACCGCCTCTTCTACCAGTTTGATTCATGGTTTCAAATATCTGCATTGGTACAATCCATTTCATGACCAGGACATTCTACATGCTTAGAGATAATATTTTCACAATTATTAATTAAATTTTGTTCTTAGAGAACGCTTAAAACTAATACATCTCATTTTCCGTGTAATCTCTGAAGTTTCGAAACTTAGAAATGTTCAAAGTGTTCAAAAAACAGTTCTTTGAATGTCTTAGAGGTCATGCAATTTTTTTTAGAAAATATGAGCAGTATTCGCGTAATTTTTGCTTGACGTAAAGGCAATTTATAAAACAAATTCTCAAAATCGGATCCAAATTTGTTTGTTATATTTTTCTTTGGATGGAGCAAAGGACGCCTAAAACTAATAGTTCTATTTTCGTTTAACTGTCTGAATTTTTGAAAATTATCAAAGTTACATATGATACGATAAAGAATGGTATTGTAGCACTAGTTTATTGTAATTAATAAAGATGGAATTCCTAATGTATGCTGGTTTGAACGCAGTGCTGAGTGCGTTTTTCAAGGAAACGGGAAGATCCTGCCCCTCGAATACGCACCGGAATGGAGAACCGCTTTCACGCCTTGTGTCATTTACTCCCTGGTAGCTCTTCGTGTGACCAATCCAAAGGAGCATCGAATACCTCTGTTCATTCACACCTCTCACGTAGCTCCGTCACGACTGCTGGCAACTACCTTTCCATGAGTCAGATCCTTGAGTAATACAAATTTTTGAATTGGAAGGTTTGTAGGTTCTTTTGCACCGTCTCGTACGTGACGGAAAGCAGGAAATCCACAATCGATACAGCACATTTTTGATATCGTACAGAATTATTAGGCATTTCTGCTGTGTATCTAGAGAAATGTAACGAAGTAAGAAAATATTAGTTTGCTTTCCTTTTAGCGTTATAGAATGTTATTTCGCACTATAGTATTTTTCGCACATACAAATCTCATAATAAATAGAACCCCATAAATATTTGTTCCACATACTATGGGCCATTCTTATATCTTGTAGACGGTTCACGAGATCGAATGCAGTTTTCACAGAACAATGCGGAGAATTTGTAATATTGCTGTATGAAGGAGAGTTGCTTCCTTGACAAGTCACTGCCATTGAAAGTGATCCGGCACGGGTAAATGACTTGTAGAAATCCAAGGGTTTTGGAAATGGCCGCAGAATAGGTATGAAAGTTTTTACCAAAAAGATATAATCCAGAAAATTCAAAACCCTGAGTTAGAGTAAAAAAGATGACTCTTCACTATTTCAGAGCTAAAAAGCTTTTGGGGAAAATGATACGCTTTGTGTTGTCATTACCAATGACAAAACTTTTAAAGTATTCATTAAATGAAGTTTTAAATTTTGTGATACTGTTTTTCCTGCTAAAAGGCAATCAAGAAGGGATGAAACTATGCCGCATATCGTGCAGCATTGAACGATTGGTAAAAAAATGTCGTGGCATTAAGTCACCCAATCCTATGAGGTGACATAATGTCAAGTTTAGGTAACATTTTTTGTTCAAGGACATTTATTTCAATAATTATCCTCACATGAAATTGACAAAGCGTGTTTTCAGATTTAGTATGCTGCTATAACTGTGTTAATTACATGAACAGTTATTTTACTCAAATATTCCCAAAGTGGCACAAAGACAGTTCGGTTTACGGTAACTGGAATTTTAAATTCCAACAAAAAAGACATCCACTTCCAAGAAGAAAAAAGGTATTCTGACAAGTAGTATAAATATTGTCCGGGATGCTGGAATCAGCTAGTGAAGTGTGCAGCGTATTCCGCCGCAGCACAGCATCCTTGTCCCACGATCTTTTACTAGAAACTACATGAAATTGATTTCCCACGACATGTAAAATTCTGTAGGTTTTTCTTAATCTCTATAATAGAAAACACCAATTTCTTAGAAAAAATCGTACTCACAAACGAAGTAACATTCGCAAACCGTTCACAAACGTACCAACATTCACAAACTTGTTAAATTTTCACAACATGCGTTGCTGAAGCAGGGAGAAGTCGGTGTGAATAAGGAAGGTTGAGTATCAGTGACAGTGGCAAGTGAACATGTGGTGCAGAATCCTTGGTGATTTAATTATTGCTCCGCACTTTTTTGAAACTGGTTATGGGTATGCAAATTTTCTTCAAGACATTACCAGTACTTCTGGAATACTTCGATAATGGGCTAGGCACACGACGTGAGATGCCCACGACGGTGGCCCTGCACATTTTCCCAGTGCGTCAAGGCGGATTCGTAACCAAGTCGATAGATAGTGTGGTGGTGCAATAAATTGACCCGCTCGCTCTCGAGATCTCACGCCCTTGGATTTTTTGTGGGGGGGAAATGAAAAACGTTGTATATGTGAGTGCCCATGACTTCAGAAGATTTGGCAAGGCGGATTCTGAGTGCTTGTGCCGTTGCAAATCGGGAAACACTGTAGTCCATGTCTACACGTCTGCAGATCTGCATTGCGGTCGCCGGAGGACTGTTAGAGCAGCAGTAAATGTGCAAATAATTTACGTATACTTTTGTTTATCTACAGTTATCTATAAATTATTTTTTGTAAATTTTAATTAGTAACAAACTTATTTTCTTTCAGTAATATTTCAAAGGGTTTTTTTGTTTCATCCTTTAGTATACTGAGTGTACGTTAGTCTACTAAGTAAGAGTTTTATTAACAGTAAATAATAGAATCTATGATTTGATGAATTATCTCGAGATATTATAGTGAAAATCTTCAAGCAACCATTCCCTTCCTTTTATTGAAATGTGTTTAAATGTCTTATTCCTACAGCCATTACCAATCAAGCTGAATTCTTGTTAAGTTTAAAAGTGATCTTGATAATTATCTTCCTTAAGCTACCAATTATTGCAAGGACCGATGCTTTGCTATTTCAATAAAAGAAGAGTTCCATTCAGATGAGTCAACGAAAAAACCTCTAATTCTGAACGTTAATATTGATACTTGTTCATGTATCCGTGTCAATGGATTGCTGTAGTTACGCCTCTTATCTCTCATGGCCTCACATCTCAGTATTCTCCTCTACACGTAACAGTCTTCTCCGAAGGCGACTGTTGGAAGGTTACTAAAACGAAATATTGTCCGTTTAATTTCAAATCACAAGTTAGAAAGGATAATTTTATACTAAAATTACTATCAAAACATTAATAAATGATACATCATTATTTTTCTTTTTTTATGATCTATCCATTGCTAATGAAAAAAAATATTTAAAAATTAAAGATGATTAAAGTTCTCAAAAGCTAAAAGGATTATTAACAATTTCTCTACGGCATGTTGCTTGCCCCATGATTCCGCATTGTTGATTTCCTATATCGCGAAAACTGCATTCCGATATCGTGAACCGTTTAGAAGTTATGGGGGTGTTCCATAGTTGGTGGGATACCCGTTATATATAATATATTATATAATTAGTCCTCTGCATTTATTTTAAGACTCACTCGATAAGCCTGTATCGCGAGTCTTAATTTCTGCTTCCATGTGGCACCATCGCTGGGCTAGGAGACAGATGTCATCTCTGAAGTTCAAGTCACCCAATATCTCGGTAAGTCTTCATTGCATTTCTCTGGTACTTCTGTCGTTTTAATTGCAAGGCGCGTTCTGAGAAGTAATGAGAATTATATTCCCCACTCTATATACTAATAAAATTAATTAAAAATTTCTTTAAACCCAACGGAAAAGTGCCCATAACTTAGTTTTAAAAATTACATCATAAAAATGTGAGTTTAATGATTGTAATACAATGTGGATTTATGATTCGAAAAAGTCCAGTAAACAGAGATACATTGAATTATTTTTCTGAAGCCAGGGCCGTAGAATAACTCGGTTAGACGGCCTAAGCTTAGCGAAGTATGCACCATTTCTTTTGTAATATTAGTGAGGAATATATGTAGATTTCTGTTAAACTAATGGTTTACAAATTATAGAACTACACAATCAATATTTTTTAGAATAAAAAATTAGCTGTATAACTGAAATAAAGTTGAAATTTTTTTATAATTTTCGTGCATTAATAAATAATTCAGAAATATAAAACACTCTCAATTTTTATTTCATTATGTGCTTTTTGTTATTTAATGTCCAAAATTTTTAGTAATAACCAGTAGTTTTCATATTCCCATATTATTGTCTTTTAATTATACTGACAAAGTAAAGAACGCTCTTACTGTTATTTGAGATAGTTAGGTGCAATCAGTTTTCCGACAAAAATTTTAATTTTCATGAATTTTTTTGCTCTATGAGAGTGCGCAATTCAAATCCACTGCGCTACTTCTGCGTCTCTTTGAGGAGTAGACGGTGGAGGGCGATGCAGCGTTTCTGCTTCGAATCGTTTCAATTATTTCTCCTTGTCCCTGCTTGCCGGAGCATCTGATCTTTCCGCTGCCTCTTTCCTGCTCTTCAGTATAGGCGGCTCCATAGCTTTCCTCGGCACCGCGCAGAGGATCTGAATTGCGCGCCCGAAAGAAGTTAGAAAGCGTAGTTTTTTTGAAAACGAACATTTTCAACGGGTAACCGATTAAATGAAATTTATACATGATTTTAGCCATTATAATTAAGGAATATCCTGTGTAACTAACCGTTACCACTACTACGTGACTGTGCGCCATCCTCATATCATCTAAATGGTACACGATATCGAAATGCAGTTTTCGCTTATTAATGCGGAATCATGGGACAAGTACTATCCTGTAGAGATATTGCTTGCAATGTTTCTAATTTTCGATAAACGTAATCATCTTTGATTTTTGAAATGGAACTATATATTTCTTTCACCAGCAATGGTCATGAAAAGAGGAATACAGTGATGTATCATTCGTTAATGTTTTGATAGTAGTTTGACAAAAAATACTTTCTGACTGGTGATTTTAAATTAAACCGACAAAATTTCCTTGCAACTGTCGCTTTTGAAGGAGATGGCCTTCGCATCGCGACGACGAGACTGTTACAGGGAGAGGGATGGCAGTGAGGATAAAGGCGCAGTTTCAGCTAACCGTGGAATTAATTAGGACACAAGAAAAACATCAACATTGACCATCAGAAACAAAGATTTTTCCAATGATTCATCATAATTGAACTTTTCTGACACTGATAAACATTGTTAGTATAACGGAGATACTAATAAAGTTCACTTTAAAACATAACAAGACTCTAGATGGATGTCTAATGACTGTAAGAAGAAGCCAGCTTTTTAAAACATTTCAAATACAAGGAAGAGAATGAAAGGTTTAAGATTATCAATATAATACCTCCAGATAAGTCATCAGATTATAGAAATGTATATTTTTGTATTATTTGCTGTTATTCAACTTCTCATTGTATATTTACAAAAATTAAATAAGGCGTAGATTACAATAGTAAAACATAATAAAAATATGTACATAAATTATTTACTGAGCTCTGTGTCACGAATATGACAGCAATGCACATCTGCAGTCATATCCGTGATGGTGAAACCCCCATCATAGCGAAAACCACCAAAATCCTTACCATTCGGTTGTTCTTCGTTTGTTCATTTGTTTCACAATAATATTCGTTTTTACCAAAAATATAATGAAGATTCGGCCATCGCCACTATCGTAAAAAAATTGGAACCATTCTAAATCGTTTGTACCGTTCGTTTGTACCAAAGTGTAATTAGGTTACAGCCATGGATGGAGGTGCCATTGTATGGAGGCTATAAGAGTCTCACGCTAAATCTCCCTCACCAACACCAACACCGCCAGAAAATTGGACCGCGCGCATGGGTCACGTAGATAAATTGCAGTTTAAGAACTCAATATCTCGATATGCTGTGAGTGTGTGTTTACGACATCTCTTGACATCCCGTGTTAAACTATTCTGCATCCGGAGTCAATGCCCCTTTCCTTCGCCGCGCAGCGCTTGGGTTTGCTAGATCCTGTGCGTCCAATGACGGGACATGCATTTCGAAGAACACTTGGGGCCGTTGCGATGTTTACTCTTCTCGCCCTTTAGCTTCTTGTGTTTATAGGTGTTAGAACGACATCATCCTAATTTTACTGTTCTCGATATGGACAAACGTTTTAACCTGTGAATGGTAGATGATGTAGGAAATATAACGGAACGTCTTTTAGCTGACGATGTTGGAGATAAGAATTTCGTAGGAAATTCCGATTGTAATCGAAAGATAATGTTGAAGGGAAGCCTATGTATTTAGATATGAACCATAAACTGAGCAAATCAGAATAATATCATAACAATGTGGAGGACACTTATTGACCCAATTTTGGCAAAATAAATGGCATTGGAAAAACAACATTGTGCAACTTCCCCTCTCAATTTTAAAATTTGCCTTTCTATGCTTCTTTCTTGTAATACTCGTATATCAAATCTTTGGGTAATGCATTGAATCCTTTCAGTCACATTGTCCCATACGTAATACTATTAGTTTTTAAACATTAAATTTTGTACAGTAAAACCTAGGACGGAACCTGGAATTGTCTTAAAAAATCAATTTTGGTAAGTTTCCGTCTTACATAGGGTGATTCAGTCATTTTAAAAAATTGTTGCTAATATGACGCAACCATATTCCATATGTAATGCACAGAGAAATGTTAAAATTGAATACTCTTCTTCATTTAGTTTTGTAAATAATTGGCGTTAAACTTTGGACTATACACTTGAACTCGTCCAAAGTAACACGGGCTGTGTATCCTGTGTAACACGGGCTAAGGCAAATGAGCGAGCGGCTTCACCTCGCGTTAGGGCTCGCCACTTCTCTGAAAAACTGTTATTGATACTATCCGTTAAGCTTTGAAGGCCTGTGCAAGGCAAATAGCGCTCGAGTTCAATGCATCACAGTCCGTCACCATCACGTGTCCGTCAGCGAACAATTCATGCGGACGGATCACAACCTTTCCATTTCCAGCGGATGCAGCATTTGCGCAGTACAGACACAACATTGTTATGAATTCTCGAGGCATTTCCTTTGCAAATGCCAGGAAAACCAAGAATTTCTAAAACAGTTCTTTTGGCAGATGAAGCGTGTTTTAAAAGATCTGGAACAAATAATGTGCATAATTTGCATGTGTGTGCCGAGGAAAATTCACATGTTGCACATAGCATATTGAGTTCACCAAGAGTGACTTTCTGTAATTGTGTGGGTTGGCATTGTAGATTAATTTATCATCGGTCCTCACTTCTTACCTGAGTGTTTTGAAAGACGTTCAGTATCTGAATTCTATAACTCAGGTACTCCCTACGCTTTTGGAAGACGTTGAATGTGCGGGCACGGATGTGGTACCAGCATTATGGCGCAGCCCCGCTTAATTATTGCGGAGTTCGGGAATACCGAGATACGCAGTTTCCAATAGCATGGCCACCTCGGTCTCCGGATTTGAATCCGGTGTTTTTTTTCTAGAGGTTAATGAACGACCGCGTTTATGCTACTGAAGTCGTGGATCGAGATGGCCTTCTTCGGTGCATTGAAAGCACGGAGGTAGAAATAAAAGGACCCGGCAGAGTTGTGCGTGTCACGGAGGTCGTGTGGCACAGATGCCTATCTTGCGTGAACGCAAGAGGTCATTTTGAACACTTGTAGATCCCTGTTACACAGGATGACTGTGCGAAATTTTGGATGTATACGCAAATAATAATGACAATAAAGAATGCTGCTAAATGTTCAGGCGGCGAAATAGTCGAAGAAAAATTGGGAGAGCATTTTGATGGAAATGGCAACGAAACATCGCGTCTTCTATCTCAGTAGTTTTTGTCGGACAAGAGTGTTCTGGAAAAGAGATGACACGCAATTGACAAGGATTGTTACTTGGAGAAAGAATTAACGAGTATTGAAGAAGTTGTCACAGTTACCTCTGTCCAAACGAAAACTGACCCTTTCCTTACGGATTCCGTGGTCTTTTGCTACGTGTTTCTACTACATCCAGTGCCTGGCACTCTGGGTCGAACCTTGAAGACGTTCCAAACGCTTTTACTCAGCTTTCCGCATTAGCTTGTCGTGACAATGCGAGCAGGCGTCTGCGATAGAAAACTCCTGGTATTTCGACAATGCCAACTTTTAGCGGGAGCTATCCAGGAGCTGGTGGGATCTTTCGGTGACGCTCCGAACTAATAGAAAAAAGTTAACAATCGACTTCAAGGACTTTGCATGAAGAAATGAATGTTTGGTCGGCAGAGAAGAAATTCGCGCGGCTTTTTGGAGAAAATTAAGACTATCTCGGAGGCGCCAAGTTTAAAATGTATAATCTTTTCCTCTGAAACGCCTTCAAAGAACATCAAACGCCCTGTTAAAGAAGACAAGGCGCCAAATTCGAAGTAATTTGGCCGGCAATGTGTCAACACTAAATAACAAATAATATTTTTCTCACTCCTTTCATATTTATTAGATAAGTAGGTAATAATAGCAAAAGGGAACAATTTGTAATGCAATATTTCCGCTGCCTTTATGCAAAGGGACTGTCGATGCCTCTACAATACTTCGCGCAAAACGTGGGCTGATCCAAATAAAGCAATTTGTTGCACTTGCCAGTCTTTTCAAAGACCTGGGAGTTAGCCAAGTTCTTACACAAATTTTGTGGAACAAATCCAAATGCCCTGATGACTATCGGTACGACATGTGCCTTTACGCCCGGCTGATCTCGACATGTTCTTTTACATTCGGCTGATCTCGATTTCCAAACTCTTGAATTTATGACGTTTCTCTGCATCCTCTGTTACGGCGTTTTCATAGCAAGGCGCGGAAAAATCTACAAGTAGACATGATATTTCTCCATATATCAACATCTCCGGATAACAATATCCGGTTTGTTTGCCGCTATCATGCGATCCGTTTAAATTATTTGGTCGTAAAATTTTGTATAGACTCTAACAGATGACACCGGTTTTGTTAGTGTTCGTAGTACTTGGGGCGTGTGTTTGAAATTTCGAGTGCGGTACAGATCTACCAATGCAGGTAACTACAAATCCTGTCGTGTCTTTTCAGGTATTCGCTCTTTCCTAGAATTGGACAAGCTGAGACGATATGATCAATGGTTTCTACTTGTTCCTGGCAGGTGCGACATTTATCATCTTGGGAAATTTTGCGAACTGCTTTATCATAATGTGTTCTCAACGCCTGATCCTGAGAAGCTATTAGAACTGCTTCCGATATTGATTTCATTCTTCCCCTTTTAATGTACATTAATGATTGTTTATTGATCTGAACCTTGTCCATTCTTTTTAGATATTGTCCATAGAGTAGTTGGTCTCTCCACGACTTCTTTAAAATTCTTTGTGTCTCACATTTCATGTTATGAAAGATCAGACGTTCAGTGTCTGTGTTATTCTGTTTGCGTTGCGTATTTTTCTTTGCAATGCTTCTTGCTACAGTACCAATTCCTTTGTTTCTCATTCTTCCGTCGGATTTCATGACCTGCCTTATTAGAAGGTCATATTGTCGACAAACTGCATACTTTCCCATTCAGTCTATTGTATTGTGCCAGGAAGCTTCAGTTTGTCTGAGGCCTCTTCCTCCTTTCTTATGTGACACAAAATCTATGTACAGCAGTTCGAGGGTAGACGACATGATATATTATTAGCACTTCCTGTTCTTTTGATCCATGATTCGAATTTCTTGCTCAGTCCAGTTTACGAGTCCGAAACTGTACTCGACTACAGGCACCACAAAACTACCAATTCCTGAAGTTCAGAACGGACTGCCGGACGAGTCTGACTCTTGTGTAAATCTCCCTGTGAATTTCACACACTTCATGCAGATGTCATTGCTAAAGTCATTCACGACAGAGCATTTGGAAAAGAATCGCTTCATTTTTAGAAAACAATTTAAGATCATCCATGTAAAAAAAATGTGATACTGGTTATTCATTACGATGGAGCTTGTAACCTTAGCTCGCGACAACTCTCTAAATAGTGGGATCAAAATACTACAAAACAGCAGTGAGGATAGCTAATCTCCTTGAAAAATACCGATGTTGATCTGAGTATTTCGTCTTTCTACTGCTTTCTTTCCGCTGTATATTAGTGACCTGTTACACCGCGACTTCATACTGGATTGCAAAACTCAAAACAGTTGGGGATGGAATCGATAGATCCCCAGGGTCTTCCAACTCCAATCGTGTGGCACACTGCCAAAGGCCTTCTGGTAGTCAATCCAAGCCATGCTTAAATTACGCTTTCGTTTCTTTTTACATTATTCAAGCTGACTTTATTTAGTAGCAACATTTCCTTGCAGCCACACGTACCTTTACGACATGCTTTCTGTTCACCTAACAACAGATAGTTCCTCTCGAGGCGTCTCCACATTGTGTCTGCTATGGCTGTAGTTATAATTTTGTGCAGAAATGGCAGACAAGTAATTGGTCTGTAGTTATTCGCCAAAGAGCTGTCACCAGCTTTTAGTAGCAAGTACGTGATACCGCGTGTGAGGCATTTCGGCGTGTGAGGCGTGTGAGCAATTTCTAAAATTTTATTAACAGCCTTTGCCATATGAGAATGCATTGCTGTTCATTTCTTAATCCAATAATTTTAGGTCTTATAAATCGCGGGGGATTTCCAGTTTCCCATGATCTTAATTGTGTGGAAGAGGTTCTCTTGCGAGAATTCGTGAACCTCTTCCACTGTTTCCACAACTTCATCGGCAGCATCAACTTCAGCTTGAAGTCAAGATGCGTCTTTGTTGTATGATCTTTCCTCCCATTTTCCTCCCCAAAATGATTCGACGTCATCCTTTGAAGGTGTGACTATTTTACAACTCAGTATTTTTGAGTCAGATTGCGATAAAATATCTTCGCGTCTTTTTCAAACAACCGATTCTGTACACGGAAATCTATTCTAGGTTTGTAACGTCTAAATCATTGATCCCATGCATGAATTTTCTCTTTTAGCTTCTCAGCTACCATTAGCCTGCTTGTGTCATTTTCAATTTGGTATGTTTGTTCAACATTGGAAAATGTTCGTTGAACTTGATGCGGTGTGCCTTGTTTTAGAAGATGCCTCGGCCAAGAATGATATTGCACGCCGAGTGTCGACATAAGTTTCATAATTCATTCCGTCCATGGTAGTACAGGGCTGTTTACTCTGTTCTGCTATCGACCGTTGGTGTACTTGGCTGGCTCCAAAATTCTCTGAGATACCACATATCCAGTTGCAACACAGGGTGATTAAATCAGTAATATCTAGATCTCTACCTGAGGTCTGTACCACTTAATTTAAGGCATTGTTCTCTGTCTCTATTAGTCTCTTAACTTTCGCATTTTCGTATGTTCTTCTCAACGGTGTAGGGGATTGGAATGGAAGTTGACGATCTCTTTCTGTCTCGCGTCGAAGGAAATTGCGCATCATGTCCTTATCGTGTGTTTCATTGCCAGATAAATTTTGATAATTGTTTCATTGAAAAGAGTTGAACCTTCAGGACCATCGTTTTCAAGTTCTACATGTTCGTCATGTGGGTTGTTCGATCGAAGAACATACTCCGCATTTCTCTGAATGTCAGAAAGTTGTTCCACTGTGAATTTTCCGTTGCTGAGTATGTATCGACGTTGACTAGTAAGGTTCTTTGAATCTACAGTAGGACTCGTACCTAAGTTCCGCTCTCTCAATTCTTTGAATTCTTTTATTTCTGAGCCCTCATTTTTGCATTTGCATTGTAAAAGCACTATATCACCTCCTTCAATTCATCCCGTGTCCATCTCTGCCGATGGCTTCGAGCTACTGCCGACTCTGGGTTCCTGGAACTAACATCGCGGGATAGAAATCGACAAGGTGACATTAGCTCGGTTTCTGAGCAGGTATTGGACATTAGTAGAACAAGGCACGATGATACTCGTTACATTTCTTGTTCTATTCCATTTTGCTTATTGGTTTTAAGTGAAGATTCGCAGGAAGCAATTTCCAGATCTTACTTAACTCATTGGTTATTTCCTGCCATCTGTTACTGCGATCCACATTGGTCTCGGAATATCCCCCCGCAGGGCACAGCAAGGGGACCCTTCGATCGCCAGTCGGCATTACTAAACGCTACGGGATTTTCACTGACTGCTGAACGCAGCCTCCTTTGCTGGCTAATGCAAGGCTCGGGCCTCCACTCTAATCAGTGGGCTGGTGCTCCAATCCTGTTTCTCTTCTGTACCCTCTATGGGCCGAGAAGAGGATGGGAAAAGGTTCATGATCCTTCCCTCTCTACTTACTTCCTACTCTCCTCTGGAGTACGTCTTGGTCTGCCCCTCACCTTCAACGTATTCGGTAAGTGAAGTCCTATCAGTAGCTAAGCTATCACTGACATAGCTCTCAGGCTCATGAGGGTACCTTTATCAGCCTTCGCGGAGAGAGGGGTCGCTTTGTGGCCAACTCCATATATTTTGTGCACTGTGTCTTATGTAGAACAATTTTTGCTGTTGTTAAGGTCCTCTGCCTCAGTACTCCTTCGTCTGACCCCTCCCCATCGACCTCTCCAGCAAGGGAGGCCGTACCAGCAGCTACGCTACCGCCGGCATAGCTCTCAGAGTCATTGGAGTCCTCAAACTGCATCACCAACGTCTAGGTCATGTTCTCTCGAGGTGGAGTTATAATTAGTATTATAATTATTATTCCTATAATTTACGACTAAAGATGGTATGAGTGGGTTGAAAAGAATATATTCAGGTTGCAACCAGCTACCTTAGGAGCAGAGCTGAGGACTGTTGGTGCCTCTACAATACTTTGCGCAAATTGTGAGCTTTTCCAATTAAAGCAATGTCTTGCACTTCCCAGTCTTTTGAAAGACCTGGGAGTTTAGCCAAGTTCTTACACACATTTTGCGGAACAAATCCAAGAGTTCCGATAACTAGCGCTACGGCCTATGCTTTTACACCCTACACTCTGCGGATTTCGATATTTAACTCTTGTATTTTAGTGTTTTCTCTTCACGTTACGTTTTCATCGCAAGGCACAGGAACACCTACAAGTAGAAACGATTTTTCTCCAAATTACAGAGAACAATATCCGGTTTGTTTTTATTGCTATCGTGCGATCCGTTTGAATTTGTTGGACGTACAATATTGTATAGAGTCCAACTGACGTCACCGGTTTTAGTGAGTGTTCGTACAACTTGAGGCATGTGTTTGGAACTTCGGGGGCGGTAGAGATCTGCCAGTGGAGATAACTACATAGCTTTTTGTGTCTTTTCAAGTATTCGATTTTTGATAGAATTGAACAAGCTAAGACAATATAATCAATGGTTTTTTCTTCTTCCTGGCAAATGCAGCATTAATCATCTTGGGAAATTTTGAATACTGCTTTATCGTAATGTGTTCTCAACGCCTGATCGTGCGCGGCTATTACAACTACTTCCGATTCTGGCTTCATTCGTCCTCTTTTTATGTCACATACTTGTAAATGATTGATCTTTATTGATCTTCACCTTGCTATTCCTTTTAGATACTGTCCATGGAGTGGTTGTTTTTTCCACGATTACTTTAACATTTTTTGTGTTTCACTTCGATGTTTAGTAGCATCAGAAGTTCAGTGTGTGTGTGTGTGTGTTATTCTGCGTGTCTTGCATAGTTTTCTTTCCAAAGCTTCCTTCTACATTAACAATGTATGTTTCCCATTGTTTGGTCAAATTTCATGACGTGGGTCATTAGTGAGTCATCTTGATGACTGACTACATACATTCCCTTCCCGCCTATTGCATTGTGCCAAGAAGCTTCAATTTGCCTGAGGCCTCTTCCTCCTTCCTTATGTGAGACAAGTCTATCTACATCAGCTCGAGAATGGGTAACATGATGCATTTTAAGCAGTTGTCTAGTAGTAGTAGTCCACGATTCGAATTTCTTGCTCAGTCCAGTTCACGAGTCCGAAACTGTACTCGACTACAGGCACCACAAAACTACCAATTGCATATATTTTATTCCTGGAGTTCAGGACGGACTGCCGGACGAGTCTCACTCTTCTGTAATACTCCCTGCGAATTCTCTCTTTCATTGTGTCTTACGAAATGTTCTCACATTCTTCAATGCCCAGATATTTGTAAGTTTTTACCTGACTCAATAACTTGATTCACAGCGTGCATATCATTTTCAATACTCTCCGACGTGACTTTGCCTCTCTTTAAATTTATTTTTGCACACTTGGCATGACCAAGACGTCATGTCGATGCCAATGCTAAAATCATCTACAACAGACAACCTTTGGAAGAGAATCTCTATATTCTTAGCAAACACTTTAAGATCATCCATGTAAAACAAACGTGATACTGGTCTTTGATCACCGTGCAGCTTGTAACCATAGCCAGTGTGCGACAACTGTAAAGTGGGATCAAACTAATGTAAAGCAGCTGAGGAGATAGCGAATCTCCTTGAAAAGTACCCCTGTTAATCTGAATACTTCTTGTTTCTACTGCGTCCTTTCCTTTCCGTATATAAGTAACCTTCTACGACTTTATACTAGCCTGGTACAACTCAATAAGTCTAGGATGAAATCGTCATATCTCCAGGGTCTTCAAAATTCAATCTTGTGGTACATTGCCAAAGGCTTTCTGGAAGTCAGTGCAAACCATTCGTAAATTATTTTCGTTTCTTTAAATCATTCAAGATGGCTTTATTTAGTAGCAAGATTTCCTTACAGCCACAAGAACTTTACGACATCCTTTTTTGTTTAATTCACAAGAGTTGGGTTTTTACGTGTGTAAGTACATTTTGTCAGCTACGGCTCCAGCTATAACTTTTTACATTGCTGACAAGTGATTGGTCAATAGTTCTCAGCCACGAAACTGTCTCCTCAATTACGCAGCAGATTTGTGATGCCGCGTGTGAGCCATTCCGGTAGTTTCTTTGGGTTTTACTAATTTTTATTTACAGCCTTTGCTACGTGATAATTTGCTGCTGTTAATTTCTTAATTAATAATTCTGGATCTTGTCAACACCGGGGTAATTCTAGTTGACTGTGTTGTGAATTGCTCGGAAGAGGTACTCTTCCGAGAATTCATGACATATTCTACTGATTCCCCAAGTTCATCGGCAGTATCAACTTCAGATCAAAGTGAAGAATCAAAGATCAGAAAATGCGTCTTAGTTTTAGACTTTGCTTTCTTCCCAGATTCATGTCCAGATTGTTTCGACGTCATCTTTTCAAGTAGGGTCAGCATTGTTATACATTTTCTGAGCAACATTGCGATAGAATCTCTTCGTGACACGGAAATCTACTCTACGTTTGTAATATCTAATTCGTTGAGCCAATGCTTGGATTTTCCCTTTTATTTTCCCAGCTACCATTAACCGTGTGTCATTTTGAATTTGGCTCATTGTGTTCAAGTAAATATTTTTTTTGTTTCGAAGTGTGCGTTGATTTAGAAGATGACTCGGCTAAGAGTGATATATCACGCCGAGTCTCGGCTATCCGCTTCATAATTCTTTTCGCCCATGGAGGTATGGAGCTGTTTATTTTATTTGATTGCCGGCCGTCTGTGTTCTTGGCTGGCCCCAACATTATCTGAGATACCAGAGATCCAGTTGCATACACGATGTGATTGATTTCAGTAATATCTAAATGTCTACCTGTTTCTGACGACCCGGTGTTCGCAGCCATTCTGTAGATCATTTTACATCAACATCTTCAGAACTCAACGTTTCTATAAACCTGCCACGCAGTTCTTTTGTCTTCCAAGCATTCATTCGATCTTGAGCTGTCATGTATAGGAAATCTCTGTTCTCTTGAGCTAAATTTAATGATATGATGTTTTTAGTCTGAACGCAAATTGCTTTATGAAGTGGGGTATGAACTGACAGAAAGTAGTGACGCACTTCCTCTTCCTGATGGCAACATGATGCTTTCAAATTTAGTAGTCCTCTGCCTGCAATATTGAGAGAGATGTTGTAGAGAGATACCTTCGGAGTGATAAAATGGACAGATACAAGTTGCTACAGGAATAGCCCACGTGTTAATTGCAGACATTTTATTTCTTGAATTGATGCTTATCTCACAAATTTTATGTATTTTGGATATTGCGTTATATGAATAAAAATGAGCCCTTGCTCAGGAGTACTTGCTCCGGAGCAAAAGTGAGTCTACTCCGCGGCACTGAGCAGAAGCTCCATTTCGTATGAATAAAAACTTCGTATGTCTCCGAAGAACTTACTCATGTCTCGCGAGCATTTGCTCGTCGTGAACAAGTGATAGTGCAGGCTAAGAGTTTTAAAAATTGGTTTCTTGAACAACAAAGAGGTTACATACGTTACGCGCGTTGCGCACATTTGTGCGGAATAAAGAGCAATGTTTTGTTGTCTCGTTCTTTAAATTCCCAGAGGCCTAGCTAATTTTTGGCGAAATGCTAAGTGAATATAAAATTATTTTTGAAAAGAGCCAGCTTTCGGAGGTACGCTGTGGCCGAAACGAAACATTACAAAGTTTCAAAAAACAGTACCCCGAAAAATTACAAGTAGAAAAGAGCAATGGCCAATTAACATAGAAGATATGTTTTCATATGAAAACGCGCCTGAAAGCAAACGCCGATAAAAATCGTACCAACCATACATTGTCCTTTTTTCATTGTCGCGTTCGGCTCCGCTCGGTATGGATCGGCACCGTCCGGGTTGGAAGCGTCCCACACGCCAAGCCGCTGGTGCTCGCTCGAAATGCATGAACAAAAACTCAACGTTGGCACTCTAAATGCGTTAATTGGTTTTCAGCAACATAAGTTACATGCATAACATATGTCACGCATCTTGATGAACTCACACTATTGTGTACAGGCATCACAATAATGCAGAATCACTGTTCCAGTTACAATCAGTGGCGATCTAATCCACCACGTGGCGGTCACTCGCCACCGACACCAACTCTCCCAGTGTTATCAGTTCTCCATCTTTAATTATCCCTTCCACGATTGATTTATCACCAAGACATTATATTTATCACTTAACGCTTCAGATACAGGTATTTACATTGTCTTATTTGATTTCACCGGATTACAACTTTCATGTTGTATCTACTCGTACGCAATACACCCGCTCTTCTTGTTAGCTGAGCCTTCACTGCCCCCTCTAACGACCGTGTCGCCTTTTCAGGAACCGTAACGCGCCGAAGACCCGTTCGGTCGTCAGCCGTTCGTGGAACCGCTTCGTTTCTCGCGCCACGTTGAAATAACTTTATCAATTAAAGATATTGAGACCCGCCGGGTCTCTCTCTCTCTCACTCTCACACACTCTCGCTCTCGCTCTCTCTCTCTCTCTCTCTCTACTATGCCTTCTGCTTCTGTCACTTGTTTATTTTACTTGTCTATTGCCTAATCACAACAGGGAGGTATGATAATTGAATTGGATCATCAATGAACTTCTTAATTTCAACACTTTAATGACTACAATTCAAGGGGTGCTTGTAGAATATGTTTTACCAATCAGTAAACGCTAACATAAAAGAAGAATTTTGATCGAAATAAGGTGATTTCTTGCACCATGCAGAATAATTTCCTAGTAAAGAGAAACTTACTGTGTGGTTTATTATCGTACTGTGTAATAATATGCGTACAGTAGTAGAGAACCTGTCAGCCGTGCCCGAACTCATCGGGGCACCTCTTGCCCACAGTACTCCGCGCCAGCCTGGGCAGACAAGTTTGTGCAGTCTAGCTACAAGGAAACCAAGAAAATGTTACCCACAAATGGCTTCGCGGCACTCCCTTTTATAAAGGGCCGAACCACGTGACTTGGTACGTCATCCGTTCCCACAGGCAGCCGTGGGACGCTCCGTAAGCGAACTGGCTCATCACATCTACAAGCGAGCGCCCGGTAGCCTCATTTGAAATTCCTCTGGTCATTGTTCGGGTGGCGATATTTAGCTTCCCTCATACCTTGCAAGGTCTTGTCTGATGCATGAAGCCTAGCCCTATGATGCTATACAGTATCGTGGACTATCGCAAGTCCGTCTGATGCTGGTGCATGCGAGGCAATGGAAGCTTGAGGAAGAGTGGGAAAACTGGGAATTGGGTGGAGGCAGCGGGCTTCTAAAGGGTTTTGTTCGGGATGCCGTAACGCTGAACTTATTAAAAGGATACCTAGCTTTCTTAAAGGGTGATTTTACTTTTAATTTTTTATTGCATGCTTTTTGTGAGGTATTTCATTTAACAGATAATCTATTTGATATACTACAGAGCGAGACTAATGACATCAGTTTCTGTTATAGAAGAATTGTCAGATTTAGAAATGTAATATTAGAAAAGAGAAATGATTTTGTGAAAGATACGAAAAACACTAGGAATGACCCTCATAAATCGCAGCCAAAAAGTAAAATATTACGCTGCAGTGAAGGTGATGATACAGAAACATACTATCACAGACTTTCAATTGAAGTAATTGGCAATATTATACAAAATTGGGATAGAAGATTTAGTAATTTTAAGTGCCTTAAATTCTGAGACTTGGGAAACTTTCATAGACGTTCCTCGGCCCCGTTTCTTCAAGCAGCGTATACTTCTTTAATGGAAAGTTTTAATTTAAAATTTAATTTCGTTTCCGAGTTACAGAAAACTTATTTTAAACTGTACACGAACTGCAAATTTGATTTTTCTGCATTGCTAATAAAATAGTAACTCGCCCTTACCTCTACTATACCACTACAAGCAAAAGGAGAGTTCAACAGAACGTGAGGAAAATTGAGCTACATTTACGCCCAGAAGCAAAACAAGGGGCCATCTCAGCATTTGCTCAATGGATCAAGGAAACTGGACAAAAACCTAATTGAGTTGAAGATCATTGACCCGAATGCTGACGTACATTTCTTGTTACACAGACATTAAGCCTTTTTAAATTATACAATACTAGGGTAAATTAATGCAATATATGTAATTGTTTTGATAGAATAATACATTCTTTTTCTTTTTGTTCTTCAGTATAGTCTCTAATTATATAAAAACAGTTATGCGGAAAAAAAGGATTTACTTTTAACTTAAATTTGTGTGCCGACTTTAATTGTTTAATGTCACCTGGCAATGCGTTGTAAATTAACGTACATGTATTGTATGTGAATTTCTGGTAGTGAGCTGTTGATACTGACACGTGATGAACGTGATTTCTTCGACGTGTGTTGTAATTGTAAATATCAGTATTGCATGAAAATATGTTCCCACCGTTATGTAAGTCACTTTTGACGAAAATAACAGATTCGTTAATAAATAGGCACTGCGATGGTAACATTACAAGCTCAATAAAGGTAGGCTTGCCGGGATCACATGGATGGCATTTTTTCATTGTTTGAATAATTTTCTTTTACAATATAAAGGTATAGGTACTACATGATGAGCTTCTCCAGAATAGTATGCCATATCTCAGGCGGGAATGTACATTTGCAAAATAGACGCAACGAGCTGCATGAAGGCGGACCGAATATGAAAAAATCCTGAATGCGTAATTTAGTGTTTGTGTTATATGTACATTCCATTTCTGATTTGATTGAATTGAGATATTGAATTGAATTGAGAAATTTTGTTACTGTGACATCAGATAAGTGCATACTGCTGATTTTCAATCGGCGTGCGATTGCCGATTTGAATGCAGAAATTATTTGAAACCGTTTTCCTTCGTTAACTATTAATTTGTTATTACAAATCCAATTTGAAAATTCTGAAATCGTACTATTTATTGTCTCTCTTTGCAAAGAACATTCGTGTCATTGGTAAACAACTGTACTTCCATTTTTAATAGACGAAGGCATATCGTTTACGTATAAGAGAAAGAGGATAGGACCTATGATTGAACCTTGCAGGACCCCATGCTCAGTTTGCAGAGAATTGTAAATATATCTGAAGAATGTTCTTTCGTGCCAGTATGGTATATCTACTCTTTGAGATCAATGTTTAAGGTACGAGGTTATCCAATCTAGGCGACATCACGAATTCCATAAGAAGGTAATTTTGATTGCAAAATGTTATGGTCAATGACGTCAAAAGCTCTCGAAAGATCAAAAAAATATTTCCACCAAGTTTTTTCCCACCTTTAAGTAAGTCAGTTTTGACTAAAATTACAGCCCGGCGAGGTGGGTCGGTCCACATCCTGTCGGGCAGATGCTGGTAGGGCTCTCAAGTATTCTTTTTACCAGTTTTACCAACCTTTTACCTTTCTTTATCTTCCCCATTCGATCATTCTCTTTCTTTGTTAATATTCTATCTCTTTCCTTTTTCCCTTTCTATTTGACTGCCCCCCTCCTGTATGCTGAACGCCCACTCATGTGTTTGCCGTGCATGGCGACCCGTGTCGGAGGGAATGTATGTCCTGGCAGTTGAGGGACCGGTTTGTTTCCCAACTACTCCTTGTGCTTCTTTCTTCTTTGCGCCTAGGGATACGTTGTTTACGAATTTTGAGAAACTTTCGTTGTAGGTTTCCAACACACTTGCTTTGGCTTGAGACTCTTCTAACGGAGTCGGGAGCTAACCCACTCTCGATTCAATCGACGCGACCTAGGTCTTGAACTCCAGGGTGAGCGGGGGTATCCACGGAGGAGCAGCGCTGTGTCATTCCCACACTTTTTCTTCGTGGCCACCCTGGCACTCCGATGGAGTGTTCCCTTGTTGGGCTCCGTGGTGGGTGGGCTACGGGGATGAATCTTATATAAATCTCCATGGATACTAAACCTTCTCCCCCGCCTTCTTCCGCAAAGAAAAAGAGGAGACGGGACCAATTATTGATTTAAATAGCTTTTTGGCAAAAGGCGACAGACTGAAAAAGTTCTGTCTGTCTGGTACGAGCCATAAAGGAATCTCCAAGCGGTCGAGCGACAGAAGGACGGAAAGATTCTCTTTGAATGACGTACCGACGAGCAAATAATAAAAATTATTAAAAACCAAGCAAATTGCCGGCCTCCAGGTTGTAATGGAGACGTACCCAATATTGAATATGTGCAAAGGCTTAGTGAACCACGAAGACTTTACTCCCGAAAATAAAGAACTAATTACTTTTGTTCAATAGTCAGGGCGTGACTGAAGAGTATAGGATCAAAAGGAAATAGGGTAAAGTGATCCCTACTTCAACCCTGATCCTTATGTTTCACCGTCCGTCCTGGAAAGGATTAGTTGTGGTTTCTACAACCTCCATGTACGACAGTATGTACCAAAGGCTTTGCCCTGTTTTAAGTGTCAAAGGTTTGGGCATCTCAGCAACGATGTATTCAGTGCGCGGGAAGTGCGGTGCGTCTGTGCACGATCCACATCCGTACAGTACATCACCGGACTGTGTCAATTGTAAAGGTAGCCATCCAGCCAACTACAACCAGTGCCCTATATTTCTCCGTGAAAGAGAGATTCAGAAGATAAGTCACCAAAAATATTTCCTTCCCTAAGGCCAAACGCCGGCACAATGCTAGAAATCCAGTAGACCCGTGTTGAGACTGCGAAATATTGCTTAGACGATTGGGAGAGCATTTTCAGAAATTGCGACGAAGGGAGTTCTGTACATCACCTTGTGTTCTCGTCGGATGAGAAAATTCTGAAATGACACATAATTGACAAAGATTATTAATTTTCATGTACAGAAGAGATTGTCATGGTTACCTTTTTTCTGGACGATAATAAACGTTCTCCGTACGAATTCTATCCGTTAATCACGTTTCTACTGTTTTTGCCGCATCTCAGAGCGCGAGTCACGGAGACTGCATCAATGCTTGCTGCCAAACGTACCAACCAACTTTCTATGCGCCCAATACTCGTAAATATTAATATTGAGTATATCGTAATATTGAGGCTGCGAAATACTCGTAGAAATAGTTGGGAGAGCAATTAGTAAAAGCTGCACCGAAACATCACCTCTTCTATCAGTAGTTTTTATCAGATAAGAGTGTTCTGGAAAAGAGACGACACACAATTGACAAGGATTGTTACTTGCAAAATGAATTAACGAGTATTTAAGAGATTGTCACAGTTAGCTCTGTCCACACGAAATCAAACGTTGCTTTACGAATTTCGTCGTTTTTACTTCCTGTTACGACTGCATCCAAGTGCCTGGCATACCCTGAATCGAACCTTGCAAGCGTCAACTCGTTTTTACTAAGCTTTCTGCACTTCGCCTCTGATAACAATGTTAGCTTGTGGCTTTGAACTGGAAATCTGGACATTCTCAGAATTCTGACAATGATACACATGGTTCGAACGAGAAGCTGCCCAGGAGCTGATGTAATCTTTCGATGACGAACTAACAGGAAGCAGTTGATAATCTACGTCAAGGAACTATGTACGAGAAGTGAGTATCTGGTCAACAGTGAAGAAACAGGGCTTTTTTAAGTAAAAGCCCGAGAGCACCGAGTTTGAAATGAATGATCCTTTCTTCTGACACGCCTTCAAAGAACATCAAAAGTGCCTTATTAAAAAACAAGGCACCAAATTTGAAGCAATTTGGCGGTCAATTTGCCAACAACTTACCTTCTCCACACAATTACCATGAAACTTCTTGCGGCTCCAGGTTCTTAAGAAATGCGATCTCGTCGCGTCTTATGTGAAAAAAATTGGATACTGGGAATTACTACATTGCGTATATATTTCATCGCTGCCTACCCAGGAGGTGGTGCGATCTGCCGGTCACTTTTAGAAGCAGCTGAAGGTCCATGGCGAAGATAGTCATATAAAATGAATTTGTTTGCAACTTGTGAGAGAGTTCACGAATGTTTGGCCAAGGTTAGAAGGCGCCAAGTTTGCAGTGTATCATCTTTTCCTCTTAAATACCTTCAAAGAGTAGCGTAAATGAATGTGCTTGAACGTGGCGCCAAAGTTGAATTAATTTGGCCGCTTATGTGCGAACAACCTGACACGATCCTCCTTTACGAACTAGTACTTTAAAGACCAAGTCCTCAGGGGTAAGACCATGATGTCAAACACAATGTGCTCCTGCTCTAGTAGCGCACTTCAGTTGTCAGGTGTCGCCTTTTGACATCCCTGAAGAAACGGCGTGCATCTAAGGGGGAAAGGTAATAATACCAACAAATCTTAAAAAACCTTGCCAAAAACCAACAGCCATAGATCACTTCTACTGAGCCCCTTAACGAAACAGATTCCAGTCAGATATAGCATGTGAACAAAAATTATTTATCGAAGTCCCGTCTTCTTACTACTCCCAAGACTCCTATTGAGTGATCCTCTAACCCACGTAGATCTCGGTCGCCTGTGGCAAAACAGGAAGTCCCCCCGACATAGACGACCATCTTCAGCAGCAGTCAAGATGACTCTGCTGTTGACGAAGAGCACCACGAGAGTTCCTCTAAAACTTTTCAGAAGGTGAGAAAGAAAAACAGCCAAAGAAGTAATTCCTTGCAATGGCTCTCTCGTGAAATCTAAACGGCTTTCGTGCTCATTGAGATGAATTGAGATTGATAATTTCTCGCCAGAGACCATCTTCAGTCTTCCTTCAAGAAACTCATCTTCTTCCCCATCATCCCCTCTGTCTTCACGGGTTTAACATCTATCGGTTTGATCAAGACGACGGACTGCGTGATCACGGTGGTGTTGCGGTACTTATCCGTGACTCCCAGACTGGAGGAACAAATCGTTTGACCCGACTTCAAGACTATGCGTTCGATTATACCTACCGTCCTCTTCGCTAACGGTGTGCAACGGTAAACATTCCTTCTGGCCTAGTCGCGTCACAAGAATTTGAAGATGTTTCTCAGTTGCCCGTCTCTTTTCTTATTGTGGGAGAATTCTCGCCAGAAGTGGCAAAAGGACCTGCTCGAGAGGCAATATACTTGAAAATATTATTCACAACCAGAACATAATTCTTATACTGGGGAAAGCGCACATTTTTTGTGGCTTAAAAGACTTTCTCGTCTGTTGATTTGGCACTCTGTAGTCCATCTCTTTCTACCATCTTTGAGTGGACTGTCCTTGGCGATCTGCATTGCAGTAACCACTTCCCCATTCTGGTCAATTTCGATATTCCTGACCTAAACGCTGCCCGTCCCCCTTACTGACAAACCCATCGTGCTGAGTGGGAAACATTCTAGAAAAAATACGAATATCGGAAATTACCAATTACCATCCCTAACTCGTCGGGTAGCCCACGACATCGTCCCATGCCATGGTGGAATGCCAACTGTGTCACCGCGGTGCATGATCGGAAACTGGCATTGCCAAAGCTGAGTTGGTTTCCAACCATGGATTATCTGATACATTATAACTGATTCCGAGCCAGAGCTAGATTGACCATATGGGAAAGTAAGACAGCGTCTTAGAGAGCTTATATATAATCACTATCTTGCCGTACGCCTCGTAAAGTAGTATGGCGAAGGGTTCGATAGATCGGTGGAAGACTTCCTTTGCCGTCTGTGTCAGGGCTTCTTGTCTCACCTCATCTGAAGATATAGTTAAACAATTGGCCTCTCACTACGAGCATATCTTCACACTACTCTCCTAGCTTTCTGAAGACCAAAAGAAGAATGGAGAACTGCAGATTATATTTCTAGAGTTGCGTGGAGAAAGATTACAATGCTTCTTTCTCCATAGATGATTTTTCCTGTGCCTTCGCATGTGGAAAAGTTGTTGTTCCAGGACCAGACCAAATACATAATCAAATCACCTACCGGAAAATGCTCGTTCTTTTCTACTCCGCATTTTCAACCGGATTTGGGATGAACTTTCTTTACTAAGGATTTGGCGTGAAGCCATTGTTATTCCAATACCTAAAGAAGGAAAAGGCAGAACAATCCCTTCAACCTGTGTGTGCAAGTTTTTAGAGCGAATTGTATACAAACGTCTTGTCTGGCTCGTGGAACAAATGAATCTATTTACACCTTGTCGGTGTTGTTTTAGTAAGCACAGGTCAACAATGGACCACTTAGTGTACCTTGCCACACAGATCTCCACTTCTTTCATGCTACGACAACACATGGTAGCAATTGTTTTCGACAGGGAAACTTAATAGCAGTACCTGGAGGAACGGCATTCTTCGTACCTTGCATTCTTGGGGCCTAGAGTGACGGCGTCCTTCGTTTCTAGTATATTTTCTTTCGTAATGATGTTTCTGCGTCCGCGTTGGTGCCACCGTATCGTCAAGTCACCAGTTAGAAAACGGTATTCCCCAGGGATCAATTCTGAGTGCCACTCTGCCATGGCTATCAATAGTATTGAAAAAGTAAATCGAGAGCCTGTGAAAGCCTATCTCTTCATTGATGACTTTGCTACATTCTGCTCCTCGAAGAGCATGCAAGACACTGAGAGGCCGTTACAACTTGTCCTTAACAACCTACAAGAATGGAGCGATAAAACGATGCAAGTTCTCCACCTCAAAATTCAGTTGCATGCACTTCTGTAGAATTCATCATCTCCATAATTATCATGATCTTGCTTTGGACGGTCATCAACTTTCCTTGGCCTGACATTCAACAAGAGTTTAACGTAACGAGCCTTGAGCGGCCGTGTATCACCATTGAACCTCTTTTGCACCCTTACTAGTAGATCATGGGACGAAGACGGAGTAAGACTTTTGCGCAATCCTATCAATAGGACTATCATCCGGCCTATATTTGATTATGGATGTATTGTTTACGATCCACCGTCTCCATCAGCCCACCGGTCAGTGAATATAATACACAATACCGGTATACGGATCAGCATTGGCACTTACCGCACGAGTCGCATTAAATGCCTCTTGGCCGAAGCTGGTGAACCATCCCTGAGTCGAAGGCGAGATACTGTAGTCGTCTCATATGGTGCGAAAGTATCAGCTATAAATACTCCTTCGCAGCAAGCAGTTCTTCACCCAAGTCACAGGACATCGTACGCACTCAGACCATCGACACTTCAAACTCCGGGTATCCGTCTCTACACGTTTTTGCAGAAACTCGATATAAAACTCACCATCCCTGTAAAACACCCTAGAAGTGCTTTTCCCCTTGGAAGCTTCTCCTGCCTAAAATAGACCTGAGATGTCACACTTACACAAATCCTCAACTCTCCTTTCCCAATACATTTCTGAGGGAATTCCAGGAGACAAAATTAATGTATCCCGACTTTAAACTTTATATACACTGATGGTTCCTCCCAAAATGCCAATGTTGGGTGCGCCTTTTACTGCCAGAAACCATGCAGAGTCTTCGACTAGACTCTTCGTGCAGCGCTTATACTGCAGAAAAATATGCGCTCTTGGAGGCTCTCAAGTTCGCTGAATCGATGACATTAAAAGAAGCTGTAATCTGCCGCGATTTAAAAAGCTCGCTCCAATCTATCTCCTGCTTCTCTTCTTGTGACCCTCTGGCAATCCTCCAACACCAAATCTATAATTTACTGGTTCGTCGTTATAATTTGGTTTCTTGTTGGATCCCTGGTCACGTTGGGATAATAGGGAACGAAATTGCTGACCTGGCAGCAAAGTTCGCTACGAAGAGAACTGAGGTAGACATTACCACAGTCCCAACAAACGATACCAAGCTGTTTATCAAATGTATTCTCAGTGCATGTCAAATAGAGTGGCAGAACTCGGATTTTTAACTCAAGACCATAAAGCCTTGGTCTTCCTCATCTCATGGCCCAAGGCGCGAGGAGATTATTCACCCACGCCTTCGGATCGGTCACTGCCATTTCTTCCACGGCCATCTTCTGTGTGGTGACCCACCCCCACTTGCGATAGTTGCGAGACGGATCTTACCGCGGAGCATGTTCTCCTGCACTGTTCTAAGGTAAGAACAGCCGCCGAAGGCCTCACCTTGCTTGCTCTCTTGCACAGGTACTTGGAAATGACGCATCTTCTCTTTGCAAGTTTTTTACCTTCTTACGATAGTCTGACAGCATTATCTGAGAGAAGAGGATGATGCCAATTATTTGGCTTTTAATCGGAGATTTTAAAGTGTTTATCTGGCTGTTTTCAGCCAACCCTTTTAAATAATTGAACACGTTTATTTTCAGTCGTACTCAAATTTAAATTTGCAATAAAAATGTTTTAGTCTGGCACTGCTTCAGTGCGTATCTCTCTTAAAATAATATGATACAGGCACCAACGACCTTAGCTGTTGAATCGCCCTTAAACCTTAATAAACATCATATTACACTCTGTAGAGCTTTTATTGCTATTTTCCCCAGTATTATTCTGTGATTAACTCCTTCATTTAAAGTTGTCTCAGGATTTAATTGTATGAATATGTGCTGATATGTCTATTAACGTTCAGCCACTGTACATGCATTCGGTTTATTAAAATTTATTTTTAAACCCTGTCTATTGCATTTATCTTTTCTTAGCATATATACGTTGTCTTCATCTTAAGTAATTAGGATTTGATTATCCGCTTACAGGAGAGGGGAGAGGTTGTTGTCTCCCACATTTTAATTCTCATGCCCGATGACTTTTTGTGTCATGTATACAGAGCAAGCTCAAAGTAAATATTGAACAAAATTGGCCATAGGTCACATCCTTACTTAAGACGTTTATTTACAAGTATATTTTGTATTACCATTTTTCCAATTATAATTTTTGTGTCAGTGTTCTTATATAGCGTCTTGACAGTGTTAATCCACTTTTCTTTTATATTTACTCTTTCCTTTGCCTCCCATAGCTTACCTCGCAGAATTCTATCATAGACTTTTTATAAATATATAAATGTCAAAGTCTATAAAAATCTAGATTCCTGCTTTTGCATTTCTCAATAATTTGTTTTAAACAGTAAATGTTATCCAGGCAGGAAAGTCGTAATCTAAAACCACTTTGCTGCTCACTCAAACCAGATATTTATTTTTCTATTTTTGCTTTGAAAATAGTAGAGAACAATCTTAGTATAGACGGTATAGCACTTATGCCTCCTATAATTTGTGCACATCATTTTACCGCCCTTCTTTTAAATAGGCGATATATATGACAGTCTTATTAAGTCATGTTCCACACTGTAGGTGGATCTTCTCTTAATTGTATATTGTTGAACAGCCTTTTTAATTTTTTTATAACCACGTCTCCACTATATTTGAGAAGTTTCCTGGTCCTGGAGCTTTGTTTGTTTTGGCCTTTTGAAACGCGATTTCCACATCTTTTTTCGTTATTTCTGCCTCCCAACTTCTATTCCATATCCAAATCTGGTTTCTTGTAAAAGTACCGAGTATCCATTTATGAGTAGGAATTCTTTGTGTGATAATGTTTTTTTACATTATTTTGTCTCATTTTCTTAATAATCTTCCAGGCCTCAGTTGATTTATAATACCATATTGTTCGATCGATGTCTCTACATACTCTATCCAAGTGTTCGTTCATATCCATTGTCTTCGCTGCTTTTACTTCTCGTCGTTTCTGAACGTATTCATATCCAGATTTCCCGTGTTTTGTCATTCAGCCTTTTCATGTTTGCCCTTTTCTTTTCTATTGTACTTTTCAGTTCATCTATACATTTTTCTGTGTATGATTTCCTTTTATTCTCGTCTCCAAGTGCTTCCTTTGCTGCTTCAGAAACACTTTCTTTCATGTATCCTTACAATTGTGTACAACTTCCTTCGTTTTGTAAGTCAAGGTAATTGCCGATTTTGGTAGAGCATTTTGATGATATGTTGTTTCAGATGGTCAGTTTGGTTGACTAGTTTGTTTATATTCCGTAACCTCTTTTTCGATATTCATAGCACTTGCTCCTTTCCTTCTAAAACAAATCTTTCCTACTACCGTATGATGATTACTAGCACATTGAGGCATCCTAAAGACTGGCATGTCTTGTAATACAGTTTTTCTCATCCGACTTATAATCAAATCTATTGCGTATATATGGTTTCTTGCGGGGTCTTTCCAAGTGTACTTGTGGATATCATTATGTTCAAATATGGTATTGGCGACAACACATTCTTGTTCCTCGCTTAAACAAATTAGCCTTTCTCCATTATCATTTAGCATCGTTTCTTCAAACCGACTCACTGCATCTTGTTCAGAGCATCCCACTCTACTATAACAATTTGCCCATGATGATTAATTCCATTTGTTTATTTACGTCACCCATAATATCATGCGGCGTACTCAAAAAAACTTTTTCTTGTGTAGAAGCATTGTCACTCATATCATAACACCTATAATATTTGTTTTTTGGTTATGCAAAATTAAATCAACAGTAATAATTCTCTCTCATTTCTGTTTTCGAAATTGTTAACAAGTCTCATCCAATTTATTTTCTTATAAGTGTTGAAACTCCGGATTTTGCCCTCTCGGAATTTGGTACTCCACTCCAAATGTGATAATAATTTCCTAACATCTTTTCTCCACAACCCTTTTTGTTACCAACAAGACCACAATATCCAGCTTCATCTTTTCTATTTCATTTATTACCCCTTTTTTCTTTGGTTTCAAACCTTGTATATTCCACGTACCAGCAGAGATAGTCCGTTTTATAGCCAGAGTCGACGTCGTCGTCAGTTCGCATTTTTCTTCCGAGGCTTCTGTGCAGGGTTGACTGCGTTTCCAAATGTTTTACAGAGGAGGGTTACAGGTCCAATTGCTCTACCCCTCCTCCTTTTCTCCGGGCTTGGAACCGCCAACGACAGCTACTGAAGTACTCGATCCCCCCATCGTCCACCGCTATCGGAGATAAAAAAAAGCACAAAATGAATTTCTAAAAGGAAGACAAGTATCGGCAAACGTTTATTAGAAATTATTATTAATGAACTTTTAAATTAAATTGTTATCTAAATATTTGCTTGAATTGTCACTTCAACAATGTACTTTAATGGTTTTATTTACATTTCATAGATTTTGTTGTTTTTTTCAAAGACGTTTTTACTTTTCTTTCTCTGAAGATATAATTAAAATATGTTACAGAAAACTTGCTGCTTATGGATCTTGCTTAATATCAATTAAAATGCCTGCACGTAACATAAACTAAAATGGAGTTTTTATTAGGCTATACTTACTGGCAGTATAAACTATATGATTTGTTATTTTGTAAACGCTCTGCAATTTTCTCCAGTGCTATAACTTGCCTCTCTAAAAGTTTTAATTTTTGTTAATAATAATTTTTTAATAATTTTTCTATTGATTCTTCAAAAAGACCAGCTGTTGCATTTGTAGATGTCTCTAGTCGCTTTCCAGCCACTGTGCGTTTCTGTTTTTTGATTGTGTGTTGTAGAAATTTTGTGAGAAGTTTCAGGATATCAGTACTCACTACAGTTACAGAAGATGCCTGGCTAAAACTATTAAATAAAATTAAATCTTCTTCCAGAGTAATAGTGACACCATGCTTTTCAATTATTTCAAATTAACCCCGTTCATTTAAAAAAAATTGTGCTTGATTCTGCTATTGTATCTACACATTTAACTGAAGTTTAGGGTATTTTTGACGAAAATTTTTCATCCACAAACGTTAAGTCTCTAGATAGCGGAGGAATTTCTCCAGTTCTCTTCCTTCCGTTATTAATAATTGCCCGTTTCCATTTTACAGCTGATTTCATCTCATGCCGTTTTTTGCGCCAATGTTTCCAGCCCTTAGTTCTGACTAATAATCATCTCCTACATTATTTCAGTAGTATACATACTTTTGCGGCTCTCGCCGGCAACCGCTACCAAACTTCGTAAGTGACGTCTGTCAAGAAAGAGAATTTCACGGAGACGTGACGAATTGCATTTCGACTTTAAAATATGAAGGATTTGTTTGTAAACGAAACGTTCTAATGCCTTAAAACCTGAAATTTTGAGACCAATGGCCTCAAAGAAATGTTTCCCATACTGTAATCTTTAGAATGAGATATTATTAGACATTCTATTTCATTTGTTATGTTTTTTTAGGCGGTTGTCGATACTGCTCAATGCCATTTATATAAGGCGCTGGAGGCCATTATATTATTTTTTTAAATTATTTTAATCAATAGTGTTATAACATTATTAATTTGTTTGTGACGTCACGTTTAGAGGTTTTTAATTCGTCCATCTTATGTTTACACTTTCTGTGTACATTGTTGTTTGCGCAGAGTGACAAGGTTTATTTAATAAACACGATTCACTCTCGCAGTAGCTAAAAGTATTAATAGTTGCTTGATACCGATAAAGATTGTTTTTATGCTTGTAATGCAGCTGTTCACTTCCCGTTTCTGCAAGAGCTGTGAAGCCAATTGGAGAAGGAACTACGATATATGTTATTTAAGTGAAAATTGTTATACCTTGTTTGTCCTACTTTTATTTCTTTGTAGCTGAATGCACTTCTTTCTGATTAAAGGGAAATACGTTGCAATTCTTTATGCTAAGAAGAAAAGTCACGAAAGACGTACAGTGTGCAATGGGACGACCGAGACTAAAGAAAAGAGCCATCCCAACAAAATGGACAGGGTATTCTGCGTGTGAATCCAAAAGAGAAGACAGAAGACTCCAGAAAAGTGTCTAATAGCAATATCAGAGAGCTCAAAAACTAATTAAAAGTATAATAGAAACAGAGCTCTTACATCTTTTGATGTTCTTCGTCAAAAAGAAGAAAGAATGGACGATTGTGTACAGTGAAGAGTGAAGACTGTTTTGTTAAGATTGGTTTCTGTTTTACCTTGCCAGTATTTTCGTTACCAGCTGTGATTCGGTGAAATTTCCAAGTCAGCGTTTTCAGTCATGATATTGAGTTGTGAAAGCTGGGAAATAATACTTTTCTTAGAGTGATTAGTGATTTCAACTAATTAATTTATAGTTTGTACAAGTTGAAGCATTTTCAAGAAAACTAGGAGGACTATTCTCGTAGTTCAATCCAATGCTTTTAATTGATTTTTTGAGCTGTTTAGTAAAATATCTAAATGATATGTGCAACCAAATTAAATTTATTGTTATGCAGATCTACTTATTAATTATTGAAGCACAGTGTTACTGATGCAGTTGATTTTACTTTCTGCAGTATTTTGTTCTCTATTACCCCTCATGCATACACATTTTTTAGGAAATTGGGGTATGTTGTCTCTCCACAACTACGAACAGTAAGAGCAAGCAGATAAGAATATTTTGAAGTGTGCTAAGGAGAAATTCAAAACATTGCAGTAATCAGATTGCTTAGTTTCATTAATGTTAGATGGAATTTATATAAAATCTTTCTTGGACAACAAAATTGGAAATATACTTGACACAATATACGATAGTCAAGAAGCTGCAACTTTGGCACATAGTTTATATTATATAAATTCCTCTCATATTATTTCAGTAGTTGTATAGATGAGTTTTGTGTCTCTCTCACGCAACCACTTTTTATAAATGTGGTCTCTAAAGAAAGAGAATTTCACGGAGACGTGACGAATGTTACATCGATTTTAAAATATAACGGATTTGTTGAAAAAAGACATGCATCTAAATATGCACGTCAAATGTAATCCGCAAGTAGGCAGCATTGTTAAAATCTATTTAGATACTTAACTCCTAAATTAAGCGTTCTAGGGCCTTAAAAGCTGGAATTATGAGGCCGGCTATCTCAAAGACACGTTCCTCGCAACGAATCTGTTGGACATTCCATTATATTTTGCTGGTCCGGCTATTCTCGATACTACCTCACATGTTTAGAGACGTGTAGAATCTGCAACTGAATGTGAAAATAAACTAATTACTGTTATTCAAGGTAATTGAATTACTCAGATGTACATTTCAGTTCTGTAATAAAGTTTAATAATATTATAAAGGGTAGGGTTGTACTTGCCCAATCCCGTATTTTCGGATGGACAACTTTAAGTGGCTTTCTCAAAAGTAAAATACTTTTCTAATATTTTTGTGGCTATCAAAGAAAAGTAAACTGTCATGCAATGTTGTCTAATTACTTCAAATGTTGTTTTTAAGTAATTGCTGTGAAATTTTCCAAGAAAATCTGCCAATAACATTTAATAATCCTTTATTCAAAATTTGTTTCAAACATCAATTTTATTTTTATTTGATATTCTATAAGTACATTGGAAATAACCTTTATTCATTTCTTAAATAAATACGTTTGTTAACAACTTTCCCTCTTAATATGGAAATACAATGATTGAGAGGATTTTAACATGCGCGAGTTCTCGCACGGGTACACTAGCAGAAAAAATTATAACTATTGTTACTCGGACTAATTTTTATTTAAGTCTCCTTAAAATTATATTTTTAAACAAAAAAGATATCTCGAATGAAACTGAATAGAACACTATAAAAACACACCGTTACAAGCACCTGACGCTACACGCAATAAAATTGATAATTTTAATTTCGTGGAAGACGAAAAATATTTCCAAAGAAAAATCACCTGCGCTAAAATATGTTTCTTCCTTGTGAAGAGATACAATTCAATTTCCAATGTTGCCAAATACATTTATGCGAAAACTTTCAAATACGCTCCAAAATGCAGCTATTCGAAATCATTCGCTTACGAAATATTTCTCATGGTTTCGAGAATACAGTTCCATGTCGGCCGGAAGCGGTTTATAAATTTTAAAATTTTGCCTTTAATTTTTTATTCTTTTATCTCAATTTCCTTTAAACATATGCGAAAATCCGCAATCAAATCAGCGTTACTGCATTTCATTTTTAAGATATGTAATTGTTTATAATGAATAAGCATGTTATTACAACTCCCATTTTGGCAGTCAATCATTTCGCAGTTGCCACAAGTGTACTCTTCATGCCCTTTTAAATGTATTGCTTGCTTTCTCCTATTACATACGGTTGAAATGTGCAACGGGGTGGAGCGAACGTTATGCCTCAACGCTCGCATATATTGCTGTGGAAATGGTTGCTGGTTAGATATAGCTGTTTTTAAACTTTAGAACATTTTATTCTAAATTCGACATTACTCTTGTTTCTAGATTTGAGTTGGTTTACTAGTTATTAGCTTATTAACAAATACTCTTGCAAATTTATCGCCGAAACCAGCGTTTGCACGGCGAATATGAACAAAATATTAATTCCGAATTGTGCCAATCATACCCCTCCCTCCTCCGGGACCCATAATATCCCTCCCGTGCCTTCATACATCCACTTGAAGAGGCAAATTATTGACAAATAAAATCATGTATGAAATTGCAACAAATAATTTAAATTAAATATTGTGACCATTCTGAGTCTATTTAGAACGGGCTCAGATGCCCCCTCCTGCCCCTCGTTACGAACAGGATGGCACCCCCCCCATAGAGGGGAAGGAGAGGTGGTTGGGCCAGGAGCGATAACGAGGCAATTATTCAGAGGAGTTACTGAGAGGCAGACGGACAGGGAATTACCGAAAGATAGTCGTCATCAGGTGTGGTACATGATATATTAGACATGTTTTTATCTGAAAGTAAAATTGAAAACATTTTAAACTCATTTTACTAAAAAAGTATTTATTATATTTTGCTTATTTCTTATTCTTGTACATATTTTTCACTTAAACTTGATTTTTAAGTCCGTAACTAGTAAATATTTTCTAAAAGGTGGGCAAAACTCAAACGTTGGATGAACGAATTCAAATGAGAAGTTTTGAAATTCTTATGTGTTTCTTTGTTATTTTCGCAAAATTAAAAGGAGGCGCGATAAAGGATTTTAACCAATAATTTTTTAATAGTAGCTGGAATTTCTTTTAATGGTGGGCAAACCACTTCACACGATGGATCAACTCAGACAAATTAAAAGTTTTGATATGTTCATTTTTTGTTGCCAATTTGGCGATTTTGAGAAATGATGGGAAATAACTTTTTTGTCGATAGTTTGTGAACCGTAACTAGTAACAATTTTCTAAAGCGTGGGAAAAGTGATCAAACAATAGAGAAACGCATTCACACACAATATTTGTATTTTTTATTTTTTTCCGGCTAAGCTCACGCTTTCTGTGTGCAGTGGAATACGTTTTTCGGCATTATCTGCTAGGAGAAATATGGTAAAAATAAACTAGTTAGTGATTTAAGGTGATCAAACGATGGACAAACGAAAGCGCACTTTAAATTTTAGTATTTTTAATAATTTAGGTAAAATCTTGTAAATTTGCTAAATCGTGAAGTTGGCCCGAAAAAGTTGTTTTTGCTCTAATTTGTGAATGGCGCTGGTAAAAATTTTGTAAAGGGTGGACAAATGTGGTCAAACAATAGACACAAAATTTTTAAGAACATTTCGGCGAAGTTCAGGGGGGTCTACTTCACACTGTCGTTGGGATCTATCTGCGTGCTCTCCCCTACTCAGGAAAAAAGTCTTGAAACTTTGTGAACGCACGTTGTAGGGTGCCACCGCGGTAACCGTGCCACCGCGGGTAAAGCCGCCACCCCTGTTGTATACTTGGGTTTATATAACCTGGCACTTGACGTAAATCAGCTGATGAAGGTTTCATATAATCGGGAACTTAAACACCACAGTGACGTCACCGTGATGACGTTCAAGCTCCCGATTGGATGACACCTTATCAGCTGATTTTCGTCAAGTGCCAGGTTATGAAAACCCAAGTATAACGTATGTGGTAACTGATGACAGCGCACACTTGATGGTGACGTCTAGAGGACATACGTTCAACTACATTGCATGTATATTGGAAGATGTGAATGCCATTGATTTTGTGTTTGTGCGAAAAGTGTTATTTTTACACGTCTTGATCTAATTTTCTACTCTATTTTTTGAGGTAAGACTTAAATATAGTGAAATTCCATTAATAAAAAATACAGTGGGAATATAGGGAGACCGTTGTACCTACCAAACTGAAGTGAGCATGACTTTTATGCATCTTACTAACTACAAAGCTGAGAAAAATGCTAGTTTTGGAAAGATTCTCGTTCGTACCCAAAAAATGGAATTGTGACTTACCCCTTTGTTCGATTTGCTTGTGCCTGACTCTTGTCCAGTCACGCGCTCCTGGCCTCCACCCACACGCTTGTCAAGTTTATCCAAGATTTCACGAGCCGTGTTCGTAGCTACAACGGACTCTCCTACTATCATTTAGCTATCATTTCATGCCAATAACAACTTTTTCGTCAGTGTGGTGGCGTCATGTTCGTCTTGTCCGCCATAATGACAATTTGGGGTAATGACACCAATGTACACGGGGTAATACCCCTATTGTCGCGGTGTAACCCCCGGCAAACATGAACTGGATTACTTTGCCTACTCACACTCTGTTTTTTTAGGCACCAAGTGTATGAAAAAGGACTGCGGGCAAGGCCAAGTGAAAAGAGGAACAGCTTACGGAAGCCATGTTATTGGTTTCAGAGGGAAGATGAGTATATCAAATCAATTTAATATTACAAGATAACCACTTCGGCCTACAATTAAATTCAACAAAACATAGAAACCTTCTATGGAAAGATCTACAATTTTTAGTGGAGAACAAGAGAAGGACGTAGCCAAAAGAGTTGTTGAACTGGCTAGTGTAGTTTATGGAATAATATTGACGGAAATACGACCCTTGGCATTTCGAGCAGCTGAGGAGCTTAGAATAAAACATATCTTGAATAGAGCTACTCAAATGGCTGCAGAAGTCTGGGCGCTAGGGTTTCGTTAAATAAATAAAATCAGTTTAATAAAACTTTCAAGCATCAGCCGGATTTGGGGATTCAACAAAGGAGAGGTTGATCTTTTTTTTCTAATTTGTAATCGATTACGGATAAAAACACATTTTCAGCGACTACAGTTTTTAATATGGACGAGACTGGAATATCAACAGTCCGAAAACCCGTCCAAATCCTTGGACCTAAAGACCAAAAACAAGTGCGAGAGGCTACCGTCTGGAAGAGGCGGCGAAACATAAGAGTTGTTAGTTCCGCAAGTGCGTCTGAACTCTACGTTTCATCCATGCTATTGCTCAACTACCCAAGAAAGAGGAGGACTCCATTATTGCAGAGAGGAGGGCACATAAGTGCCCTTTATATGTGCTTGAATAATTGGTGGTGGTTTTTGCCGCAAAAATCACATTCATACGGTTTTAATCCCCCCATACACTTCACATAAAATTCAGCCCCTTGTGTTGTTCTATGGTCCATTGAAAATGCATTTAATAAATATGATAACTTAATTAGAGCTAATATGTACAGAAAAATCACGCCTTCTATTATTGCGTATATTTTGAACCAGGCATATAAATTATATATATATATATATATATATATATATATATATATATATATATATATATATATATATATATATATATATGTCGCTAATTTAGAACTAGTGGTGCTAAAACCGAACGTACTTTCACGTAAAATTATAAGAAAAATACTTAAATTTTTGAAAAAGTGTACATGCCCTTATTTTAAAATCAATCTTTATGGAACATATTTCGTTAAGGGAAAAATATTTATCTTTAATAATTTAGTTGTAAGACGACTCCGAAAAAATTTTGAACTTTTGCAATTGTCGACAAATTAGGTTTTTCAACGAGCATAAGACCTACACCACTCTCTTAAACGTCCTTCACATTATCCATCAACAAAATTTAATAAAAAGCGATGGAGACACGTTTTCGAACATTTGGATGTCCCAAGAACTTCATGTAAAGCACCGCCCACAGTTAACCATCGGTTTCAAACTTAAGAGGCCGCGACATAAGCCAGATCGATTGGGGAATATCAATTTTGGAGAAAATCGGCTGAACGGTTTAGCCGCTAGCGTTAACGTACGGACGAACAGACAAACGGACAGACAGACGCTTTGCCGTTATTCGATATTTCGGTATCAAAGACCCACAAAACATGGATTCTGGCTACACCATGTGATAGAGAATATTTTCTTTCCTAAATTTAGCAACTAGATGTATCCACTTTTTCGATACCAGGGCCCTGTAATAAGAGTTTCCTGCTGGAAATTCGCCATTTTTTCGCGCAGCATTACAAAACTATCTCTATACTCCGTAGCGATCAAGTGAAAATGATTCATTTGATAGCTATTCACTTGATCGATTTCAAATTTCAATCATCCTTTTAACTTGATTACTAATCTATCAAGTTAAAAGGATGATTGGGATTTGAAAATGCGGGCATATTCTCACCTACTCATGATAAATTCAAGAACGACGTTACCTCAGTTCAAGAGATTCAGTCTCTGGGTATTGACGATCAGGATCGTAATTAAGTTCCTCAACAAGACAGACAAGAAGGTCATTATGAAACAAGGTATTTGACCCAAGAATCAACTGAAAGGGATGTATACCTGGACCTTCCAGAGTTATAGGAAAGGAACTTCCTTTAACTGAAGAAACTGAGAGATTGCAGTCAACTTTGGATCAATTGCCGCCACTGCCAAAAGTAGCGGTTGATCAAATGAAGGGCAACTCGGAGCGTAAAGGGCATTCTACAGTGCTGAGAGGATCCCCTATGAAATCAGTTATTGAAAAGGTTGACAAAAAGAAAGGAGAAAGGATAGCAAACAAGGAAATGTGTTAAAAATGCAGGGAAACCTTTGGCGAAGATGGTAACGAAAAGTAAAAGGATGAAGAAAACATTCGCAATGCCAAGCAATGAAACAAATACAGAAATCGCAAAACCAAGAAAGTAACATGGCAGGCGCGAGATAAGTTAAAAATCATCAGCATCTGTTGATGAAATATGTGAAGAAAATGTATGCAATGATAACAAGGATGTCATTACTGATAAAAATGTTGTTGTGCATCTTGTGTTGTGAGGTCGGAACCAAAGAGCTGTGTGACAGGTGTGTCTCTTGCTGAAACTGAGCTCATGCAGAATGTAGGGGTGCAAACAGTGCTGAGAACTAGATTTGTGATTTTTGTACTGAACTTCAAAATTTATTTTGTTTTCTCTTTTCTTAAACGTTGTTCTCTCATTTATAATTTCTTACCTGCCACACTTTATTTGTGTTATTATGACTATGTCGTCGTTACCCCGATTCGCATTATGCAGACTGTTAAAATATTTTTTTAGCATGTAAAATCGAAATTTAACGTTGATATTATTGTATATGTTAGATAACTAAGGATTACTTCTGTGCAATAAATTATTGTTTATTTATCAAACTTTTATACATGTAGCATGCTAGCGGCAGCCGGGCTGGGTGAGGGTCGGAGGCTTTTAGGGTTGATCTACTACTTTGTGATTCTAAGGAGCTAATTTGGGTATGTTGGTGGTTTACCTCACTGATTGGACGGCGGGATCATGCGCCTAGATAGTCTACTTGACAATTTTCGATTCTACAAGATTGGATTTAGATTTAGATTTATTCAGTAAAAAAACAGTAAAAAACTGTATGTGACGTAGGGGGAAAATATTATCTTCCAGAATCCCTTCCCGTCATTTTAACTATAAATTGTTGAAAGATGAGTAAAAGTTTAACATAAATAAAAATAAATTTTAAAAATCGCAAGATTAGCAATATTTGAAAAATAGTCATTTTCGTTTCTGAGTTATAGAAAACTTATTTGCATCGGCACACGAATTGCAAGTATGATTTTTCTGCATTGCTAACAAAATGCAACTCGCCGTTACCTCTACTCTTACCATTACAAGCAAAAGGAGAGTTCAACAAAACGTGCGCATAGTGAAGCTACATTTACGTCCAGAAGCAAAACAAGGGACCATTTCAGCATTTGCTCAATGGAATAGGGAAACTGGACAAAAACCTGATCGAGATGGGGGTCATTGATCCGGAAGCTGAAGTACATTATTAGTTACAAACATATTAAGTCTTTTAAAAAATATACAATACAAATGTAAATTAATTCATTATATATCACTGTTTTTTTTAAAAAAATAAAAATTATTTTTCTTTTTGATAATCAGTATAGTCTCTAATTGTATAGTAACAGTTATGCAGCAGACTAGATTTTACTTTTAATTAAAATTTGTGAACCAACTTCAGTTGTTTAATGTCATCTTGTAGTGCGTTGTAAAGTAACGTACATGTATTGTATGTGGATTTCTGATAGTGAGCTGTTGATACTCACACTTGATGAACGTGATTTTTACGACGTGAGTTGTAATTATAAATATCAGTATTGCATGAAAATATGTTCCCACCATTAAGTAAGCAACGGTAAAGCGGATGGCACTTTTTCATTATTCGAATAATTTTCTTTTGCAATCTAAAGGTGTTAGTACTACATGATGAGTTTCCCCAGAAATTTTTATACCATATCTCAAGCGGGAATGTACATTTGCAAAATACACGCAACGAGCTGCATGAAGGCTGACAGAATTTGATAGAATTCTGAATGAGTAATATAATGAACTTAATTTAGTGTTTAATTTTGTTATATGTACATTCCATTTGACGTTTGATTGAATTGTTCAAAGTGTTGATATTGAAACTTCTGCACAAGTTTCATATTGTTCACAAACCATTTACCATGGTTAAAAATAGAAATTCCTTAAGGTTC
Organism: Gryllus longicercus; assembly: GCA_038098605.1. Taxonomy (NCBI): domain Eukaryota; kingdom Metazoa; phylum Arthropoda; class Insecta; order Orthoptera; family Gryllidae; genus Gryllus; species Gryllus longicercus. Next base: position 2,319,010 of record JAZDUA010000129.1, on the reverse strand, counting down.
CGCTATTTCCCATCTTGGCTCTAAACGCCGTTTTGATGTATTCTGTTCAAAAATTTTACAAGCATATTTTTCTTAATGTCGTTAATTTTTTACTTTTTCTGAAAATATTCACCCATTATTGGATTTGTGAGAACAAATCCATTAAATAATTTTCTCTGCAGTTTCTCAAAAACACAAAAGTTTTCTGGAAAAATGAACTCAAAATTGGGCATTTTCAGACATGCTTTAAGGACATTTTTTCAAGAACGGTTCCTCATCTTTTGATGAAATTTGCGTAGATGATCGTGTTTTACTCTTCTATAAAATTTGTAACGGCATATTTGAATTCTATAATTAGAATGAAAAATTGAGAAAAAATCCTTTAGGGGCCTACAAGTAGCAACTGGAAAGACTGATTAATTGAGTTATTAATTAGTGATTCAGAGCGCATCAACTAAGTTCATTTTCCCGTTAGAATAGTTGAAGGTATTTTATCGCGGGATGTGGCGGTAATCTTCCTTTCCTGGCTGGAGAGATCCGGCCCCGACCTACGTCGGCTAGCCGGGATTTTCCTTAACAAGGTATCTTCCCGCTGCAGGGCACCGCCCGAGGCGGGAAAAGCTCTAAGCTCCCGACTGGTCGCACGAATAGTTTGGTAGTGCAGTGCATGAGAGTGTAAGTAAGGACTAGGAAGTTAAGATCGCGCGCGGACCGTTGCCCGTTTGCTAGGATACTGCTTCGGCATTCGCCCGGTGTTCGTCGGTGAGACCACGGAAAACTACCGATCCAAGCAACCGGTCGGTAGAATTTTCCAGAGAGCAGCTGAATTCGATCTATCTGTCTTTCTAGTCGAAAATCTAGGCACCGTCGGGTCTCGAACCCTAGGACCTACTGGTCAGAGGCACTGCAAGCACTGCAGATGAATTGATGCTCCGTTCCACCTTTGCCGGCAGTAGCGGGGAAGAGGGAGGGTCAATGTCGAAATCTAGCCTAAACGAAGAGAGTAGAGAACTAATTAGTGCCCGAGTGTCTGTGCCATTCTGTAGCGCCACTAGTTTTATTAGTTTTTTTCTCGGATAGGGCTAATTGCGCTTATATGAATGGCGCAGTCGAATTTGATGAACTCACTGAATATTTGAAAATTGCCGAATATTAGAGTTGCTTCGGTTTCTTTGTACAACCACATATAGATTTTTTTTATTACTGGAACCTGTTAGATCTTTTAAGTATGGTCATATAATTTTTTTCAAAATAGGAGTTGTTTTCGCGTAATTGCATGTTAAATAAAAAAACATTTTAAGAAGATAATATCAAAAGTGGCTCCAAATTTTTGCTTTATTTATTCTGTCAGTACGTACTACTGTTACGAAAATTGGGGTATTTTTGAGAATTTTTTTAAAACGTCGTTGAGATGTCATGTAATGTTTTTCCTAAAATCAAATTATTCATTTTAAATCCCACGTGTGTACTGAAGATGATCCTCTTGTTTACTGTAATAACATTGAAGGTGCATTATCAAAATATGGAGTTACATACAATAAGAACGAATGGAGGTTATTTATTGACGCAACCAAAAGCAATCCGATAGCTGTTCTTCTACGCATTACCAATAGATGTGGTTCAATACCAGTAGCCTGTCGCACCTCTTGAAGGAAAGCTACGAAACCGTTGCAATGGTATTAACGGCAATAAACTATTCAGAGCACTGATGTATTTTATGTGGTGATCTAAAAGTTATAGGACTGCCTCTTGGACGCTCACATGACGCTTTACATGACCCTTCTGCCTATGTTCATGGAGTAGTCGTGCACGTCATTTACACTGGGCGACAAACGACTGGCCGGGCAGAACAATAATGGATCCAGGAGACAAATGCAATAAGAGCAAGTTCGGTAAAACGCGACAAGATCATTCTCCCACCTCCATATTAAACTCGGGATAATGAAACGGTTCATTAAGGGACTGAATAAAGATAGAGACTTTTAAGTATATCAGTCACACATATTCATTTCTGTCTGACGCTAAACTAAAAAAAGGAATCTTTGTGGGTTCCCAGATTAGGAATCTAGTGACTGACGCAAACTTCGAAATATGGCATAGCCATATCGATTGGGAGATTTTAGTAAAGAACATGGGGAACGATCCCACCAAGATATGAAGGACATGGAAAGGAGATATCAGGGTAGGTGGAATGCTGTTATGATAGCGGACTATTGCTGGTCTCAGAAAAGGGATGATGTGGAATCGCATATTCGACAATCATGAAGATCATACTTTCACAGAAAAATAAACAAATTGAGTATTGAAACGTGTGTGTCTGACTTGTAATTAGTATTATATGTTGACGAATGAACTAACCTATTTTCTGTATTAGTTGCATTTTGTTTTGAGTTACATTCCTGCAGTGACTTGCCTAAACTTCACAATAAATTATATAATATGTTCAGTACATCTGTCAATTGAATTTCTCAAAATCCTTACGTGTTAGAGAAAATTAGTTTGCAGATTCATAAACAAGAGACGAAAATAAAAAAGAAGCATTCATCAACACTAAAGACGTTACAAAAAAATTCATTTTGTAACTGTTTAATTAAGCCAAAAAAACAAAAAATAATGACGAACGGTCCATGTTCCCCCATGAAAATAAAAGATTTAAACATTCAATACGACAATGAATACTTATATCTGGGACAAACAATGTCATTTGAAAACAGACATGTGAAATAAATAAAAACTAGAATATCAAAGAATTGGAAGACATTTTGGGGCCTAAATTTTATTCTGAACAATAAAAAAGAAAGAATAAAGAACAAGGAAGCGATATTCGATTCCTATATACTGCCAGTTCTACTATACGGAGCTCAAACATGGTTTCTAAACGCCAAAACAAACAATTATATACAAATTTGGCAAAGGAAAATAGAAAGAAAATGCTAGGGGACACGCTTAGAGACAGAATAAGAAATGAGCTATTATATGGGACAAAAGAATTGGCAAAAGAAAAGTGGGACGTCAAAAAACTCGCTAGTACGGTTAAATAAGAGCTGTAGTCGGCAAGCTCTGGTCAAGAAAAGCGTGAAATAGAAGTTTGTAGAAACTTCTTACACATAGTGAAGGTAATAGGTACAATTGTAGCGGGTTCAGCGGCCAATAATAGCCAGGAGTGCGGTCAACAGAGGACAACAGCGGACAATATGAGAACAGAGGACTGTGATGATGCAGTCAGTGGACAGTGGACAACAAGTGGAACAATAATACGGCCAATGCCAACAAAATAGACAGTGGACAGCAACAATATAGTCAGTGGGAAACAGTGGACAGTAGTCAATAATATGGACAGTGGGTAACAAGCTTTATTAAAACGGCCTCCTGAAAGTGAATGTCATTTTGAGCCACTCCACTAGTGTAGGAGAACAATCGCTTTATTATTATTATTATTATTATTATTATTATTATTATTATTATTATTATTATTATTATTATTATTATTGTTGTTGTTGTATTTGTGAGTTAAAGTGCTTCAAATGAATAATTATGTTTTTCGAAAACTCAAAAATGTTTTGTGAAAAAGAGCTTCAAATTTCGAATTTACAGTAGCGATAAAGGCTATTTTCTTACAAAAGACTCCAATTTTTTGAAACAAATTGCCATTTAGAACGAGGTTTTACTGTTCTTTAATATTCTTAAAATAATATTTCCGTTATACAATTAGAAAACGAAAAATTGAGAAAATTTCGAAAAAAAATGTACTTGGGGCGGCGATAGATGGCAGCTGGTAAGAGTATGTGGCAAGTCCGAATGTGCCGAGACCAAAGTAAATAGAAGACTAATACGGGAAAGTCTGTGCCATTCTGCAACACCACTAGTTTACCCTTGTTTGCCTGTTTGCGTTGGTTTGTGGATGGACTTGATTGGACGGGGTAGAGAGGACAAGACTCTTTGTCCTAATCTAATGCAGAAACTCTAGTTTTCAATCGTGGTGAGGTGTGATGGTGATAGAGCTTTTGCTGTCATGTATGGACGGTTGGAATGTGTTGCCTATTGTGGTTGTCAACCATCCGTGTGGTGAATGACTCTTCGAACATTCGGATATGTTGTACTAGTGTCAGTTCTAGTTTTAGTGTTTAAGTGTGTGAAGGTTTTTAGAAGGTCCGCTTTGAGAGTGTGGAGAGTAGAAATTGTAGAGCAGATTCTATCCGTCACGAATGCTTATCAAAGTGCGTGGTTAATATGAAAATAAATCAATAATGTTAGTCTACACAAGTGTAAAAAGTATTACCTAAATTAATATCTTTGAAATTAAAAGTATTATTTTTTATTTAAGTTATTAATTGCTTTTTTAAGTAAATGCTACGAGATTCGAATTAGTTTTTAAATGTGATTGATAAATTACAAATGTATTTTAATGTGTTTGACGTAATTGTGTGTTTAAGCTTGAAAGTAATAAATAGAATTAGAAAACCATTAGAAAAGGAAATGGTAATGTGGGGAAATATGGAGTGGAGAAAACAAGGAATGATAATGAGAAGTGGATGCTAGAATGTTGTATAGATAATCAATTGCTGATAGGTGGTTTCCGCACAAGAAACTACACAAATACACCTTTCAAACACGAAGAAACCAGATGATGGTTAAAAGTATGATTGATTATGCACGGAGTCCTTTCGATGTGCGTAATGGATATTAGGGTGCACAGAAGAGCGGAGTGAAGCACGGAACATACATTGGTGGTGTCGAAATCCCGATATATTTTAAATAATATTTTTAATAATTTAGATATAGGAATATTTTAAAATTAAAAGTGAAAAATTGAGAATGGAGAAAAATTGGAAACGATATGAACAAGCAGTTGAAGAAAGACAGGAAACGAAACAGGGAGAGGTGAAAGGAAGCAATCGAGGAAGAATCGAAGAAGCTGAAGGAAACGATGCTAGAGGCAGCAATAGGGGTATGTGGCAGGAAGAGAATAAATACGCGTTTTAAAAAAACTAAATGGTGGAACGATGTGTTGGAATGAGTAAAGAAGAAAAAGAAAGTGTACGCCTCTTATATGGTTTCAAGAACGCAAGAAGATTGGGAATAGTATGTAGAAAATATAAATAATGCAAAACTAGGAGTGAAGGCAAAAGTGGAGACATGGGAAATGTTTGCAACAGAATTGGAGGAAAAATACCATAAGAACAAGAAAGACTTCTGGCAGGTAGTACATGGATTAAGAGGGTAACATAAGAAAATTATCAGAAGCATAAGGAATCCAAATAACTAAAATAAATAAAATTATAAATAAAAAGACAGAACAGATAGAGGTACTAGAAACCTGGAGGCAGTATTATGAGAACATCTTCAATAATAAAAGGACAGCCACTGGTGATTGGAGCTAATTGAATGAGAGTCAAGAACTCCATGAGCCACTGCGAAATGGGAAGGAGGGGGAAGGCGAATCGAACCTGGTGAGTGAGAGTCACCAGGAGAGAGGAGCAGAGATGGAGGAGGATTCAGGAACGGAAAAAAGATGTAGAAGAGGCAATGAGAAGAATTCAAGTTGGGAAGGCAGCTGGTCCAGACGGTATATGACCAGAAATGATAAAGTATATTGCGAAAACGGTAAGGACATGGATGAAAGCACTATGATAACAGATATGGAGAGAAGAAAGAATACCGTGAGACTGAGAAGAAAATATAATAGTACCTCTACATAAAAGGGAGAGCACTGTAAATTGTGAACATTACAGGGCAATTTGTTTGTCATCCTGCTTAAGTAAATTGTATTCAAGGATATTGGAAGTAAAATTAAGGAGGGAGGTAGAGGAAGACTTGTAAGACGAGCAAGGGGCCTTTAGTCCACACAGGCAATCACAAAACCATATATACACTATAAGAACCATAATTGAAAAAAAAAAACATGGAGTAGGGGGAAAACAAAATGCATTGCTTTCGTAGATTCAAACTCAACATTCGATACAGTACCCAGGAAAGAACTATGGTACGCACTGGAGAAAGCAAATGTTTCAAGGAAAATGATGAGGATAATTAAAAGCGTATATAGCTAGTGGTGCTACAACAGAACATACTTTTCGTGTTATTGGAAACAGCTACGTAATATTGAAGTAATGCATTTTGTGCGCTACTAAAACCTCAGCTACAATTATTGATAACGCCCAATTCAAACAAAGCGCCTGTGTTGCACATCTGCATACATTTCGATAGTCAGGAGCAATAATTTCTTACTTTAACGAATGCAACAAACAGGAATACATTTGACTGACACAGTATCCGCAGCTAATTATACAGAAAAGAAGAACGCAGTGTTGGCAGCGCAGAGTTGTCAAAACTATGTGCTTTCGCTTGGCTAGTATCAATCAGTATCTATCAGTGCAGTAATATTAATACAATATATGCAATTGACATCAAAATAATAACGAAATTTCTGGCTGCTCTCTCCTGAGTTGCCTTTCGTCGTAAGATAACAATTCTGATAGCGTTGCATTTTTTAAAATTCAAGACGCAGTAAATATTTTTAGGGATACGATGATATTAAATCATATATAACGTACCTCACCAGGCATTCTGAGGAGTAATTTATAAAAAAAAACTGCTGCGAAATTCATCGCAAACAGAAGTACTGGCTTTCGGTCTAGGAGTTACACCACAACCAGCTGCACTTAATTAAATAGTTGTATCTTATCACTGCAAACATCTCGACGTTCGACAACAATTAGCTTCTAAATTATTGTATGTATGTAATAAATGTGATAAATATTGTATTTGTATGTAAAAAAATTGTTTTTTGGACATATTTTAATAGAACTTTTGTGGGCACTTTTACTTTGAACACTGGTTGCAAATATATCCTAAAAATTGGGATTCTAATGATAATTAGTAATTACATTGCTTCTAAAGAAGAATGTCGTTCAAGCTCCCGATTGGATGACAGCGTCATAGCCGACGAAGTGTCCGGGAGAGATGGCGCAGGGAATCAACTGATGGCACTGCAGTCCCTCTGACCGGGAAGTCCTAGCTTCGAGCCCCAACGGTGGCAGGATTTTCGACAGCTTGTCAGCTAGGTCTAATGCAGTCGCTATGTGGAGGAGAACATAGCGGACGGCTGCTCTGATTGGTACTTCTTCGTGGTTTCCCTGATCACCAGGCAAATTCCGGGCCATGGACCACGCGCGATCGTTCCAGCTTTTCCTTGCCCTATCCTCACCCTTACACTAACATGCACGGCACTACGAAACTAGCCGGGAGACCGGCCGAGATCATAGAGCTTCTCCCGGCTGTGCCGTTGCTAGCTGACTATAGGTCGCCGCCGGATCTCACCATATAGCGGGGGAAGACTGCCGCTACCTCGCGAGCATAAACATGCACTGCACTTACGGGACTAATCACCCTAATAGTTGACGCGCAAGCAATCAGCAACGATCAATCTTATCAAATGTTAACGGACTTAATGTTTTATTTGAAGTATAATACTACAATACAATAACTTTTCAGTAGTTGCTGGCGGCAGGAGACTGAATGCCACTGAAAAGATGTTGTAAACTTCACCAACCGACAAACGTGTCTTTTCGGCTGATGAAAGGAAAAAACGGTTTACTTTTTAGCAGTTCCGGGGGTCAGCAAGGAATGAGGATATAATACAAATCATAACGTGGTTTGTTACTTAATTTTTACCTCCGTTATCTAGTTTCTCTTGTGAGCTATCAGATTCGGACTCACTTTTTTTGACAATTCCAGTGACACTTCTTGAGGAGTAGTCTTCAAAACTGTTTTGGTAAACATTTTTCTCTTCCTTTAAGTAGCCGTGTAAGTCCTGAATATCAGTAACTTTTGCCAGATTAAGTGTAACCCCAATGACAGGCTAAAGTGCAATAGAGATAAAATCATGAAAGTGTGCTTGAATAGATTAAAGTACGCAGAAAAAAATTCTGTTTACTCCGGAAGAAGGGCTCATAGTCCTATGCCCCTCTTCCAGCTACCGCCTCAATGATACACCATTGATCGTTACTCATTGCCCCACTCAGGATCTTTGTCTAAATTATTGTTCCGTTCCGTTCTCGGAGCTAACTTCAGCGCATTCTTAAGGAACTTGGAGTACTGTGGTTGATTTGTAAGTTGTGGAAGTTGAAGGGGAGATGGAGGGCTGCTTACTCAAGAAGATGTCATGTTCGAATTAATGCACCATTTATTATTAAAGAAGGAGAAGAGAGTGGGGAAGGCGAGAGACTAGGTGCGGAGATAAACGGGAGTCGAACTCAGAGATAGCGGCCTCTTACCCCATCATTCCTCTGACCAGATGATCTTGCAGGGGCGGCAACAACAGCGGCGGCGGCGCTCTGCGCGCGCGTCACCATCCAGAGGGCTCTTATTTATTTATTTTATTTATTTACGTCAAAAACAGTTAAAAACTGTGTGTGACGTGCTATGGGAAAAAGTTAATTTAAAGTTACATTTATGTCTAGAAGAAAAACAACGGGCCATCTCAGCATTTGCTCCAGGATCAGGGAAACTGGACGAAAAACTGATCGAGATGGGGGTCATTGACTCTGAAGCTGAAGTACAATACTTGTTACAGGTTCCTTACAATTACACAATCCAAATGGTATTTAATACATTAAATGTCATTGTTAAAATCAATACTACTTTTCTTTTAGATGGTCGGTATAGTCTCTAATTGTATAGAAATAGTTGTGCAGCAGAAAAGATTTTACTTGGGTCTTAACTTTTGTATCGAATTTAATATTTTAATGTCATCTGGCAAGGTGTTGTAAAATAATGTACATATGAATTTTTTGTAGTGAGCCGTTGATACTGTTACCTGATGAATATGATTACTACGTGGAATGTTGTAGTTATAGACAACAGCGTTTGCTGAAAATATATTCCCGCCCTTAAGTAAGTCATTTTTGACAAAAACCACTGATTAATATATGAAGAGACAATGTAATGGTAAAATACTTAGATTAATAAAGAGAGGCTTACAAGAATCACGTGGGTGGGATTTGCGGGTTATAATTCGTTTTTGTAATCTAAGAGTCTGGGAGCTATGAGATGTATTTTCCAGAATATTATGCCATATCTCAGGCGGGAATGAACATTCGCGAAATATACCCGAGCAATGTGGAGGCGGACTGAATTTGAAAGAATTTTCAAAGCGTAACATAAAGAACTTAATTTAGTATTCAATGGCTCTTGATGTGTCGTGTACACTTCTCTGTCCGTTGGCCCATATATATTGGAGCCTGGCTCGCATTCGGCGGCACTTTTTTGAGGTCGCTGCTGAAATGTTTGCGTCGTTGCATGTCGCTCGCCTTGCGAGTCGCCCGAGCGTCAACGGTTATAGCGGCGGAGTTATTACGGAGCGTCAAGTTATAATGGCGGCTCGACATATTATTTCACCCGTGTTGCCATTTTGAGAGCCTATTGTGGTTTTTTTCTTTTTAAATTTTATGATATTTTACAATTACATGTTATTTCGTACATTTTTTCCCTTTTCACAAATTTACTTTTCAAAGTTTCGTTGATAAGAGACACGTTAGTGTCTGTGACGAAGCCAGAATTTTTTATCTTCAATGGAAAACTGGACATGTTTTCGCACAAACAGTTTACAGAGATCATTTTATGAAAAACTACTGGTATTAAGAATAGCATAGTTGCACTCGTGGCATAGAGCTAAGTTGCTTACCTTTCACCAAGGAAGTCCGGGTTAGAATCCCGGACAATCTCATGTGAAATTTGTTCCGACAAAACGTGTTTGGCTGTTTCGCAGGGGTTATTCCAACCCCTGTGAAGCTCCTTAAATCGTACACGTAGGCTTCCGCGGCTCGAGTTCATGACGTCTAGGCTGTCCGGGTGACGCCGCGTCGTTGACAGAGAGGCCGACGTTTCGCCTGTCATATCGCAGGCTTCTTCAGGGTAGTGACACAGTAATGCTCCGCCTGTGGTGTTATATGTTTTCCAGCCTAGGTGGTAGGGTAACGCAGGTGCGCCGTGATTGGCGGAGAGGTCCCTCTAATTGGCTCGCGGTCTGGGCCAACCCGGGCCTCACACCAGCCGTCCTAGAGATCGGACGGTGTTGGACAACCCCCGCGCCGTCACGAATTGGTGGTAGAATTTACTTCCAGGCGTTGTTTAGATTAAGGCCTGCATCCGCGTTGATGTCGTGCGGCCGTCTACTAATTTCTAATACCTGTTTGATGCGTCTAGGCCAGTATCGGTTTTCACTGTGCAGGAGCCGGGTCTTGTCAAATTCAATGGCATGTCCAGTGACCTCGGATTGGAGTGCTAGAGCCGAACGGTAGGTTTGGTTTTTGTTGTAATGGTTAATATGTTCCCTAAGTCGTTCATACACTGTGAGCCCGGTCTCACCGACGTACGTTCTGCCACAGCTGCAGGAAATGCTTCGCATACGCCTGCCGGCTGGAGAGGTATTAAAGCATCTTTAATGCGTACCAGGACCTTGTGGAGTTTGTCGGGTGCCGTGAAAACCGTCCGGATGTTGTTCTTCCGTAGTAGTTTTCCCACGCGATCTGTGACGCTGCGGACGTACAGAAGCAAGTCTAATCGAGTACTGACCGTTTCATCTGTTTCCGAATTAGTGTGGAGGCCTTCGTCGTTGTCGCGAACTTCGGAACAACCGCACCCTTTAGAGTTGCCCGTAACACAGGCGAGCGCTCGTTTGATCGCAGATCGGGAGTAACCGTTCATCAGGAAGAGAGCGCTCGTCGCACTCCTTCAGAGCTCTTGTGATCAGTGTTCAACGCCCCTAGTTTTGTAGCTGGATGGTGATGCGAATCCGTGTGGAGGTATCTGTCCGTGTGGGCTGGTTTCCGGTAGACCGAGTGTCCCAAGGTGCCATCTTCCCGTTTGCTGACGAGGACGTCCAAGAAAGGTAGGCAGTTGTTCATTTCAGTCTCCATAGTGAACTTGATGTTGTGGTGGATGCTATTAAGGAAAAGTAGAAATTCCTCTAATAGTTCCGGTTCGTGTGGCCAGATTACAAATGTGTCGTTACGAATCCAGACGGACGGTTTGTATTCGGCGTTTCGTAGAGCTTCAGTCTCGAATTCTTCCATGAAAAAATTGCCAGCGATGGGTGATAGGGGCGACCCTATCGCCGCATGAACGTAGAACCGGTCTTGGTATTGGAAGAAAGTAGAATTTAGGCAGAAAGCAGCCAGGTCCGCACATTCGGTTGGCTGGCTCCGTTCCTGTAATTTTTGTCGAATCACTTCCACGGCCGTGTTCACTGGACCTTTGGTAAACAGAGAAGTCACGTTGCGTGATTAACAGGTCACCGCTGTTGAGCCTTTGTTGTCGAAAAATGTCCACGAAGTGTGACGAGTTCGTCACAGCGTATCGCATGTCTTTAGCCAGTGATGCGAGGTGGTCGGCCACAAGTTTCGCCAGAGAGTGGGTGGGATGGCGCTGACGATGGGGCGTAGGGGCACGTCGGACTTTTGCTCTTTTGGCAGGCCGTAAAATGTGGCCGTCGACGAGTTGTTACGACACAACGCCAGCTTTTTCGTAGCCTCTATGCATTGTGAGTTAAGGATCCGAGAGGCGGTGTCCGTTTTTACCTTCTGCACCGGGTTGTGTTCCAGTAACGTGTACCAAGCGTTCCTCCTTAGCTAAATTGTGGCGAGGGGCCCGTGAGTGTTTGGCTATCCTGGCGGTGTTTCTCCGGATGCCCTCAGCTTGTTCTTCCGGTATTCCCACAAGCGCACTTTCTATGCCCGTCACGATATCCGCAGTGGGAATTTCCTTGGGTGCTGCCGCGAAATTGAGCCCTTTGTCAAGAACAGACTCTGTGGCGTTATCCAGAGATTCCCCACTCAGATTGACAATGGTTGAAAACGGCGTTGTTTCGGCCGTTGTTTTGAGGCCAAACTGTCGAATTTTCTAGATTGCCCTGTTGACAACGGCGTTGTTTCAGCCGTTGTTTTGAGGCTAAACTGTCGAATTTTCTAGATTGCTTGGTCTTGGTCTCCTCCGGCCGCTGAGCAGCCCGTTTTGAGGACACATCCAGAGTGTTCCAGTCGTTCCACCCTAAATAGTACCTCTATCCTAATTTCTTCCCCATTCTGGCCGCTGGATTGTGACACAGGAGCGTTGTGTCAGTTGACTTCCAATTTACCCCAGAGAAGCTGGCGATTGGGAAAGAACAAGGGTAGTTGAAGGTTTTGATGAGTTGTTTCGTTGAGGGGAATAAGTGTGAAAGTATTGAGAGGGATAATAATGTTATTTTCTTGGTGGTTGGAAGAGTTGTAAGAAACTCGATTAGTAGAGGAGAGTTTTAATATTTGCTAGGGGAGGGATTTGTATAAATGCTTGCATTCGTAATAAATAACACATTTGTAGTGATCATGTTGCAATATGAATGCAGTTGATGCTTAATTGTACTCGTAGCTTCCTGTGTCGTACCAACAGCATAGGTTACGTTCTCCTTTTTACTACATAGGCTTAATTTGAAAAGGGCTGCCATCTCCACTGGTGAATTTGATTGTAAATCCCAATTTTCTGCTGTGGAATAGGATTCCTCAAAAAGAAGATAGGGCCAATTTGGTTTCTATTTCTGGCATTACACAAGGAAGAATATTATGTGTTCTTTTTTCTGTGTGTGTTCTCTGGATACAAGTTTTTGCACTAGTGATTTGATATTTGCATAAAGGAGTATGTAGGAGTATGCTACTCTTCGTTATTCTCAGCTTAAATTACTGGATAAACGTCATGGAGTATCATTGGTTAATAAATATCTCACCTTTGATGGCGTATATCAGTATTAATGAAAGTCTGCGATGTAATAAGTTTGATTCTTCGGCTTTCCTTTTACTGAAAAGGGTAATAATGTTTATCTCGAGATCTCTGCATTTTAAACTTTCTGTTATTATTTCATAGCGTATAGTGGATTTTTTAATTTTGATATGATCTATTGTTTTCTTTGGTTTAACTGCATTCCAGTTGTGCTGTATCTGAACATAAGGAATGGATTAAAATTAGAAAAAGGTCTTTTTCAAGAAATTGGCTGAGGTTCTCGCGATGTGATAGTCAAGAGAATTTCCTTAACATTTCACGACACTGGGGAAAGTGTTTCTAATGGCTTTATCGTATAGTGTATATTAATGAGATGTTATTGTTAAACACGCGGCACCAAATTGCTTTTGGTGTTCATAATCAAATTAAAAATATTTTTCTATTATGTTTTTCAGGATCTTCTTGCTTTACATAATGGTGCATGGACTGGCGATGATTTAGAAAAGCGACTCTCTTCCAACACTGAAGGTAAGTAACGACGACCAGGACTTGATTCAAGTCCCGTGGAGTCTCTTGACACTACATAAGGCTTTTCCTACGCGGTGATGTGTTCTACGTCATTTTCTTGCAATTGATGGTGTTTAAAAAATCTATAATATTATTTACAATCTGTAATTGAATCGATTAGTAGGAAAAAACATAGTAATTTGTATGTGTGTAATTGTGACTGGTGAAAGTTACTTACTTTTATCAACGTGAAAATCTATTTCGGTTAGCAATGACACATGAAAAAACAAATGTATACATTAAACCGTCCTTAGCTCGAACAAAACGATACAACACTTACGTTTTCTGTAATGACCGTAAGTGAAAGAGCGTAATGATGTGAGTGCATGATCCGAAGTGATACTTCATACGGTACATTTAATACCAGTAAATAATTTGTTATTGTTTCGAGGAGCATCCAAAAAGTAATTGGTCGTCAACAAAAAGAAAATCCAATTTCATGAAAAAAGACTGTAGCAGATGCAGTTGCACTATAATAACCTGAATTGAGCAATTTGTCGTACCGTGGGACGATCATTTATTTCCTTGTGACATGGAAGTCTGTCACGTGGGATAGTAGCAGTATTTAACAGTCACCTGCAACTTTGCGTCACGCTTAATGCTGACCGGATCGAAATATCTTGAGATGAAAGAAAAGATTAATATCGCGGGGCGGTGAGATCCAGACTACATCTGTAGGTAGGTCAAACGTTCGCCCACGCACGGCTCGGCTGACGAAAGCTCTGTAGCTGTTCCGCTGGGTGGTGTTCTACTCGTAGTCCCTATCCACATATCAATGGAAACTACATGTATTATAACACTATATGGTATTTTTGTTCGTGAATTTGACTGTCAAACGTTTAGAATCGTCTAAAGTCATCAAATCTTGATGTGCCAATCAACCTCGCTTGTGGGGTTGGTTGGTACAGGAATTGGGGTAGGTTGGCATTAGAATAACGTGAGTTAGCACACTACTTCCGTGAGAGTGTGTAATAATGAATCAATGTGAAAAAAATTAAATGTCTTATTTACACAAATAAATGCAAACACGATTATCATCGTTTGGTTGTACATTGGCACAGTCATGCATTGGCAACTGCAGCAGTCTTGACAGTTTCAAAATTAAGTATTTATTATTAATACAAAATGCGTCCTGTGGTTTTTGGAACATGAAATAGGAAATTAATTTAATTATTTCAACTTTCCCCTCCAAAGAGAGCTTAAACTGGCCATAGCCGAGCAAGGCGAAGTTGCAGGTTTAAGCTACAAAGAAAGAAAAATGAATCTTTCAGAAGTGAATTTATGCTACCGTGTTTGACAAGTAAACGCACCGGCTGAGAAGAAAATCTGGACCCTTTTCATGTCCGCTAGTAAAGGCATCTCTATGGAAGAGGAGCGACAGTGGGGAGGGGGTCATCAGCACGCCTCCGCTCCGTCGGACGGTGGCCTTTGAAGCTACTTCGCGAAATGTGAAGGCGCTGGCGAACACACTGCATTGCGTTGCCCTGCAGTGGACTGAAACATGGCCCTACACCATAGTCTCTAACTAGAAGAGGTTGATGCTTCTTGATAAGACATATTTCGGCCATTGAAAATATTTAAAAAATGATTCGAAATAGAGTGTTATGAAAATGGTAGGTAGTAGGGTAACGACACCAGTAGTCACTTCAACCACATTTAAATAATAAGATTTGTAGGCCTCCTACTGGCTTCGAACTTGCCGATCGTGGAGCTTTTGGCTTCGGATAGCGAAGATTAGATCGTAGGTAATTTATTTCTTTTCCAATATTTTATAATTAAATAATAAGCTGAAAACATTTATAAATGTTGGCTTTGCAATATGAACTGGTATATTTTTAGGCCTGGTTTGCCCTAAGTCGTGTTCAGGAGATAGTATCGAGTACCTGACCACAACAGAAATTTTGCAATTTTTGCGAAGCCACTACTGCAATAAACCGGGGTTTGGAAGTAAATTATAATGATTGAAGAATATAACAATTTTAAATATATTTTCCTGTGGCCCCTACTGGCCCTTTCATTCTAGGTGTGAATAAAAAAGGCAAAATAGTTTTATTTTGCGGAGATGGTTGTCAGATTTAGGATGCCGATGGTTGATAATGTGCCAGCTGATCCCAATTGAAAGGTGACAAAGCTCCCCAAACTGGATTGTTGAAATAAAGCTGACTTTAGGGGCGACAAAATAACTCAAAAGTGAATATAGTGATACGCGGACAACAAGAACTTGGTTGAAGGTTTCAGCTGAAAAAGAGAAAAAAGGAAAATCTTTATTTCCCAATATTGCAGAAATCAATCGGTGAACTAGGAAAATATTACTTTTCCAGCTTCAAAACGCTTTTGAGATCACCGTTCCACCATAGTTGCATTGCTCGTATTGAGACTTCTGTTCCTTAGGATATGAACGACACGTAACACAAAGCTAGGGCTTATGGAAGCAACGCGGCCGATGAAGGTTATTGTCTGCCAGGCAGCCCCGATCTTCCCCAATCAAACGCCAATGAAACGTGTAATAATACATTAAAAAGTAAAATTATAGATGTATGTACACTACAGTGTATCTGTGTTTTATTGAATCTCTTGTTCATAGAAAAACTAATAACAATATAAGATCTTGTTTGCAGAAAAACAAATATTGTGTCAGAGGGTTTTCCCTATCCGAAATGCCACTGAACTCAAATTAATACATTTCATCCCTCGGTCAAGTACCGAATCAGACCTCATTGTTATGACAAATTTTCTCGTTCAAAGAGCTACTGAAGTGCCGAAGCGTGGATTTATATTCTCAGCTTCTAACTCGGAAATTTAATTTAACACGTCGAAAATACATTAAAAATTTGTTGCAATGTTTTCCTTCAATTAGGGACAGTCTGGTAATGCAAGAAATAATTATTTAATAAGTAGTAAACATTTAATACAAAACGACGTTTCATTGGTTGGTTGATTAGTGATTCCTGCGGCGTCATCTGCTAAGGTCATTAGTCCCTGGTGTTGATCGAAGGAACCACGGCAAGCAGCCGGTCGCTAGAATTCTCCTCCAGACAGCGGTTAAACTCGACCCAGCTGGCAAGCTAGTGTCGAAAATACTGCCACCGTCGGGACTCGAACCTCCTGACCTCCTGGTCAGAGGCACTTCAGTGAAATTAGTTGATGTTCTGAGCCACCTTTCCCTGTCACGATGTTTCAAAGAAAGTTGTTTATCATCAGGCCGTAATGCATTTCATTGCATATCATTAAAATTGTGGAATTCAGCGATAAATTTCATTACATTAGAAACATTAAACAGTGAAAAATATCAAACATTTAAATTTAGCGAAGAGGGGAAGATCACTATGAGGTATTGCGAAGATAGTAGGAAAACTCAGACAAGTATTCAAAGTATAATAGACAAAGAGGAGTGATGGTAGATTAATTAATAATAGCGGTAGAGGCTGAAAACCCATACTCGGTGAATAAGTTAAAAGGAAATATCATCAAGCACATCAGTCAATCACATCAGCAGAAATCCTCGCCAAAGTGTTGTTACAATTACTCCGTGGGTGGTTTCAACAACTGGGAGAACTGGATCCATAGAAACCGTTCGAAGGGCAAAACGAGACGCAGGCTACAACGGGAGAATAGGTAAGACGAAGCCTTGGTTTTGTCAGGAAAATCGGCCCAATAGACTGCAGCTCGCGAAATATTACAGAACCACCCTTCGAAGTTCTGGGAAACTAATTTTAAGTAAATTCAAGATGTTTGGGTCAGACGGGCAGCAGTACGCGTGGCGGAAGGTTAACGCAGAGTGTACGTCGTGTACGCGTACGAGTGAAGAAAGGTCTGTTCACAAAATGACTTATTATGTTGCGTTTTTCTCGATGGCAAATTGCCAGAGTACGTTCATTTTTGTGGTGCATTGCGTAAGTATTAATCGCTCAGTTAAAGAAAACCTACGAGAACATGAGGCTACTCCTGAAGTAGACTGGCTATTCGAATAAGTGGAAAATCTGTGGTGATTCCAAAGTTATGGGACTTCTTCTAGGAATGATTACACAAAATAGTGCTGTTTCATGTGTCATTGGAATAGTCTGGGAAGGAAAGTTTGTTTTGTAGTCAAAGAGTGGCCTTTGAGAGAAAAATTTACTCCTGGTGAAAAACTGTAGCAGGAATCCTTTGTTGGCATAGTGTGCACCAAAGTCACCACTCCATCTGAAATTGGACTTCATGAAGAATATTGTGAAAGCACTGAACAAAGATGGCCAGGATTTTCAATTTTTACAATCTAAATTTCCTGCAATTGGAAATTTTATAATAAAAGAAGGAATTTTCATTGGGCCTCAGATCTGTGACTTGAAAGATATTTTCTTTGAATCGTTGATGACATATACTGAAAAGGTAGCTTAGCTTGCTTTGAACGATGTTTGCGACAATTTATTGGGAAACGCAATGTCTGAGAATTACAGAGAACTATCGGAATATATGCTGAACTGTTACATGGCTATGGGGTGCAACATGTCTCTGAAATTAATTTCCTTCATTCTCTTTTGGATTTATTCTCACCTAATTTTGGACATGTAAATGACGAACAAGATTTCACCAAGATATCGCTACCATGGAAATACGATATATGGAAATATAGACACAAAACCTTTTGGCGAATTCCTGCTGGACACTCCTACAAGAAGTTTCACCATTGCCCTACAAAAGGAAAGTTTCCGGCAATGTTTCTAACTGTTAAGTACATTTCAAGCTATATTCATATTTCTCGTACTGTTTTCATTACATGTTTTGTAGTTCAAAAATTAATTATATCAACAATTTTTGTAATACAAACAGTTTTGTTACCTGATCTATAGATTCCTCGTGTATTGTTACTACGTCGTTTCCAATTTTCTGGAATCTATATGTGGAGTATCTTTCCCAGGAAAACTTGGACGTGATGGAACATTTCTGATTTCATTTTCGCAATCAGCATAAGTGGTTTAGTAAAGAACACATACTTTCATCAAATTAAAATTACCCCCCGCCCTCGCTTGTCAGCTATTTTTTGGAAGCAGACCTGGCAACCCTACTCACGAATGCCAGAATGTCTTTTGTGCATTGCCTTCCGTCAAAGATTATGGACCATTTTAAATGAGTTTTTAATCCGTGCAACTCAATAGTTGGATTGTTGAACAATTGAATGGAACTATATATTCAACAAAGAAAGGAAATGTTAGAGATGTCATGTAACCTTAAAAATATTGTATTCCTTTCAACTGCTATTTCAGAAGAAGAGTATCATTCCAATCCAGTTTCACTGATATTGCCAGAGTTTTTGAAGTACTATTTTGCATACAATGATGTAAGGTGTAAGAGTACCGTTAATAATTAAAAAATTCGCAAATTATTGATAATGTACTCCTTTTTGAAAAATTCGTAATATAAGAACTAAAAAATTAAAAACACATTTTCTCAAAGTGAATCCACCTTCAATAAGTAATGTATTCAACTGGTCAAATCAGTATTATCTTTGTATGAACAAGAATATCATAAATCAACATAAAAATATTTTTTAAAGTAAATTATCACCAATTTTAAAATTTCAGCAAGATGATGCACCGCTATACAGCTAAATGTGTTGCAAATTTAAAATCATAAGAGTACCTTATGGAATGAAAATATTTTAAAAAAAACTAGTATCTAAACTAGTAGATATTAAAAAACTAGGAAGTAGTTAAGAACATACACCATAAATGGCTTTCAACAAAACAACAAGATGATAAGGAACAGTACATAAAATTAAACAGGAGGTAAAAAGAAGAATAGTAAAAGCAAAAAAAGATGCATGGCAACACCAGTGTGAAAGAATACAGATGACTTAGGCGCCTCTCGATCAAAAAAAGCATGGAAAACGCTCAGAACCATGAAGAACATCTGTAAAGAAAAATATAAATTACAAATTATACAAGCTTCAGAATGGAAGGAATATTATGAAAAGATGTTCAGAGAAGAGCGTACGGAATCCTTGAATATAGCACAAACTGCCGTAGATAGTGATAAAACATTAATGAAATCATTAAACTAGTGGTGTTAAAACAGCACATACTTTCTTGCCACTTAGTAACGGTTATCTAATAATATTCTACCACAATTTTGGTTTATGTCAACACATCACACTCAATGAGCGCTGACAACAAAGCGCGCATGCAGCGATGGGCGCTGCCAACAATGAGCACATATTTTCTTATCAATGCTAATAAAAGCGCCATTTTTTCCGTAAATGGATCTGTTTTTCAGTTTACATTGTTGTGGTTTTATGGAAGTTCTTCTAAGGCGTTCTTTATGGAACACTTGCTTGTTTTGAATACATACAATTGTTTTTTGCCATGTCTCCAAGATATTTTGAGCTATTTCTTAAATGTTTCATTTTCTTTCAAATGAAGACTAGCTACGCAACATTTAATTGTGTTGCCAATATACACAAAAATACTCGTATTTTCAAAAATGCAATATGACCTTAATTGAACATCTGCTTTTTATCAACACAATTCATTAAGAAAAAATGTACCATCACCATTGTAGTTGTAGGACGACTCCGATTTTTTTGTTAATTTTCACAAAATCACGCATTTTAATGAACACGGGACCGGCTCCATTCTCTGAAGGGCTCTTTATACTATCTAAGTTCCCAATTTTTATCAAAAAACGTTGTGCGGTTTTTAGGAAATAGTGGTTTAAAGAAAATAAAAATTGCCCGTGTTTAAAAACAAAATTTCGCCAAAAATATCACGTTTTTGAAAAATTGAAAATGACCTTATTTTAAGATCTGTTATTGATGAACACATTTCACAAAGAACGTTCCACAGAATTGTATCTTCATAATTATGGTTGTAGAAAGACGCCGGAAAAATAATTAAATTTTTCAATTTTCGAAAAATCAAGGTTTTCAACAAACATGAGACTTACATCTTTCTCTTAAACGTCTTTCAGATTATTCACCAATAACATTCCATCAAAAATGATGGTGCCGTTTTTTAGAAAAAAATGCTTAAACAAAAATTAAGAATTGCGTATATATCATGCAAAAACGCGAAAATACTCAAATTTTTTGCAGAATTGTACGTGATCTTATTTCAAAGTTTATCTATATGGAACACTTTTAAGAAAGGAAAATTAATATTTTAGTTGTAGAAAAAGCCGGAAAAAAATTAATTATTTTAATTTTTGAAAAATCAGAGTTTTCAACTAACATTAGACCAGCACCATTTTCTTAAATGTCCTTCAGACTATCTAAAAACAAAATTTGATTAAAATCAACATTGCTATTTTTGTGAAAATTTTGAAAAAAAAGGGGGCTTCATGTAAAGTACCCCCAAAATTAAAATATCGATTTCAATTTCAAAGATGTTCATAATACTTAATCTTTTTTAAACTAAAGAAATTGCCTGGTACTCTTATTTCAAGCAGAATGAGTGACCAATTGGAGCAGAGCTGTATTTGTTGCCGTTGTGTAAGAGTACACACATCAAAATTCTCCTTGAGCTGCCAGTGAAAAGTCGCCATTCATCTTACTTACATTCTGTAAACACAACTTTTTAAAAAGACCTACATCCTTGCAGAACACTAGGGTTTCTTCTTTCATAAATAAAGGCAGCAAATTATTTTCCCGCTGATGAAGAAATGTAATATTTGTTCCAAGTGCAAGCAAATTATTTTCCTTGAACCGAGAGGCGAGCAATTCAGAGGCGGTTTTGGACCCGGACGAGGCCAATCAATTCTTGTGGTCGAAACCTTCAGGTCTTCATTAAGTACTTAAAAATTACAATTACAATTTCTGTTTTCATAACCTTCAGACATTGAAGATTTGTCTTCTGTGAGCTCTTCTAAGTGATAGAATGATGGAATAGATTCGTCGAGTGTGAAACCGATCACCTAGTTGAGTCTAGGTCAGGATACGTCCATTTGCTACGATTATTTCGTTTAATTTGATACCATTGATGGTGGCAAGACAAAAATAAGAATCATTAATACGGATTTTAGGCTCCCTCGAAACCATCGGGGCGGCGAATTTTAGACTTCTTGTACCATATGTCCACTGTTGCAAATGTTCCATACATTCACAATGTAATCAAAAGTATCCGGACATGTGGCTGAAAATGACTTACCAGTTCGTGGCGCCCTGCATCAGTAATACTGGAATTAAATGAGGTGTTGACCCACCCTTAGCCTTTATTGTATGATAGACAAAGGGCGCCACCTTGCGAGCGCACCAGAAACTTCCGAGACGGCCTGACTGTAGGCCGCTCGACACACAAACGCTGGACGCGGACACGCGGTGACAAACGTGCTACGCTCGTCTCCTACTTATACTGTGTATTCCAAAGTTCTCTAAATAAACGCCATTCCAATTGAGTATCGTTTGTCGTTATTCATACAACAGTCTTAATGCCAGCTTCCACTCTCGTAGGCATACTGTCAATCAGGTGCTGGAAGGTTTCTTGGGAAATAGCCCATTCTTCACGGAGTGCTGCACTGAGGATAGGGGCGATGTAGGTCGGTGAGGCCAGGCACGAAGTCGGTGTTCCAAAACATTAATTAATTACTAAATATTAATAATAACATAAATATTTAGATTAGGTATATTTTATTAGTGTAATTCATTTGTAGGCATAAATACTTCACATAATCTCTTGACTTTTTTGGCAGTCTTAAAAGTTTTCGGTTTCTCTTAGTGTTACCTACGATGTAAGATCTTGATATAGACGTTCAACTTATACCCTTTATTCTTTCTTAATTGGAAAGCCAGAGATTGATTCCCATGATTCACAGTTAATAGTTTTTTTCCAACGTTTTCATGCGCTTAATGTATCGGACCGATTTTCGTTAAAACTTTTGAATTTCGTAAATTGATCATTCGAATCTTCTACGCTCTTTGCTGAAGAGTGTTTCACGAGATAGCAGAGAATGATTAGGATTCAAGCTGTAATTTTGTAATATTGTATAACCATTACACATATCACTAGAAATTAAGTGTTCTTGGAATAACTATTAATTTATACATTGACATAATTTTAGTTTACTATATATGGATGAATTTTCAGAAAATAACACTGGGGAACAATTTTTTTCCATACCTCCAGGATGAAAGTACGTGATTTCCAAGAAAATGATCACGCTGATTTTGAAAATCATTTTGAAAAGTATCTATCGTGCAAGATTCAAAAGATATAAACCTATTTAGTATTTGAAATAACAACATCCCATACTAATTTTCTTGTTGTTAGTCCGGTTATATTACTACAAAATTTTATGAACATGCTTTAAATGATGTATGAATAACTTAAAAATGGAATACGCATATTCGTCCAATAATATACAGACATTAAAATGCTTTGTTGGTATTCTCCACTGTTTTAAAAATTAGGTTTTCTATTATCTGGTTGCACAGTATTATAAAGACACCACCGTTTTTAAACATGTTTTACACACAACGAAAATGCCAACCATCTCCCTTGATTGTAAAAAGCCATCGACTTGTCACAATTTCCTTGCCTATGACACATTTTTGTCTACTAAATTCCAAATATGATTCTTGACCAGGCAGTCCTTCTTTTTTTCTATGGCACTAATCCATTTATTTTTATATTGACTATTCATACAGTCTTTATAAGTAAGAAGTGAATTTTCAGCAATCATAGACATCATCACATAATCTTTATATCTATCAGGCCCCTTTTTCTCCCTTTATTGTCTTTGATTTAACAGACGATTTGGTATGGAATCATCATCTGAAAGAACATACTTTTCAGAATCATAATCTTCATTTTCTATGGAAGTTTTTTGATTGTCTTTGTTTTCTTCATTTTCATGGATATCTTCATCTTTGAAAAAGTTTTCAATTTCTACCCACTGTCTGTTAAGCAGATGTGTTTTGGATTCTTTAGTTTCAATAGCTTTAACATCTCTTGGACCTAAATTCTTGGTATAAAGTTATACCACTTCTCAGCAGGTGTAGTATCTATAGCTAATGTAAGATATCCGTGGAGATAAGCAGCAGTCTGTAATCCAGTATCCTACATTTCACCAGGAAAATTAGCATATTCAAGTAAGGCTCTCATTTCATTTGCCAGGGTGTAGTTCATTCTCTCTACCGTATTATTTAACTGTGGAGAATGAGGAATGGAGTAATCCAATTGGACATCTTTCTGCTTACACCACTCCTTAAAATCATTTGAAAGGAATTCACTACCATTGTCCATTCTTATTTTTGACACTTTTAGGTTGTGGAAATTTTCTGACTCAGCAATAAATTCCCTTAGGAACTTTTCTGCTTCATCCTTACTTTCAATAAAGTACACTTGAACAAAATGTGAATAAACATCCACAAACACTATGAAATAATTCTTCTTGTCAAATGTAGGTGGGTTGATTTTACCACACAGATCAGTATGCATTATTTCCAATCGTCTTTGAACTATCTGTCGAATTGTATGAAATGAATTTCTTGTAAGTTTGGCTACTACAAAGTTTCACACACAAAGTTGGTTTTCATCTTCATGAGATCAAGTGGTATTCCTGTACACAAAATTGGCAATTTCTTTAGATTCACAAAACTAATATGACCTAATATTCAGTACCATTTCATATATTCTTCATCATGTTGAGTAAACAAGGATTCTTCTTGACGGCACATATCAACAACAAATAGTCAACTAGCAGTTGTATGTCCTTGCAGAACAATTTTGCCATATTTCAATATCAACATTTCAGTATATTTGAATCGTACTTCTCCATCATATTCTGTAATAGCATTTACTGACAGCAAGTTTCTTGTGAACATAGGACACATTCTTGAGTATCGCCTTACCTGTGTCAATATTACCAGATAATTTTGCTGTCATAGTTTCACCCATCTTTGCACTGAAGATTTCCACTCCACTAGAACATTTTGTATTGGTTAATTCTTCTTGCGTGTTTGTTATGTGTGGATGTACAACCACAGTACACAACAACAACAACAACAACAACAACAACAAAGTATTATCTATTGGTTTTTCACCAAACATCACTTCACTTAAGTATGATGAATTGTCTTCTTTGTTATTAGATCGGTAAGCACATAGATCCATTTCTGCAAAAAGGCTACTCTTTTCTTCCTTTCATGTTGTTCTTTAAGGTAACAGTTTTCAGAGGAGTGATTGTTTTTGCAATAACTACAGGGAGGGACCTGCTTGTTGTTTTGATTTTTGTTTTGGAAGTATTTTGTCCTGTTGACAAGACTTACAATATTTTTTCTTAAAGCACTTTTATTTTATATGACCTACCTCACCACACTAATAGCACACAATGTTTGTCTTTGGAATTTTGGAATTTTTAGGATTTTGATTTGAAGTCTTTTATAGCAACAAAAGAAGCATTTGGTTCTTCATTATTACTTGCTGACTTGTACTTTTCTTCAACACTGAGTCTTGCCACAAGATTTTTAATGATCTCGTCTGAAGTGGGAATTGATTGCCATGCACTGCAAACATATCTATATTGTTCTGGTAAGGAGTAAATAATTTTTGCCATAACCATTTCATCAGATATATTTTTTTTAATTGTCTTAATTTGAAAACAATATTTTGAAGCTTACGAATGTTCATCGCCATATCTTTGGTTTTATCAAATTTGAGCCCATGGAAGTCCATCAGCAACTGTTGTTTAAGCTGGGTGGTATCTCTTCTGTAGAATGCTTTCAGGGTGTCGTACATTTCTTTCGAAGTGTCACATATCAAGATATGATTTTTTTATCATTTTATCAATGGTTCTTACAATATAATACTGTGCTTTGGCATCCTCGGTATGCCACGGTTTTTCTTTATGTTCATCTCTGCCACACTCTCCCAACAGTTTAGCACTAGACACAACTTCCCATACCTGCTTTGCTTTGCACAAAATCTGTATCTGAAAGTCCCAAAGCTAGAAGATGTCGGAATTCTTAAGTTTTGTCATATTATTCAATTCAGAATCTTATGACGCCATGATTTTTCTTGTTTTGGAACCACTTGTAGCGAATTCTTTATATTCGTTTCTTAATATATTTTGTAGAATATTTTGAACAGTATTGTCAGAAGCATTTGGCGCTGACTGGGCCCATAACCTGTTTTGAAATCTAGGTTTCCTATTATCTGGTTGCACAGTATTATAAAGACAACATCGTTTTTAAACACGTTTTACACACAACGAAAAAGCCGTGTTGTTTTATTGCTTGCTAGTACCAACATACAAAACATTACAAAAAACGAAAGAGTATCATCGGTACCAACTTTAAACATTTGCATTTTCATGTTTGTACATTTCAACATCCCAAACATTGGCAGAGCGAATGACAATGATTTCAGTTTTCCCTATAACCACAACCTAAGGTTCGTTGTACAGGTGACAGAACACTGGTGAGCAGCCCATGGTTTGTCCTGACTACGAATATGACAGCCAATATTTAAAGAATACGCAATTTTTCTAATTTCATATATTTTTACTTTCTCGTACACGTACGTGTGAATATATATATATATATATATATATATATATATATATATATAGAGAGAGAGAGAGAGAGAGAGAGAGAGAGTATACGTAGTATAGAGAAAGTTACGTAATGCTGCGCAAAAAACGGCGGATTTTCGGCAGAAAAAAATTCTTTGCCGGGCCCTGATATCGAAAAAGTGGATAAATCCAGTTGCTAAATTAAGAAAAAAATCTCTAATACGTGTTCTGGCCAGAATCCCGGTTTTGTGGGTCCTTGATACCGAAAAATCAATTGACGGCAAAACGTCCGTCCGTCTGTGAACAACACTAGTGCCCCAATCATACGTAGTTTTTTTCGAAAATGGATATATCCTTGTACATCTAACTCGAGTCCACGCTTTGAGATTTTGAAAAACATTCTTTGAAATTTAGGGAAGCCTTAATAAATCCTCTGGGACATTTTCGAAGTTTTCTCATAAGCGCCTCCAAATTTTTTCTTTAATTTTCTTGTAAGAATAGAGTAAAATACACTTATAATGCTGGCATAGGTTCGATTTTCTGGGTTAACTCTGAATATTCTATAATTGCAAAAGTTTGAATTTTTTCGGCGTGTTCCTACAACTACAAAATTAAAGATACAGGTTTTTCTTCAAATAAAATTTGTTCTCCATATTTAGCTTTCATGAAGGTGATGTACATTTTAACATTTTAGTAGTTTTTATGCAATAATTCGTTCAATATGTGTAATATTAAAAAATAACAAAAACAAGATATTCTCGAAAATTAAATTGAATTGATGCCTTATTTTACGTGGCGAGACTCTGGTCATCAGGCCCGCTCTTCCGTCTGACCACGCAAATTTCGCTACGCTCCTTTTTCCAACTACCGGAGAAAGGAAGTATTTCTTGGGTGACGAACAGGCGATTTGAATTTAGATCAGGGGCGTCATTTAGGCTTGATCTTTTACATGCAAGTAAATCTACTAACATGGGACAGCCGGCTTTACTTCCCCTCGGAAGGAAGGCGTGCGAAGGATTTTTCGCTCTTAAAAATCCACATCTTCAATCGCGTTTGAACCCGCCAACTTGGGTATAACATTCCGACACACTAACCGTTACACAATCACCGCCCCCGAAAACAGCTCCAAATTTTTCTTTAAACGTTTGGTAGGGAGAGTGCTAAATGCACACTCTACGATGACATGAACGCCATAATGCCTATTAATTTATTTTTCAAAAATTACAAAAATGTATTTTTTACTTGTTTCTCACGTCGTTAATATTTACATTAGCGGTGATTTGTTTACATTATTGTAATTATGAGTACATGTGCTTTAAATGATGTCTGATAAAGTTTCCCGAAAACGCAACAGATTTGTGATAAAATGAGCTCAAAATTCCGCATTCTCAGAAATGTTCAAACGCCATTTTCTCAAAAATGGCTCCAATTTTTTTTTCTAACTTTTCCAACGGATAGTGCTTTGCTAAGCTAATTGCATTGTTTATAATGACATAAAGTTAATTTTGCTGTATTTTTTTAAAAAAATACACAAATATAATTTTTTGAAACATCTGTCACGTCTTGTGTGCACATTTCCAGCGATTTGTAAACACTATAGCATTTGTGAGTGCATAGCAAATGGCTTTATTTGAAGTTTTTCGAAAACTCAATAGTTTCCTGTGAAAAGAAATTCCCCCTTCGCATTCAGAGTAACGCTTAAACATCATTTTCTTAATAACGGCTCCAATTTTTTTTAATAAAAATTGTCATTTCGGACGAGGTTTTACTCTTCTTTAATATTCTTAAAGTAATCATTCGGTTGTACTGTTAAAAAACGAAAAATGGAGAGAAATGAAAAAAAATATACTTTGGGCTGCGATACACAGCTGGCAAGAGGATGGGGCAAGTCGGAATAGCTAACCCAGACCAAAGAAAACTAATACGAGATTGTCTGTCATTCGGTTGCATCACTAGTTGTATTGGGACATCTCTTCGTCTTTTGGTGAATTTGGCAAGTCCTGATAAATCTCCTGGTTATTTTGTGACTACACATGTTGACGGCTTTCTCTGTATGGTCGGCACCATAAAATACTGGTTTACGAAATTAACTTATTTTGGTCATAACAGTAATAAATGTGCTTGAACTGAACTCCATGATGTTATTTCAAAAGACGGTAAGCCCCTTAGCATTTTCCTAGCCAAGCAAACCTGAAAGAAACTCGCCCTGATTCGAGCTGACCTCAAATCTGTTTGGGATTCGGTCCGTTGAGCTCCGGGCAAACCGCGATCCTTGCCTCGATCGCAAGGGAGCCGCCACAGGTAGGCCACCGAAAGAAGCGGTCACCAGGCCAGGGGTTCCCGTGACCTGATGAGAATCAGCGGCTATATTTGGTCCCGAACCAGCTCACGAACCCCGCCACGGTCACAGTATTAATATATTTGAGGCACACCAACATTAGAGACGGACTTCACCCGCACTGCGGGTACAGATCCGCATGACACCGACTGACTCAGAATTTGCCATACCAACAATTGGATTTATACTCTGATACTTGCGATAACGTAAGCGGCCAACAATGACTGGTGCGTAGTAGGAAATGTGAGGGTGCACATGACTGGTTTTCAAAGCATCCACCAAGACCACTAAGACCTAGTCGTAAGTGAGCGCGACTACCAGACGCGAGAATAAAGACAGCAATCTTCGAATACAGAAGTTAAAAGAAAACAACACGAAAGCCTAATTTTGTTGATATCTCATGAAAGTAGCATAGATGAACTGAGCAATATTTTATTTTTAAATATATTTTATACGTATTGATTATACGTATCTTACTGGTGCAATCTAAAAGCGCGTTTACAAGGAGAGAGTCTTCTAACTTTCTAGAACTGGTTAGGAGACACGTGTAAACTCTCAGGAGAGCCATCTTCTCTCCGGAGACATGACGTCACAAGAGATTTTCGAAGCCTCTACAAGAGAGCAGTATAAAGACTGAGCTGTGGCTAAAAACTGCCGTACTGTCGAACCAAGTCTCTTTCCGCAATAATTTTCCACTTTTCTTGCTTTTTAATTGCGTGAGATTTTCCTAATAAAAAATCAAATCCTTCTGAATTTACGACGTTTTTTGTACATGACTTCATTATCGTTTATAATAATATTATATTTTAATTACATCCTATAATAAATTAAATCTTCAAATTACGGATTAATTGTGAAATTTTGTTATATAAAACTATAATTAGGCCTTCTATTTCATATGCCTGCCCTATAAGGTGTAATGCATCTACTACCAAACTTAACAAATTTCAAATAATTCACAATAATGTCCTTCGCAAAATTTTACATCTTTCCTAGTTTATATCATATAAACAAAGTTACAGAGACCATAAAATTGATTCTTTCAAATCGTTTATACTTAACTTTAATAAAAAAAATTAAAAAATGTAATGCAATTGAACAGGTAGAAATTTTTTTTTTTTTTTTTTGAATCCTCTTCTTGCAAATCCGCCATCAAAGTTTTATGAATACTCAGCTCTTCTTTTCTCAATAAAAAAGAATCACTCGTCTCTTTTCCTCCGCTTCTTCAAAATTGTGAAAGTGGCACAGGCACTGCAAAAGTTGTCGCATTCTAACCTCAAACTGCTCGCTGCTGCTTATTCAAGATGGCTGCGCCGGAGAACATCGAGAGACATTTATATCAAGTGTAAACAGCAAGGAGATACTTTTCCGGAGATATCTCACGAACCAACTCTCCCGTGTGTCTGGAGACTCGCGTTTCGGGATATATTTCGAACCGTGAAAAGCCGTCAGAGATAGTTTATCTCTCTGACGTCATGAAGTTAGGAGAGTTTGTCTCTTCGTGTAAACGCACCTTAAGTCAACATGGCTGCGCCTGAGAACATCTAGAGACATTTGTATCAAGTGTAAACAGCAAGGAGATACTTTTCCGGAGATATCTCAGGTAACGACTCTCCCGTGTGTTAGGAGACTCGCGTTTCGCAAGATATTTAGAATCGTGTAAAGCAGTCTAAGAGAGTTTATCTCCTAACTTCATGAACGTTTTGGAGACTTTGTCACTTCGTGTAAACGCAACTTAAATGTATTTGCATTAACAGCAAAATATATTTAAAAACTGTGACGTGATATGACGTTTTGTTTGTGATATTCGTAATCTATTGTATGTATAAAATTGAGAATGTTGCGCCATAAATACTCAGTCTTCGTGGAGGTAAAGGATCTTGTTTCCTAGTGTTATTCATATTCATGTTAATTTTATTTTGTTTTGGGTGTAACCACTTATCTTCTCTTTTCTCCGTATTGTAATGTATTGCATCCTGATTTGTTCTACCAGGACAAGAGAAGATTGTGAGAGCCTTTGCGGAAATTATGAAGAATATGTCAAGAATGAAAACGTACGTGCGCCCTGCTATGTGCAAACCTTATGGAAAGCAATCGGAAGCTCTACAGAAAAGTAGGTATACTAGGTTTAATCATATGGTATTTTCAAAACAATAAGAGCCGTTAATAAAAAAAATACCAGAGTCAAAATTTTACGCTTAATCGAAGATTATAGTTACTTGTTCTGATGCAAATCATCATTATTACATTATTTGTTTTTCGGAGTTTTCTCATCCGACGTTGTAGGTTTGAGGGACCCTTAGGCATACAAGGCCAGTTGCCGTTATTACAATTGATATATTCTCAACTGACTCATGTATCTATATTCCTTTATATTATATTGAGACGGGAATGTATTTTGATTGTTTTTCTGTTTCTGCTTTATTGATGTTTTGATGTACAGGGTAACATTAATGATGAATGCTTTCTTTTCCTGTAGTTTATGTAGTGAAATGTCTGTTGTTTGTTTTGCTGAAATCGTTTAATCAGCATGTATTAGAAGGTCTTAAAATATAATTTTGAACTGATGACTTTCTTTGATGGATTTGGCTTTGTTTTTAATAAGGGATGATTTCCTCTTCTGCCAGAATTCCATGTTTGTTGGTCAGTGCTTGGTGTACAATATGTGTAGTCAGTTTGTTCCGCTGTAGATACTTAGTTATGAAGATTTCTGCACCCAGTGACCACGTGATGTATTGTCTTTGATGTTTGATGACATATTCTACATTCGTCTTTAACACCCATTTTCTCTTGTTGTAATTAGTAGTTGAAATAACTTGGTTCTGAATTGCTTGAACGGAGCTCTTAGTCTCCCCAAGTAGAGACCTTTCTCTGAGACACCGCACTGAAGCGTCGTAGTTGTCACTTTCAAGAGCATGAGGAAATCTACCATGGTGAGGTTTGGACCTGTAATTTTTTCTTGACTGACGTGATATCAACCCTGATAGTAAGCACTGTTGCTAATGTAACCTAGCGACATTTGTTTTGACATTTGTTTCCACCAAGAAACGGGATAGTTTGTTAGAAGGCCCTGAATAAACAAGCAAAATGCTTCATGAGATCGTGGAAAATACATCGGGAGTATCTCGGTTCCAGGGATTGTGGGATTTATGCAGATAGCTTTTGAGTATTTAAAGAAGTTGATGTAAGTTGTGAAACTGTAAAGCGGGTGTCATGTAATTAAATTGTTATTTCGTTGTGAAACACTATAATTTCTCATAAGAAGCGATCTACGAGAAATCGATGACGTACCTATGGCGCTGTGCCGACTGAGACGTTACAGATCTACGTTGAATTGGTGGCAGCGGCGTATCGAGCCTTGTTAATGGCGCGAGTATCAATTTGTGGTGGACGTACATACGGGACGAATTGGACATTATTTTTATAAAAGATGTTGGCATGCGTTAAGATCATGAATGGAGAATGTTCTTCTCCATTCAGACTGTTTTCAGTCGTCTCATGTCAAGATGTATTGATATTCCCTATTGTCCCAAAGTTGCGTATTCACAACATTCTGTTGTAGATTAGCTATTAGTTTTTAAAAATTATAAGCGAGTTTTTTCATCATTTCTAGTGTAATACATAATATTATTTAAAAAATAATATTTTTCATTGCTTGGTCCTTACTGGTTTAATAAGAAAAATTATTAAATACTCCAAAGATGTCTAAAGAAAACTTTGTGAAAGTTTAAGACATGAAAATTTGAAGCCTATGGTCTTGAAATTTTGAAAGACAATAAATAGTAGATACAAATTAGCTATATGAGGAAGAATGGTTTAATTAATTGTTGGAGAACGAAAAAGTGAAAGAGGAACTGGAAATATTAACAGAACTAGAAAAAGAATTAGAATTGGATTGAAAGCATTGGCCATTATTTAGTGCCTGGAGTGACATTGATAACTTGTACATTTATTTTTAAAAATCACATCTTTGGTTGTGAAAATTGCACCTTTGAGAATTGTTGTAGTTGCTTGTATGTTGAACGATACTTTACGTTACAAAATGATGTAGATAATTTGATTAACATCATTAAAATATTTAAAAAACCGCCCTATCAAAGTCACCCTTGCTTTGGTATGACTTTGGTACCCTAAATTGAAGATCATTAAAATGCGCGTATTAGAGATAATAGTGTCCATCTCAAACATCAATGAAATTGGACAGTTTTCGTTTTATGTAGTCATAAATGTAGGGGACAACTTTGATAAGCATGGCTGAACGTAAACGTTTGAAATAACAAGCACCAAGGAATCAGTTTTATATTATGATGATTTTAATGAACATTTCTAGAAAAGATTCATCATTTATGTAAGTAACCTCTTAACTAAAATTCCTTTACACATCTACAGAACCATTAAATTTATAAATCATTCTTCCGTCATTTTCTTTCTCCTCTGGAAGAGGCAAATTGGCCAAAATGTTCTCAAAATCAGCGTCAAAGATATACTTTTACGCAAGTTAGAATAACTGATGTGTGGTATCCACAATCTTCAAACCAATTATTTTGTATTCCGACTCACTCAGTATTTGCGGATCACGCCGACATATCTATATGTTGCGCATTTCCGCTTTCCTGACACTACCTTCACCCAGACGTCGTGGAAGACCTACGTAGAATGAAAATTAAGAACTGGAAAGACATGGCTCAAGACAGGAAGGACTGGCAGAAGATTATTGAGCAGGTCAAGACCCGGAGCTCGGGTTGTAGCGCCAACACACGAAGAATATGGAATAGAAAGATCGTTGTTTAGTACCCGCATTACTTGATTTATTAGACAAAAAATGCTAATCAAAGTTATCCCTCGACTTATCAAAGTCACTCCATTCACCAAATGTTCACAAAACTCTCTGACATTGTAGATTTGAATATTATTCTATTCACAATTTTCTCTCCCCCAAAAAGTCCTTCTTACTTATTACTGTTAACTTCTAAGATACTTAAGTAAAATATATACTGAACTGTGGGCTCAGCTTGGAAATTTTCCGCCGCAAGAATTTCTTCAATATAATACACGAATTCTAAAACAAAACAGCCACAGCTATGAATCTTATGAAACAGTTATATGTCTTGGCGCTCATAGACATCCAGAATAGCTAATTGTTGCACAAGAAATGTATCAAGTCAAAGGCCCTGATCGCTCCCAAATCTCTACTGCCGCGCGCCGGCCGGCGCCGATTATCAGCCGCTGCCCCCGACGCCCCTCTCCCCCGCCTGGCGACGCGGAGAAGAGCGGTGGGTAGACCGCTCCTAACCGCGCCGGCCTCCCTCCGCGGCGTTTTCGCCCCGTCGCGTTTGTTTTTTAATGTAAGGTCGCAACAAATATAGGTCATTAACGACCACTATTGCATTTAACGGTATGGTAACGTGAAGATGACATGATATGGTGATGATAAGGGGTGAAAGAACGAACACAAATACAATCATGCCCGAGGCGGGACTCGAACCCGCGATCCTTCGTTCCGAGATCGCTACGGCACTACTGTCTTAACAATCTCGGCCATCCGGACTGGCTCCCGCGGTGTTTCTTCGTGACAAAGCGCGGGAATTCTCCCCGCGTCCAGCGAGCCTCTATATTTGTGGCTTGTGCTTCAACTATCGAAACCGCCACTACACTGCGGACCTCGCGTGAACTTTCCTTCCTCTTCCTTGTCATACTTGCTCTTTACTTACATACACTTAAATTCATCACAACTACCACACGTGCCGGGAGTCCAGTCGGGAGTTTAGAGCTTGTCCCGACTGGAGTGTCCCTTTTGTGGGAGATACCTGGTTGGGGAAAATCCGCTAGCGTGCAGGTGTGCGCCAGATCTCACTATCCAACGGGGGAAGATCTCCGCTACCTCCCGAGGTAAAACACGCACTACCTTTACGGAACTAATGACCTTGGGAATTGGCGCGTCCGGAAACACGAAATAATAAATTACTTTATATCAGGGACGATATTTTTTGCAGACACATTTCCAAACTTTCCCTTGTGTAGTATTTAGTGTGTAAGAAAGTAAAAAGTGTTTCTGGCGCACTCGTTCTCCTTTTAGTGCAAAATACACTAGCTTTTTCCAAAAATGAAGCAATTTTTGAAAATATTAAATCTGATTAGGTGGTTCTAAACGTTATCCGATCGAGTTGAAACATTTAATTAATTAACATTAATTTTAATACCAACATATTACGGGTTCTCGTCAAGAAACCTTTGATAGATTTGTTGCGACCCTACGAGTCACACACGAATTTCAGGCACGATTTTCATCGTGTAGAAGTTTAATCACACTGAAAGTCATTCTTCAGGAAGACGCTCTTCTACCAAAATGATTACGGGTGATGTAACTTGGTTTCATCATTATAATTCTGAGAACGTACACCAAAACTCTATAAGGAAATCTCAGGCCTAACCAACATTTAAAAACGTATAAGTTGTGACTTCTTGTGTAATGAGTGACTTATCGGAAAGTGTAATCGATATTAATATGCTAGGAGGTTTGTTCTGCGCTGTTCCATGTGCTCAGTACAAGATATTTAAAGAGAAGTTCGATCGTGGCCGAGGTTGAGTGTGTGCTGCAAACGAAGTCGAGTGTGAGCTGCGCCGCACCCCTTGCTCCTTTACACTGAACATTACAATATATTGAAGGAAGTTTCATTGTGCACACGTAAGCTTCCGCGGCTCAAATCCATAAATTCTTGGCTATCCGGGAGACGCCGCGTCGTTGGCTGAGAGACGTTTCGCCTGACATGTCGCAGGCTTCCTCAGGGCAACGACACGGCGACTTCCGGATAGCCAAGAATTTAAGTTTCATTGTGGTTGTGATGGAGGTCAAGTGTGTACGGATCCCCGAGCATCTTCACGTAGGTCAGTGCAACATGTTTAAAAAATTAAGTCATGTAAGACAATGGTGGCAGCCTCGTGGCTAGCTCTTGGTCTACGTGCTCGCTTTCTACTACACAGCCCCGGGTTCGATTCCCGGTCAGGCAAGATTATAGTGTGCGTTTCCTTGCAATGTCCCCGTATATATTGCCATGTGACGATGAGAAAATCCACTTCTCAGGTTGAGAAGCCAGGAATACGACGTGTGGATGTCTATGTGCTAACCACACGTGCCCCCTTAACTCATGGCCACGAGGCGGGCACGTCGCCGGACGGCCTGAGCCCGTGTACGGGCTGTCGCGCGTAATAAAGATAAATTTAATTAAACTGCAATTGGGTATACCCCAATTGCAGCTTTATATAAATAATGCTATATAACTAACAAAAATTATATAATAAATAATGGTACAATGATAAAAATAGTAATGATACAATACATAGATAATACAATCGCTAGATATAATAATAATAATAATATAAAAACTGACAAATTCATGAAACATTTATTTACCTTAAGAAAAAGAAACTTCTATAATCTAACTCTGCGCAGAATGTTTGTTCAATTGAGACCACCCTGCGCTGCACTTCACTTCACTATGATCCTAAAATCACTTCCTTCGTTATTTCTCTGCTCCGCACTGCACACCTCCCTTCACAACATAACACTTATGCGTCGCTATATAAGCTACTTTTCTTAGATAGATAGTCCTTCATTTACTTAATGAGACCCTAAATTAATTTCCTAAATTGTTGAACGCTTTGAGGAAAGTCTTTGCAGATAATCTATTTCATTCCGTTATCGTTCGATTTGTGAAAAATATTTCCCGGCATCCGTTCTCTGTGTTCTTAAATTTATTTTGTGCTTGTGATCCCCTCTACTGATGTGTGCAGGAATAATTAGCCGCCCATTAATTTATTTCCTAGCTGGATGACCGCTATAAGCTTTATACAAAGCGCAGTCTTGCTACTAATCTCCAGTTTCCGAGTGAATCCCCACCCTGCCATTTTCTCGTCCCTGAAAGAAAAAAAAATAGCTGTCGTACGCTGAAGCCTTTCTACATTTTTACACTGCATTATTCTGAGCGGATCCGAATAAATTGTTCCATATTTCATTATCACAATTCATATTCCATATTTCATTGTTCCATATTTCATTATTCACAAGCGATTAATAAGCAATTTCTTTCTCATTTACCATACTCTTTTTTAAGAGGCGCATTACAACGTGAAGAGATCCAGGCTTTCCCTACCACAAAATCTGCATGACTTTTCCAGTTTAATTTATTATCGAAATGGATTCCTAGGTACTTACACGAGGAAGCCCTCGGAATAATGTAGTTATTGAAAGGGTAATTTGTTTCTCTGTAATTATGACCCCTGCCAAAAGTGATGCATTTGCTTTTATAGTTATTTATGGGCATTCCATTATTTTCCGCCCAGTAATCAAGATCCCGTTGCAGCATTTCTTCATCTTCTTTCGAATTCATACGACGATATATTATGCAATCGTCTGCAAATAGTCAAACATTTGAGATTAAGTACGCTGGCAGATCATTGACGAAGGATAGAAATAGAAGAGGTCCGATGACAACCTCCTACGGTGTTCCTGACGTAACGCCTGCCCCGGAAGATAAGGAAGGACTTTCTGTTGTTTTTCTCGTAGAAACACACTAATCCACGCCACTACCATGGGATCGATGCCTGAATTCATTAATTTCTGGACTAGCCGATAGTGGGGAACGCTTTGGCAAAATCTATAACTACTGCGTCTGCTCTCCCGCTCGCGTCAATTTCATCTGCAACATCCTGAAATAGCGCGACTACTTGACTTTTGCATGAGTAACCACTCCTGAGCCCGTGTTGGCCATCATAGAGTCATTTTTTGATTTCCCATTCTTGCTTAATGTAACTCGCCATCACATGCTCCTTACGTTTGCAGACCATTGACGTAAGACTTACCAGCCTATAATTACATAATATGGTTTTGTCACCACTTTTAAAAATTGGTACGACAAAAGCTAATTTCCAATCTTCAGGTACTTTTGAATTGTTCATGATCACGTGAAATATTCTAATTAGGTACGGTAATATTGCCTCTCCTCCTAGTTAAATATATCCGTATAAATGTCATCTGGACCCTTGACTTACCATTTTTCATAGATTTTACTTTATTCCCTAGAACGTTTACATCAATATTAAACTGATTTGTAACCGAAGGCCCTAAAATTAGTGGATGATTCGCATTGTTTTTGTTAACCAAACTGAAATACTTATTAAATGCATTAGTTTTTGTCCTATTGCCAGAAATGTACGTGTTTCCATTTTCACGATGAACTGGGATATCCTCTTTATTTCCCTTCGTTCTACGAACATATGTATAAAATCCTGTCCAGTTGTTTCCGCTTCCATCTAGTATATTCTTTAAATATGCCTCCAAACTAGCTCAGTTAATCCGCTGTCCCAAACTAAACTGTTGACAAGTGTTTAGGCTTTCCCTTTGCTCACGGCTCCCTCCCAGTTTGTGCTAACAATATTTAAGTCGCCTCCAATAACAGTAGGATGGCCATTTTCGTTTGCTGTTCTCTGAATGGCATCTAAAATGTCGTATCCATCGACCACCGTCTATAGCATGCAATATTTTCTAATATGATTCCTGAAGTAGTCATTTCTATTCCCATCATTTCAAACATACATACAAGAAAACGATGGCGGGTGCTGTATGTTATGCTGGAAGAATTGTAGAAAAACAATTCCTAAACACTCTCCAGCTTTTTATCGAATCATTGCGATTCGATAAAAAGTATACCATAAAAGAAATGTAACCGAGTTTTTAATGCATAAATTTTATGTACGTTTCTATGGTCAAAAATGAACGGACAACTGTAATGTAATTTTTAATAACACTTTTTGCAATAACACTTTTTTAACATAATACCTGCCAGAATTTCCATGCGAGGATAGTGTGCATGTCGACGTCCCCCCCTCTCTGGATGTATGTCGATCTGTCTGTCGCATGTGTATCTATTTGTCAACGTATGTCGTATGTTTCTATTTGTCAATTTGTCGTTCTGCCGTTTTGTCTGTCTGTTGTTGTGGCTATGTGCCCAGCGGGCGATCGGTCGTAGTTTGTTGGTCGGTCGTTCTGCCTGTCGTTCTATCCATCATTGTATTGGTCCCTTTGTCAAACAGCTGGTGTGTGTCTTGTGGTCTTATGTCGGATTGCCAGCCCAAGAGTGAGTTTCGCTCTCGCTCTGTTTGATTGTCGCTCTCTCTGAATGATTGTCGCTCTGTCTCTTTGTAGCTGTGTCTGATTGTCACGATCTCTCTCTCTCTCTCTCTCTCTCTCTCTGATTGTTATTATTTCGTTCTGTTTGGTTGTCGCTCTCTCCCTCTGTATAATTGTCACTCTTTCAGTCTGATTATCGCTTTGACGCTGATTGTCGCTCTGACGCTCTGTCTGATTGTCGCTCTCTGTCTCTGATTAATGCTCTTTTGCTATGTCTTATTGTCGGTCTGCATTTGTCTGATTGTCACTCTATCGCTCTGATTCGTCACATAGTTCTTACCGTTTTTGACTAAATAACTTAAATTAAATCAAAACAAAAGGCTCAGTAAGGGGTTGTTTTGCCGCATGACAATGCCCTTCCGTACGTGGCTCGTCCAACCCAAGATCTCTTCGCATCATTTGGCTGGGAACAACTTGGTCACGCTCCGAGTAGCCCTGACCTGGCACCCAGTGATTCCCAGGCGATCAACAACACGATGATGACGGCGAATTCAAAATGGCCATGTACATCGTGCAATTAGCGCATTATGTGGAACATTTTGAACTTTTGCGATTATGGAAAAAGCAGGGATGTCAACGAAAATGAGATCAGCGCCATTCATTTAATCGACTTTTATACTATGTGAAGACCAAGTTAAATGAAAAAATGTAAGAAAATTTTTGAGAAAATTTTGAGAATGAAGTGTGTGAATCCATATAAAGTACATCCCCAAGAATCAAAATATTCGTTTCAAACTCGCAGGGCTTCGAGTTCCTTCAAATCGATCGGAGAATGTCAGTTTTTGGAGAAAATCGTCCCAACGGGTGAGGTGCAAGCGCTGAGAAGATACTGACGTTCTTCGAGATGGGAGGACATTTTTTCCGTCAATCGATTTTTCGGTATCAAGAACTCACTAAACAGGGATTGTGACTACACAGTGTGTTAGAGGAGGTAATTTACTATATATAGGAGCAAGATTTATCCTCTATTTTGTTACCAGGGACAGACAATAAGAGAAAGTCGCAACTTCCCAGCGCACGATTCGTGTCTCTTCTTACAAAGAAAGGCTGAAAAGTAAAATGTAACCCACAGGTTTCCAGATTCCATCATTCAGAACAAACTGAACCGCTAGAATATATGTGTAAAGTGGGTTCCAACATAACTTAACGTTTAGCATAAAGCAGAGAAACTTTGCATTTGCACTGAGTTCAACGATTGTGTCTGTTTCGAAGGTGGCGAATTTTTCGACGGGCTTTTAACCTTCGATGAAACATGGATACATGATTCCGTTGCTGAGTCAAGGCGTCAACGCGTGCAGTGAGGCCCTCCAGAATCGCTTGTCCATAAGCGATTCAAAAGACTGGCGAGGTCACGTAAACCATCTCTTTGGGTGCCCATGGTCCTATTTTCTGTTTATTTGGAGGAGCAACGCTCTATTAATAGTGTATACTACTCAGACAAGACTGAAAACCAAATGAAGCCCACGTTCAATAGGAATTGTCGGGATGGCAATGAAAAGTCGTGCTTCTCCTTTAAGACAACGCACGACCTCATAAAGCACAACTGACGATGGAAAGTATTGGTAAAGTGGATTGGGAGCTCCCACTACATCTTCTTACAACCCTGGCATTGCTCACTCAGATTTTTGTTTGATCCAATCAAAGCCGTTTTACATGACAAAGGCAATCAACGACCACAGAGAGATAAAGAAAAATGTAAAAAACTGACATGAGAATGAAAGTAAATATTTCATCGCTCAGGAGTAAGAATACTTGTCAAACGATGGGACAAATGCAGAAAAATCGGCGAGGATTACATTGAAAAGTAGATAAAAAATTGTATCGATTTAATGAAGTATTCTTGGTGTACATCTATTTGTCTACTTAATTATTGAATAATTTATCGTTTATTACTGTGCATTCATTAAATACATGTCAAAAATTGACTTTTCAGCACTAACGTTTAAGCATATTCATCTCAATAACATTCAGTAGAATTGGTTTTCATAGCAGCACTGTTTGTAACTTCCTTGAGCTTCAGAGAATTTCATTGTCGTGTCCTGTAATAAACAAATTTCCCAATATTTACCAACCGCACAGGAAATGTAGAATAATATTTTTACAAATCTTACCAACTACCACAAGGTTTAGTTTACGTTACTTGTAATACATTCCTGTGGAATGTTGTGTTACAAACTCGTCTTTTTTGCATTTTCTCAATTTCTCTCTTGCATAATGGTTACATTGATATGAAATGTTCAGAATATTGAAGAATAAAACCCATTTTCGGATGGAAGTTCGTCTTTGTTTATGACTCAATTATGGCTTACTTAATCTCAGTTTCAACAAATAGAATTAAAAGGTACAATCAGAAAATCATGGCATAAAAATAACTTTCAGATTAAAATTATTTTAAGTTCAATATGCGAATATTTTATGCACCATTCTCTCATGTGAGACAAAAGTTCATGCGCCCTCTGAAAATTTAACAAACTGTGGAATGTTACCGCAATGGAGAATTAACAAATTGAATTAATTTTCAAAATAGATCCAAGAGATTAAGTCTGTGAGTTTTATCACTGTGAAATAAAAACTACAGTCATATACGAGTTGCTGGAATTAAAGAATCTAATTGTGTTATTGTTGCTTATTCTGTGCACAACATTGAATGAGCGTTTTATCATTTGATTAGTGATGAAAGCAATTTCAACTCTGTTCAGTGTGTTACAATTTGTATTGGACGTAATATTTTAATCTTTTAATAGCTTTGGTGGACACTATTCAATTGGTCCAGTCTCTGAGGTCTTTCCTGCCACCACCACATATTGCTGTTAGCAGTTGGAAGAATGAAGATAAACACAGGTAAACTTTACTATTGTTCATAAATCTATTCAAATTATAAATTGTTCACTTTTAGAACAATTTTCTGTTTTTCAATATGAATATATAGGTTGATTCCAGTAGAAATTTCAATTTTAAAAGATCATATTTCTTTGGCAATTTTAAGACAAAAAGTCTCGTTACCGATTTTATTTTCATTGTTGTTGTGAATGATATACTTATGGAAACCAAGCAATCTAATTGAAGAACACGTAGATATATCGCCCATATTTTGGTGACCACAACTGTAACAATCATTAACAGTCGTACAAACGAATTCTCTTCTTAGTGGCTGACCGACATTTGTTCTACATGCTTCTCAGTCTACCGTCGCAAGCTACCGGGCCTACATTTGAAGATAGCTATTTGTTCCCTATTTTCTAGAAAATAATACAAGATGCATATGATCATCCGTATGGTAGGATCTTGTATCACAGAGCAAAGCTTTCATTCATCCCAAGTAAGGTTTAGATTTGGAACCCCCTGTATCAACACAATGATGATTAAATATCTCAGTGACAATTTGCGACATATATCAATTGCGAAATGTGAAAATTCATATTCACTAGTGCCCTCTAAATCAACACTTCAAAATTACAAGATAGTGGCAAGTGAAAATTATTAATTCCCATATCATTGCGCTGTTAAATAAAAGTGGTTAAATAAAAATGGTAATAGTTGGCATGTTACTACTTGCTCTTTCAGAAATATTTCATCCATTTTAACATTAAGCATACTGCTAGCTGGAAACTCAGCCGAACTTAACCTCAACTTCTCTTAGTTGTCCAGTCGACAAACACTGGAAAAGGGGCGTAGACAATGCCATAAAAACGTTAGTTTTTTCGTTAGTTGAATGTTCCCAGGCACTAGTTAAAACCTCAACTTTTCGCCCACCTGAATATGCTCTAATGAATTGCTAAAAAAAGACAAAAAATTGTATTTTCTTATATCTTTAGTTTTTCTCTGTATCTCTTTAACCTTAAATTCTGTAGAAAAAACGTTTAAGTCATGACGTCTTTACACTATAATTTTATAATATATAATATAGATTAAAGCCTATCACATGGCCGCTAAGGCAGTAGTGCCGTAGTGGTTTCACACCAGAAGGTCGCGGGTTCGAGTCCCGCCTCGGGCATGGGTGTATTTGTGTATGTCTGTATGAGTGTGTCGTCCTTTCACCCCTCATTATTATCATCATTTCATCGTCAACACCCCCAGGGCTAACAACCCAGCCAGCTAAATGCTGGTCCCCAATTTTAAAAAAATGTTATATGCACCTGCCACCGCGATAATGACACTCAGGCACGGTAAATGCTGGATGCGTGCATGGTCCTAGTCGGCCGATTCGCGAGCAAAAAAAAGTATAGACTAGAATTATAATAGATAATATATTATAATTATAATAGAATATAATTTATAATATATTTTATAATATAATTAAATAACAGTTTCTAACTCTTTTGTATTAAACATTTGTTCCTAAACCATACACTAAGCGAGCTAAAGCTCTTACAAAAAACTAAAAGTATCAGGATGGGTATTCCGTGGTTGGGCTCGGTCGGCCACACGCTTTTCGGTTTTCTTTTTCTGTGTATTATTTTCGGGAGAATTTTATACACTTAGTATGTGGTTCTTTTATTTTAGTTTTGTAAATACAGTTTTTAGCATTAAAGCTTTTAATTTCTCCGCATATAATAAACTTGTGGTTACTTTAGTTTTACTGCAACACAAACATAGGTACCCTCGCCTCAAGAAAAAATGCATATCAAAATCTATCTTCGCAGCCGCAGAGACAATCTTGGACAACCCTCGACCAGGGCAGAGCGCGTCGACGCATCACTAGCAATTGGAACATCAGTATCCACGTGAGTGGCGCAAAAACCCGTTTCTTTACGCTCTCTCGCTGGTGACATATTTTAACTGCGAGTATGCCATGACCGAAAAGTATTTGTGAACGGGCGTTTTCAGTCGTGTGTTGGTGTCAATAAACCAGTTAATATTAAGTATTTTAGCTACAATTAAAGTAGCATTTAGCAATGAATTTGGAATTCTTGTTAAAATTGTTATTTTGCAATGTTCAACTCGGTCACAACGCACGGACCCTTCCGGGTCGTTCTAGCGTGTATTTCAGAATAGTTTATAAAATTGTTAATTGTTGCAAAATTAATTCACGAATTTCGGATCTGACATCGAGATCCTCCTCACTTGAGATTTGAAAAAAATGGAAATTGTTGAAAATTTGCGAATGTTCCAAATTTTTGTCTCATCTGAATGGCATTTAAGCGAGATACAAAATCCGAAATCTGATCACAGCTATTACCTTTCGTTCTCGAAATAAGGAATTGTTTATACGAATTACTTTACATTTATACCGGACTTGTGATTTATGGCGAGCGCGAGGGGTCAGTCGGGAAAGGGTTGTGACACGGCACCACCCCTCTAGGAGTGGCCGGACAGCTGACTGCTCCTTCTTGGAGTTGCCGACTGGGCTGGTTGTTTAGTTGCTGTCGGGTTCGTTGAGTCAGAGTGGTGGACGCATCTTAGCGAGTGTGAGAGACAGTAGCAGTTAATAGTAGAGAAAGAAGTTAGGAAGAGGTAGAAATAATCTGTATATTTGACTAGTGAGTTTAAGAGTTCGTTTGAACAGTGGAGATTTGTGAGGAACTGAATACGAGGCGCAACAGTTGCCGCGAGGTGCATATTTAAGTTGCGGTGAACCGGCAGCGAGAACTAATACAAACAGACCTATAACTGAGAGTGTACCGCAGACGACGCCAGGGACGGAAATATGTCGTTTGTCAAACACACGTAAGGGCTGGGTGATACGCGTCGGCGTGCTGCATGTGAAGAGCGGCGGAAGAGAGAAGAATTCGGGAGCAGATTCGGCGTGGATCTGGTGGAGTGCGAAGGAAGAACGCGCTTCGGGCGGCAGAGCTAGTTGTGCAGGGAAGCGAGGCGACGGCGAGGCCCGAGAGTAGGCCTAGGTCGTGAGCCCACAGCACGAACTTCTCTGTCGAGGAGGCGAGATCTACTAACATTTTCAGAAAATGTACATGACATTAATGAAAGAACTCACTATAGAGAACAAATTTTATTTGAAGGGAACATATCTATCTTCAATTGTATTTGTAGCAACACGCCCAAAAATTTCAAAATTTTGAAGTTTTCCAAGATTCAGAATTAACCGTGTACATCGGACCTATACCACAATCAGTGAATTTTACTCTATTTTTAGGAGAAATTTTAAGAAAAAATTTCGAGCTGTCTTTGAGAAAATTTTAAAAAGGTCCGGGGGTTTCACGTAAAGTACTCCCAAATTTTGAAGAACATTTTCCAAAATCGCAGCGCCTCGAGTCGATCCAGATTGACCGGGGAATATCCATTTTTAAAAATCTTACGTATGGTTTAGGCGCTAATAGTGTTCACAGACGGACAGACGTTTTCAAAAAATACTTTTTCGGAATCAGGGGACTCCAGAACGTATATTTCCGTTGAAATCTCAAAATCGACTTTCCGCAGCATTACAAAACTTACCCTATATTGCACCTTTCTCTCCGGACCAATCTTCGTGGTGGTAAATTGATCCGCTCTACATCCTTTAAATTAATCCTCTGCATGACATTCGCCTTGACCTCCTCTGGTTTGTACTTAGCTACGAGCTGTTCGACC
The DNA here is from genome assembly GCA_038098605.1 of Gryllus longicercus. NCBI lineage: Eukaryota > Metazoa > Arthropoda > Insecta > Orthoptera > Gryllidae > Gryllus > Gryllus longicercus. Next base: position 2,274,176 of record JAZDUA010000129.1, on the reverse strand, counting down.
TGACTTTTATAAGGTTCAGGAGCGTCAATTTCTGTCGTTACCACGCATTCCAAAACCTTTTCGATGACTGTCCGTTAGTCGATGACTGTCCGTTTCATAGAAATATCCCCCTGCTTGATTGTCACATCCACTTCCTTCATCCATTCCTGTCTGAAGATAAATTCAGCATTCATGGTTTTCTCCGGTACGACGTAAACGGGACTACTCTAGATCTCTCCGTCAATGTCGATTTCCCATTCTGCTTTCCCCATGGGTTGCATTGTGGCGTTCTCTAGTCCCGTAAAGAATCGTGTCGTCTTCAGAGCTGGACCTCCCAATTTCTAGTGTACGTCCCACTGTATCTGGTTTACATCATGTCCGGTATCCATCAGTGCACGACATTCTTCTCCATTGTGATTGGAATGTATTTGTTCCCGCTCGACTAGATGCAGCCCACCTCCCTGTTCTCCGAGCATCTGCGAGAAGTATGTCCAAATGTGTTGCACTTAAAATATTTCGGCTCCTCGTACGGGCATCCCGATCTCTCGTGATCGTTAGACCCACAATGAAAACACAGTCCACTGCTGGTAGTCTGTCTCTCCTCAGTTTTCGTTTCCTTGCCACTGGAGCTTCCACTTTTCTTCTGTTCTTCTTTACTTGACGCTGCTGTTGGTTGACGTCTTTCATCCTGCCGTATTTCAAGTTTCGTCTTCAATTCTTGAATTGTCTTCACGTCATAAAGCATTACCTTGTTGAACTCACAATTCGGAAAGCCATCTATGATATACTCTGTTAGGGCTTCCTCTTCGATTTTTCCCTAGTGCGCAATCTCCGTAATTGAGTATACATATTGTTGTCCTGTTTCGTTGGCAGCCCGCCTACGTTGACGCAACTGGTTGTGAATCACTGCGGAGATGATTATGGTAGCGAATTCCGGACACAACGCACTTCTGAATGCATTTCAATTGAAAGTCTTTTGCGGCGATATGAATTTCTTTGCGGACCCCTGCAGCATACGCTTCACATATATAATTTTCTGTATAACATTCCATTGCAGGAGCTCGCTGACGTCCTCAAACTCGCGGATCCATTTTTTGGTGACATTCCATCATCCCCAGAGAAATGCGCGAAACTTTCTTCAGCATCCCTAAAGGTGAACATGCTGTGTGACGTCCATCTTCGTCGTCACTGGGGTCGTGTTTCCGTCGTCGGCTGCGCCGCCGTTCGCAACCGTAATGTCTGTATACTGCACCCGATCGTGCCGACCGTTTTGTTCAGAAGCTCCGCAATCATGTTTTCCATATCCGTGTTGCAATTCACAGTTACGTCGACCATCGCGGCGTCGATCGCGCGAGAAGCTCGTTTCACTTCCTTTATTGTCTCTTTTCGTTCTTCGTTCGACTCCGATATGCTATCAACATTGTCATCCTCCGTGGACCATCGTTCCTTTTGTTTCTCCTCATTACCCTATGTTTCAAATTGGCGCGTTCGGTTTGCGTCACTTTTCCCTGCGTCGCGCGTTTATTGTTCATTGGCGACAGCTGTCGGGCGTTCTGGTATTCACCTAACGACGCGCTCGACGAACTTGACGATCGCAATTTTGCTCTAGCTACGCCATGTTCTTGGAAACGCGACATACCCAATTCCTCTTCGCGTTCGCAGAGGTCTCCACTCTTTTTCTGCTCGAGCTTACCGAGTGCAAGATTACTGACGTGTCTTGCGCGACTACCAATACGCCTCTGTTCCTTTCCCTGCTTTCCTTCGAGTTGTCGGGCTTTTCACCTTCTTTAAGGTCAACAAACATTGCTGCGGCCTTGTAGCGTTCTGCAGTGCTTATATATTCAATTCCTTCATCGTCCACATTGCTATGTTTTTTTTCTTCTTCGCCCGGCATGGCCGTACCTTCTATTTTCTCTTCCGTTGCAGCCTCTGCTTTCTTCATCTCTCTCTCCTCACTACTGCTTATCTAGGTGGTCGATGAGAGGTGTCAAGGCGGACTGCGATTGACTGCAAGGATCGGAGGCTGCTAGTATGGACACTTAGGACTGATCGTATGGACGACGTGCATGGAGTAAGATTGGTCGCTGTATGCGAGGCGAAACTGTGGTGGCCTGGCCCGTGTGGATTGGCTGGGCGCGGTGGAAACGAACGTATAAAGACGTGTGGTAAGAGTGCATAATCCCAGGAGACCCTGAATAGGCGAACTGGATGGTGATTGTGGCGGAGGCAGCCTTCTAATTGCACGGCAAATATTACGAAATCCTAACGGCAGAAGAGATCCCAAGGAGCAGAGCAGTGTTGCGGTAGGTGGAGGGGGAGAAGCAGCGCCGAGAAGATGCGGAGACCAGGATCGTGTCTCCCCATCCGACCCGAGAGTCGACGGACCTGCGCGGCACCCACGAAGACGCCGGCCACAGGAGGTACCTGCGAAAACTTAGGTCGTACTCCATAAGTATTGTTGCGATCAGTGGTATTGAGAAAGGGAGCGTCAAAGTCAGAGGGGACAATTGTGATATATCAACACCGGAGAGGGGATGGTGGTAGAGGCACAGATCAGCCAGAAAATGTTATGCGTGATAATTATTGTAGCATGTTAGAACATTTCAAGTGTAAATAATTGAGCAGTAATATAAATACTATTAGCCATTGGTGGAAATTGGCCACATGCTAGGATATAAATGATTATATGTGATGTGTTTACTTTACACGAATGTAAGATTGGAGTTCATGAGAATTGTGTTTTTTTTTTATTATGTAGCTCTCGAGAGCTCATACCTGATTACTAAAAGTTGTTCCGGCTGGGGCGATTCCCCGCTGACGGAAGATATCTGGAGGGAGAAATCCTCCATGTATGCTCTACCCCTATGGGCCTAAAGATCATAACAATTGGGGAAATTATCAATCAATCTGTTTGTGTCCACCTGCCTCACCTCTTGCGATTACGCTCCATGCTTCACCCCACCTTGCACCGCCACGTCCAACCACACCCCACCACCAACCTTACCAAATGTCCCCCGATCGTTGTTGCAGCGTAAAGACGCACTAACAATTACGAGAATCATAAATACAAAGCCTAATTATGCTACAGGGTTAAATTAAAATGCATTTAGTATAAAGTATTTAATATGCTTTCAGAACTGTTTAATTAATTTTAGTGGATTTTTCATACATTATCGAAATAATCGTGAAAAACGTAATAAGAGTTTTAGACCTATGTTACGCCTGACAAAAGCCTTCCAGTGAAAACCGCATCGAAATCGATTTAGCCCTTCCACAGATTACCTCGAACAAATACGGGAACAGACAGAAAGTGAGAAAGCGATAAAAAGGATTTTTATGTTATGTAAATACCTTATAAGATTCTAAACGGCAGTGATTTTGAAATCACTGACTGGTATTCCTATTTTATTTATGTAAAAGATAATTTACTCTGATCAATAATGCAAGAAAGTATGAGGGTAATTGGAAAACCTGATCGGATGTTCAAAAAACTCACTGCAGACCGCAAGAATAAACCTGAAAGAAGCAGTTCTAAAACCATGAGGAAAATTATGAACTTACGGAACCATACACGTGCGTTCAATAATTGCGCATTTACCAAACGAAAGAAAAATGGATTCCCTTACCAGGTCCAGGTTAAGACAAATCTAGAAGTAGCTGTTTAAAACCAATTTGCAGAGCAATTATTTACTTTTGTGCACTTAATTAGAAATTTAGTAGTTCTAAATGGCGGCATATTTTACTTTTGTGTTGACCGGTTGGTTCAGTGCTAGCTTAAGATAGCTAAATATTAGTGCATAATTCATAATACCCCACGTTCTCTCCGAGTTCTGAGGGACGACCGTCGTTATAAGTGGCATAAGTCTATTTCTTCAGGCGGATCCAGAAAACAACGAATCACGAAGTAAGATCTTTCGCTAAAGCAGTGGCCGTTAGACATTAAAAATACCTTACATGAGCTACTATATGAATTTTGAAGAACACTGGATATGACACCAATGTCCTTATAATCGATATCGCTATAAACGATAACAGGGGTACTTTATTACATGTAAATATTTAAATTTGAAAACTTGTTGCACCCGCCAAATAACTTGCCCTCCGTAACAAATTATGACTACATCCATAGTCATAGTGTGTTTAAAGGTTTGTTTGTATAAATGTGTATTCTAATTAAACATTTCTTAATTGTAGGAAAAGTGGAATAGAAGAATTGTGTGACCCTGTTCGAAAGATTGAATGATCCGAGCCAATGTACAGCCCAGTCATCTCCGAAGTTGAAAGAAATGAAGATGGTGCTGGAGACAATATTGTAGACTTATTAACGACTATAGGTGAGTGACACGCAATAACTGTGATATGAATTTGAAAATAATGAGTACATTTCCACTTTAATTCCAGTAATGTCAATCATTTTGTTTTTGTGCTCGTGACTTAAACACGTATTCCGAAAGAATTATCAGGGGGTGTTTCTGCAATTATGATTGTAATATTTTTAGAATATAGACATTTGAATTCTACTTCATGTATTTAGTAATTATCTTTTTCTCTGCTCATGTAAGTGGCATCTTTTGAATAATGTACTTGCATAACAAATTGTCCATATCTATTGAGAAGCTAGTCACGTGAATGATTTCAATATATTCCCTCTACAATGCTAATAAAAGTCAGTTATTTGAAATTTAAATTTTGTATTAGAAATAATTTTTCTATTTCAACTTATGCAATTGTAGATTCTCTTAATCTCACCATGTCTTTAACATATGCATGAAGGTTGTATTGTTCTCTTAATAGTGAGTGTTATCAGTGAAAAGAATTATATTTAACTCGAAGTATTAAAAATAAACAAGTCTCTCCATCATAAATTTACTACCGACATTAAATATGTACGAAAATGTGTGGAATTGAACTTTATTATATGAATTGTGTGGATATGTTCGAAAATAAGAAAGTAATGTCAATAAAAATATTTGTATAGAATAATTACTTGTTACATATTTCTTATGAAAGATTTTTAAAAATGGACGCAGTACTTACTTTTTCGTATGATGTAAAGTTTATGGAAATTTGATGTACAGTAAACTCGCGATTATCCGAGAAAACGTAGGCTCCGTGTTAACCGAGGCATTTAATAGAAAAAAGAAACAACATAATTTATTGACACACAAGTACATAAAGGAATTGTTGTAATAATTATACGGCGCGTGCGCTGGGAGACGCCTTGGAACGTCCTCGAATTCGAGAAGTCAGATTCATTCATCAACCATTAAGTTCGTCGTTTGACATCGCACTATTTGTGCTAGCTGTCTATCTATGACAGCGGAACCGTGTTCAATTATTTGTATTGTGTACTGTAATTTGTGTTTTTACGTTTGATCCTTTACCCACTGCGGATTATTCGATTTTCTCGAATCCAAGGGTTTTGGTCCTAACTACCTCGATAAATGCGAGTCTACTGTATTACTATTATTATTATTATTATTATTATTATTATTATTATTTTATAAAATGCATATATTAATTGCAAGACAACGAATGTGCAGAAATATTTATTGACAGACGATTACTGTCTTTGTTCCCTTTGAAGTTGGTAAATGCTTTAGAATGGATTCAACTTGTCCAGAATGTAGTACGTCTTGTAAATTGTTTTGTCTCCGATTCTTTTGCATTTGTCAGTGTGGTGTCCAGTGAATACTTGTATGCTTATCGTAATTTAAATTCCAGTGGCAGCTCGCGCCAGTTGTTGCATGTTTGCGTGACAATAAAAAATGTTTGCTATTTTATACTTAAATATTACGCTAACGATAGATGACGGTTTTGACACTTAGTAATAAAACCATCGACACAAAACCTTGTAAGTGTGCTACTGTTGAATAGAGATGTGGGTGATCTATTGCTGAACTCTCAAGTTCTGCGTTCACAGATATAAGGCGAAAATAATTAAATTTTCAAATAATGAAATTTAAAAAAAATTTTTGAAACCACATAATCACCCATAGCTTGGAGACGATGCGTCCTAGACCCCTTATATCCAGGTTTTTGGGATTTAAAACTTGTGTCCCGAAGACAAATTGTATGGAGACAGGAGTTCTGTAGGAACACAACGTTTGCGACAGTTGGGGATCTGGTGGAGCCCGAATTATCTTTCTTCGGCAGTATTTTACAACATGAGATATTTTTGAAGTGTCTATTACATATTTGGAAACTTAGTTCTGTTAGGTGCTTCTACTTCATACAATGGATAGTTAGAAAAATTGCAGAAACATGAAATTTATGTAAAATTACTTTGTCAGAAAAATTATTTACGATAAAATTAAAGAGACTGCTTGATTTTGTGTGCAATTTAATCTCGACGATTAGCAAGATTAGAAGGGTTTTTATACATTTAAGTCATTTGTCTTATTACTGTCGTGAATCATAATCACTTCAGAATTTTCTTACATTAACAGCTAATCGTGTATGAGTGATCTGTCCATATTCCACACACCTGGTGTTTAACTCCGAGATGCTATCTAGGCGCCAGATTAATAAAACCAAAGAGTACTATACTTACAGTCGCCCCTCCGTATCTCTTCCTGCACATGCCAGTGAAGTCGCTTCAAAAGTGCGCGTCGCCGTTTATTCGTATAAACTTCCTAACGAATGTTACTATATGGGCAGGCAATACATAATAGTGTTATTTCGTAAGATGTTTGATACTTTGAGATATTTAAGTAACACTATTTACGTATAAATATAGAACATATTTCCTGCGAGTAGTGTCATTATTTACAGTCAATACATACGTTTTATTATCTGCATTCATATTTATAGGTCGATTTATCCTTTGTTTGTAGCTATTTTGAGCATATTGTATTAAAATAATAATAATTTACCACGTTAGCGTACTAGGTATTAAATAATTCACACTGGCCATGCAAACTCATATTTTAATTATGTTTGATGTCACCAATTGTAGGGAAATATAAATGACATACAAGTCATAAAATTTCACCATTTATCCAAACCAAAAAACATGTACAAAATTTTGAATTACAGATCTCTGCAATTAATAATCTGATTGGTACCCGAATTTCGTTATCCATCACTACCTCTACTTCGAGATGACACTTTCCTAAGGCTTCGACGAAGGGTTGGATTACACATACATATGTACAAAACACATTAATTCACAAAACACATATTTACAATGTGTTGTAATGTTGCAATTTCTAATTTACACTACTGTGCAAAAAAATAATGGGCTTTGGATAATTTGCCTGATTTTTGAGTAGTGAAAATTATCGTTCACATTCTTTCTGTGACGATGAAGTCTAATTATGAAATATTTTGCAGCAATTCATAAGCCTTAGAATGTGGTTGTCTTCTGGTTACTGATCAAGAAACTAATGACAAAGGTTTTCAAATAAATTTTCGGTAACACATCTTTCAAATACGTAAATAATCAAAGTCAAGTGCTTGACAAACTGACACAAGGTATTGTTTGTTTTCCCATCAAATTGCGGTAGGGTTTTTCAGAGAATGAACATACTGTAATTAATTAATTTGATGGTATGGCCGCCAAACCTGTATTTTTCTGCACAATATATACGTGTGGAAGATTTTACTCGACACTATGTTTTATCCCTTGTTCGTGCAACCAAATGCAACGCAGGCGGGCATAGGGTCTTTGGTCAGTTTTACCTACGATATTAGCCTCTATTAGTATACTATTTTTCTATCACACGACAAGCTCCTCTTAATTTATATGAAAAAAATTGGGACTTCGACAAAATGGAACAACACTCAATAGAGCCAGGTTGGGTTGTACCAATATGGCCGCCTCACTGGCTTCATTAGTTAAATCTATTGATGTCTGATTATAGTACTCTTTGGATAAAACAGGCGATGATAAATCGTACGCTGACAACAGTGGCTAGAGGGGCGTTAATTAACATATAGTTTCATGATGTCAGTCAACCATCTCAAAGATTCCGATGTGGTAATAAAGACCGTGAGAAGGTGTCCGCAAATTCTCTCTCGGACGCGGATTAATCGCAATATCCTAACGAGGGCAGGGGTGAACGAAGTCTTCACAGTTGGCAGGGATGAGCGAACGTCATGAGAAAGCAGCACGTTAGGCGCATGAAAACCGTTGGTATTTTATAGACACTTATTAATTATACAAATATTTGAGTGTTAATTTACGTTGAAGTAGGAAACATACAGAATCATTGTTTATCTGACAAAAAATAAGATAAACAAACGCCTGCCCTCTGCGATGAGTTGAACGCCGTCTAAGTCGAGGGAGAGTGCTTGGCTATTTTCGAGAATTCGCAGAGCCATGCAGACGCCTGGGTTTCTTGGTGAAAAGAACTGTACCATCCCGTCACATACTTTCGTGAATCACCCCGACATAAATTAACAACTTCACGAGCGGCCATGGTTAAATTGGGAGGCGTACTGGTCAAAACACACTCATTAATATTAGTTTTTCATCCTGAAAGTAACAATGTTAAGTTGTTGCACGGCAAATAAATGACTCGTCTCAAAAAAATCACTTGTCAATTCATGCTATTCACGTTTTTTTATTGCGGACACCAATATCCGGTAGAAATTTATAAATGTATGTATATAATATACAAGTTTTTGAAATGTTTTATTTTTTATTTTGTTATTTAAGAAAACATTGAAATATTGTTCGACATTTGCACATTTCAATGCCTGTCGTATTGAAATATTTCTTTGTAAATAAATTGTGTTGTGTTGTTGTTACTTGCAAACATTTTAGAAAATAGTTATTTGTGCTTGGTCAAGTATTTGCCTCGACGAGGTATATCTATCGTCACTTGTATGAAAAATAAATTGCTTTTCCATTGGAAAGAAATTCCAAAATATGTGTGTTTTCTCTATCCATCTGTACCAGCTGTGAATATCCCGATCCTCTATTGCGACCTCCCTCCGCCTCGCGCAAGAGGAGCGCCTGTTCTCGAGGAGGGAGTCCTCGGCGGCTGCGAGTTTAATGCGACAACCGGCGAGTTGGAGAAAAAGGACCGTCGCAGATTTCCTTCTCAAGGGATTTGTTCACTGGAGATCTTTGGCCTTGATTAAATGACTAGTCCATTATGAAATTCAGAACACAACCACCACACTTTAGTTCGAATGAGTACTGTGTATTTGGGAACAAAACATAAAAACATCCCTTTTTACAATACATTTTAGGCTTTATGCAAATATTTACAATTTTCTGCTCAAAGGAAAAAAATTCACAGTCATTGCCTTTGATTCTCGAATCCTATCATAATAGATTTCCATGCTATGAAATTATATGGTTATGCTTTTTCTATTGGTATCATTTGGAGACTATACCATTTCTGATGAAAAATAAATTAATAAACTGTACCTTTTTGTTAGTTATAATTAAATAATAAATTTATTAAAAAGACCAGTGTCTTAAAATAAGAGAGACGTTAAGAATCATAATGAAGGTTCACTAAAAAAATAAAAAAGGAAAATATGTTGATACATAGAACATAGACAGTGAATTTTGGTCCTTGTAGCTAGAAATGCTAGACACTACACATATAAATTTGTGGGCAAATAATTTCGCAGCATGGAAAGGCAAGGGGTAAGGAAGCCCAAGCGATGGCAGTAGTTTCAAATTGACAAAAACTCAAAACACATTTTTCAAAAGATCTTGTCTAAAATTATGACAATTTTTAAAAGCAAAAGATCATATTATACAAACGCTTCGACTAAAACATCAGTTAAAGTATTTGAGTGTTGGGTGAAAAAGTAATGACATATTGTGCAGCAGAGTGTCATCTACGCTGTTTTAAATAAAAAGCATCACTTACTTTTTCAGTCGACTGTTTGAAACGTTTCTATGATTTTTGTTACCAACTGTTTACTGTTCTTACCACAAGAACAAATGTACTGGTGTAAAGATGAAGACTTGTGTGTTGAAGCCGTAAGGACGTGTTTTAGTAGGATTATATATTTAGAAATAAAGAACAATTTACATTTCAATGACAATGCTGAATTGAACAAAGTGATTTCAGAAAGAAAGGCCTTTAAAATCCTCTTATTGATCAGATGAGTGGAACGTGTTTCTCTTTGGCGTGTTTTCCAATCACCTCAGCATCAGCATGGATACGTTATTATGGTCATCACTAGGAGGCGGATTTTAATGAAAAGTCATTATTTTTCTTTTCTCTTTAGAACAATGCCGTTATTTTAGAAATTCATTTTATGTCATGACAAAACGAAATGACCCATTATTATTATTATTATTATTATTATTATTATTATTATTATTATTATTATTTTGCGTTTTTCGGCGATTTCGATATTTTTTACCTTTTTACATTTTAAATGCTGTTTTAACTGATTTCATCGATTTTAATATCATTTTAATGGTATTTGCGTCAAACAATATTTACGAAGTGCAACAAATGTTCACCACAGAATTTCCGAGTAGCCTTTTCGGTTTATTCGCCCATATATTGCAATGTCAGCCGTTGTGAGTACAAAGTAATCGAAGGTTTCTATGACGCCTATCGGCGCCATTGTCAGTTCGATCGATTTCGCGATAAATAAAGGCAGAGATTTTATTTTAAAGAACACTTCAAACCCCAAAGTTTGCAAGCTGAGTTCACTTGAACAAAAGGAAGAAGCCTCGATTATATCAGTAACATACCCAACACTAAATTATTCATTTGAACTGGTTTTGATTAAAAAAATTACGTCATTTTTCGTTGCTTTTGGGGCATTTATAAGCATTTTAAGAGCATTTTATTGATCATTTTGGTAATGTTTTAGGTCATCAAAATCTGCCCCTAGTCATCATTATTTGAAGCAGTTACAGTAAGGAAAACCTATCCGCTTTGGGTTTAAGCAATGGGCGATGTGCTGCACTGAAACAGGTTACTGTTACCGTGCTGAATTATATGAAGGAAAACAGGAAACAATTGCAGTTAAAATACAGTTTAGGATCATCTGTAATGTTGAAAAATATGTCTGTACTCAAGAAAGCTTGCAACTATGCATTCTACTTTGACAATTTTTAACAGCTTTCACCTAATGAAAACATTGAAAGACAGGACTACAGCGACTACAGGCACTGTACGATATCGTGAATAACTGTATTGTAAAAAATGATGAGGCAATGAAGAAATAATATAGAGGTGTCTTTATCTACAGAATAGATATTTACGGTGAATTATTTACTACTGTATGGAAATAATAAGTGTGTAAATATATTGTGAACTCATAAAGAAAAAGTAAATAGCTGGTCGAAAAGCGAACAGAAGAAAGTGAACATTCCACAACTTCAGTGTGTACATGTATATAATATATAAATGGTTTGACAAACTAGATTGGTTGATCAATAAGTATAAAATAAGAATTAGTAGGAAGAAATAGTATTTTCTTATCTCCACAAATTTAGTAGATATGTGTCTCATAAATGCAAATGAAACTCGTATTGAGTTTTCTTAACTTCAGGAGAAATATAACAAGAACCTACGTGCAGACAACTTCAATTTATGATCGCAAAAGTGCAGGAAGTCTTCAAGATGGTATCCAACAAACGGGCCGCAGAATATCAAAAAAGATACAGTGGGACATTATTTAGAGAGAACATAAGATGGTAAGCACAGGAAATGCGCCATATGCAAGTCAAATGTAAGAAAACAGTGGATGACATATAATGTGTACATACAATGTTTGAAACAATGGCATAAAAAATTTGGTTAAAACTGTAATGAGTCTGATCTAATCAAAAAATAATGTAGCTTGTAATTTTTAAGAATGAACATAATCAAGATAAATTAGAGGATAATATTCTCCACACCAGCCGTAATCTCCAATTGGGACTTTCAAGAAATAATTTGAAAGCAAATAATTACAAAACCTGAGCAAATTTGTTACTAAACTTCCTTCCTGACATATACTAAAAGTACAATTAGGAAGTATTAATAAAAATATGACAGTTAATGAGTTAAGGGATATTTTTTTAAATTCTGTCATGATATATAATTCCCAAAACGTTAAGTCAGACGGAGTTGCGAGATAAAGGTACAAAAGAAAGGGAAAATTTCGAATGTGATTACACCCGATATAGAGAGTTGCAGAGCCGGATAGTATTGATCCAAGGAACCTAAAAACGCATTAAAAACAATTTCAGAGAGATTTAAAAGTAATGTTTGTAGTTTTTTTAAATTTCAATGTTTGAGCATTTTCCTATGCAAATTATTTAGTCAGAACTTAGTGGCCTTAAGTCATTATCTTGCCAACATTTAATTCCGGCGGTCATCTTTGGTGAGCTGAGGCAGCGAATATGTTTTAAATGTTTAATTGTGATAGTATTTTAGCCATTATAAATTTCACACATGACGATTTAATATTTTCTACCAAGGAGGCGAATCCCAATGACAGGAACCTTCATGGAACCTAAATAAATTACGTGTACCGTTTTAAGACGGGCGTAGATGGCTCAGGGCATCAATTGATGTCTCTATAGTGCCTCTGACAGGGCGATCCCCGGGTTCGAGTCCCGACGGTGGCAGGAATTTCGTCGCTAGCTAGATAGCTAGGTCGAATTCAGCTCTTGTCTGGAGGAGAATTCTAGCGGTGGCCGGCTGTTGATCGATAAATTTCCGTGGTTTCTCCTATCTACACCAGGCGACCGCCGGAGCAGTACTCTAACAAACGGGCCGAGGACCGCGCGCGATCTTTCTTTCCTCTTCTACAAACAATTCTTGAAACGTATGTATACAGCTTTCAAAGATCAATGGTGAACAATGATTGGGGTAATTTGGGACACACAGGCATATTTGACCAATTACTGTTTTCTCAGAGATAGGGAAGTTTGTTGTGTGTGAAATAGCAGCATATCCTTTACTGCATATTCTTTAAACAGCTGCTGTGGAGGACACCGCCATTTTTATATCACTAACAGTTTGTACGTGTTCCCATAGAGTTTCTTTGTGTTGGTCGGAAATAAATTTTTGTTTGTGTTTTTCGTGCTAGTTTACAGACGTCTTGTTGAAGGTGAGTTGAATTTAATGTCTCCCATAAATGAAACATAATTTAAGTGTGTACTCATGTTGAATTACTGTAGGATAAGTATGATTATGAATATCATTTGGAGGTTATGTGAAGCATGTTCACTAAGGGACACTTGACTCTTGTTATATAGGGATATTTGACCCATCTAGGGGTTCTTGATGGAAAGGCTATTGTTAAATGTAATCTAAAAAGGTAGGCTTACTGGTTACGTAGGCATTATGTTATCTTTATTTTATACATTTACAGATGCCCCAGAATTACGAACGCAAAGAAGGAGTGAGGGCCCGGGAACCTATTCCTCCAGACATTTTAAAAGTAGCGGTTGAGCGAGCTCTGCAAGGTGAGACTCTTCATTTCCTCGCGAAGGAATATGCTCCCTCCAGAAACACTTTATAGAGGTAAACTAGGAAGATTCAGAAGGGTGAAAGCACAAATTTCACTTTTTCGTACAATAAAAAACAAATATTCACGAGCGACGAGGAGCCGAGTTTTTTAAGCAGGCATAGAGAATTGTCATTAAAGACACCAGAGGCTACTAGTCTCACGAGATCAACAAGTTCAATGTAGAAGATTTTTTAGAAATTTAGATGATGTTCTAAAAAGGGAACAGTTTGGCCCGGGAAATATTTGAAACATCAATGAGACAAACGTAATAACCGTCCAGCAAAGTCCAAAGGTAATTGCTCCAAAAAATGTAAACAAGTAGGCCATATTACCTCAGGAGAAAGAGAATAATTCGTAACCATTTGTAACAGCATTAAAGCTTTAGGATACTCTATCCCGCCGATTTTTGTTTTCCCAAGAGTAAAGACAAATCCAGCATTCTTGTTCGGAGCTCCGGGAGGATCAGCTGCTTCTGCTCACATTTCTGGTTGGATGACTGAAGGAACACTTTTAGATTATTTCAAACACTTTGTTAAATATGCACGTTCGTCTCTACAGCATAAAGCTTTGTCTCATATCAGTTTAGGAGCAATTGATTACGCTAGGGCTAATGATATTGCCATTCTTTCCCTTCCCATTGTTCCCACCGATTAGAGCCACTGGGTGTGTCTATGTACTCACCTTTCAAGGCATATTATAACCAGAAATGTTCCTATTGTCTTACCATTGAAAGGCCTGGAGTACCACTCACAATTTACAATATTGCAGTACTTGTTGGGAAAGCACAATCTCTAGCATTTCCACCAGCAAATATAATGAATGGTTTTAAAAAGACCAGAATTTGACCTCATAATGCAAATATTTTCACTGAAGCTGTTTTCCTTAGTTCATACGTTTATGATATGCCCCAGAAATGTGACATTCTGTCTATTGAAATTAGCACACCTAATCTGCCACCTCAAAATGATGCTTCTTTTTTTTTCAAAATCTGGTTATGAGCCACCTAATTCAGCCGATACAGATACTTGTAAAAACTACTTTTAAAAATTAATGTTTTATGTATTTTGAATTCAGTCAGCATTTGGAGACTTCACTACAGAAATGAGAAGTTCAGCAAACAGGAATTGTGTTTGTTTGATGGGTCTTTTGTCTGTTGCTTCTTGTCATTTCAGCTTCGTGACATGGATTTTAAATATGTATAGTTCCATTAAAAAATACAAAATGAGCTCAATATGTCATAAAATATATGCGACAAAATGGAAAGGAATACATACATCAATTGGCCCCATTCCCTCATGCACTTCCGTGAAAACTGCATTGGAATAACTTCAACCGTTCAAAAATTACAGGAGGTGCTAAAGTTACGTGATGCACCTGTATAATAAAACTTGAGCAATTCATGTAAATCAATTAAAACTATGTTTAATAAAGTCTATATTAAAACATGACGTACTTAATTTATGCGTACTGTCCGTGTCAGATATATTCACCACCCGCGCACATGGTTCTGGCTTTGATTTCCAGTGGGCACGTGAATTCTTTTATTATAGTTATGCATTGATACTATTGACGGTAATAGAATTCACGCAAAATAAAAATGAACGTGTTTTCGAAAATACGGTGATCGCACTCCAGCACTTTGCTACAAGCACTATTGTTTGGAAACGTTTTACACAAATAAAAGTATGTTATTCCGATAATGTTACTGCACTAGTTTATATTGGAATAATGAAAGATCGTACACACACGCGCGCGCGCGCGTATTCACAACAACGCTCGCAGACTGGCTGCCGCGATGCACATCGTGAGTGTGAGAGAGAGAGGAAGAAAGGGACTTCCTTCCAGAACGGCCAACTTTTACAAAGGGCTCAACAAATGTACATGCAATGCGATTGTCTTTAAGACTGCATGTGCCTATCAGATAGTGATAAGTACATCAAATTTGTATATTGTGTCGCCGATTTTCGCTCGGAACGGTGGTGAAACGAACGGGATAGGGACGGACAGAACTGTGTGGCCATTGTGAGAACATGGGGAAATAAGGCAGTCCATCTGATCGCGATAAGGTCTGAATAATTAGCGATCCTCCGCGGAATTGGCAAGAGCAGCGCGTTTGAAGAGACCAGCCAGGGGAGGGAGGGGGCCCTTGCGCTTCGTATCCTACTTCAGCGAATGAGCTTCAGACCCCAGTTTGCGTCACAATGTTAGCGGGAATTTTAAATGCAGACAGTTCCCAAAATTATCACCTTATTACACGACATTGAAACAGATTTATGAAGCATTTCTTTTCAATTTTCTGGAACTAAAGAAAACGTGCGCAGATGATCTCCCCCATACGCCACATACAGTTTATACTGTGTTTTTTACTAAATAAATCTAATCTAAATATAATTTTGTATCTTGTTCACCTTATCGTGTTATTTTTGGTTGGTTACTGTCAAAAATTGTCACTTTGTACCACTTTCAAAATATTTCTCAACACTTCCCGCTCTCCATACAACATGGCGACCAGCGTCTGGACTGGCTTTTAAAACGAAGTACCCGTGCTGTGATCACGTGCTTCGCGACGCAAACAGGTGCTGCGCAGAACGAGCAAAAATCGGTGCGCCGGAGAAACTCACTCATGTATTTCCACCATGAGACCAGCGGCCAGGCGAGGTGACAGAAAATTCAGACATTGGGACCAGCTGCATGTTGACTGACGGAGACCATGAAAAGGCTTCGGTACGACCGTTCATCGTCGCAGCACTGGGCTGTGCTTCAGTTCTAAGGTCGCAACATCTGTCGGGATTTATACAGCCCGAGCTGAACTTCTAATGTATAAAAATGTATTGTTTCTCCAGTAGATAAAGGTTCATTAAGGACCAGGTCAGAGATTAAAAAAAACTGTTATTAGTGCCGTATAGTGTAGATGAGAGTATTGTAAATTGCATATTCAATTTTCCCAAAACGACGACGCTGTAAATAATTTTTTACAACTTGCTTCTAATTGCTTGCTAAGAAATTAAGGCACTTAAAATTACTAAATCTTTATCCAAATTTTTGCAATGTTGCCAATTACTTCAATAGAAAGTCTGCGATAGTATGTTTCCGTATCATCACCTTCGCTGCACTATTTCGCTGCAATATTTTACATTTTGGCTGCGCTATACCAGTAACATTCCTAGTGTTTTCCCAAACTTTGACAAACTCATTTCTATTTTCTCATATTACATTTCCAAATCTGACCATTCTTTCAGAACAGAAACTGATGTCATTGGTCTTGCTCTGAAGTACATCAAACAGATTATCTGTTAAATGAAATACTTCACAAAAAGCTTGCAATAAAAAAATTAAAAGTAAAATCACCTTTCAATAAAGCTAGATATCCTTTTGGTAAGTTCAGTGATTCGGCATCCCAGCTACTAGGGCTTGTAGCTTGTAGGGGCTTCCTTTGGAAGTCTTTTTTTCACTTGTGCGTCTAGCGTCTGAATTCGTTTTGAGGACTGCGAAACGAAAGAAGCAATGTCACTGAGTGACATGAAGAATATTTTACATGCTTTTATTGATGATGTTGACTGCCATAATACCAAGTTCAATCTACAAGTATGTGCAAAATAGTGGACAAATAGTACGTAAGGAAAGGCTACTGTTACTTCAGCCTGTATCCCTCCTAAATGACCAGACATCACTGCTGCACCATCCTAACTCTGGGCGATGAGTTTTGCACCGCAATTTAAATTGCTTACAGTCACATACACACTTTTAAATAATGTTTCTGCTGATCTGCCCGAAGAAACGTCCCGAAATCCTAAACATGGATTTCAATGGTCGATTTTCTTGATGCATAGGGACCTGTTGTTGAAAGCTGACTGATATTAATGACATCTGTAGTTTAATCCAGAACGATAGCAACAAAAGTGCTCTCTGCTATCTCTTGAGTAATCGTGGTCAACGCAACATTTGAAACTGAGGAAATTAAACAGTTTTGGATCAGATTGCAACTACTTTGAAAAACGGTGGAATTTTGCAAATGACATTCTAATACAGGATCGTACTTTAAGATTAAGTGATCAAATCACGATAATTGCGTATATTAACAGAACAGTAGATTCATCGTGGTCCGTGAAACTCTGTTCATGAATCCCGAGGAAACAAACTACATCAATTAATCTGAATGTATTTTCGCGATTTTTTGCACTATATTATTGTGCTTTTGATGGTTCAGGATCAGTAAATTTTAATTTAATGCATAATCAATTCTTTTGAATTTATCAAAAATCTTTAATTTCCAAATACATTGTAAGTGAACTTTATAAGTAGAATGCCGTTCAATAACTTTGTGAAGATTATTTACAGATTCTGTGAAGATCACAGATTCACAGATTCTGTGAAGATCACAGAAATCAGTCATGTTCCAAACGGATTATTAAATACCGAAGAGGAAACAAGACCAACAATACACTCGGCCGATTGTTTCACAGCCGGTGAGTTATTCAATGCCGTTATACAATTCAACATTGAAATATCGTGTTAACTTTTATTTGCAGTTGTTTAAAAGCAGTTGCATAAAATTTAAGACTACTCGTTTAAGATATCGGTGAGTTTCAAAAAGATTTCATCAGTTTCAAAATAGTTATTTATGTATGAAGGCCGAGAAATGAATGATTTTGGATAAGATGTTTACCAACCGAGGGGGAGCTGAGGCACGGAAAACGTAACAGTATGTCCGTGAAGTTGAACTGCCATCACAGCGAAAACCAGTGAAACTATTACTATTAGTTTGTACCTCGTTTGTGCCACAATACCTTTCGTTTGTACCAAAACCACTTACAAGATATAGTACTATTGTTGTGGTGTCAACATGACACTGGCACCGCTACCATCGTAAAAAAATGGAAAAATTGTAAATCGTGTACCTCTTTTGTATCGGATAGTTCCACCTGAATTTTCGTTTCTACCGCAAAATTAATGAAGATACAGATGTTTTGATGAGCAAGCGGGAGACAAACCCAAACTCTACCACCATTCTCACCAGCAACCGGAAAATGTGAAAGCATACTCAATCGATTGTACCTGATTAGTACCAGATAGTTTCACCTGGATTTTCGTTTGTACCAGAAAATTAATGAAGATACAGCCACTTTAATGAGACGGCGGGAGGCGCATCCGAACTCTACCACCATGCCCGTGACAGCAACCGTAAACAAATGTGAAACCATACTCAATCGATTGTACGTGGTTTGTACCGGATAGTTCCACTTAAATTTTCGTTTGTACCACAAAATTAATGATGATGCAGCCATTTTAATGAGGCCGCGGGAGGCCCACACGAACTCTACCACCATGCTCGTCACAGCAACCGTAAACTAGTGGTGCAACAGCATACTTTCTCGCATTATTGGAAACAGCAACGTAATATTGAAATATTGCATATTCTGTGCTACTAACACCTCAGCCATTGCTTCAAAATGTCCAATTCAACCAAGAAGTGAGCAACACATTGTTGCGAGCGCAGCGTTATCAAAATCAGCATTATAGCATTCGCTTGGCTAAGAATGTCCATACAGTAATTACAATATGTGCTATTGACATCAAACTAATTACGAACATTCGTGAGATGCCTTTTGTCGTAAGATAACAGTTCCGATAGGGTTTCACTTTATCACTGACTTCTGACATCCACACTTCAGATACGATTGCTTTTCAACAAAGAGAGCGTCTATGGTTTCTCGGAAGAGAGAAGATGATATAAGCAAAACAAGTGCTTCTCAATCGATGTGGCATTATTGCGAAATTTCTATAAATCTTTGCGGACTGCTTAAAAAGAAATACATCAATACAGTGAGATTACACGTCGAGTAAAAGTCAGAAAGCGAGAAAGGAAAAATATAATTAATATTGGCATTTTCAATAGGAAATTATAATTAAAATTAAAATAATTATTTTTCATATCATTCATTCAATTTTTCCGTGGTCCGTAGTTGGTGTGAAACGTGTATATATTTCATTAATCTCAAGCAGAAATTACGTCAAATCTACTCTTTTTTTTTTCTTTTTTTTCAAAAAATTGTACACGACCATTTTTAGAGAGCTTATTTTGTACATCAGACTTTGTCAGAGGCACAAATCTTTTATCTTCAATTTTGTAGTTTTGAAATGTTTTTGGCAATTTTTGAAAAAAAGAGCACCTGAAAATGAGACTAATGCCATATTTCTTACCGTTCCTCATTTGCATAAAGAAAATTTTTAAAAATATTGGAACGGTTTATTGAGAAATTTGTTTTGTAAATTTGAATAGCAAATTACGCAAAAACTACTGGTTTTTGCAACAGAAGGTACGTCTTTTAAAGAATTAATTTTAAGGTACAAACGATTTACAATGTTTCCAGAATTTTTGACGATGGTGGCGGTGCCGGTGTGAAGTTGGCACCATCACAATAGAGAGTGCTGATCTTGTAAGTGGTTTTGGAACAAACTAATTTTATTGTGGTACAAACGGGTACAAGAAAATGGTAATGGTTACAGTGGTTTTCGCTGTGGTGGCGGTGCCAACTTCACAGACATCGTAACAATTCAAGGTATAAAATTTTAGAATATATCAAATTGTGTTTTTAATATAAATGTTAACAATAAATAATTTAAAAACATTCTGTATTCGAAAAAATAATAAATAGTATTTGCCAATCAACAATCATTTCTACATTGTTTTGTTTACTTGACGTTGCCATGGTACTCGTCCTCTAAAATTCATTCTTGGCCTAGGCCGCCTGTGGCGTCTTTGCCGGGGCAATAAATCACAGACGTGAACGGTTTGTAAATTATTAAGTATTTATTTGAAAAAATGCTCCAACACCTGAATACTATGTACAATATTTACAATACACAATATTGACCTGTTACTAGAAGGAATGTTCCCTGGTTACCACCACCGCTGGCCTGATAATTAGATATCATATTCGGTGTGATGCACCAGTAGCCTACGTGAGCATACAAGCGAGTATGCCGCACCTCCGTCTCGACGTAGCACGCCGGCTTCAGTTCCCTGCCTCAGTAGCCTATGCATTAAAATGCAGCGCCGCGCATAACCCACACGACTTCCTACCGACGCGCCCAAGAATCAGAAGAAGGAGTTTAGGTCCGGGGTCCGTTTATATACCTTCTGGGCCGGCTGACGGAACTGCGTCATCTCGCTGTTTCCGCCAACGCGTTTCCGCCGCCGGCCTGCCTACGGGATTCCCAAGTTTGCCACCCACGACACGGCACCCCTTCGCTTCCGCTCCCTAGGTTTGCCTTTGGTGAGCCCAGCGTCTCTTCCGCCAGCGTTGTCCATGAGCATGAAATGCACGTGGCTGATTTTGGTACGTTTGTACAAGGCGACTGTTATGACGCCACACCGCCGAAGCTCACCTTTGCGGCGTACAAATGCTCTGCGAAATTCGGGCTTTGAAGTGAGGATACGAAAAATTATTATAATATCACTGTTGGTATTCATCACAAAACAAAATCGGAGTGGAAACTCTTGTGAAATAAAATCACAACCAATACATTTTCCTATATGACTATATGACTATATTCCTATATGACAATATATTTCCTATAAGCATATAAATTCAGGGAGTTTCCGCTATGTAGTTTCTAAGATGAAAAGTCCACAGGAAATGTGAGGAAGTTGCTACCAGTTGACCCCACGGCAGTTGGTTGGGGTAATTTGAATAAAATGTGCTCTGTGTCGACTTCATATTTACCTGTGCCATCATCGGCAAATTTCAGGTTGTCAGCTCCAGTCACTGTCTTAAGATATTTTAGACTGAAGCATTTACCATCAACTTTTGTTGATGTTTCAGCTACAAAATGCTTGGTCGATTTTTTCCCGAGTAGGTACTTTAACAATCGCAGCCTTCAACGTGATTTTTTTTATCTTCAAGCCGAGTTCTGTGATCTCGTGGCTCAGTGGCTAAAGTCTTTCACCACTGAGGTTCCGGGTTCGATTCTCATAGAATCCCCGTAGAACCTCATGTGAAATTTGTTACGACAAAACGAGTTTGGGTGCTTCGCAAGGGCTAGTCCAACCCCTGTGAAGCGTCCTATAAGTTACCCCTATCCATATTCCTTCTCAATTCTGGCCGATGGGTAGATGACGCAGGGCGCTTGCGTGCGCGAAGACGGATCCTGTTGGCGATTCCCTGACTTGACTATGACTCACGTGACTCGACAATACAGCGCCCCTAGAGGGCGCTTATTAACGGAGGATTACTCCAGTGCGCTCAACTCTCCTTACGGAGTTTGGAGACGCGTTGCGTCGATATAGATGGAACAAATAAAAAAATGTTGCAAGAACTTCTGCTTCTATTTCTTCTTCCAAAGTAAATCAAAGCCTTCGTCTCTGGATGAATGGAGTAAGAAGTTGCAATTCGTTTTTGTCTTTTCTTTTTACTTACACTTACTTCGTATCAAGAGAAACTACTCTAATAGTGCACCGGCGAATTTTCGACACAAAAACTCTTATTGCCGGACCCTGAAAAGGAAAAAGTGGATAAATCCAGTTGTTAAATATAGTGAAAAAATCATCTAACACGTGTGTAGCCAGAATCCCGAAAAATCTATTCACGGTAAATCGTCTGTCTGTGTGTCCGTCCTTCTGTGCACAACGCTAGCGCATAAACCGTTCAGCATTTTTTCTCCAAATTTGGTATTCCCCCTAGCTGAAATCGTGGATGCTGGAATTTCAAACCAATATTTTAATTCTAGGAGTAATTTACATCAAGCCCCTGGAATATATTCAAAATTTTCAAAAGAATCGCTCCAAATTTTTTGATTAAATTTTTGTGTTGAATGGTGTAAAGGATGTTTAAGAGAATGGTGCAGGTCTCATTTTCGTTGCCCTTGAAATTATCGCAAATTATCTTTCTCATAATGAAGCATTATGGGCGTCCCGTCGTACATAACTGTAACATTGTAATATTGAGAGAAAGTTTGTGCTGTTGTAGCCCCAATAGTTTTTCGTTTTCCTGAGTATCCGTCAGAATTCGTAATGGCCTTTTATTTTGCCCTCGGTCTACAGTTTTGCTGGGAGGTGCCCTAAGAAATGGCCTCAGCATTTTAGGTATTACCAAGACAGGTGAAGATGGAGAGCACTAAATCTCTAGGTACAATGCTTTTTCTGTTCGTAAGTACAACGGTAAGTCATTTTGACTTTTGGTGTCTGTTGGAACATCTGCTTTATCTATAAACATTAGAAAAATATAGGTTTTGTACTGATTCTTGTTCGTAGGTACGCGCAAAAAGTGAAAAAAATGAAATTGTGATTTACCCCTTTGTTCGATACCACGCTTGCGCGTGACTTTACAAGCCACGCGCGCCTGGCCTCCACCACATGCTTGTTAAGTTTACCCGAGATTTCACGAGCAGTGTTCGTAGTAGACCTGTTCGTAGGAACAACGAATGGTGTTTAATATACATTAAATATCATTGATAAAATTAATATTACTTTCCTTTTTGATGCTCGATATTGTCTCTAATTGTAGAGAAACAGTTACGCAGCAGAAAAGATTTTACTTGGGGTTTAAACCTTTCTAATTTAATCGTTTTATCTCATTTGGCAAATTGTTGTAAAATAATATACATGTATTATCTGCACTCAGTCCCTCCCTTTCCATTAGAGAAAAAATGTTCCTTTAGAGAAATTTTATAGCGACCTGGTTGAGTGTTCCGTGCTCGCGCGGTCCTGAAGGTTTAAGGCCAAATAAGGTGTGTGTGTGTGTGTGTGTGTGTGTGTGTGTGTGTGTGTGTGTGTAGAACCGAGCGAAGTGGCTCAGTGCATGGCGCGCTGGATTCGCAATCGGGAGGTCCGGATTCGATTCCCGGGCAGGCCATCCTGACCGGGGTTTTCGCGGATTCCCTCGGTCACAAGGCGAATGCTGGGATGGTTCAAAAATCCCACTAACACCTCCCAACTCCCACTACTCTACCTACCACCTCTTACCATCATCCTAGTCTTTCCACCCCTCATCATCACCCTATAATAATAATAATAATAATATCATCATCCTATCTACTCCCTAATTGATATTCACGGCTAACAACCTGTTCTTAACAAAGGGATGCAGCCGAAAGGCTGATCCCCGTAATTCCACGTTGATATCTCCAGGATAGAATCCAACTGGACCTCGCAGAGAGAAATCTGGTGCGTGGTCAGTAGGAGAGAGAGAGAGACCTTCCGTTTTTATGAAAAAAAGGGTTGCATGAAGCGTTATTTCCGAGCGACATATTTCCTCTATCTTCTCTTATCTGATTTTCTTGTATTTATTCAAATTTAATCACGTACATTAAAACACATTCGTGACATGGCAACTAATCGTTCTACCCTTTTTACTCTCTACACCCTCAAAGCCGACCTTCTCAAAACCTTCACGCACATAAACAGTAATTTCGATCAACATATCCAATTGGAAGTTGTTTTCTGCACAGACGGTACAAGATGGCAACACTGCAAATCTTCCCAACCTTGCACCTGTGACTTCACTAAAGACACAGCCAGTAGCACCACACCCAGTAGCTTCACAAAAGACACACACCACAACCAGTAACAACCCAAAACAAATTTAGTGTTTTAAATTATGAAATAGATTTTCCTCGCCTTCCTGATCCTCACAACCCTTCTCTACGATCGATAAATACATGCACAAACCAACGCAAACAGGCTAGGAAGCGCGTCAAAACCAAAACACGTAAAGCTGTGCATTCTATCCCACTTGAAGACAAAGACAATCCTACTGAACCTAAAAAGACAAGTAGATGTCTAACAACCATGGTCGCCATCTTTCCTCCATTCTCAGTAGGAAGTTACCCTCCAACTACTCAGTCTCATCTATTTTGAAACCTATCGGAAGGTTTGCAGACGTGACTGCAATGTTGGCCACCCACACAACGACACTGACCAATCTGGACACGGTCATTATCATAGGAGGGCAGAATGACATTAATTTGGGCAGTGACTTTACACCTGAACAACATGTAAACAAATTGCAATGTGCCGCCCAAAATACTAATATTGTAGTCTCAACTCTGCCCTGCAGGTATTGTTGCGTCATATCAGTCGCCTGGTACAAACCAAACACAATATTAGCCACGTGCATTTCATGGACATGAAATGCACGAGGAAGTAGTTTGCGACAGGGGGCAGCGATGGCGGGAATGGACGCCGACTGCACAATGGCAAACCTAGGGAGCGGAAGGGAAGGGGTGCCGTGTCGTGGGTGGCCACTTGTGAACCCCTTTTACCACTTGGGGCAAACTTGGGAACCCCGTAGACATGCTGGCTGTGGAAACGCGTCGGCGGAATCAGCGAGATGACGCAGTTCCGTCAGCCGGCCCAGAAAGAAATATAAGCGGACCCCGGACCTAAACTTCTACTGATTCTTGGGCGCGTAGGTAGGAAGGCGTGTGGGTTGTGCGCGGCGCTGGGTTGTGCGCGGCGCTGCATTCCAATACATAGGCTACTGAGACAGGGAACTGAAGCCAGCGTGCTACGTCGAGACGAGAGGTGCGGCGTACCCGCTTGTATGCGCACGTAGGGGAACTGGTGCATCACACCGAACAAGACATCATATTATCAGGCCAGCGATTGTGGTCACCAGGAACATTCCTTCTAGTAACGGGTCAATCTTGTTTTTTGTAATTATTGTAAATAGTATTTAGGTGTTCGAGCATATTTCGAATAAAACTCAATAAATTACTAACCGTTCACGTCTGAGAATTATTGCCCCGGCAAAGACGCCACAGTACAACAGTCTAACCCTATGCAGCGAGATTAAGCACGCAAACTAACAGTTAAAACGGCAACCGAGAGAAACAAATGTAACACTTTTTGAAAGAAATTTTCTCTTAGCAAAACAATTCACCCGGCATTCACTCCACATGAACCTTGCTGGAAAACATGCAGTCGGCAACAAGCTAGCAAAACACATCATCATCGAACCCTCTTACCTCCTCCTCTGATCCTACTCCCGTTTCTCCCAGTCCCACTACCAATTCTTGTACATCTGATGCCTCAGTTGCCTCACAACCTGTCACAGCCGGGACACACTACAATCTTCGACCACTGACTCGAGGTAAAAATGGAGTAAATACATAGCAACTGCAGTCAGATTCCGTCAGAAAAACATCCGTGTATGTACTTGCAAAATATACACATACTGCACAAAAATGTTAAATCCCTTTCAAATAAAACCGAGTTTAGCAGCTCTACAGAGCGATTTAAATCAAATGGATATTCTTTTCTTTATAGAATATTGATTATCTCATAATGAACTTAGTATTTTCCAAATTTCAAACTTTTACCTCGCAGACTATTATTGTAGAGAAAAGGAATCGCATAAAGATCCTGCATGTGGAGGTTCTTTCATTTACGATCGAAATAATATTGATTTTATCTCCTTGATGAAATTAAATGTTTATTCCGTTGAAAATATTTTTGAAATATCTATAGTACATCTTCCTACGCTAAAAATTATATTACTTTGCATCTGCAGGATTCCAACAAAGAGAGCATAAGATTATATTACCGGAGATAACACTAAACAAAGTCAACAATCGCTCTTTTGAATCCGTTGTTGTATGCGTGAATTTTAACATTGATTTTTTGGTCGAATTTTGCGAGAAGGACCACTTTCTCAACTTAATTCATTCCTTTAGTTTAGATATTTCAATAAATGTACCTACACGGATCACACTAAATTCAAAGAAGGCTAACGATCACATAATATTTAACGAAATCACTACTCGATATGAAATTGAAACAAGCGATTTAGTATACAGTGATCACGATGCACAAATTCTTACCATTATAAAAATGCGAACACTGACACATAATAATAATAATAATAATAATAATAATAATAATAATGATAATAATAATAATAATAATAATACACGTATGAGTAGATTATTCAATAAAAGTGCAATTTTACTTAGAAAATTACCTTCATATGAAATTCGTGGTATTGCTCTACATTCGTTATGTTCGTACCTTAAACAATGATCCCAGAGAGTAGAAATACCTTTCTGAAATAATGGAACATTACGTACACACCTTTCCGATTCTTTGCCAATTGCACGTGGAGTCCCGCAGAGATCGATTTTAGGCCATATTCTCATCCTATTATACGTAAACGATGTGCCTTCGACGATTAGAAACGGAAGGACAGTTGTCTTTCCGGATAATACGAATATTCTTTGCACTAAAGAAACAGTAACTAGTACAATATCAGATATTTTAAATTGGTTCCGTAATAACATATTAATAGTAAATGAAAATAAAATTGTTTCAATGCAGTTTTCCATTTCAAATAAACAGCTCTGTACTCCATTGAAAATGAACGGTGTGACATTGACTGATGTTAAGGTAACAAAAGGTTCAGTCAAACCTTAAATGGAACTTCCATTTAAACGAATTGGACGCTAAATTAAGTACGCTTTCAGAATTCTTTCAAATTCAGTCAGCCTTCATACTGGTCGTTGTGTATATTTCGCGAATATTCATTCCCTTTGAGATATATTCTGGGGAAATACATCACATAGCTCCCAGACTTTTAGATTACAAAAAATAATTCTACGAATAATAAGCAAATCCCACCCACGTGGTTCTTGTAAGCCTCTCTTTATTAATCTAGGCATGCTACCATTACCTTGTCTCATGATGTACTAATCAGTGTCAAAAATGACTTACTTAAGGGCGGGAATATATTTTCAGCAAACGCCGATAGCTATAACTACAACACTCAACGTAGTAATCATATTCATCAGGTAACAGTATCAACAACACACTACAAAAAATTCACATACGATACATGTACATTATTTTACTACAGCTTGCCAGATGACATTAGACGATTAAATTCGATACAAAAGTTTAAGTCCTAAGGAAAATATTTTCTGCTGCACAACTGTTTCTATACAATTAGAGACTATATCGAGAATCCAAAATGAAAGTAATAGTGTATTATTTAGTATATTATTGTGTTAGTGTGTATTTAGTGTATTAGTGTGTTATTTAGTGTATTATTTACCATTTGGGTTGTATAAGTCTAAAGTACCTGCAGCAAGTATTGTTTTTCAGCATCCGGGTCAATGACCCCCATCTCGTTCAAGTTTTCATCCAGTTTTCCTGATGCTGAGATGGCCCCTTGTTTTGCTTCTGGACATAAATGTAACTTCAAATTAACTTCTCCCCATAGTACGTCACACACATGTTTTAACTATTTTTGACGTTAATAAATAAATGCGGGCGTACCATGGCTGACTAACTTGCCAGAAATAATGGTAGAGCTCTCTCCGATCACATTACCGGTCGATCGCAGGCCCGCAGAACGAGGATATCTTCTGTGAAATGGACGTTAACTGATAATGTTGCGGGCTCGCAGAAGTACTACGCGTCATTTTACAGCATCTTCTGCTTATAAACACCACAAGAAAGTACATCTCCAGACAACGGAGCTAAAAACCGATTAAGTATAATTGTCTTAGATTACCTGAAATTACTGAAGCTACCAAAACGTATTAGTAACGTTTAGGTTTTGTGAAGACAAGCAGGCAACCTCATAAATACTTGAGAAAGCTAAAGTATATTTGGTATTTGGACTTTTCCATTTTTATGTCTCTACATAGATGTTCCTTTTCTAATATATTCATATTATTAGACTAGGGTTTCTCATGAGGTCGTGGAATTCGAGAGCAGACGAACGGGGGCCGGAGCACTACGTCAAAATGGTACACACCAGTTTCTTCGCCAGCCAAAGAAGAATTAAGGTCGTAGTCAATGAGTCATTCTACGTCCAAGCGAACGATTTCGACAAAAAATCGACCTTGATGTTTTTAATTTTTTTAAAATTTGTATATATGTAATTCCGCACACCCGATCATCTCAGATTTTTTATAAACGACAATAACTTTGTTTGATATGTTGCAAAGATTTATTTACCAAAGTTTCAGCCTTCTACGATAATATTTTTTGTTTTACAAACAATAGATTTTGAATGGATAAAAGGCGATTTTAGACATACTTAATTTTGTTTTACTTATGGATCAATCTACCTCGCAAAACACACCAAAATACATAATTCTGAATAAAAATATATCAAAGAATCGATTGGTGGCGTTTTCAATTGTAAATTTTTAGTCTCTACTACTCAAAATGACGGTTTTTTGAAAAATTATTTATTTTATAAAAACCTAAAAATTTCATGTTGCTCATATTTTTAAAACTATCAAACAACAATATAAGTATTTGTTTTTAGATATACTTTAATAATATTAAACATATTTTGATGGAATTGTATCTGAAACCATTTTTCATTGATTTTATTGGGTGCTTTTAGAGATACCTATTTTATTTTACTCATTTCATAACTCATTTCTTTCGCTAAAATCATGGAAAACTACATATTTCTGAATAGAAATTGTATGAGAAATCATTGTGTGACATTTTCAAACACACAATTTTATTACATACTAGTTAAATTGGCGAATTTGCGAAAAAAAATTAAAAAAACATTTTACTTTTCAAATTAATTTTCAATTACTATTTTGAAAACTGTTTGAAAATAGTACTGTTATCTTGAATTAAGAAAATAGCTACCGCCAGAATCGCGCTTGCGCAGTAAAGAGATCGATATCGAACTTCTCGACATATGATATCGATTTCTAACCTATAATCTATTCGGGTGTTGAAGCCATCAAAACAAGAAGATGAACAGTTTAATTGTTCTGAAAGGTGCTGAATAAGCAACACGGATGAAACAGGTAACACCATATTCCCAATAAATCCAGAAGACACGGAAGAGATAAGCTCGCCACCGAGATCGACAACACCCATGAAGCGAGCATGCGACGGACCTCCTGACGATACACCAGCAACAAGAATAACCGATTAAGAAGATGGACACCCGCCAGTGGAAGGTCAACGAATTCAGTCAGGACATTTGTCAAAACCACTGCAATCACAATTAATACTGGCGCCAGTAAAACTTCAGAAATAATCACTACTCAGGGGATAAGACAAGGCTGCAGTTTATCGCCAACACTCTTCAATATATATAGATGAAATAAGAGAATAGAAACCAGAATTTAACCCTGGAATCCAATTAGATAGATATACTCACCTAAACGTTTTGTTGTTCGCTGATGACGTTATAATCCTCCAGAAAGATGAAAATAAACTTCAAAGAGCGGTACAGAAACTAAACCATGTATGTAAGAAATATAATTTTAAAATGGCAATAAACAAGACAAAAGTTATGGCCTTTTATGGGAAACACCCTGTGAGATCAAAAATTGTAATAGAAAATGAAATTATAGAACACGTTTCACACTTCAATTATCTCGGTTGTGATGTTAGTTACGAACGAGATAATGATATAGAAAATAAGATCCAATAATTTCAATATATTTGCGGCACAATAACTAGAACATTAGGCGAAAAAACTAGAGAAGATACAAAAATAAAACTTTATAAGATGATGGCCATGCCAATGCTTCTATATGGAGGTGAAAGTTGGGTAACAACTAAAAAGGATGAGAGCGTAGGCTTCTGCGGCCGGAGTCAGTACTTACTAGGCTGTCCGGGTGACGCCGCGTCCATGGCGAAGGTGCCACTAAAAAGGATGATAGCAGAATACAGGCTGCAGAAATGAGATTTTTAAGAAGAGTGAAAGGATGTACTAGATCTGACAGGATAAAAAACGATGACATTAGACAGGAATTGAAAATAGAAGCTATAAATGGGAAAATAGAGGAATACAGAGAGAGATGGAAAGAACACATAGGAAGAATGGAAAATGCAAGAATACCCAAAAAAGTTTATAACTATCATCCTTGTGGTACAAAAAATATAGGCAGACCGAGGAAAAGATGGAAATGAATGCTTTGTGAAAACGGAACAGGTCATGAGCCTAATACGTGAAGTGAAGAAGAAGACATCTGTCAAAACCACCACAACGTCTCAACTTTTAGTCTCAAAGGAGGGAGATAATGTATGCTAGTCAGACAAAGGGCGCCACCTTGCGAGCGCGCTAAGAACAACCGTGACGGCCTGGCTTCAGGCCGCTCTATACACAGACGCCGGACACGCGGTGATGAACGTGTTACACTCGTCTCCTACTCAAGCTGTGTATTCAAAAGTTCGTTAAATAAACGCCATTCCGATTGAGTATCGTTTGTCAACATCATTCGCAATCTACCATACCTATTCATACTGACAGGTATGGCAAAAGTGTAGAAAGAGGCTCTAAACGAAATAATGCCAGAAGACTTCGACTACAAGACTTTGTATACAACAACGCAGACATTCTCCTCAGATGTCCCACCAAACCGACACACCTTGTAAATGACTATCCCAATTCCCGTCATCGTCACTGATCTGTCCCATGCTTACGACCCTATAGCTCACCACATCCTTGTCTTCCTACCGATCTCTCACCATTTTTCGACAGCTACCTCACTAACGGAATATTCTTCATTAAAATCTCAAAAAATCTCCCTCTTCATCAGAAGCGGCGTCCCATAGGACGCCGTACGTTTCCCTCTTATTTTCTCTCGCAATATAAACAACATACCCACAACTACGGGAGTTGAAGAGATCATCTACACCGATGACCTTGCCTTCCTTTCGTCCTGTCCAATCCTAGACCATTCCCTCAACAAACTCCAAAATACCCTCCTAAATGTCACTGCCAGGGCCCAACAGAACGCAATAGAAATTAACCCATCAAAATGTCAAGCAATATTATTTTCATGGAAAAGCATACCCTCCTACCCACCTCATCTTAAAATTAATCACCAACACATTCCCTGGAAACACGAAATTCACTATCTTGGCGGCATCTTGCATGAAAAAGTTCTCTGGTCCTCCCATTTCCAAGAAAACATCCGGAAAGCTCACAGTCTTATTAACCCATTTCTTCCCAACGTTGCGTGAACGCAACGCTAGGTTCATGATTTTTTTTCCTACGGCTCTATTTTAACATTGCATTTGTGAATTTCTACTCCATACATTTAATTCATTAATAAATATATTTTTATTTTAGTAAACATGATATTGGTACTGACTTATTAATTGTTTTTCTTCGGGTTGTGGAGCGTAATTTACTACATGAGGTTACTAATTTTTTTCTTTTAAAATTGATGAACTGTGAAGCAGTTTATAATGATAGTGGGAAGTATATGTTATATAAAGGCAAGTTTAAAAGTTTGAATGAATAGTGATTCTTGAAACGGATGTTGTAGGTAAATAAATATCGTGATGCGTTCACGCAACGTTGGGAGTTTTCCAGTAGACCGGTGATGCGCACGCGCGCTTGGTATCCGATACTCGCCAGTTCCCAGAACCCTATAATTGTAAAGGGAATTTGACACAGCGATATTCTGCCGTGTTAGAAGTTTCTGTCACCGAAATTTTAAGATAAGCACGTGTCCAAGCTATTCGTAGACTCTTCTGGGAATTGAAAACAAAACGGATCGTTTACGAAAGCTCCTCTCTTTTGCTTTGAGGCAGCGCGCGTGCTTTCGGCGTGCT
This sequence comes from Gryllus longicercus, assembly GCA_038098605.1. Classification (NCBI taxonomy): domain Eukaryota; kingdom Metazoa; phylum Arthropoda; class Insecta; order Orthoptera; family Gryllidae; genus Gryllus; species Gryllus longicercus. Next base: position 2,242,213 of record JAZDUA010000129.1, on the reverse strand, counting down.
TTCGGAGACGTGAAACATTCCCAGTTTTTTCTCTATTGTGATAAAGTGTTTGAGACTAAATCTCTTTTTTTATGGATTTACAAGGGAACAACTATATAAAGTGTTCACTGTGTAACAAGGAAAACCATTAAAAATTGCACTTATAATATTATTTTCGTTTCATAAGAGATTATTATAAGTAAAGAAACATATGACTACATGATGAACAAAGAAAACGAGATTTTCTGAGTTAGATGGCACGACAATTCAGTTGTCACAGTGGCAACAAATGTCGGCACTTTAGGCGAAACGGTATAACCGTAAGGAAAAAAACATGAAATGGTTCAACAGCCCAATACCATATTTCAGTACAATCAGGGAATGGGCGGTGTAGATTTGCATGACAATGCAAATTATAAAATACGAATAAGAGGCAAAAAATGGTGGTGTCCCCTTTTTATAAATGGTATAGATAGCGCTATTGTAAATGCTTGGAAATTGTACATCTTAGCAACTGGAGCAAAGACAAGTCAAATTGATTTCAGATCAGAAATTGTACTCACCCTTCTCCGAAGGGAAGAAGTAAATGGAAATAAAAATTTTAATCTGGGGCGTTGTAGCAAGAAACGTTTGCCTGAAACTATAAAGAAAGACCTTGTTGGTACACGTAATAATTCGTGACGTATCTAATGTGCGTCGCAGATGTAAAATTTGCAAAAGTCAAACTATTTATAAATGTAAAAAGTGTCAAGTTCATTTGCATAATGAATGTGTCTCACTATATCATGAATAAACGTATTTTCAATATATGCTAGGGTTTTTATTGTGTACTACATTGAGAAAATAGAATGTATTTTAGAATGTTGATCTGACTCATTCTTACCGGAGATCTCCCAACGTGTGAACGCAACGTTCCATTCCGGCAAAACCAAAAATCGCAAAAATATTTAGAGCGTATATTTACACTCTTTGGGGATGATTTATAATTATTACAGTCAGAAGTTTAAAAAAAGTAGGTATTTCATTGCTTGGGAAGAAATGGGTTGATGTCCTCTACACACCTCTCAACGATACCTCCATATCAATTAAGAAAAAGATCCTCATCTACCATACTTACATCCGCTCCATAGACAATACGCACAAATCATCTGGTTCATAACAACTCTCACCAGCGCACTTCCAACCCGACTAGAAAACAGAGTTATTAGAATAATTTTTCGTCCTCAAAGATATACTAAATTTAATGACATTCGTGAAGCTCATCAAATAGCACACATTATCCCATTTATCCATCAGTCAGCCCTAAACCAAATCACAAAATTCACAACCGATTCATCCTATCGAAATTTCATAAAACGATATACCAAAATTCTTAGCAGAAATCCTCGCTAGACATTCTCAAACTTCCACCTCCACTCGTTCAGTAGAGACACTGAACGGACTGATCAAAATAATGGGCCAAAATCAAAATGCTCCCGCATTAAAATCACCATAACCATACCAAAAATACCCACCTTCAACAAAGTAACCCATCTTTAACTCTAAGCTACCATGGCAACAATTGACAAACCTACCTTTACCTGTGACAAAAGATCCCATCAAACCGGGAAACAAAATAACCCATCTCTCTAACAACTACCCACACGTTTGGTTCCCATCCCCGTATGGGGGAATAGGGTGCGCTAAACGAAGATGAACGAAACAAAAAATAACACTAGACATGAAGAATCCCGAAAGAGATACGCATGTCTGACGAACATGCCACAGTGGAGTGGAGTGGAAGGTCCCAGAATGGCGGCCGAAACGTCGGCACCTGTTCCTTGGACGCCAAGTACGTAGCCAAAATACCCCATTCAGAATTCACACCAAAATCGTTTTCACGAAAACATAAAATAACCTTTTTTTGGTTTTCATATTGCACACTTGCTCCATCTAAAAAATATATTACTTTTTTGACATTACCTACTTCAACTTGTTCAATTCAGTCAAATACTTCTGGAAGAGGGTAACTGCATTTGTACCATGCTTTAGGCGTTCAAAAATGGTTGTTCTCCTTGAGCTTAATTTTGAATGACGATGTAACACGCCTAAAGGTTTCTTCTTATATCTAACACAGTGATTTTTGAGATTGAATGAATTAAAATTAGTCATGTCTTCTTGTTTGATATTACGCATTAACAGTCTAACACAAATTATGTAAAACCTGCGGTAAACACGGTTTACACTTGCTACATACAGACACAGCGCACTATAACAAATAAAATTGGACTTTCCGGACAGCGCAATATGTGTGTCGGCCTGACGCGGCTGTAGTGGGACCGAACTCACGAAAATGTAAACAAATACTGATGGAAACCTTGACGAGGGCGCTCATCTGGATTTCGAAGAAGGGCCACTTTGTTTACCTCCGGCAAAGCCGTATGAGTTGCCCGTTCTGTGTCCGATGATGACAGAATGAGGACTTCGATTTTCAGAGCCAGTTACAAATAACAAAAGAAAAAGCTACAGGTTAAAAATTAACCTGTAGTCGTACGTAGACATTTAAAAATATTTTATTCCGATCCGCGTTTCACTCCGATCTCGACTGTTCGAAGCATATTGAAACATACCTGCAGTACAATATGTGGCTGCGCACGCGTTATTTATAAATATCCCAATTTGAAATATTTTACGTTTGAAATTCATTAAACTGAAAATATAATATATTTTCAATAAAATTTTATTTTTTCGAAATTTTGTAAATTGAGTTTTTTATAATTAACTGAGATTTAATGAATTATTCATATTTAACAATTAAATCCATTTATAGACTTAAATAACTGTGTTTGAGCTTTTATTTTAGACATCTCAGTTTTGTACGATCAATGTGGTAGGAAAAATAAGCATTTTTATTTGCTGGTGGCGGTTGTTCGGAAAATTTCATATGGCATATATACCAAAATAATTAAATTACATTCTAACAAAAGAATTTAAGCCTCTTTTAGTTACTCTTAGAGCAAATTCAAGAATTTTCAATCAATTTTTAACACCTAAGGTCAAAACAGTGTTCGATTAGACGTGGAATGTCTCCAATTCGAACTACCAGTTGTAGTTACAAATTCAATGTGGGAAATTGTGAAGGACAAACTATTGCTAGTCATTAGACATGATTCTTTGTTTCATTTAAAGTACAATTAAGGACAGTGTTTTGAAACGAAGTTTTCTTGAACCATTCTTTGCAAACGAAAACTAGTAACTAAGCACTTTTGTAAGTTTTAATTCATTTGGAGAAGTAATGATCAGATCGAATGAGTAATTGATAGAAGTTATGTGAGCTGAATATTGTCTGAGAGAATTTGTCAGATGTGGATTTAGATTGTATAACTATTATTTCTTTTTGTAAATAACAATATAAATAATATTTTTGGTACAACTCTAGAGTGTCAATTGTAGATAAAACTGTTTCAAAGGTTATCTAAAAATGAATATCCTCCGGAAAAAAATTAATAATGAACACAAACTGAATTTCAAGTTAGTAAAAGAAGTAAAAAACAAAATATATATTTCTGTTGGCTGTGTGAATGACAAGGTCAAAGAGCTTCAGGTAATTGGAGGAACTTGAATTGTATTTTGTGTGTTTATCTGAAGAACTGTGGAGGCGACCGCCTCCCCACTGCGAGCCTCTCGCGGAGCCGAGCCATCGGCGAGTGCTCCGGCCGGAGGATCTGCCGACCAGCGCCTACTCGACGGGACGACGTGTGGTGAGCTCGCCGTTATGGCAGAGAAATGAGTGAATCATGTGTGAGGGAGGAGAATCGTAAATTGGTAGGAGAATAATTGTGTAATTGATAATGAGACGACTGGCCAAGGAATTTTCATGTTTTAAATCCATTGTAAATTAGGTTAGTAGGAATGATTTTTGTCATTAAATTAATTGTTTCTAATGCTCTGATTCAATGATTGAGTAAACCAAAAAAGGAATTCCTATTATGCATGAGTCCCCTCTCTCATCAGTATTTCTGAGGTCGAAGCAACGTCTACCGACTGTAAGTCGGGTAAGCTACATCGTCGTGGCAGGTACGTTACAATATATAAAGATTAGATACATTTATTTTCACAGCAGTTGAGTGTAACCCGGGGTAGCTTATTACATAAAAAAGGAAAGATAAGTAACGTCAATGGTATACTAATTATATTGATAATAATAATAATAATAAAACTGACTGATTCATAAAACATTAAATTACATTAAGAAACGTAAACATCTATATTTTAAATACGCACTGAATGTTTGTACAATTAAGACCACGCTGCACTGGCACTGTACTGCGCATCTCTAGATTATGACACATCCCTCCTTCGTTATTTCTCTGCTCTACATTGCACGAAACCTCACTTCACAATATAACACTGTGCCTGTGATCCCCTCTACTGAGGTAAGCAGGAATACTTAGCTGACAATTAATTTCTTTCCAAGCTGGATGACTGCTCTACACTTTATACAAAGCGCAGAGTCTTGCCATTAATCGCCTGTTTTCGAGTGAACCCCACTCTGCCATTTTCTTGTCCCTGAAAGTAAATTTAGCTGCCCTACACTGAATCCTTTTCAAATTTTTACAGTGCATAATTTTGTGCGGATCTCAAACAGTTGTCCCATATTCCATTATCGGACGAACAAGCTATAAATAAGCAATTTCCTTCGCATTTGTCGTACTCTATTATAAGATGCGCATTACAATGTGAAGAGATCTCCAAGCTTTTACGAGTAATTACCTTATTGTAGGTGGGTCGTTTGATTTGTTCCTTTGTAATATGTTTATTAGCAGATGTACACGTAAGCTTCCGCGGCTCGAATCCATAAATTGCCCTGAGGAAGCCACTGTCCTGCCCGGAGGTCACTGCCCTGAGGAAGCCTGCGACATGTCAGGTGAAACGTCGGCACCCCAGCCAACGACGCGGCGTCTCCCGGATAGCCGAGAATTTATGTTTATTAGCATTTTGTGTGCTCTTTGAGCCATCCTTGTCCCCAAATATGTCAAGTTCTTAATAGGTTAGTATTTTTAAGGTTTAATTGTTTTAAGGCTGGAATTCAGCTACTTATTAGTGCACAGTCAGGCACTGGTGTTTATAGTGCGTAATTTTTAATTTTGCATTTTGCCGTCTCATGGAACCAAATACGAATTGAAATGGAAATTTTATGGCTGAGACGAAGGTTGTTCGTTCTCTAGCTCAAAAATGCATTACGATTCTTATTAAATTAAACAACCCACAAATAATTCATTTAGATTTTACATACCTTTTGAGCTTAGGAATATAGTAATAATTTGTTTGTTTTTTCGACAAAAACACTTGAAAACTGTGTGGCCTGATACGATGTGAAGTGAATTCTGTACACGTTTTCATACTTCTGTGATCCCTACCAGGAGACACATACTAATTGAATTTCGAATACAAAAATAAATGAGCGTTTTTCTACAAGGATTGTTAACACAATATTCGCTTCGATGTAATACGTTTTATTTTCAAGAGTAAATCAGCTATAAATTTTGGCTCTTACCCCTCATGTCCTTCGTGAAGGAATAATATTTCCTGCCACGAGTATAGAACGATAATTTGAATAACTATTTTTCCCACTGAATTCTAGGAGTCCTGCACAGATAATGAAGTTACATTTATGTCCAGAAGCAAAACAAGGGGCCATCTCAACATTTGCTCAAAGATTAGGAAAACTGGATGAAAGGACGAAAAATCTGATCGACATGAGTTTCATTGTCCCAGAAACTGAGGTACAATACTTGTTACAGTTTATTTAGACTTACACAGTCCAAATGGTAAATAATACACTAAATACCTTTGATAAAATTAATGTTACTTTCCTTTTGATGCTTTCTAATTGAATAGAGACAGCAATGCAGCAGAAAATATTTTATTTGGAATTTTCCATCGAATTTAATGTCATCTGGCAAGCAATTGTAAAATAATGTACATATATGTGAATATTTTGTAGTCAAGTGTTATCTGATAATATGATTACTACGCCGAGTGTTTTAGTTATAGACATCGGCGTTTGCTGAAAATATATTCCCGCCCGTAATTCATTTTTGACAAAAACTACTGATTCATATATCAAGAGAATGTAATGGTAAAATACCTAGATTACTAAAGAAGGGCTTACTAGAATCACGTCGGTGGGATTTGCTTATTATTCGCACCATCCTTTTTTGTAATCTAAAAGTGTGGGACCTATAAGTTATGTCCCCAGAATATTATGTCATATCTTTATTTATTTATTTACGTCAAAAACAGTTAAAACTGTGATGACGTGCTATGGAGAGATGCTAATTTGATGTTATCTCAGGCGGGAATGAATATTCTAGAAATATACACGACGAAGAGTTTGAATTCTGACTGAATTTGAAAGAATTCTGAGCGAATAGCATAATGGACGTAATTTTGTGTTCAATTAATTTAAATGGACGTTCCGTTTGAGGTTTAACTGAATTGAGAGGCCTAAACATTTTGTTAACTTAACATCAGTGATTCAATGTTCGCACACCGTTCATTTTCAATGGAGTACAAAATTGTTTATTTGAAATAGAAAACCGCATTGATACTGTTTTTGTTTCATTTACTATTAATTTGTTATTACGGAAGCAATTTGAAACATTTAATATTGTACTATTTACGATTTCTTTATTGCAAATAATATTCGTATCATTCGCAAAGAGAATTGTTGGCACATAGGTGGCCAAAGTTATTCATATTTGGCGCAACGCTTGGAACGCATTTACTTAGACAATTCTGTGGGGTTATTTAAGAAGAGATCATACATTTCAAACGTCGCGCTTTCGAGACGCCTAAATCTCTTTCCACGAAACAATCTACTCATTGTGACCCAGCTCAAATTATCAAAATTATGTTTATAACTCTGTTTGTCTTCATATGATCCCTGCTATACACGTAGACTATATAATAGTCTGTGACAGAAATATTTATCTGACTAGCGTTTGGCCAATGCGCCCCTCCCGCGGATCAAAGGGTGTCCAAGTTTGTCTGAACGGTTGGCAAGATAGAATTTCGCCAGAAAATTCTTGCGAGGGGACTTTATGAGAAAGTAAAACGTGTTACATTTGCTTCTCCCAGTTAGTTTTAATTGTTGCTGTGCGTTCTTACTCTCGCTACATAGTGTTGGTCCATTGTACCGCAAGGGCAGATCAAGATTATATGCTAGTATTTTGGGCAGCACATTGTAATTTCTTTACATATTGTTCAAGTGTAAAGTCACTGCCCAAATTAATGTGCATTCTGCATCATGGCCGTGTCCTGAGTGGTCAGTGTCTTCGTATGGGTGTCCAACTCTGCAGTCAAGTCTAAATCTCCCGTTAGCTTTAAAAATAGACGTGACTGAGTAGTCGGAGAGTAACTTCTTACTGAGAATAGATTAAAGATGGCGGCCGTCAGTGACGTGTCCTTCATGTACGCAAGGTATGCACTGCGTACGTTGTAATTTTAAAAAAATAGTTAATTTGTAACAGAAAGTAAATCTTACTTCATTTGCAACATAATATTTTTAATTTATCGAAAGCGTTCTAACGTTTTATACTAGCAGTTATGAAATGCCCGCGCTTGCCATGCGTCGGTGTGTGCGAGGCGCGCGGGGCGTGCCGACACTCGGGTGCGATCGGGTGTGATCGGTGCGTTTCGCGGGGGCCTGCAATCGACTGAGTTGCGGGACCTCGCTTGAATGAACGCAGTGTTTCAAACGAAATCTTGGATTTTTTAATGATAATGCGTGTACGTGTATGTACACTGAAGTGCGTAATTATATGTCTGGTATATGTTTCTGCTTATATATATATATATATATATATATATATATATATATATATATATATATATATATGCTAGATTCAGATTTAGTTAAAATACATTCAGATTTTAGTTTATTAATATAAGTCAAACTACCACGTGAGTTATGCCCTAGAGAACGCAATGAGATTGCGTCCGCTAGTAATACGGCAGAAAGAGCACGACCTGCATTCTTTCTATTGCAGCGGCGGAGACTGAGACACGTACGTGATTGGAAGAGTTTTGTTTCACGGAACTTTGAGAATATGAAAAAACATTATTAAGGCAGGAACGCCGGACATAACTATAATTATTACTTCGAAAAACTTTGTGAAAAAATTTAATTGCCAACTTTTTGAAACTAATGAATGGATTGCCAGCCGTATAAATTTGATTTCTTACCCAACCTAAGCCCTTCACCACACGCCACAGGCGACTATGGCTGTCAGCTAAAATAAGTACCTATTGTTTAGGCTCAGTGGGAATGTCTTTGTTTCAGGTGGGCTACGTGTTTTGATTTGATGCACTTCCCTACACTGTTTGCGGTAGTTTGTGCATGTATTCATCGATTGTAGAAAAGGGTTGTGGGGATCAGGAAGGCGAGGAAAATCTGTTTTATAATATTCTTCAACTTCGTCTACCAACAAGGATTAGGCTTCAACCTGTTCCGGTGTCCACTTTTTCTTTGGCCTGCCTACATCTCTTCTTCCCTGTGGAATATATTGAAGAGCTAATGCCGGCAATCTCTCATTTGGTAACCTTTTCAAATGTTCGCACCATTTCTTCTTATCAGTACGTGTTCTTATTATTAGAACGCAGGTCTGACATTTAACTCTTCTCTTAAATCCACAATCCTCTTTTTATCTAGAAGGGTGTATGCCAGAGTACTTCTTAAAAATTTCATATCCGCCGCCTGAATTCTACTTTTGTCCCTTTCCAGAATTACTTTTGATTCACCGCCATACAAAAGTACATGAACAGCAATAGTATAAGAAACTTTACACGTGTATCTTAAGGTGTTTTATTTCTTAAATTTCTATGAATGTTTCCATATAAATTTCTAAACTTATGTAATTATCGTCGAAATCCACATCTTTTTCATGCGTAACATAGCATCCTAATGTACCTTGTACATTAAAATGAAGTGAATGTACTTATACATTAAATTTAATATTTAAATTAATATAAATATAGATTTAATGTACAACTATACATCAAACTTAATGTACCTCGTACATTAAAACGAGATGAATATATTCTACATTCAATTTAATGTTTGAATTAAAATCAATGTAGATTTAGTATACGACTGTACGTAAAACGTTACGTACATTCTATATTAAAACGAGATTAATATATTTGTAAATTGAATTTAATATTTAAATTAAAATTCACGAAGATTTGATATATAATTTCGGAACACATTTTACATAATGACTGTTTAAAAACTTACAAATGTTTTACTTCGTTATTATACATAAGCGAACTAATGTATAATAAATTTAAAATATAATTTTTAGTTGAGCTTTATATTTTAATTTGTACAATAATTCATCATTTTCCACACAACCATTTAGTTTAATATTGTATTTGAACATTCACTATTCTCAGTTGTGCTGCGTTTTTGCAACGTTTGCCTGATGTGGGGTCTTGTCTGGCTTCATTTTGGGAGCGGCTTAGGAAAGTCCAAACCCTTCCGGTCCCTCGCAGGCAAGACAAAGGGTGACGAATTTCCCAGCCTGTCTATTAGCCTGCCAGCTGAACACATTAAGACAATGAACTGAAGTTCAGGAAATGAGTGTGACGTACTAAGTCCAAAGTAAATAACTGTAATTCAGGAACAAATGTTCCACTGTTTTGTAAAGACGTTATTGAAGGTGTAATATTACGTTTCTGGATATACCTATTCTGCAAAATTAGAAACAACCCTTGGATTCATATAAAGGTAAGTTGGAGTTGTCTTACTATTACGCACTAAATTAAAAATAATGTTTCATGAAATCAACTATTACTATTGATAAAACACTTGAGAAAAAAGTAGTTACATTACATCCTTGATAATTTTTATTAATTGGCAATTGGTGTTAGTTTTAAGTCACAGTAAAATTGCATTAAAGAAAACATTCTCATGGATATTGTTAAATAGAGAATGGATTGTATTCTTACGAACCAAAAAGTTTTCTGATTTAGTAATTTCTAGAATGACCAAAAAAAGAAAGGTAACATTATATAATTATAATATTACCATCTAGTAATAACATTATCAATAGTTTGTTTCACATTAAATCAATTTTCTTTCTCATTTTCTTCTTTTATTGTATATCTTTCTCCTTTTTGTACTCAATACCTGTGTGCAAGCATATCCATTGCCTGTTTGTTGAACTGTGTAAACAGGTAAAACTTAATAAATATTATTTATTAACAATAAAATTATTACTTTCAGGGAAATTTAAAAGATAAATCCAACAGAAGAAGACAAAAGAGCCACAAAGAGGTGGAAAAAAATTTCATTCTGCCGTTTTCAAATTGGCCAAAAGATGAACAAAATACAATGAGCTTTTTATTTTTCATTTCTCAAGTGCTGATAGTTTTGTATTCTTTAATAAAATAAAATTTTGTTTATTAATAAAAATAAAATATTTATACATTGTTCCATATTCACCAAATATTAATATAAATATATTTTTGGAAAATTAATTCAATAATATTTGACTTACAAGTTAGTGGAATAATTAGAGAACATGTGGAATAAGTCAACTGTTTTCATATTTCCCTGAATATGCAATATAACTTTCGTACATTTGCATCTTCAGGCTGTGGAATAAATTACGTACAATTACAAAAAACTAAAACTAATTACATTCCTTAAATATTAAAACATGAATTCCTTACTGACCTTTTCGATTATTAATATAACAAAATTAACACTGTTTAAAAGGATTTGATTCAACTGCCACAGCTGTGGGCAACATTTATACAAATTTTGTTTCTTTGGATACATAATAGTTATTTAACAAAAATGTACACAAAAAAATCATTAATTAATAATACCCCTAATTATATTTAAGCGCTCAATTAACAAGTTGAAACTCACCTTAAAAATAAAATCTTAATGATGACGCTCCTAATTGTAGTTCCCTCTCGCTTGCGTGTAGATATTGGCCCGTTCTTGTGCCATGAGGTCTAAAGGGGGCATGTTAGCCATCACACTCACCACGTCATACGAAACCGTGCGAAACACCCGGGTCACCCTCAAGGCGGACCTTCTATACACTGACTTCGCACCGCGGGCGTACGACCGGATCCCTAAGGCATCAGCTCAAATGAGGGCTCCTTAGAATAAAATAGAGTTCACCACGCTAGACAGTAGCCTCCGGCTACTTCGCCTTGAACCCCCAATGTTTGGTATAATTCGTGCCAAGGCGGAGGTCATGCCAGACGCTTTCTTGCAGACTCCTACGTATCTTAGTGACTGATGGGACGCTATTTTTCTACCCCCTACATTGAGAGTAATTCCCTCCTTCACTTTCCTGCTTGTCAACAAGACAGCCTCCGTTTTATGCTCGGCCATCTGGAGCCCCACCGACGTTAGCCACCGCCGGATCGCAACCACAGTCTCGTTGGCAACGTGGGTGACCACTTCAGTGTATTTTCCGACCACTACCGCCGCAACATCGTCAGCAAATCCAATGGCCCTTGCGCATTTGGCAGCTGGAGCTTCAAAACGGAGTCATACATAATATTCCACAACAGCGGGCCAAGTACTGACACTCGCGAAACTCCACCCGAAATACCGTAGGTCTTTACTCCGATCTCTTTCGTACAACGCAGCAAATATAGAACTCCACCTTACCATATTAAATGCGTTCCTGGCGTCGAGGGTAACAATAGCGTAATATTTCTTTGTGCCTCTTCACCATCGTTTGCCCTCAATAGCCTTCCTGAAGACGATGACGATCTCGCCTTCCTGAAGTCATATTGATTATCGGACAGTTCCTCTGGTCCCTGCGTGTAGACTTAAATCCGTCTGCAGATCCGCCCCTTGCCTGCTGTATCCAGTAAACATTTAGGCCGATATGCTGGTGGGTCGCTAAGAGGCTTATCGCCCTTCGGAAGGAGGCCCAGTCGTTGTTTCCAATGACAGAGAAAATTCCCCTCTGGAACGCACGCATTATATGCCTTTAAGAATAGATCTGGCTGAGTCCTAATAGCGGTCTTCATAGCAACATTCGGCACCCTATCGAAACCGGGGGCTTTGCAATCTTGAACCTTATTGCAAACCCTGGACCGTTCGTCTAATGAAACCTGCGGCACCTTGTGTAGATCTTGAAGATCATCCACAGGCTTCAACACATCCCTCTGTGCAAGGAAACAAGGTAGTAACTATCTTCTCCACGAAGACCGGGCAAGTCGGGGTCAACATCCACCTCGTTGCTGAGCTCTCTCCAGCAGCCATCTTTGCTTATCTTAATGGCGCTTGTGAAAGCTCTTCTGGCAGTCACGCGTCTCTCCTTGAGTGTCATAATTTGCGCGACCCCACCCGCGTTAGTCAACCTACGTGTGCGGTGGCATTCTCAGCGAAGTTCCGTGATCTCGTCAGTCCACCAAATCGCTGGAGGACGGTGTTCTTTTTTGAGGTTTTTCGTCATTGACGCATTACAAGCATCAAAGACAGGGCTCATTACAGTTCCCCCCATAATCTCAGAGTTTCCGACCAGCAAATCGTTGCCCTTATCTTTCAGCGAAAGAAACGCGATCGTATGACCTGTGTTTCCAAGTTGGTCTCTTATCCTTTGAAGAACCCAACCTACATTTCTCTATGACATCATATACAATAGCTCGGTGGTCGCTATGTGTATAATTAGCGCTAACCTCTCACCCCATTATGTCGAGCAAGGCTATCACACGCGAAGGACAAGTCAACGATGGGGCTGCGACCATTCATCGCTTTCGGGCTGTTTACCCAGCGTTGCAGAGGTAGACGACTAACTAGGCAAGGCTGTCCAGGAGATCCACCATTCCACGTTGGTTCGTTATCCTGCTGCCCCACTCAGTGCATCATGCATCAAAATCCCCAGCAATAATAAGAGACCTTTGTTCTCTCGCATCATCCAAAAATCTATCGAAAAATGCCTTGAACTCCTCAAGCGACGCACTGGGTGCAGCATAAACACTATAAAAATATATTCGGAACCCCTTTATTCAGGTGAATCCATCCCCTGGAACTTGTATAACCTCCTGGACTGGACTATTACCACAAATCCACACCGCAGCTCGATTAGTCGCGTCCAAAAACCATTGAAGATCGCTAATATTCCTACGCTGCTCGCACATAATCGCCACGTCTATCTTCAGCTCGCGCACCTTTTGGCTGAGAAGGTGTTGCGCCGTCTCGCAATGATTAACGTTGAGCTGAAGGACCCTCATTATCTCTCTTCCAACTCCGTTCTGCCTTCCGCAAAGCCTTTTGGTAATAGGGGCCAGTTGCATGCGTATCTGTCTTTTCCTGGACAGAGGCAATAATTCTGTGGCTTACTGCAGGTCTCATCTAAATACCCTCCCTCACCGCTTCGATGACAATTCTTGGACCTATCAGGCCCTTTACAATGTCGCGCCAGGTGCCCAAAAGCCCAGCACCTGTAACACCTGCTAACAATTATCTTCACCCGAATGCGACACCTAACCCAGCCAATCCGAATGTTATTTATTCGAACCGCTTTCCTGGCTAGTTCTGCTGGTAGTGCAATCACGGCCGTTTTGGTGCCACCACCGACGATGCGAATGGGTTTAACTATTACTTTGCTGTCCTTGTCTCTCTCCAGCCGTCTCTCAAAGGCCTCAAGAATTTCTTTGTCTGTCGTGACGTGTCGTACAATGTGTGTACATTGTCAATTCCTCTTACATTCCAGGTTGCTACTTTCAAATAATTCGTTAACGAATTAAGTTTTCCAGCTTTCTTTGTCATAGTCGACGTATTTCCACATCCGAGGCCGTTTCTGTGGTCACTCAAAGTAATCGTGTTATTTTACGGTGGATGGGTTACTAGCCCTCTCCGCTCCAACCTCCAATCTGAAGGACCGAGATTTGTGTTGAGTTTAGGGTTTACTCCCCTAGAGAGATTGGTTTCACCTTTCAGGCTCCTCTCCGCCCATGGTTTTCTATCAGAGTCTCCTTCCCCTTTAGGCTCATCCCTACCCGCAAGGCAGCGGGGGCAGCGCTTATTTACGCGCGGTGGTGCTTATTCGCCACGACACTACGTTGTTATCGAGCACTGATGGTATTTAATAAGTGTAGTTCCGCCACAAAGTACCCTCCCACATTCTGATTACCTAGTCGCCTTGGTTCGGGAGGATTCCGGTCATTCTATCATTATTCCTAGTCTGCATATCTGCTGAGTGTTCCACTATCCACCACCTTGCGAACCCGCCCAGTAGCCAGAGGTGGATTTACGCATAGGCACAGTAGGCACGTGCCTACGGCGGCAAATTTTCAAGGGCGGCAAATTTTCAAAGGCGCAAAATTTTCTTGATATTTTCTAAAACAAATTTAGGTTTTCTAAAAACTATAACAGCATAAATCATATTTTTATTTTAAAAATATCATATTAATATTTAATACAAGCTATTTATTTGTCTACTTCATTAGAGTATACCTTATGATTTCAGAAGTATATGAATCTGAAACTAAGGCCCGTTGACGAAACAAAACATGTTGCAATTCTAGTTGTCATGTTTTAGTTCCCTTTTAATGTTAACGTTTCAGTGTTGAAACGTTAATAATGTTGAACGTTACTTGCTATGAAGATACAGTTTATATCCAAAATTAGCTAATCCAAAAAAAATATTTAATTTATGAAAACAATGTGCAAAATATAATGTTATTTTTAAAGTTAAAACGTTTAAATTAATGAGGAATTGTTACTGAAACGTTACAATTTGAAATGTAACATTAATTTTAAACAGGGGGCGGCAAATTTGATGTGCCTACAGGCGGCAAAAATATTAATCCGCCCCTGCCAGTAGCAGAGCCTTGCCCTGGGATTTCATAATCTAAAACACTAAATTTGTTTTGCGTTGCAGCTGGATGTGGTGTTTGTGTTTTTTGTGCAGTCACTAGTGCACGGTTGGGAAGATGCGCAGTGTTGCCGACTTGTAGCCATCCGTCAGTGTAGAGAACGACCTCATCCAAACTTCGGATACGTAGGTATTGTTTATGTGTGTGATACAATGGGAATAAATATGTGTGATAAAATGTACGCGATAAAATTGAAATGAATGCAAGAAACTCAGATAAAGACAACAAGTACCTACCTTAATATTTAAAAGTGAAAGACTGATGTGTATTCGATAAATAAAAAATTAATATTCAATACAGGAATGAGAAGGTATGCAAATCTATTGAAAGCTAGTACTTACGAAATTTGGCAAGGGTCAAGTTCAAGTCACCCCCAAGTCAAGTTCAGGTACAGAACGGTGACATGCGGCGAGTTTCTAACAAGATTAGATTAAAAGAATATTCCCGTTTTTTCTATTCAAACTGTTTGTGAATTAATAGTGTATCATTCAATTAAAGAACAGTAAAGTTTACACGAAACGGGGGCAGTTAATCTGCCTTCCACTAATAATCTGAGAAAATGGATAAGCCAAATGAAACGAAAACCAAGTATGTGACACCAGAGTGCCAACAGAAATTGTATGCCAACGCCCTACAGGATAGCATGTACCCAAAGAAAGAAAGTGCCATAATTATTGATTCAGTTCAAGAAATAAATGTGCAAGATTATACTGTAAAAATCGGACAGATAATGGGTCAGGAAAATGTGCGGTACCTGTCCCGAGAATATGTTTATACACCTTGCCAATCCAAATATAGCAGATAAAGTAACCAAAGAAGGAAGTAACAAAATAAAGATAAAAATCATGATCTGGAAATAAGACCTCTGATCACAAAAACCAGAGTATTTTTAAATCTCTGTCCAATTATATCAAAATGTATTTTAATTGAAAAACTTAAAGAATTTGATATTAACACTAGTGCAATTGTTACGTGCATTAAAGCAGGCAAAACAAACCGGGGTATCAACACATATTAAGCTTTAGAAGACAAATATATTACATCTCACCCCGAAATATTTTATTTTATAAACAAATTGCCTAGCATGTGATGTAAAATATGTTGTGGAAAATGTATTTGGTCGTAGGGTCGGAAGCTCTTTCTAAACAGAAAGGGGGTAAATCTATCATCATGGAATTTATACACGAAATTCCCCCTGTTTATCCCAATTTTTAAGAAAAACACAAAATCAATTCTTTAGACAACTGTCACCACCAAATGTCGATGTCATTTGTTTACCCCTGGCGAAGTCTTCTAGTGTCGCTGCCACTCCTCTCAATCAACATGACATAACATAGGAACACATGTATATACACTTCCCGAAAATATCAAAATATTTACACGCATTCACACTAAATATAATTCAAAACCTCGTGTTTCCCCATTAATAAAATTACATTTCTTGGCCTTATTACATGCGAGTGTTGAATCCGAAAATCAGCAAATGAAAAGTTTAAAGTAGTCACTTTCCGATTCGCAATCAGATTAACCTTAGGATACAGGAATAGTACTCCCACTAACGTACTGTTTGCAGAATCTGAATTAATGAGAATTGAGGATGGTGTAAAATATTTATGTATTAAATTATTAATTAAGAATATCATTTTTACTTATGGAAGTAAAGTTAAGGATACCAAAGCAGTTGGAACTGCATGTGTCTATCCAGATATCAATATTCAAGTCATTAAAAGTGTACATCCATACGCATCAATTTTTATTACAAAATGTATAGCAATTAGAGACTCTTTGGACATACCATTGGAACAAAGAGACAGAGATATTGTTATTTATACTGATTCCCTTACTGTGCTATTAACTTTTTAAAAAAGTCAGTAAATATAAGGTCTAACTATTATTTACTAGATATCAAAAGTAGTTAAAAGGAAATTCATGCAGACAGTGGAGGTTAAGGTTAACATTGTATGGATACCTGCACACAAAGCAATTATTGGAAATGAAATGGTTGACACGTTGGCAAAAAATGCTACATTTAAAATAACTTCAAAACTAAAAATACCTCATACTGACTTACAGTTTACATACTGACTTAATAGTTTTAAGAGCAGTGCTAGGAAGGAAACGATTATAAGTATTAAGCAAGCAGCTAACACCAAAGGCAAAGAATATTTAGCATTTTATAAAGAAGCAGAGAGACCTTGGTTTCATGGGAAATCTATTGAGAGAGATTGTGCTTCAATGGTGAACTGAGGTAGAGCTGGACATTATAGTTTAAACTCTTCACTACTTAGAGTTAAATTAACATCTGATCCGACATACTCGTACAGATACTATAATCAGAATCTTAACCATGTAATATAGCAATGTAAAGTATACAAAGAGGAAAGGGAATATCTAATTAAAAGACTGAAGAAGATTACGATATTTTTACCATTAGATGTCAAAATGTTTCTTGGCCAAACCAATAGTAGAGGTATGAAATACATTTATGCATTTCTCTTAGCATGTAAAATAAAAGTTTAAGAATAAAACCAGGAATTGTTCAAACGTTGAGAAATTGATATCTTCTTTTTTAATGAAAAAGCTATAATGAAATGTAAAATACAAAATCAATGTATGTATAAGTGTGTTGTAATGAACAAATTAAGAAGAGGAAATAACTTCCTTAAGTAAGTTGAAAAGCTTTAATAAATTAAAAAACAAGAAGAAATTTGGTAATGTTACGTAGATTTTCGTCCACCTAAACTGCAACTGTTTAATACAACCAGTAGACTACATCGTAAATAGATAAAAGATAATAACTGAAAATTTGTCTTAAAAATATAGAATAAGATTTGAAACACAAATTCAAAACAACTCGTTACACCGCCCTCGTAACGTTTAAATCAACGAAATCGTCACTCGCCACACAAATACAATAAATCTTTCAGTAACTAAATTAGCTCAGTAATATTATATCGAAAATAAACTGTTCTGTTTATAGGTTTTGACAATTATCACCAAATCGTAAATATGATGTTCGTTAAAGGATCTTTAAACGTTTAAAGGGAAAATGATTTTTAAGGAGTAAGTTGTAATTCAACTAAGTTCAGTTATTTTTTCAGAATTCATTCGGAATAAATTAGTTAATGTGCAGTTGTCGATGATAATGATTTTTTACATGTTTTGAATTGGTAGTTATTTGAACGTTCTTGCATTAGAATAACGTTCTTTGTTATTGTTCTATGCTGGTATTTCCAGCGGCACCCTTCGGTGTCCTAGTCAGTCAGCCTCTGTGAGGAGACATTTATTGACAAATCGGCAAGGCTAGAACTTTGATAAACTGAGATAAGGGATACCGAACCTTTAGTGGGTTTCGGAGAAGGGTAACAATGTAATATTTGGAAGCTCAGCGTCCTGGCGACTGTAGATTGAAATTCTTGAACACCAACAGCTCAGGGCCTCATTATTACGATAGATTTTTTTTGCTTCAAGTGATCATCTGCAGTCATGCCATTCTATTCGTTCATTCTATTCATTCGCAGCATTATTCTGGGCATTTTCGGCGGGGAGATACGAACTGAACTGGTGTCGATCCATTGCGGCGTATAGTACAAAGCGTGAGGCGCATAGAAGGGCTGTCAGGCAATTTTCAATGTAGTTGAGCGGTGCCCTCAGAGGCTCGTTGCTTGCCGCACTCGCTTTCCACTGCGCAACCTTCGGTTCGATTCCCGGCCGGGGCAAAATAATAACTGTGCGCTTTCCTTATCTATTGCTGTGTGACGATGAGAAAGCCCACCCTACGGATAAGAAGTCCAGAATACACGATGGTGGGATGTCTTCGTGGTAACCGCACGAACCCTTTATCCCATGGTCGAGAGGCTGGGTCACCACCGCAGGTCGGGCGAGGCCCGTAGCGAACTGTCGAGCCCAAGGACAGGACAAGAAAGTTGAAAGTTGAAAGGTGGAAGACGAGGCGCTCCTTGGACATCGCTCGCGTATCGCGGCCGGGCAGCCAGAGAGAGGCCACCCGGACCATTTCTCGCACCGATGAATGTCATCGCCAATCACCACAACAGCGGCCGTTAATCATCGACGACTGGTGGGGAGGACGTACTGAAACGAATCAGCAACGCTGGGGGCTACTTCCTTCTGTTGGCTAATCATATTCCTCAAGTCCTTGTTATTAGACAGTCACCTCCCATGGAACTTTTTTCCCGTTAATAAAACAGGACAATTATGTAATATTTAAAACATTTTGATTTTATTGAAACAATAAACAAACACGGGAAAACAATATAAACCTCAAGTCAAAAAAGTTACATCATTTTGTTACTAACTTTTTTGAATCAGCTTAAATTTATATCAGAATTGTGTTACATTCAATATCTATTCCAGTAACTCTTTTAAGTGGTTGATAAAGCCAAGGCATGCAAAGTCGGACGGCATCTGCCTCCATAGGGGTAGGAAAGTTTAGTAAGATTCTGTTATTGTCTCCTTTATTGTCAGAGAGTTAAATATGATCAGAAATAATACTTAGATTACAAACAAATGATATTTTATTTACATAATGGTTCCTTTAAATGTCATTGAAAAATCTAAATTTATCTTCTTTCATTATTTATCTTCAAGATTAACAATAAATTATCCATTCTCTCCATGGCTGCAATTTATTGTAAAAATACAAAATACAAATTATTACAAAAAATATCACGTGAATGGGCAAAACCTTTATGAAATGTCGCAGTTCTACATGCAGCAATTTGTGCCTGGATTATTAAGCGAGGCGCAGTTGCCAGGCGGCGGTCGGCACACCATGCCGTGCACTGCGATTTGAGCCATTTCATCCGTGTTCAGCTGGTTTTCTTGCTTCACCCATTCGTATAATATGTCCGAGATTTCTGTCAAAAATTCCATTTTCTGAAAAAGAAAAGTGGATATTCAATTAAGTGAATTTCATTGAGAGTGAGAGCAGTGTGTATTCCTTCTGACAGAAGGTTAATGACATTCGTTAGAGGCCTACTCAGTAAACGTACAAAATGAAAAACGGAGGACAATTATAGGAATACTTTCAAAGACTGCAGCTTTTACAAGAAAATAAAAGATGTCGTTTTATCGCGTTGGCACTGTGGCAGTGCGCCTCCATCATTGAATCTCTGTGGAAATGCATGATATTTTCTTGCCCTTGCGAAGGTACGTCGTAAGAAGAGAAAGTTATATAATCAAGAATCGGAAAACGGCGAATTTTCGATAGACAAACTCTTATTGCCGGACCCCGAGAACGAAAACGTGGAAAAATCATGTTGCATGTGTGGCGTCATATCAGTCGCCTTGTACAAACGTACCATATATCAGCCACGTGCATTTCATGGACAGCGCTGGCGGAAGAGACGCTGGGCTGAACAAAGGCTAGGGAGCGGAAGGGAAGGGGTGCCGTGTCGTGGGTGGCAAACTTGGGAACCCCGTAGGCGGGGGAAACGCGTCGGCGGAAACAGCGAGATGACGCAGTTCAGTCAGCCGGCCCAGAAGGTATATAAACGAACCCTGGTCCTAAACTCTTTCTTCTGATTCTTGGGCGCGTCGGTAGGAAGTCGTGTGGGTTGTGCGCGGCGCTGCATTTTAATGCATAGGCTACTGAGGCAGGGAACTGAAGCCGGCGTGCTACGTCGAGACGGGAGTTGCGGCATACTCGCTTGTATGCTCACGTAGGCTACTGGCGCGTCACACCGAATATGATATGTAATTATCAGGCCAGCGGTGGTTGTAACCAGGGAACATTCCTTCTATTAACGGGTCAATATTGTTATTTGTAAATATTGTACATAGTATTCAGGTGTCGGAGCATTTTTCCAAATAAATACTTAATATTTACAAACCGTTCACGTCTGTGATTTATTGCCCCGGCAACGACGCCACACATGTAGTTGATGCCCTTTCTTTTACATGTAACTACATGCAGCTGTTTTGTAATGATGTAAAAGAAAGGGTACCTGGGCATTTTCTCCTATCCATATCCTCCTCAGCGTATAGAACAAAAATACTTTCTATACAGGATACTACTATTAAAAACTATATTTTTTAGAGAATACCGGAAAATATAAAGAACTAATAAAAATTGACAAAAAGATTTGAAACGTGCAAGCCTGTTTGTGATAACAACATTGGTTTTCTATAAATTACACTACCCAATTAATCTGTATGTTCACGTGAGTTTTTATATTCCATATATATTATATATTTCATTTTTAAAAACTTTTTACAAATTCTGAGATGAACAAAAAAACATTTATGTGTTTTAGTCAGTTTATGAGAACAAAGTGACAAGATTTCACAATTATAAGAGTATTATGCAGTTTCTAAATACGGACCATATATTTGACTAAAACGGCAATACATCTACTACACAATTCTAATTTTATGACTTGAATTTGAAAACTCTATGGTTAAAACTAGGAGATTCGTTATTCAGATGGTTCCTCGTACCTACCAGGTACATTCTAATATATTTCCATATCCGGACAGAGTTCCTTAATACAGTTTGATGGATGTGGCCTGGAAATACAATCATTGTATACCTAATGTGTATGTACATCATTGTATAACTAAGAGACAGTTGAAAATGTAGTTTAAAGTACAGATCAGCGAACCGTCGTTCAGAATGTGAACTGTTTAGCAGACTGTTTAACAGAATGTCAATTGTTCATCAAACTTAATCGACAGTTCAGGTAAACGAATGCTAGACGTTCGGTAGAGAAAGTTATTTACCCTAAACTAGCGGAAATGCGCGAACAACTGAAAAACGATGAATTCGAACTGGAGTCGCTTTCCTGTTCGTCGTTGGTTTAACCAACTTGGTTTCGCCTGCGTGGTCTTATTACAGTGTGATCGTGTTTTCATATCGTTAGGGTTGAATTTTTTATGAACGAAATGGACAAGAAGAAAATAGCTTAAATCCTCCCTCAAAGAAATCGTATTACTTCCAGATCTGGTAAAAAGTATTCGGCAATACTGGAATGCAAGAAAACTAACAAGGCCACAACAAACAGATGCCTGCTAACGATAAGGTTTAATAATATTTGAAACAAAGTTCAGAAAGAAAATCATACCTTATATGCGTCAGGTTGTACAATGCTGGTCTCTAACTCAAGTTTCTTCATGATTACGTATGCTATTTTTATTTCAACAGACTGAAGACCAAAAAAGTACAATACAGTACATACTCTATGTGACGTATGGGGGAGAAGATCGTTTGCGCACGTTTTCTTGAGTTTAGTTCTTGAAATTCTCTGCCAACTGTAGTAGAAGAAAATATAATATAGTATTCGGGATCGCATCTAGCTATGCAAAACGCTGGCTATTTTTAAGATGCCGAGATTCGTGCAGCCAACGAGTAAAAGATGCTGCCAGAAGACTTTAGAAGTTACAAAACCAATATGGAAAACCAATATGAAAATTATAGAGATATAACTAGGCTCTGTGGTATTGGTGAAGTGTACGGAAAAATACTGAGATTTCGTCTTGAAAGAGATCCTCTAAGTACAGAACAGCTGCTTTATAGCTGAATTCTCATGAACTGACAAGTGACCGAGAAACGGCTGCCTGTAATTAGAAACTCACCTGGTATTCATAGATTTAAGAAAAACCTATAGCACTTTTCCATTTAATCTACTCTGGATGGCCAAAGAGACTTAAAGATATACTTACTAAAAACTGTTAAAGTCCTGTACAACAGAATACATATACGTCAAATTAAAATTGATAGAAACTTCTCCGAACAATTTCCTGTAAATAAAGGCTTACAGTAAGGGTGCTGCTCAATAATATTTTCTTTTACGATATTCACATAAGACATTCTGAGTAGAATATCAAATAGGGAAGTATCTATTTATTGTAACTGCAACGTCATGTGAATCACGAACTGCAATAAATATTTTTTTGATTCAATAAGTGTATTGTGTCATTCAGTGGCGTCTCTTGGCTAGTAGACATGGGGATGCGATCGTGATATTACAGGTTGAACACATAATTACAAATATTTAAATTCTTCGTCATTCTACTTTACTCTGAAGTATTTTAAAAGTTTATTTTGCAAATTAGATACTGTAACTGCGCATAGCTATGTCCTACTGTAGATAATTAACCACTTACAAGCCGTTCAGCGGAAGAATATAATTCGGAACCGCGTCTAGCAATGCAAAACGCTGAATACTTTCAAGATGCCAAAATTCGTGCAGCAAACGAGGAAAACTGCGTCGGCGGTCACTTAATCGAGTAAGAAATGTGGTAAGTAATGCCGAGTCCTTTTGTGTACGCCCACACACTCTCGGTAGCGCCGTGACTTCAGAAGATCCGTATTCGCCGACATGAGGTGGCGCAGAGACGAGACAAATCACGGGACCTCCAAACCGGTACGTGATTGGCGGAGGCCAACGCGTCATCGGAGGGGGAGAGGGCCCGCAAAAACAAATACCGGAGATCCGAAGTTAACGTCCTACCATTGTTTTTCGTCGAGCTGCTTCTCATAAGTGTGCACCGAGCTTCTGCTTCGGCTTTTCTAAAATGTATTCACTGATGCCGCTTCTCGAACCTGTTCACCGAGCTTCTGCTTCGCCGTTCGGTTGATCAGCTAAATCGCCGCCGAGTTCGTTCAATGAGTTCGCCGATGTGGTCACAACCTTCACCGAGCCCATGCTCGACATGGTGGCCGAGCGAGGCGATTCGTGGGAGCGGTCGCCGCAGGTGAGGCGAGACCGCGGACGACACGCGCCATCTCTCATCTCACGCGCTCGCTACGCTGCTCGACCGCCGAAGGGCGGGTGAGGCCAGCACGCACACACGCCGCACTTAGGGCCCGGATCCGATCAACCGATCCCCCACCACCCTTCTGGAGCCCACCAATGGGCAGATTATTCATAAACTGTGAGAGAGGCATGAAGATGTACAATTAGATCATAAGGGTTCGGTAGGCGTAATTAAAATTTGTTTTGGGAATGATTACTTCGGGTGACGTTTTGAATCGAATTAAGGTTAGACTAATTCAAAGTAGATTCTTTCAATGGTAGGGATGACCAGGATACCCGTGCATGCATGCCTCCTTAATCCTTGTCGGATGTGTACATGTGGCCACGCAGGTGATTGGTCACTATCAACTGACAGACGGGTAAGCATGGTAAGGAAGATAACGAGGTAAGGAAGTAAGGGTTACAAAACCTTCTGAATCTTCTTTGAAAATCTCCAATTTACCATTGCACGCACTAACTTACATTAACAAAACAATTAAACTAAAAAATTGAACAATAAATAAGCACATACCTAATTTTTGAACTCGAGATCTATTCGCCGCTCTTTTCTGGCAAATACAGCGGTCACTTCTCTTGAAGTGAGGCCTCGACCGAAGGTCGTCCAACAATACATTTTGTTTTTAATCACACACCCGCAAATCCAATGATCACCTTCATTTACCTTACCACTAAAATGACGCACACAATTCTTCAGTTTTGTGGGGATATTTAATGATTGTCCATAACTAATTGCCCTAAGTTTTTCGGAAAAGGAGAAAGAACTAAAAGGAATCTGAAGAATCCTGTCTATAGCACAATGAAACGTTTCACGACTGTTTCCTGCCACAAGTATCTCATCCACTACCACAAATGAACAGTATGATGCGCATGTTGGGTCCTTAAACACACACACTCACACAAAAGTTTTCTTTCGCGTTACAATTTCGAATTCCAGATTCGCTTTAATGGATTTAGTTAGACAAAGTAGTCTATTTAAGGCACATTTAGTATGAAACAGCATTTACACTACAATGTACAATACACATGAACGAAATATCGCAAGCACTGTTTCGACTACACGGACTGTCCCTATCATACTATTTCCTTACAAGAAGGGAGTGACCTCGTTTAGCCAGGCCTGCTTATCCAGCTCTACTTAATCACTGTGCTTAGGCATAGTTGGCAGACTTGCGTGAGTTGTGGAGAAAGACAGCTGTGCCGTCTGCCCCCCGCTCCCCGCTTTGGGGTCCACAATCGTGGTACGTGATGTCTGGGATTCCCGGGTCCGCTGCCCGAATTGTGACTGCATCGGAGGAGGGTGTATGGAAGGATTTTGGGAGGGGATACACAAACGACAATGAGAACTCAGACGTCCGTGATGTGAGAGGAAATTTCACATCTCACACAATCAAAACCACACAGCTTGCACACAGAGCATGGCCGTGAGTTGAATGACCTCGCCAACGAAGCGAGGTCATTCAAGGGATGTTTCTCGACCCGTCTCATCCAGCGAGGGGGACCTGTTGGGCAGCGCACGTAAATGGCGAGAGGGAATTGAGAAACAAAGAGATATACTTACGGAAGAAAGTAAAATACATCACTGAAAATATTTTTAAGTAAAACGAAGTTCCATTTTCCCTTTTCGAAAAAGCACAACAGATCAGTTTTGGAATATTGTTTGAAATTCATGAATTCACTAAATTACTGTACACTAGTATAATTAGCGCAGGATAATGGATTCTCAAAAGAATATATTCTCACCTTGTATTTATCGTGCAAAACTTCGGGCACATCCACTAGGTCTGTATAATGGCCAAGTCGAATATGTTCGTCTTCATGCCTAGAGATGTTCACTTCATTCGCCAGCTTCCTTGCAATGTGATACTTGAGAAAATACTGTCGTTCTGTGAACATCAACAAATTACGTCCATGAAAAATTCAAACTCGATAGCCTTTTGTACATTTCGTAGCATGTATTTCCAGATGGCATGATCTTTTGAAAGAAAATATTGTTCTACAGTAAAACCTCCTTTTCCCGAACGTACTTGACACGAATTTCGCCATAACAGGACCAAAGTTTGGGTTCCGTAAGAAAACATAATAATAAGGATGGGTACATATACATACACATAGATATGTATATAAAATAGTCGTCTAATTTTCGTAATACAAACACCAGATACGTCGGTGACTTGTTATTCGTGTTAGGGATGTTCTTGGGAATAATCGTTCAGAGAACGCTTATTCCCAAGAAGTTCTATATAAAATAGTATTGCGTATGTTAATGGGCAACAGTATTGGGGGAATGACCCGTGCCGGACGATAACAATTTAAAATTTTGAATCAAAATTACATGATTCGAATGTTTAATCATCAAAACTATCTCAACAACTTTTCCATTCTGTAATAAATAAGGAAAATTTTACAGAATGCTCACAAAAATTATTATTAAAGCCAATTATTGACCATAGAAACTCATTAAGAAAGGAAAAGCCATACGGTACACCAAAAGATCTCGCACACACTGTAAGGTATATTGCAGAGACACTAATTGCAACAGCTGCTATATTGGCATTTCATTCTAGAATACAGGTAATAAAGAACAATAACAAACTTGATTAAAATAAAGACTGTTACTAATATTGATAGAATTACCCATGGACATAATTTGAGTTGGTGTGATGTGGAAATACTAGATTTTACTAGAAATAATAGATATATTTATTTAATGAAGATGCGAATGGTGATGGAGAAAGTGTGGAATGAGTATTAAGAGAAACGGGGGAAGCGAGAAAACCTGCCTAGAGCTCTTTTGTCTGCCACAAATGCCACATGGGTTGGCCGAATGGCGAAACGGGGCTCAAAGCAATGAAAAGTGTACGCTACCGATTGTCTCAAGCGCCACTCCGGCAACATTAGATGGAGATATTAATTTTGTAGAAGAATCTTTTCAGTCATTCAGGCGTACGAAAGACACTATTAACTTACAAAATTATACACTAAACTTGATGCATTGCATAGTAGTATAATTTAGTTTTGCAATGTAACAGCATACCATTTAATATTAGAATGAACCACAGTGCAGGTGGGCACAAAGCTTCCAACGAGGGCAGGAAGCACTTTCTAAGGTAGCGTTTCCCAACTAGAGGAATGATGTCAGAGCAGCCTTGCTCTCTCTGAGAATACGCTCGGAGACGCAGTGTGAGCAAGGGGTGGAGGGGGAGATTGACAGACTGGTGTCGCCGGTGACGTAAACCTTGTCAATGGACCTTTGCCAGAGTTTCAGGACACGTGAGTGGGACATTATCGACGCCTGTTAATCTTCTTTCGATTTGGGTTGAAAGGTTACTATTGGTAGATACTGGAACAATGACCACGTTATTGCGTATGACAGAGTTACTATTGTTTACGCTATCCGGGACGAGCCGCGTCACTATCATGGTGGTTGACGATTCGGCCACGAAGGCACGTTGTGGCCTTCCTCAGAGCGCATCATCATACTATGCAATATGTTAAAAAGTCCAACATACAGAGGCATTACACTGAGGCCTTGCGACTTAGAGGAACCGGCGAAATAAATATCAATCCTGAGAATTAACAGAGAGCCTGCAATAATAAGATGAGTAAAGGATTAGCAAATAGATTATGGA
Source organism: Gryllus longicercus (assembly GCA_038098605.1). Taxonomy (NCBI): domain Eukaryota; kingdom Metazoa; phylum Arthropoda; class Insecta; order Orthoptera; family Gryllidae; genus Gryllus; species Gryllus longicercus. The sequence continues at coordinate 2,214,927 of JAZDUA010000129.1, read as the reverse complement.
AAATGTACGGAAAACCAGAAGGATTTTCAGCATGTTCAAACAAAACTGTACATGAAATAATCAGGCCTGCAGTCTAAATTCTCGCGTGACCCCTCCTGGGTATCTATTTGTAATTATGTGTTAACATTATTATTGTTTCAGGGGGAAAATCGTTATATTAGATAACATTATATGAAGTATTATTGTTCTAAAATATAAAAAACTGCATTCTCTAAAAATGTTGCGTGTTAGAAAAATAGATGTGGAGTTACAGTACTGGTTATGATAGAGTAGGATATTGCTTTGAGTTATGTAATAATCTATGTTCTATTATTTCAGTCTTCATATTAGTATTCTATAAACATTCTAAGTAATAATTACCATTTTAAGAACGTAATCATCCATTTTCCAAGCGAACCTTCCAACCCCCCACTTCCATACCGTCATTGGAACACTGTGCGCCCGCCGCCGCGTCGGGCACTTCCTTTGCTCCTCGGCTCGGTGCGGAGCAGGAGAGAAGGTTTCTGAGGCGGCACAGAGCATTGAATTTGCAAGCACTGTTTTAGGATGTTTCTTGCAAAGTTATGATTACGCGCATCTTGATGAGTTTCGACAGGGAGAGATGGCTCAGGGGATCAACTCGTGTCATTGCAGTCCCTCTGATAAGGAGATCCTGGGTTCGAGTCCCGGTGGTGGCAGGATTTTTTTCGACACTAACTTGTGAGCTAGGTCGAATTCAGTCGATGTCTGGAGGAGAATTTTAGGGGACGGCTGCTCTGATCGGTAGGTTTCTTCGGAGAAGTACCCTACACTACTTACACATGCCGGGAAACCTTTTAGACGTTATCCCGGCTGGGGCGGTGCTCTGCTGGTGGGAGAAACCTGTTGAGGAAAACCCCGCTAGCCGACGGTAAGTCGGCGCCGAATCTCTCCATACAGCGGGGAAAAGGTCACCGCCACCGTCCGAACAAAAACATGTGCTACACTTACGGGACGAATGACATTAGTTGAAGTGATCAGAATCACTAAACAATCAATCAATTAATGAGTTTCGCATGTGTCGCCTTGTGCGCGGCCAAGCCACGAGCTGGGGCGGAGAGGTACCCCGGTGCCCACTGCCCCGCGTGGGAGGGGGGGGGGGCTTTCAAAAACATGATTGAGATCGAAGGTTCGCGTGCAAGCATGTGATTGACGGGCTACGGAAGCCATGGAAATCGGAGGCTAAGATTGACAGAAAGACCCCGCCTAATGTGTGGATTTGAAAAGACAGCGGGCCCGTGGGGGGAGTCGGGTCTTGGCTGCATCTGCAGTGCTCGTGCTGAATGACGAAAAAAGGATGCAAAAATGACCGTGTAAAACAGGCTTAGGCGGGAGTGTGTTCCGTCCACTACACAAAGCCCTCGCGCAAAGGCGGGTGGTCGCTCCCTCCCTCCGAAGGTGGCCGCTTCCGCAGGGTGCGCCCGCCGTACCCACAGCTTGCCACCCTCACCGCCGGCCTCTCCCTCCGGTCCGGCGGCAAACAACCCCGGCTTTTCCCGAAGGGAGCTGCAGCCTTCTACCCTTGAAATGGCACGTTCACTTGTGCCAGGTCAGACTTGCGAGAACCACCGCGAGAGGCACAGGCCACACCGCCTGCCCACGGACTTTTCGCTGAGCAGTCTCCGCGATCACGAGCAATTTTCATGTTTTGCGCTTCGCGCACGTAAAACCGCTGCCCTCGGCACGTGTATAAAGTACTTGTGAACCTGCCGTCGACGGGTACTACAGTGCGGTATGGACAGACCCGACTCACACCGTCAGTCACCTGCTGGCGAGAGACCGTGTGTTCCGCACGCACACTCCTGCTGTGAAGGCCCACCTAGGGCCAGGTGCGTGCCTAGGGCAAGCTGCGGGACAGACTCTCCCCGTAACCGCCTGCATTCCCGCTTCGCCCGGAAGAGCAGCACCGCTGAGGTCCACGCTTGCCGCAGCCACCCAGCATCAGGTATTCGGCAACGCCGTGTGCCCATGGACGAGTCGTGCGACCAACCTTCACGACGTCACTTTTGTCATCCTCCACCCCCTCCCTTAACAAGCGCCATCCCATCCCCCCCCCGGGCACCTCACGGCCCGGTGCAGTCTACAATTTACTTTGTAAAGAGAAGGGCTATTCAGTCCGCTAATGCACCCCCTCCCCCGTTCTAGGTATTCCCCCTTCTCTATATAGAGAGCGACTCCAGAACGTTTAGCGGAACGCGGATTGACCGACGTCATATCCGGCAGTCGGCAGCGAGAAGACGCCGGCCGCCACTGCAAGTCTGACTGCGGGTGGGGTAAAGTCACTAAAAACCTTTGTACGTAGAACTTACTACGACCCCCGAACTATGCTCCTGGTTTTTAGTTAAGGTATGTAATATCTGGAGACTGAGATATTTTGAGGATACGTGGCTAGTGTGACTGTATGAAAAACGATCACCGACCACATTATCGCGTGAAGGACATACTAGTGTATTGCGATCTGACGAGGGAATTGTATTGTCTGCACATGTGAAAATTCCATCAACCAGACGTTGCGGGCGGTGGAGCGGAGCCAGCGAGCTTCAGGTGGTGCGGATCCCCTCGAGGGGCGGCGGAGCGAGCAGTCGACGACGCTGGGGGAAGCGACACCAAGGTCACCAGAGCAACTCCGGAGGCGAGATTGTAACGAATAAACAAAGTAATGTTTCTTTTGTGGATAGGAGCTCACCAATAACAGTGGAACAAAACGATATCTCCAGTATTGTAGTTGTAGGAAGACGCCGAAAGAATTTGCAATTTTGCAATTTTCAAATATTGAGAGAGTCAACGAATATGCGAACAGTCAGAGGCAACAGGCAATCAGACTGTAAGGCATACTCCATTCTGTGGATATATTCAAATTTATATAAGGGTTTTTGTAACATTTAGTGGAGGTGTTTAGGTTGTTATGTAAATATTAGGAATATATTACCTGTTTCATTGTGATACCTTTAGAATTCAAGGAGGTAAAGAGGATCCTCAAATTCGAAAGCAGAGTTAATTATCTGGAAAATGATTTCAAACAAGGCAATTAATATAGAAAGTTTTTGAAAGTATGAGTATTAACGACATATGGTTCAGTGGAAGAAAAATATTTTTTTCGTTGTGTTGTCATTGATCTAAATGAAAATAATATATTTTTTATTTGATTAAATTATTACTTTGTTACATCTTGCGTCTTGACTTGATTAGAGTGAGCCAACACGAAAATGACCTCTGCCCTCAGTCCCTCGCTTTTTATTTAGGGGTATATATTTGCATCTTCGTGGCAACCTGGTTGGGTGCGGCGCCTCTTCATGCTCACACACCCCAGCGCATATCCCAGATAGATTCAGGCACTGACAGATACGTCACTGTATCAAAGGGCGGCAAACAATACGGTGCTAGTCCCATTTTCGGTTAACTGTTTGTTCAAAAATCGCAAAAAGTTAATATTTCAAAACAACCAAATTGAAGAAAGCTATTTTTATCTTAAAATTTATTCCGCCGGTCCGAATGGCCGAGATCGCTAAGGCAGTAGTGCCGTAGCGACCTGGGACCGAAGGATCCCGGGTTCGAGTCCCGCCTCGGGCATGATTGTATTGTGTTCGTCCCTTCACACTCCTATCATCTTCATATCGTTACCATACCGTTACAAGCAATAGTGGTTGCTAATGACCTAGTAGTTGGTGCGGCCTTAAATAACAAAACAAAAAGTTTATTCTAAAAAATCAGCTCTTTAAAGGAGTTCCGGTACAATTTTTTCGGGTACATGTTTGGACGAAAGGAGGAAATATCGCGTAACCTGAGCCTGAATTGTATGCAATTTCAAAAATAAAAAAATATTTTTTAAAATATCGCACACATATTTTCATTAAATTTTCCTTTCGTATGAATCAACCGACGGTAAAAATATGGTGCTAGCCCCATTTTCGGCTACCGTTTTCGAAAAACTCTCCGTATTTTCGAAAACTGCAAACATTGCGAGTTGGAAATATTAGGTTGAGACTATTACATTTTCAACCGTCGGCCAGAGTTCACCCCGTCCGGAGTTTTTATAGCACAGTGGTCTGGCTGAAGGAGAATTAACTCGGAGGTCCCGGGCTCGAGTCCCTGCGCGGGAAAAAGTGTTTAAAACACTTTTGCATGTTCATGTATTAATATAATACAGCAAAGCTGTCTCAATCAATGCAAGCAAGTACGTGCTATTGTAGCATCACTAGTTCTAATCGAGGCTCAGCAATAAGAGTTTTGTCGAAACTTCGCCGTTTTCCAATGCACGATTACAATACTTTCTCATCTTACGAAGTAAGTGCGACAAACTAGAAACAAATATCGATCATCAATATTCTAGTTGTAGGAAGAAGCTGAAAGAATTTTCAATTTTGCAATTTTCTAATATTGAGAGAGTCAACGAATATGGGACGTGCGTTTATTTTAAAAATGTGCTCAGTTTTATCGAGAAAATAATAATGTAGACCCAGGTTCTGAGAAAATTTTGAATTTCTTGAAAAATGTTCAAGAAATCAAACTATCCTTTCAAACATTTGCAGGGCCTCGACTTTGGCCAGATCCATCGCAAGACGACAATTTTAGATAAATTGGCTTTGGATATTAGTAGTTGAAACAATTTTCGAGGTTCCCTTGGAGTTTACAGTCTTGGTGCCAAACTTTATTGAGATCATGAGGTACTAACTCTAGAAATACACTTCTGCACATTCTTCTCTCAGTTTTCTCATTAACGTCTGTTAATTAAAAAATTAATGAATAAATTTCATTTTTAAATAAAAATGGCTTTCTTCGTCTGAATTCAAAGTATTCAATTTCTTTATCCTTAAAAAACTTAAAGAGACAAAAAAGTTTTACTTCGACGTAGATTCGAAGCTCAACGCTTAGGCTTCGGAGATCGGCCAAGTGGCCATTTGGCGCTGTGCCTATAAAATGACACAGTGATTGTAAAAACTACTAACACGAGGGCCATTTGCGAAAAATTGTAACTATTTTGAATCAGTCAATAAACAAAAATCAGGATATACGATTGAAAATAGCTGGAATATTCTTCGCAATGCTGGTACTAACTTTGGATCCGGGTACAAGGCGCTGTGGATAAGGGACATTGAAATAAGTATATATATATATATATATATATATATATATATATATATATATATATATATATATATATATATAGTGTATTACATATACACAAAACAAAACGGTACGCATAATACTCGTACTCTTACGAACTATCAACCTTCAAAATAATCTTCCAAGGCATCCACACATATTTACCAACGATAAGGAAAGCACTGAATACTATCAGCTCTGAGTGATGAGTCTATGCGCGCTATTGGAGTGCTTCATGTTGGAATCGTTTCAGACTGATATGCCATGTTTCGAATCGAGTCTGTTTTTGCCCCTCAGTTAAAGCATGTGGCAGCCACTTTTCACAAATCTTGCGCATCTTCAAGTCATTCCGTAAAATGCGGAACACTATATGCGGCTAATTCCGCCACAATCCAACGCCTTTCTTCTGCTAAACACCGTTCGGTAACAGACACTAGTGCAGACGCTGGGCGTCCATTGCACCATTGGGAGATCAACAGTTGCTACGCACCCACATTTGAAGGCAACCCAACGTGCAACAATTCGATAGCACAACGCCCTATTGCCCAATACATCTCGTAGCTCGGCAAGACACTCACGAGCATTTCTGCCATCTAGGAATGCAATTTTTCCATAGGTTCCCTGTTCAACATTAATGATCTCTATCTCGGAACACAGTCTCTACGATACTAACGTTTGCATGTGTTGTTTACTAGACACCAATGCACTCAGATGTCATCTAGTGGACACCCCCCATATTGTGTACACCATGTTTTCTAATGCATATAGTGTAAACACCACGTACATGACTATTCGGAATTTATAAAATAATTGTCATGACTTCTGAAATAACCCTTCTGAAATATATAGTAATGGGACGGTCGCACGCATCAGGTTGTGACGCTTATTTCAACATTTTATTCAATATAACGTTGCTGTGCAAGAGCACCAGAAAATGGGCAATTTTTGCTGCCTGCGAAGGTGTAAGAAGCGTCGGGGACGCGGAGGCATGCAGCTCTATTGTCCTGGCAGGGGAGCGTCCAAGCCGCATCCGCTGACTCACCGGGAAATACGGACGCCTCTGTCTCCTAATCCGGCAATTCACCTACCCCTGTTCTCGGAACTGGGTGACGTTTGAGTTCTTTGACGGAATTTCGTGGGAATCAAACGGCCATCAATGAGCGTGATTGTGCGGAAGAAACCGCGTGACGCGCGCCCGCCAATCGCGGAAAACGATACGGGGAACGTGACCCGCGAAGTTGAGGAGGTAGCTGCGACACGCAAGCTCGGTCATTCCGATACAGGACACGACAGCGAGTAGAAGTGCCTTTCCGAGGTAGGGATGAAAGCGAGTTTCTTTGGCTTACGGGGGGACGCCAGTGGATGCATCATTGCCACATCGCGGGCCGCCTCTGGGGTCGCTAACTGAGGACGAACGCCAAGGGCCATGACTGGGTGCCCGACCGCGAGCCCAGGACTGACAACGGGCCGAGGCGCAACCACCGCAGCCGCGAACCGCGCCGCCGATGCCCGGACCATCGTTGCTGGCGCCCGTAGACGTCACTACGCCGCCTGCCGCCGCCTAATCGCGCCGCCTGACCGCCCCACGCCAAGCACCAGGGCGAAGGGCCGCCGCTCCCGTAAACGGGGTCGTGACCGGCGGGAAGGACGCCGCCCTGCTTGAACTCTGGCCCGTACGGCCGAATAACAAGTTAGTCATAAGATAGTTTTAAGTAATAATTATAACGGGAGGCTTCACCTCATGCAAAGAGAACATTAAATCCACCTTTGAAAATACCACGTATTTCAATGCAGTATTTGAACGAGAATAATCCCTATCACGCATTCCTTCCTTTAAAGAGTCTACGGACTGAGCAGCCGGGGCAACGCTGGATCGCCGAAACCAGGTAATCAGGTAAGTCGGGGCAGCCACACGGTGTGTGTGGTTACAATATACACTGGTGTTTGTGAAAATTGTAACATCCAGAAGGAATAGTTCGAATCGCTTAAAAATCGGTGGTTGTGTGGAACAGTGTATCCATAAGAAGTGATTAAATTTGCATATAGATGGCGTGCACGTTGGCATAGCAGCGCCCTCCTATGTGTGACAGGTCAGGCCAGTGTTACGCCACACTCAGTCGGTGTAGAGTCGTCAAATATCGTGGAAACGTGCAAGAAAGTGGCAGTATACCTTATCGACGCTAAAGGGCGCAATATCAGCATCTGAGTGAGTTCGAACGGGGCAGAATGATCGTTTTTCAAAGAGTGGGTTTGTAGAGTTTTCAGACGAGTCCCACATCAATTTCTGCATTTGAGATTGCCGCGTACCTGTTCGCTAATTTCGTGGTGATTGCTATCTGCCAGCCTGTATTGTTCCGATCCATAGTGGAGTCGCCACGTCTGATTGGTTGGAGCACCATTGGCTACAATGTGCGATCTCGCCTCATACGTATTGAGAGTAATCTGAACAGCAATCGCTATATCAGAGAGGTTTTAGAGCCCGAGATTCTGCCCCTTCTGCAAGCAGCTCCACATGCCATTTTTCAGCGGGACAATGCCCCACCGCATGTGGCGAGGGATGTGCAAGCTTTCTGGGAAGAACGACGGGTAACATTGCTACCTGGCCAGCACGTTCGCCTGACATATCGCCCATCGATCTGGGATATGATCGGTCGGCAACTTGTTCGTTCTGGTTCTCCTGCAGCCAATGTCGACACTTTATAGTCACGCATAGAAATCGTGTAGAGGATTCTTCCCCAGCAGCATGTCCACGCTCTCTTTGAATCCTTGCCACGACGTCTAGAGGTTCTGATGGCAGCGCGTGGCGGCTTCACGCCGTACTAAATACTGAAGGTCAAAATGCAGATACATTACTGCAATTGTAATCATTTGTATAATGTAATATTCCTAATCTGTGAAATAAACTTCATTGTAATAGTATGTCTCTTTCTTAGTGCAATTTTTACAAATGCAGTGTGTGTGTGTATTGTGAAGATCCAGATGGACTCGTCAAAAACAATAATTTAATGTATTCTAATAGACCCAAAAGCGACATTTTAACAGAAATAAATGACGGAATTTGAAAGAGTAGTGTTTATTTATTTATTACGCTGGAGCTGAGGAAGTGTGAAACTACAAACAGAACGGAGTAAATACATAAAGAAAGGAAATTTTAAGGTGACGAATATCAAGAAGTGTATTAGGTTCTTTTCTAAAAAATCTCAAAACGAATCATAATTTTTCGTAAGACAATTGAACACTACATCCCGAAATCATGTAAGTAAAAATGTTGATTTTTTTTAACTTTAGAGGAAAGACACAGAAACGTGAAGTCAGACGGGTTAGATCTGGCACGCCAAGGATCACAAAGGGAAGCCATGTTGGTTTGATAAATGTTGATGGAGTTGTAGTTAGCGGTGGACTGGTTGAAACGCATGACCAATGATCAGTTCCAGAGGCGGGATTTCGGATCTTTTAGAGGGGGCCAAGGGTCGCACTTTATAAGATGGTAATAGTGGATATGATTAGTTACTATAATTTTAACATAAACGTACTATTTTTGAAATATTTCTTAGCCCCCATCCCATCACCCACACCAGTCAACAGACTGAAACGTATTTTTTTTTAATTTTAACTTTTTCGTCAACTTAACACTATGTTATGTGATTGAAAAAATATGAAAAATGAAAAAAAAAATAGACTATCAGAAAAACATTTTAATACTTTTTCAGCCCCAAATTCAAACGCAATTTTGTTTTTGAAAAAAACTAACAAATCATAATTTTTACTGTCTTAGAACCTTGGAACAGGCTGAAAAACGACATTACGATTAAAACAACATTACCGACATTATGAGTAAAACAACAGATTCGCCTTTATAATAACAGAAAAGTGAAATTACTCTAAAAACATTGAATATAACAGAAAATGTTCAATGGAGGAAACAGGTTCGTTTTTTCTCAGAGTACACTTGGCATTAAACAAATATTATGCATTAGATACAATATATCTAACAGTACAGTGGAAAACTTACAAAATATAATATAAAAAAGACAACTTACATTTTCAACGAGAATCGTACATTTTCACTTTCTCCCTTATTAAAAAATTGCAAACAATTTGTTGCAGTATTGGTCTCTGACACACTGTATGCTCACGCTAGAACTGCCGAATCACAGAAAAGTTAGTCACTCGATGACATTTTTGAATCCGTGAGAATCACCTATTTTTCGGCACTCGAAATATTAAAAACGTTAGGACATTTGTAATGGAAATAATTGATAATCATAATATACGTATGTTCCTTGTAATTCTAAACAGTACGGTACATTACAATAAAATATACTTTCACACTATTACATTCAATTTACGGTATGGCAGGTGGGGATGGTGAAAATAGAATTTAGTACAGCTCCCATTTTGTATGCATTTTTGCTAATATACACAAAAATGCACATAAAATATCATCCATAAACTGTTCTTCAGCATTTTCAATTAGTTCCGAAAAATCTGTCCAAAAATCTACAACTACATTTGATTCTTCACCGGATTTGCTTTCCACTTCCATATTTTTGTCACCTAATTTTTGAAAAATTAAAATTCTACAAACTCAGTCTCATTTGCAACTTTCACTTCTCCAAATTCTCTATTAATCCTTTTGGAGGTGAATAAACATTTAATAAGAATAAGTTTAATAAGAATACGTTAGTCACATTCATTTGAAAATCGGTATTTGCGCGCTTAAGAACGTAACTATGAGAAGATGAGCGTAATAAGTTAAATGTACTTTCGTTTTGTAGCATTACTCAGAATTTGGTTTTCTCCATAATCACTTGAAGTTTAATAAGTTTGTTAAACAAACAAGGTTCTTGGAAATTTCTTAGACTCTTCTGGCCGGATCCGAAAACCAATTGTCAGCGGATACCGAAGCGCGTCGAATGACACCCCACATGTCTCGGTTGGTGCATGAGAGATGGTCTACCCGTGAGTGACGGATGCGCACACGCGCATACTAGCAGTTACTCAAATACTACGTAGGTAGGGACTAGCTGAATGTGGCGTCGCCGACGCTGTAAACTGTTTTAAAAGTATTTTCGTGTCTTGAAAATTTATGTCGTCCATAGATTTAAATAAGTTCCTACAGTTTCTAGCATTGTGTTGAAAACGTTTTGAACCTTTATTTTCTTGAAGTATGTACTTCATATAATAATGATATTTCGTAAGAAATTAATATTGCACGCAGAGGTCCTCCGGTGGCTTTCATTTCCATCAATTTGCCCCAACAGTATACCGTATCTCTTTTAATTGACCTAACGAAGGAAAAAGATGTGAAATCTCTACATCCCTACATACCACAGGAACATATTACTGAATATTACAACACAATTTTCAAAGAAGGAGACTCCACTAAAAATGGCGAAGGAAATCATCTTCACTTCTTTACCTTGTTTCGCCCACACCCCTCCAATGCGTGCACAATAATGCAGTCATTCAATGACTCATGCAGGAAGTTGTGGCCAGGGGGCCTACAGTTTAGACTTGTAGTGACTGATCAAGCGCGCTGTATGCTTTCGGCTTTCCAGGAACTGTACCTCGACATCAACTTTGTGACATGTATTGCACATGGACTACACGTGTTTGTGAAAGTATCAGGGAGAATTATAGCGGGGTAAATGACTTTATTGCTGCTCTGAAAAAGATTTTTTGTAAAGGCTTCCAGTCGTCACGTTTTGTACCAAGACGTCATTGGGGTCCACCTTTCACAATTCCCCGCCATAACAAACTGGGGTACTTGAATAAGATGCGCAGTTTTCCTATGCAAAAGCTTCGTATGTGCCTTAGATTCAACAGACGCTGCAGCAATTAATAATGCTCAAAACTTACTAAACAACGAAGACTAAGAGTTGGAACTTTTCGCAGTGCAAGGCTACAAGTATTTACCTGATGTGACTCAGCAGTTTGGAAGCAGAAGGTATGGAGAAGGAAGAACAGTGGAAGAAGTTGACGCGTGTTAGGAGCAAGCTTGATGGATTGGAATTAAATTTGAAAAATAATCCGAATGTGGAAACCTTTGCAACTTTAACTGAACTTCCTTCACGAGTGCTTACAGGATATGCTCCACTGGTGTCTGTAGATGTCCAATGTTTCTCTACATTCAAGGATCGCCTGGGTTCAAAACATACTGTCAAAACATTGAAATGTGTAATATACTAATATAATAAGTTGTCCCAGTAGGTGGTTATGTTTGCCTCCTAAATATATTTACTTTTTGGATATTCTACAGTGTTGGATAAAAGGCTATGAATTACCACTTGCAAACTCCATAAAGAAGAACAATTTGGTTCAAAATGATATACAGTTGTTTCAGCAGCACCTTTTTGTATGAATTTTAAGAAGCCCCCCTTTTACAACCATAATTTGCATCTCAAAATACTTTCCCTACTAATGACCATAGATATCGGTGAGACGTGAAAATAAAATTTAAAAAAAGATCTTATGACTACATTTTTACGTTTATTTCAAAGCTATTATTTTGAACATTAATAGCCTTTAAGCAGCATTCACAGAAATAATGTTTTACCTACCTTCTTCTGGCAATGAATTATAAATACCAGAAGCTTCTTGTTGTGGAGATATCAGTTTCACAGAGGAAAAGGATGTTTCAACAATCAGAAGTAGAAGAAAGAGTATATTGAACATCTGCAAAAACAAAAAAAAACAGGTAGGTTTAAAAACTATTAAACGAGAATTATTTAGTAACTAATTACTACATCATTATTATTATTATTATTATTATTATTATTATTATTATTATTATTATTATTATCATCATCATTTGCATATTGGTCATTTCTGACCACACTACTCGTTCTCTTCCGAGGGCCAGTCGTATTCTATCTCGGACAGAGATTAACGTATGTCATTATGGGAATCAGCTTTTCGGTTATAGCCCTTGCTAAGACAAGGTTGTTACGCCTTGAATTATGAGGTGATAGAATGATGAAGAAATTTTTTTAAGAAATACTTGAAGCAGGGATAGATGGCAGCTGGCAAGAGTATGTGGCATGTCCGAACAGCTACCCGAGTTCAAATGAAATAAAAAAACTGGGCCATTCTGTAGCAACACTAGTTAAGTTTTTATTGACCAGACCAGCTGCTGAGATAACAAATGGAATAACTTCAACAGAATTAAGGCGATATATTTCTCTGTAGTCTATGATTAAGCAGGTACATTTGGTAAAAAAAACTAACTGAAAAGTGAGCAGTCAAAATTTTTGTAATTATTTTGATGTGAATTGCATATATTGTAATTAGTGTACTGATACTATTAGCCAAGCGAATGCACATACACAACACTGCGCACATTGACAACACTGCGCTGGCAACAATGCGTTGTACGCTTATTGTAATATATATGTAATATAATCGCTAATAATAGCTGAGGTGTTAGTAGCGCAGAAAATGTAATCTTTCAATATTACGTAGCTGTTTCCAATAACGTGAAAAAGTAAGCGCTGTTTTAGCACCACTAATTTCCCAGGCAGACGGTTGGGCAGCCGGTGGTATCTCCACCTGGGGTTGGTGGAGAGGGGTCTAAGGAAAGGCTGGGAGCCAGCGACAGTCGGCTCCAGCTGTAGTAGAGTGTAGGTCGCTCGACTCCGTGGCCTCTGCAAGTGACCCTCGTAACACTGCGTCACGGCGTATCTTTTGGAACAACGCTAAGCCATTAAATTTTGTGTTAAATTCGGCAAAACTGGGAAATAGACTCTTGATGTGATAAATTGGCTTACGGCAATAACGCCTAGGGTAGATCGAGTATTTTCGACAGGCACAAGCTATTTCCGGAGAGAAGAGAAAATGGTCAAGACGACGCACGTTCAGGACGACCATTGAGCTCCAGAACTGAAGGAAATGTGAGGAGAATGAAGAATATGCTGGACAGTGATCGCAGATTAACTGTTCTCATGATTGATGAACTTGGCATCGTGAAATCCCAAGTGCACACAATTGTGAGCGAAAAATTGCAAATGAAGCACATCTGCGCAAAGTTGCTGACACGCGAGCCACAGTCTTCCGCCCGGCGGCGTACCTTGTCCAACATCGCAACCCTGCCTCAGCTTCTCTACAGCCCCGACGTTGCCCCACCAGGCTTCTTCCTTTTCCCCCAACTCAAAAGAGCCCTGCAAGGATCACACCACGGCTCGGTGGAAGCGTTACAACCGGCCGTGACGAGGGAGCTTAACAGCATTCCAGCTGCCACCTTCCACGAGGCGTAAGAGCTCCAAATCTGGATGTGGATACAGAAGGATCCTCTTTTGAAGAATATTAAGCGCGTGTATTATTTCTGTCAATAACTTTTTTGTAATTGACTTCGACTACTTTATGGGCAAACTTTGTACATATAGTATAGGCATATGGTGTCAGGAGATATTACACCATATTTCACTGCAAGGGCATGATGGGTGATGTGTGCTGTTAGATTGTGCCGGCTTAGGTATTTTCAATGTATTTTTGTAGTTGTTGGTAGCAATCAGCTGATCCTGGATGACATGAATAAATCCCTCAGTCTCCCCAAAGAGAGGCCCATCCCGAAGCAACGCATCTAGGCGTCTCTATCTGTATTTTCCAGGGAATGGGAAGTCTTATTAAGAGCAGATTTTATTTTTTTAATTATTTTTTAATAAGCATGTTAATTTCTTTGCAATTTTCAAAAATATAGAGACTGCTGAAATGTGTCATTTTTAAGAATATTATGCTTAATGCACTATGCGAAAGTAATTAAACAAAATTATTGTAGCCGTTCCCGAAAAAAATGAGTGTTTAAAATTGCCTACAATTCACGCAAAGTTACGCGAAAAACTAAGTTTCAATAAATTGTAAATGATCTAATTTCAAGATGCCATTGAACAACGGATTTCATTAAAAAATTGGGGCGTTTTCTGAGAGTTCTTTTCGCTATCCGAGAACGAAGTTTAACAAAAAATGTTGAGCCATTTTTGAGGAAATTTTAAAAACGATGTTGAGGTTTCATCTAAGTTTCCTAAAAATCAAAATATATGCTTGGTGGATGGCGTGTAAGTATAATAAATGAGTAGTCTGTCTTTGAATTGAGCCTTTCTCTCCAGCCACGCGTTGGTGTAGAATTTCCCTTTCTACTAACATCTCGTAACACCTGATACCAGGTAGCGGTTTTTACGAAATTCCGCCTCAGAATGTTTCAGCAGCGGCAGCGATTCCTTGGGGCAACGCACTTCCGCACGCGCCAGTACTCAGAGACATCGAACCCGTTCGCGTCAGGTGCAATGGTCGGGAAAGCAGCGGACATTAATTAAAAACGGAGTAGCGCGGTGAGGAATGCACTGCAACAGGGAGTGTTCAGCTGCAAAAGAAACTGACATCACAAATCACCCAACGGGGATGACTCCGGTTAATACGAGACATTTACTAGAGATACTCACTACATGGTATTTACGAACGACAGAAACGGACACGACACCAATAGATACGGGCCCAATTTCAAGCAATGTCTATTACATGAGTATCATATAGAGGTTGAAGAATAAAAGTTATGAAGACACCACCACAAACTTCAGAGAGTTCAGTCGCAGTGAAATACAAGGAATCTCACCCTATGGGGTAATTACAATCGACGAAGTTCCAGTTACCGTGGATTGCTAACAACAATGATTCATATCGTCATTGGACAGCCTAGAAGTCTCACTCTGTCTACCTCTTTATGAGTGTCGACAAACTCAGTCCATTCGATAAAAGTGAAAATCGGCATATAGAAAATAAAAGTATCAGGGATTCCGATTACAAGAGTAATGTCATTTTCTCGGGAGATGAAAAGCGGCATTTAGAAAATAAAGGAGCTAGTATTAGAGGCGCTAATGTATCAGATGTAAGTTGTTATTGTAAGTATAATTCCGGTTTCCGGAGGCCAACGCCCAGAATACGTGATCATAACCATTGATGATGACAACAATTACGCCGTTATGCCTGTCTCGAATCCATTGTACCCATGTTCCATGCATGATTGCACCATTCGAAATACAATAATCGTCAGCAGGAGAAACAATATCCGTGAAAAATTTTACCTCAAAATATCGGGGAACAAAACGATCTCACAGAGAGGAATTCTGACGCCACGTTCTTCTCCATCCAAGAGAGTAGCCACCCACTGGTTTAACAACTAATATAATTTATAAATTCCAAGCAGAGTGCAGAAGAGTACGCGAAGACAGGTGTCATGCATTACGGCGTAGCTTTCTTTCGTCACAAAGACTGCGACAAATCTAGTCACTGGGCAACTCCACGGACGGTAACCCCACCCTTGCATTGCAAACCTGAGAAACACAGGAATGCATCCATACCCCATAGCCATACTCAAACTTTCCTTTTCTTAATTTCTCATTTACATGGTCTGCATTAATGGTGATGATCAAGCACTTAGACGTGTTCTTCCTCCGTTTCCCTGACATATTCTCTCACCTTTCCCATTTTTATCTGTTCAACATAAGTACCTAATTTAATGCATGTTTTCTTATAGAAGTTATTTCCAGCAGCAATAACAACAGCACTTCCAACAGCACTTCAGACACCAATAACAACGCCAGCCAGTTCAGCACGCGAAATCGTCGACACATCAGCTTCCACACTGACCTAAAATTATTGCTCTTGGTTTTTGGTTTCCAACTCTCGGTCCCGTTTGATGTTCTCTTAGCCGAGGATCGCCTATTGTTTTAGTCCCATTGGAGTGCGAGGGACCCTAGGGCCCAGTGGAATGGGGGCCGCATTAGCCAGGCCCGAGAAAGAGCAGCTGTCGCCATGAGAAGCAGCGACGGCCCCCCCCCAGACGCGCCTGGAGAGGGGGGTGAGGCGGTCGTGTAGGACGAGAGACTTCGCCACCAGAGGTCAGCAGGTGGTGGATAGCTTGCAAGGGGCTGCGTCTCCGGGCGGTCCATGGGAGGCGGCGCAGGTCGCGCGATATGGCGTCCCTTGTACGTTTCAAGTAGTTATTGTATGATTATAGGTTAATTAAATGTAATGTCTAAATCAGGAATTCTTTTACTGGTCGACGGACCAAAAGCTCCTTAATGCAAGCGTCCTGTTTACCCATCAGACTTTCAGGTGTAGGCAGCAGCGAACATCTACGACGAGCACTTGACTATATATAGTCAAGTAGTGAGATGGCAAAAGTCATGGGATGTCTTCTAATATCGAGTCGGATCTCTTTTTGCGAAGAGCAGCAACTCGACGTGGCATACACTCAACAAGTAAACTGAAGAGTCCTGCACAAATATTGAGCAATGCTGTCTATAGCCGTCCATAATTGCGAAAGGTTCTTGGTGCAGGATTTTGCACACGAACTGACCTCTCGGTTAGGTCACAAATGTTTGGTGGGATTCTTGTCGGGCGATTTGGGTGGCCAGATTATTACCGGAAATTATCCAGAATGTTCTTCCAACCCAATCGTGTACAATTGTGGCCCGATGACATGGTGCATTGTCATCCATAAAAAGTGCATCGTTGTTTGGAAACACGAAGTCTGTGAATGGCTGAAAATGGTCTCCAAGCAGCTGAGCATAACCATTTCCAGTCAATAATCGGTTCAGTTGGACCAAAGAATGCAGTCCATTCCATGCAAAACAGCCTACATCGTTATGGTGTCGCCACCAGCTTGTATTGTTCACAAATTTAGTCCATGGCTTCGTGGGGCCTTCGCAACACTCGAACCCTACCATCAGCTCTTACCAATTGAAATCGGGACTCATCTGATCACCCACGGTCTTTCAGACGTCTATGGTCACGAACCCAAGAGAGGCGATGCAGGTGATGTGCTGTTAGCAAAGGCACTCGCGTCGCTCTTCTGCTGCCATAGCCAATTAAAGCCAAATTTCGCCACACAGTCCTAACGGATACGTTCGTCGTACGTTTCACATTGATGTCTGCTGTTATTTCACGCAGTGTTGCTTGTCTGTTAACACTGTCAACTCTACACAAACCTGCAATAAGATATTCTCGGTACACTATTGTCACTGTGGATCTCGGAGTATTGAATTCCCTAACGATTTACGAATGCAAATGTCCCGTGTGTCTAGCAAGCATTCCGCGAGCAAAGTCTGTTAATTCCTGTTGTGGGGCCATAATCACCTATGAAACACTTTCGCATGAATCACTTGAGTAGAAATGAAAGCTCTGCCAATTCGCTGCCCTTTTATGCCTTCTGTACTGGATACTATTGCCGTCTGTCTACATTGGCTGTATCGACAAAAATTGAATTCAATGGCATAGCCAAAAAGTTTGTTTTCGATGCAAGAACAACATCGTCACCAATAAATTTTGAAAATTGGGACCAGACCGTTTTAAAAATTGATTTAGGGGTGACAAAAACCCCATGAACATCCCAGTTTTCGGCCTTTTTCAATAACAAAACAAACAATAAATATTGTTTAATGTTATATTTATTATCGGATTTTTTGTTGAGCTAGTCCCCACATATCTTGCAACAATTTTAGGATCATCAAACTTTACTTATTTGACTCAGTGTGCCACATTAATCCGAAAAGGGTAATTTTTACATTAAAACTATAGAAATAGACACTTCAAAAGACAATATCTCAGTAAATTTGTATACAAAATACTTTTAATTGTTTTCTTCTTCTCTAGCTCTACAGCCCTTAGTGAGTCTCAGCTTCACGCACAACAGCATTCCATCTTCTTCTGTCTTCCGCTGTCTTCTTCCAGTTCTTCATGTTAAGGCCTTTCAACACATCGTCGTTCCATCTTTTTTGGGGCGGCATCTCCTCTGCTTGATTTCATTTATTTAGTCGAAAACATTAGAAACTGTATGTGACGTATGGGGAAGAAAATCAACGCACGTTATCTTGAGTTCCAGAACCCCTTCCCAACATTTGAAATATAAATAATTGAAGTATGAATAAAAGTTAAAATAATAATAATAATAATAATAATAATAATAATAAATTAAAAGAAGCCGGTCCGGATGGCTGAGATCGTTAAGACAGCAGTGCAACAGGATCTCGGACAAAAAGATCGCCGATTCGAACCTCGCCTCGGGCATGGTTGTATTTGTGTTCATCCTTTCACACCCTATCATCACCATATCATGTCATCTTCACAGTTACCATACCGTTAAATGCAATAGTGGTCACTAACGGCCTCTGCCCCATGTGTTACCACAGGACGTATTAAAGATTTCATTTTCGTGTTGCATCTTATTGATTTATTTTTAAATAGTATTTGCATATTTTTATATGCTTTATTCTCTGCCTTTGCACGTTCTTTAATTCTCTCCCTCATATAATTCTAATTACCAATAAAGGTGTTCCTAAATACTTGAAATTGGTAACTCCTTCAAAGTTTTTATTCAATATTTTAATATGTTGAAGGGTCTTTCTTTTGTCTGATCTACATCAGACAAAAAGTACCATATACTTTCTCTTATTCTATTCATTTACTAAAAGGCCTATCGTTTCCGCTTGTCTTTCCATTTCTTCATAACATGTTCTTAAACTTCTTTTATTTTTAGCAATTATTCAAATATTAAGTAAATATTGAGCAATTATGCAAACTTTTAATATGATTAAAGCCTGAAATCCAAACTTTTCGAACCTTGCTTCGAATAATTTAACCAATACACTGCAATTGGCTAAAATTGTTCTCTGCGTCATCGCTGTTAAAGATACATATTTGAGTCACAATGCTGATCAGACACAGTTATTCATTGTTAGACTGCATTGAACATATTTGCGGAGATATCAAACGGGTTTGGAAGTTACTAGGCAATAAAAAGTACTATATGGCATTTGGAAGCTCATAAGCTATTTTTCCTCTTTGTTTCGGTGCGTGCAACAGTGCCCACGTGTGACATCACGTCCGGCGGTCATATAGAGTATAAAATATGTGAAATTACACGTAATATGTAATTTTTATTTTCGCCTTACTAACCATGTAAAGAGAAAATATTGTAATGACGCGGAAGAAATAGGTGGTTTTTCGACAGAAAAACTCCTATATGTGAAAAGTGAATAAATATTCTTCCTAAATGAAGGATGTTTTACAAAAACCAAAGTAGTCCAAATCGGGATTGTTCAGGAGGCACAAAAAACGTTTTACTATTGAAGTACACAATGAAAAATTGATGCTTTTTTGTATTTAGGTATATGTTTTATGATAGCAAAAGATTTAGGATACACATGATGCTCAAATTCATACCATTACAAGAAATGCCAACAATGACAAAAAATAATACATGTATGAGTAAATTGTTTACTAAATATAAAATAAAATTATTCATTGATTACTCCAGGGAATCATAGGATGTGATTTACAATACTGCTGAAACAAACAATAAATATAATTCCTTTTTTTCATTTCATTTTAACACGTGCTTTCCTCTTCAAAAAAGAAAATTAAATTTCTCACGGAAAAGCAATTCTGGGATAATATACGCGATTAGAACAGCATGTAAAACCAAACGAACACTTTCTTTCAGTTCTATGAATAATAACGTATCTTTCCACCTCATCTACAAAAACTACAAATCATTGTTAAGAAAAGTCATAAGGCCGGCTAAAATCATGAAACACGGTCAGGATATTTTTAACTAAAATAACAAAAGAAAAGCAATGTGTACTATAGTAAAAATACGACCAAATCAACTAGAAACCTTGCAGAGAATGTTGTTATAAAAGGTAACGATAGAGATGTGAACGATCCGGCAACTTTTGCTAGTTTCTTTAACCAATATTTTCGAGAATTACTGCTGATCACACAATGGGTTTTAAGCCACAAAATTCAAAATCAGAAGTTTTTTCTGAAAATATAGACACGATGTTCGTTTCTGAAACTTTTTCCTATGATATTCTCAAAATAATCGGTGAACTAAAAAATTAATATTCGGCTGATTTACATGAATTTCTGGATTGTTTGTTCAAGACAGCTGTTCAACACTTGTTAACTCACATATTTAATGCAACCTTACGCATCGGAACGTTTCCAGATATTTTCCAAACAGCTCAGTTTAAACCACTTCAAAAAAGGTAACGAAAATGAAATTAAAAAGGCGCCCGCTCACCCCCCTCCTGCCACAAGGCGGATACGACCGGGTTCATCGTTCTGATGAAACAGCTGCAACGTTTTTAACGCCAACGCAGGGCGCCTGTGGATCGTGTCAGCGCGTAAGCAGAAATGTTATGAATAAGAGAGGGAGGCTGAGCTCGAGAAAAAAAGTGAGGACAAGCAGAATATGGGTGCGCTGACTGTCTCTCCGTCTGTTCTGTCAGTGGTAAACGCTAGCGCCCTTTTATCAAAATTGCCTCCAATTTTTTCCTAAAGAACGCTTAAAACAATCGTGCAGGTTCCATTTTCCTTGAAATGCATGATTTTGGCGAAAATTGTAAAAGTTCAATTTTTATTTATATTTATGTTTCGGAATCTTCCTATAACTAAAGTACAGAAGGCACTTGACGACAAAACGTCTGTCTGTCCGCTCGTCCATCCGTCCGTTTGTCAGTCTGTGAAAAACAGCGGCTAAATCGTTCAGCCGATTTTCTCCAAAATTGATATTACCTAATCGATCTCTCTGATGTCACGGCCCACTGAATTTGAAACTGATATTTTAATTTTGGGGAATACTTTACATGAAGCCACTGGGACAATTTTAAAATAAAAAAAATGGCTTCATCGTCTTTGATTTAATTTTATTGTTGGATAGTGTGAAGGACGTTTAAGAGAATGGTGCAGATCGTTAAAAACTCGGATGTTTCGAAAATTGCAAATTTGCAAAATTTTTTTTTACGGAGTCTTCCAACAACTAAAATATTTTTATTAAGAGATTTTCCTCTTAATGAAAGATCTATTTTGAAATAAGGTCATGTACAAATTTTCGAAAATGTGAGTACTTTTCGCGTAATTCTGCGCGAAAATACGGGCTTGAAAGTACGTACACCACTAATTTTACATGTCGAAATATGTTTCTCATATAAGAGTATGCAAATATTCCTGGAATCGTTTACACGTGAAATAAAACAAAGTAAATAAAGTTGTCAAACGTTTTCGGTTACCTCCTGCTTCTTGGAACCTGTGAACTCGGAATCAAGAATGAGCGCCTAATTTGTGCGAAGAAATCATGTTATATAGTTCGTGTTTCAGAGTTGATCGACATCTTGTAGAATTACCTTAGAGGTCGTGCTTCGTGCACCCGAGCGGAGATATACACCGTGTAAGAGAGACACACACACCCGAGACCTATGCACTCGGGCTTCTCAGTAATACTCCTTTCGAATACGCCACTATCAATAGGTGGCGAGCGTTTTCCCTACATTGAGATCAACTACAGACGATATTGGGGTGAGTGAAGAGTGCCGCCCCCCCCCCGTGAAATTCTTTAGCTGGTGACAAGAATATGTGACTCGAAACTCGTCACCAACTTGGCCCTCCGTATCATCACTGCTGCTGCGAAAGCAACGTACGATGATGGATTTGGCGGGGGAACCATGACCTCCGTTTGAAGATAAGTCGTAAAATGTGCTGTACGCCTGTTCACGAACTTCAAGTAAACAAAACACTGCATATTCGACGTATGTATTTTATATTTCGTAAGAAAAAAAATTATATTGTTGGAAAAGACTAACTACTAGTGCAATGACGTGTGTCGAGGCAGGCAGAATATTCTCTCAGCCTCGTTCCATACCCATCTGATTGTTGGCATTTTGTGTGCGACACTGACAAATGCTCGTATGGGGGCAATTACAAACACATTTTTTACGTATTTTCTAGTTTTGTTACATATTTTTGAAAAAGTAAATACATAAATATCAATATTTTGAATTTTATTTCAATACATTGCGTTTTGAAACAAATGCAACGTACCATTAATGAACTTAGCTACAAGCATTTTCAGAAGTTTTTTTTCTCTTAATATGTCGCGCGACACACTACGCAATTCACTACATGAACCTCACATAGGGCTGTGAACGTGTAGCATTCTGAATAGAACGCTTGACTAAAAAATAGTCATTTTTTGTATATTCTATTCATTATTAATTTACTTCTTGCGTCATGGGCACTTGAAAACTGCAACATATTTTGATAATGCTCAAGACACTTGACGCAGAGATAAACTATGGATCTGTTTGAGAGTAATACTACTGTATACGTCTAAAATAGAAGCGGTGCATGTTACAGGATTGCGTTGACAATATCTAAACTCTAAAAAAGTGTGCGTGTGTCTTTTACACGTATTTAAAAAAAATTAATAACGATCAGAAATAAACAATCTTCGTTCTACTCCTCACCTATCGAAGGTATACGCTCCACATTCCGGCCGTTTGGAAAAGTGGGGAGCTTCCCAATGTTATTTTAGTTTTGTTTCAGTGGTTCCTACTGAAGCAGTAGAGACACTTCTTAAGGTATGCATGTATGTGCGTAACATGGAAGGACTATGTAACGTGGAAGGTGATAGATTATAGGCGACGGGATGTCTCTGGCATCGCAGAGCATGGGAGCGAGAGAGCGGTCGGTACGAGTGCATAAAAGAGTTGGCGGAGGGATGCTGGATTCAGGAGCGGCACAGCTGAGACAGCAATCAGCAATGGCTCAGCGCCTGTAGGTCAGCCTGCTGCTGACTGTGTGTGTAAGAGGAGAGAAAGGGAGAGAGAGGGAGAGAGGGAGAGAGGGAGAGAGGGAGGGAGAGAGAGTTCTCGCAAGCTCTGTTACATAACAATGAAGAATTTTTTTCTTTGTTTTTGGAAACAACCTTCGGATCTCAGCGCACCTTCAACTTTTATGCACGCTCATTTTTTAAAGCTCATTAGAGCAAAAGCAAGAAAGAACGGCAAAGAAAGAGGAGGGACGTTAAATGGTCAAAGAAGTCCGAAGCGCCTTTAGGACATAAAGTACGGTACCTGTACGGTTCAAAATAGCAATGTTAGCCATTCTTTGACGGAGGTCAAACAACACCGCAAGGGACCTTGCACCGTGTTAACGGACGCTACGAATATTACCTCTAGCCATCACCCTCGGGCATCCTGGTATTAAACATAAGGTTTCTTTAATAAAAACGGGTTTGTTTTATATAAAGCGTTTAAGCCCAACAAGGGATTTAATTATTTCTATAAATTTGTTTTTTTTTTCAAACAACCTTTACAAATGTACTTCGTGAACATGTACTACATTTGCACAATGACGAGACCAGTGTTATTTTTCCTTCTTTTCGTCACGTCTACGTGAGACACTCTTCTGTACCAAGAAAACTTTTTAATCTTTATCTTTATCTTAATCCACTCATATTAACATAAATAACAGAATATAAATGTTTTACAATAAGAGATAATCATAATACAAATATACGTCTGTTAGTCCCCTTCAGACCAGTTATATGTAGTACGTTTCACACAAGTATATTTTACAATAACCTCCAATAAAACATAGAACGACGTCTTGGAAACGCGGAGACCAAAATGCTAGCGCAAAAAGGTAAACTATAAATGCGCTACATCGGCAAAGATGGCTCAGGACTTTAGCTGACGCCACTGTTGTGCCTCTGTCCGGAAGGTGTTCGGGTTTCTAGTTCTGACGGTGGCAGGATTTTCGACACTCGCTAGATATCTAGATCGAATTCAGCCGCTTTACCTGGAAGACAATCCTCAAGGCCGGCTGGTCTGATCCGTGGTTTCTCTGATCAACAGTCCCCTAACAAACGGGCCACGACTATTTCCTTGCCCCACACTCACCCCTTACGTACACACACTCACATGCACCTCACATGTCGGGAGCTTAGAGCTCGTTTCGGCTGGGGCGATGGGCCGCTGAAGATCACCGCCACCTCCTGAGCGACCCATATCCTTATCAGTTGACGCACCCGGAATCACTAATCAATCAGTCAATATGCGTCACTCCATGCAAGAACCTAACGTAACACATACGATGATTGAAAGTAAACTAGCTAAACGTACTCCGAAAGTGCTGGGCGGCCGACTCAAAACTCGCGCGCACGCCTCCTCCCACGTTACACATGAAGAGAGGGCGATTTTGTTGGAGCTCTGTGAATGATCTTGTTTTTTGTTATTTCCTACCCAGCATTTCTACTCCGGCGATACGCTGTCATTTCGACGGCAAACCATGTAACCTGGCATCAAAACTCCATTTTCCTGCTCTTACCAGATGATGGGATTGTTTGTTTGTTTATTGTTTTTTGTTGTGTTTTGACTGACGTAATTGCTCTGTGGATAGATCGATATTTCTTCTTACAATCGCAAGTAGTTTGTTTGAAATACGATGGCAGAACACTAACACTTAGATACAATTAAAAAATATGTATTTACTTAAAATTGTTTTAAAATTGTATTATTTAATACCTCGACAAGTTTGTTCCTTCCCTATGTAGTTATTTTAAACGATAATGTCTATCTAAACACTAGCACTAGATAATTACAGAATAAATATAAAAAATAAATTCTTATTACCAATTCGTCTAAATGTTTATGTCTACCGTTTGTGTTTATAGTACACTTCATGTCCATTCTCCGTCGACACTACCTGGCACACTTCACGACTTTCTCGTTCTGAAGTCCACTCCACTTCACCACACACTCCTTCCATTGAAGCATGACTAGCATAATCATTCGATTGCGCATTTAATCATAACCCAAGAAAATAGTATGAAAAATAATTGCTGTCATAAATGCTTAACATATGAATGCATAAAATGTACGTGTATGGTTTACATTGTAGGGCCGTATTCCTACGCTTTTTGTCAGGTAGGATACAACGTTCATTACGTTTTTTAAATCAAACTTTTACACCGGTGGCGAAAAGGGATCGAGGCTTCACGTAGGCGACGTATTCCAAGCCGTCCTCGTTCTGTTACGACTCATACGAAACTGTATTCACTACCATACACTTTCCTGCATGTTCCTGCTCCATCCTCCAAGACGCCCGATCCTATGTCCAATATGACACCTTCCGAGTCAGCGCGGACATATATGTTGTTTATTCTTGTATATTTGGCATTCCGTCTCACCAACCTTGCGTCAAGCCCTTGACATGACTGACAGTTTTCGCCGTGGCGTTCGCATTGTGCCTTCTACGGACAAACGGCTCCTTGGAGAGAAGCCTCATGAACGTTTTCTGCCACTTCTGCTGCCGATTCGCCCTGCCTACGCTCTTGGCAACTGACTGCCGCTGTCACTGGCATTGGTGCTCGTGACGTGTATGACGCATTGAAACTATTGGGACGATGCAACGCTGTAGCCGGACACTATTTAGAGCCAAGCACACATACGAATAAATATAATTGTTTGCGACACATATAGTGTTAAAGACTTTTTTAAGAATAAAATTTCCCTCAGGCACCGGTCGGACATTGCAGCCCTTGAGGAGAGGCTCCTACCGTGTACACGAAAAAATAAAGGTCAGTGTCATTCATTCTATCCTGCCGGCTCGTCCGTCATAGCGGCTGCACCAAACCGCCGTTTTCTTTCCCCTGTTGTAAGTGTGGGACACACAAAAAACCACTTTCGGCGTAACCAAAGCGGGACTCTGCACCATAACACTTTTATTTACTCCATGCAGCGTTTGCCAGGGCGAAACTATTTTCTAAAAATGTCTTTAACGGTTAGAAAGCCTTTCTGACATGCATCAATGAAAATAACACACTGCTTTATACTTCATGTTTATCCCCAACGCATGGTGCACTGAGAGAAAAATTTATCTGTTTCGATATTCCTGACCTCAAGTGCCTGCTTCAATCTAACACATAAAACATTGAGGGGAAAACATTGCACCTTCGGCCTACTTGCTGCAGTACTTAACATACCACAAACAGGGACGCCTAATGGACAGTGTCACGATTATCAATAGAAGAGGTGGTCCCTTCACCGTGATCCTCAACCTTTCCTTCCTTTTCGTCTACGCCTACGACTCCTTCTCTATTTTAGATCTACGTCATCGACCACTTACACGTGCTGTTCGGGCCCTCAGCAAAGCAGAATAAATATAATTTTATTTCATACGACGCAAGGCACAACGCCCGACCGTGGCGTCGATAAGTTCACGCCACCGGAAACCGCCCTCGGCTTTCCCAGAAACACACGTGCGAGCCTAGTCCCACTCCGCCCGTTAGCAGTTCACAACGGACGGACCCCTCCACAACACTCTATCACCAAATTCAAATGGCTAATTGAGATTGGCCACTGCCATCCCCTCCCCCTGAGCGCACGAAAACTGGCGATCTATGATGCTCCAGTAGTTAAACCGCCAATTCAGTTCCGCAGCAAGCAGCGCGGGAAGCCACACGTGTGGTCCATGTTGGCGGCCTCCCTGTGTAATTAACATACGTAAAAGTTTTACTGTCCAACCTCGAGCCGTTCCCAGTTGGTACGTGCAACTTCAAGTGCACTGTCTGTGTAGTGTAGGTTATCTGCTACAGACCACTTAAAGATTCAATTTATTGTGCAATCTCGGGCTGTTCCCGGTCCCGGTTAGTATCGTTCTCTTTGTGCGAAGTAGGGCTCCTAACAATTTGTGCGCTACAACTAATTCCACATATTCTGTCTGTGTAATGTTAGGTTTTTGCACAGACCACTCGCACCAGGAAATGTACTAGTGCTGTGCTCAAGCTATCATGTACTATGATCTTGTAACTGTGCCATGTAATCAAGTGCTTAAGTGCAGGGATTATTAAATGTAGTTGTGCAAGAACTTCTTTTCTGTCAATCCAGAACTCCTACATAAATCCTTCCTGAGCTATCAAAGGGGTTTGGGACTGCGCAGTTGACTGTACACATGATACTCCTTTCGATTTCCAACATCCGTTTTATACATCTCCTACCTTGTTTCTGTCGAACGGCTGTAAGTTTCCGACATCGACACTCCCTTCCGTCGCTGCTACGCGAGTCCGTCAACACCGGTCCATCGATCAATCACGGTCCTGCCTACGACCCTCCATCTCAAACTCCCGTTCTTCCACCATCACGCCTCTCGTCCCCTGCCATCCTCGGACTCTACTCACCACCACACTTGTCGCCTTCCTGCCCTCCGCCGGACCCGCCACCCGCCACCCCTTTATGTTGTGTCCGTAAACAGTCTCTCCACTCCCCTCCTTGGATTTTATTTCCTCTCTCTTCCTTTCCATTTTTTCTAAATTTAACATGTGGAGACAAAACTACAAAAATATGAAAATGTTTGTACAGACAACATTCTAATAAAACCTTGTTTTCCTGTGAGCTCCCTTGCTCCAAGGGTGGCCACCTCGCACAGCGCCTCCTTTTTCGTATTTTAAAATGTCACCGCTGTATTGTGGTCGTTTTTCATCGCTCCAGGTTGCCCGTCACTTGCTTGTTCTTGTGTCTCCTCTTCAGCCCCTTCCGGCACAGATCAGTGCCTCTGTCCGGGAAGTCTGAGCGCCCGAGTCTCGTTTCTGACTGGCTTTTCGACACTCGCTAGAGAGGTTGAATTCACTCGCTTTATCTGGAGGAGTTTTCTAGCGCCCAGCTTATCTGGCCGGTGGTTTCCCGGAGCAGCACCCTGGTACTTTAACAAAAACAGGCCACTCACCGCGCGCGCCATCTTTCCTTCACCTTGTTTATCCTATCCTCACTCCTACGTACAATTACATGTACTCCACTAGCAGAACATTTTAGCTTGTCCCAGCTGGGTCCCGCTGAGGGAAGACACATGGTTGGGGTTGGTTCGGTGCCGGGAGGGAAGATCCTCATTCTCACCCAAGAGGGAAGTACAGCTAGGCAATGAAGAGATCTGAAGAATAATCCGGATCCGTTTCAGACCATTGTATTGCATAATATGCATCGCTTAGCACCTCGCCGATACGTGATATATTTTTCGACTCCCTTAACGCTTCCAAACGCAGAGGAAAGTCTGAAAATTTTCAGACATTCTTAACGAGATCATGCGTCCCAGAGCATACCCAGATCCTCACTGATTACACCAAAACATTCAACTTCTAAAACTAAAGGGCAATCCTCAGATGATCAGTATTGTTCTAATGATAATCTCGAGTCGATTACTTTGCCACAGTCTCTTTCGCGACTTCAGTTTGCTTTCCTCAAGCCCATGGTGAATCTCCAATTTTATCAAGAACCAGTACACGCGAATTCCCCTCGCATCAACAATCCCAGATTCTCACATATGGAGACACACAACTTACTCCCGTGGACAGAACAAGAATCACCTCCAACACACATCTTCGGTTATGCCTTCCCTCCTCCGCCCAAGAAGGAAATTATTCCGTTTATCTTCCAGAGCACTTAAAAAAATTACCGCAGCTGCGTACGACAGCAGACGAGACTCAACAGACAATACAATTACATCATCTCTTCTCTGGTGAAGGAGCGCGCGCGCAAAGTCAACTCGCCAATCTTCAAGCGCCTGCCGCCATCTTTGTGACGTTTGCCTCGCGCAGCTGCGACGGGGATGGATGAACGGCCCCAAGAGTGCCTCCACGGGCCTGCAGGGCCGGCGAGGTGGCACCTCTCCCTCTCTCTCAGGCGCCCGTCTCCTCGCCTGCCTTGAAACACCTCGGTGGTGACACCATTGCCCGCCGCAGGATGGGTGAACGGCTCCACTGCCTCCGTTGCGCGGCAGGAAGCGGGGGCGGAACACCGCTCTCTCTCTCTCTCTCTCTCTCTCTCTCTCTCTCTCTCTCTCTCTCTCCGGGACACATCTTCTCGTCTCTACCTTCACGCACCTGGTCGGGTCACGCGATACCCGAGTTCGGCGCATCCGGCGGGGGAGGTCAGGAGGCCGGGAGCGGGGGGATGGAAGCGGGGGTGGAGGCGTGAGGGTTGGGGGCGGGGGACAGCGGGGTGGCGCGGCGGGAGTGGGCCGCGAGCGTTTCCAGTTCCTCAGACGACCGCAAGAGAGCGCGACACTACGTGGCAGAAAGGGGGGCGGCATCTCTTTCTCTCTAGGGTACAACGACATCCATTTCTCTGCATCTTATGAAGCGCTTGACGCGATAGCGTAGTGGTGAACGCAGGTGTTGTAAATCCAAGATCACCGCGCGGTTCTATTCCCGCCGCTGTCGCGGGCAGGCGTTTTTCAAGGAAGACTGGGGTATCGCTACACCCGGCCCCCTCTCCCACTTACAGATAGGCGAATTGACGGGAGCTACACTTCCTCCCTCCCACACCTCTCTATGTCCAATGGGGAGCGCCGAGTTACCGGGAGGATGCCTCCTCCTGCATCGCCCTCCCTTCGCCCAAAACCATCTTGATCAGGTTCTTCGTCCAGTTTTCTTAATTCCTTGAGCAAATGCTGAGACGGCCTCTTTATTTTGCTTTTGGACATAAATGTAACTTCATTATCCGTGACGTCTTCTAGAATTCACTGGGAAATGTAGTTATTTAAATTATCGTTCTCCATGTTGTCGCAGCAGAAGGCAGAAGTATATTCCTTCACGAAGGACATGATGAAGTATAAGAGTCCAAATCAATATTTGATTTGCCTTTGAAAATAGATTTTATCACATCGGAGCGAATATTTTGTTAACAATTCCTGCCAAAAACGCTCATTTCTTTCTGTATTCAGAATTCAACATTTGTATACGTTAGAGTACGGATCTCATAATTAAGAAAATGTGCACAGAATATAATTCTCTCTGTAGCACGTAACACAGTTTTTAAATGTTTTGGCAGAAAATAAATAAAATAATTTTAAAAATATTGAAAAAACTCATCACATTCACCACTATTATCATCTTCTTTTTCAATATTCTGTTCATTGTCAGAAAGAATTCCATGAGACAGAGTAATCCTCTTCAGCACATCCACACAAAACGTTCGATATAGTTGTAGAAGGTACTGAAAAAGATTACGATCTTTATATTTAGCTGCTCTCCAGGCGAGATCCTTGTCATAGAGCTCTTCAAGCTTGGGGAATTGTTATGTTTGTAGTAGTTTCTTCCACTAATAATATGATTATTCCTTGACCATAGTAAGAATTTCTCAACCCATCACATATTTATTTTTCATCGATTTGAATCATTCTCACTTAATAATATCTCCACCTAGGGAGTACACGACCTTGGAGTTGGTGAAGGAGCTTGAATACCCCCGTGAGTCTGCGAGCTATGTCGGCGGTAGCCTGGGTACTGGCTACCTCCCTTCCTGCATAGGTTGAAGGTGAGGGGTCAGATGAAGTACTCAACTCAGAGAAGAGCGCCAACGGTATTTTGGAAGAAGAAGAAGAAGAGGAAGAAGAAGAAGAAGAAGAAGAAGAAGAAGAAGAAGAAGAAGAAGAAGAAGAAAGGAGGATTGATGAAGATGGCGGAAGAGGCACATCGCACACAAGCGCAGCGTCTGATACGCAGCGGCCGGCTGCAAACAGCGTCTGTCACCATGTTAGAACCGTCTGCATTCATAGCGGGAAGTAATTAGAGACGGACGGGTCATGAACCCATTGAGCATATTGTCTCATATTTACAACTACGTGTCTCAGGGATTTTATTTCTACCCATTTGATTGTGGTGTGTTTCCTGTGTACGGGCCTTCGTAAAAATTATTGTTCAACTTCTATCTGAATTAATTTTCATCCTGTTTACCTGAGACCACTTCATCAATTCGTCAATATCTTTTGACATCTGATCAGTGGTCATTGGATTTCTCGGTTTCAAGGTCCCACAAAATAAGGATTCTGGCTACACCACGTGTTAGAGGATTCTTATTTCTAAATGTATTTGGAACGTATCTGTCCGCTGTGGCCAACGCTAACAGCGTAACCGTTCAGCCGATTTTCGCCAAAATTGATATTCCCCAATTGACCTGGCTGATGTCGCGACCCCTTGAATTTGAAACCGATATTTTAATTTTTGGGGTACTTCGCATGAAGCCCCTGGGAGATTCTCAAAATTTAAAATAAAAAATGGATGCATAGTTTCTGATTAAATTTCATTATTGGATAGTGTGAAGGACGTTTAACAGAATGGTGCTGATTTCATTTTCGTGGAAAAGCCTGGTTTTTCTAAAATTGCAAAAGTTCAATTTTTTTTCGGAGTGTTCCTAAAACTAAAATATTGATCATACAGTTTTTTTCCTTGCCGAAATCTGTTCCTTATAGATAGGTTTTGAAACAAGGTCATGTACAGTTTTTCGAAAATTTGAGTACTTTTCGCGTAATTTAGCGTGAAAATACGAGCGAGAATGTACATGCTGTTTTAGCATCACTAGTTCGTGTTTAGAATCAATACGTATAGTAATTTTGTTCAATATTTAAAAACTGAAGTTTAGAAGCTTAACTCTTCAAGAAGTGTGATATAATTGCTCGCGATAGACCTACAGTGCTACTGAACTCAATTCATTTTCTATTTTTGCATGCACCCCCCCCTCATTAATTAAAGGTACCAGCTGCATTGCAGTGGCATTTAAGCCACTTTTAGTTACCCTCAAAACACATTCATTTGTTTCATTCAATTTCGAACACTTAAGGTCAAAACGGTGTTTGATTTGACGTAGAATGACTCTGGTCCTTTTCAAAGAAAAGCTGATAATGGTAAGACGCTACAGGATAGTCAAGAAACGTCTTCCAGCTTTGACTAACACCGTTTATTTACCATCTTTTACAACGTAGACCATTTTCTCGGTGTTTGATAATCTAAAATTTGGTCTCTTTCAAGATTAGCATTTTCTGATACCGATTTTGGACTTTTGGCTGTTACTGACCCAAAGAACATAATATTCCAACGCGGTGAAAATATTAACGCGGCATGATGGGAACAAAAGAACGAAAGTACTGATATAAAAACTGTAATAGCACCAGAAACCTTGTGACCATATCAAAGGAGTGCCCCACATCTGCTGACCGAAAGCCACGAAAGAAGACAGTCCAGGATTTTAACTGAGATTTCGGAAAGGACGCATAGTGATTCAGATACCCTGGGCCCGGGTCTTGGAAGTCTAGGCATTATGAAAACAGAGGAAAAACAAAAAGGCCAAAGACAGCGACAAATAAAACTGTAACAATATCGTACAACATCGAGGATGACGGCGATGTTATTTTGGACTCCTTCGACTCTGAGGTCGAAGAACTGGGTGGCAGCACTTCAAATGCACGCCATTTTTATTGCATAGGGTGTGTTGAATAAAATTTAGATTCTTACCAAATGTTAAAAGAGGTTGAAAGAATTCTATAAAATGTTTCCAAAAATAAATCTCGAAAGATATCGAAAAAGATAATATCGTTATAAAACTACTACCTCTGGTGGAATAACAAGAACACAGGAAATAAAAAAATAGATTTTCATTTCAGTGGGCTGAAAGATATGCTTTTGTAAATACGCAAGCATTATACTAAGTACACGATGTTATTTGTACTTACCACTTGGGAAAAATCTCGTGCGTGAAATGTATGAACGCACTTCCTGCGCAGCTTTGTGAAGGAACACTTAACAAGATTGGAGTTTTTGTACGTGAAAACGCTAGAATTTTGGAATTTGGAAGTTACACCAGCTCATAAGAAGCGTCGCAAAACCTCTAAATTTTAATACACAGTGTGTCCCACCAACTATTGGCCACACCCATAACTTCTAAACGTGCTATCGAATTGCAGGTTTCGCTGAATAATGCGGAATCATGGGGCAAGTAAGATGTAGAGAAATTGTCTCAATATTCAAAATCACATGTCAGAAAGTCCAATTTTACACTCAAATTATTATGAAAATACTAACATATGAAACGTCATTGTATTCCTCTTTTCATGATCTATCCATTGCTGGTGAGAAAAATATATAGTTCCATTAAAAAATCAAAGATTTTCAAATTTCTCGAAAACTAAAAATATTATAGACAATTTCTCTACGTCATGTTTCTTGCCCCATGATTCCGCATTGTTCTGCAGACGCTGCATTTCGATATCGTGAACCGTTTAGAAGTAATGGGGTGATCACTAGTTAGTGGGACAGCTGAATGTAATTATTTTTGGTACCCCATAACCACTCGAAATTAAGGTTCCAAAAACGGGGCTAGTAAAGTTAGCACATCCACATACTAAAAGTTCAAAATTTTAAGTACTGTCGAAACAATTGAATTTTGGGCTCCTGTGGGCCACTTTTCAAAACTTTGCACCTCACCCCCAACAAAGAAAACAAAAAATCAAAATCACCCGAATTTCTCAGAAATTCTTCCGTTGTAATTTTGGGCTAATTATGCGCTCTGAAGTGCCACAAAAACATTACTTTAGGTACCCCACAAGCCCGGCAAATTAGAGTTTCAAAAATTGGTGGTGGTAAAGTTAGTACGCACACTTA
Organism: Gryllus longicercus; assembly: GCA_038098605.1. NCBI lineage: Eukaryota > Metazoa > Arthropoda > Insecta > Orthoptera > Gryllidae > Gryllus > Gryllus longicercus. Next base: position 2,181,542 of record JAZDUA010000129.1, on the reverse strand, counting down.
CTCAAAATTAGAAAAGGTTTGAACGGTTGTAACTTGGGAATTTTGGGCTCTTTGGGCCACTTTCAAAACTCGTTGATTACAATAGTTCTTTAAAACTTTTCTTGGCTCAATACTAAGCTTTAGAATTAATGTCAAAATCTCAGCTAGGCAATGTTAGAATTATTGTATACTTGAACATTCCTCTTGATATAAACTCCAAGATACATGACGAATGTGTACAACAATTCAAATGTTATTAAATAAAATACGACAAATAAAATGGAACTCGAAAATATTTTGTGCTTATCTGGTTTTTTATGGAAAGCAGAGAAATCAAATGAAAGCGGAGTCAAACGTTCTTCCATCTACTTCCCGGCGCGCTCCAATTACGCTCCAGCTACCTACACGCTGCTCCTCTCATTCCCCCTCTCCGTAATTCTAAAATCCAAACTATTTGACATTTCCTACAAGAAACACACACACAAACACATATGGAATACACAATATAATTGTAGAAGTTTACAACAATGCCTAAAAATAATTTCGGGCTTCTTTTCATCATTTCCTAAAAATGGAAACTGCACAACTCAAGTAATTTAGATTTACGGTATTCTTTCACATTCGTCTCCCAACAAACTCCAAGATCAGTGGCATAGGCTCAATGGAAGCGATTGATGTGTCGCATCCCCAAGTTGAAAGGCTGTTTTAAAACTTTTGCCAAAGGTATGTTCCTGTAGTATATCTCTGTGTTCCGTCTGTATCTTTCCTTTTTTTCCATGTGGCAGCCTTTCCGGTGGCTACTTGTCACCTACGTGGATGTGATAGGCCGAGAAACATCCCTTCAACGGCTTCGCTTCGTAACCGAGGTCATTGAACTATCTCCATGTGCTGCACGGAAGGTGCGGAAGGTCGATTGTGATGCGACGCTGGCTGTCGCATCTCTGACTTCTCATAGGCGCTTCGGTTTCCCCCTCCCTAAGTTTCGCTTTGCCATCGCCTCCTTTCAATACCTCCTCTTATTTCAGTACAAGGTCTGGGAATCCCAGTGGTCACGTGCGAAAGAATGTGAAGTCTAGAGCGAGTTGGAGGGGGAGAAGCCTCGTGACCACACTACATACGCACGCATGTTTGCCAACAGTCCTGGTCCAGGACGTGATTTACGAGACGTAAGGTCATCAGTACTGACAAGGAACTCTTACGTGACTCGTAATAGTTCATTGGAGCCAGCTTTTTCACGTGTATTTTATGTATTATGTTGTGTGTTTTTGCAAAAGTGCTGCGTTGTTTTTGAAACTGCGTTATAGAGTATTAAATATCAAAGAAAAATCATAGTTTTGAAACTCGAACGCAATAATTAGAATCCAACAACTATCGTGCGAAAAGGTGCGACGTGGTGAGTACTTGGTTTGCAGAAGTGCATGAGTTACATGATGCAGAAAACGGTGAGTAAACCCTTCCAATGTCCTAAGAAAGGTTTTAAAAATTCCTTTTAGTTCTCACGTATGCTAGAAGATAACGGGAAATTCACTTCTAATTAAACAATTAGGTTCATGTTACGTTTGTGTATTGTAGTTTTGATACATAATGTGAATAAAAATGATGGAACTGTTGATGTTTTGCAATTACAATAATTCTTGCCGGTCCGGATGGCCGAGATCGCTAAGGCAGTAGTGCCGTAGCGTTCTCGGACCGAAGGATCGCGGGTTCGAGTCCCGCCTCGGGCATGGTTGTATTGTGTTCGTCCTTTCACCCCCTATCATCATCATATCGTGTCACCCCCACAGTTACCATACCGTTACAAGCAATAGTGGTCGCTAATGACCGAGTAGTTGATGCGACCTTAAAAAAAAAAAAAAAAAAAAAAAAAAAAAAAATAATAATTCTTAATGTGACAAGGCTTTCAATTTGCAATACCTGCACTGAAGTAAATAAGGTGGTTTTGATGATGAATGTGGTTTATTGGTTCTGATGATGAATATTTCTGAGAACCCTTGCCTTCGTGGAAGGTCTCAGTTATTTGGGTATTGAGATATCGTAGGTGTAAAGTAAAATAAAATAAATTTAATTTCAAAATACAATTTGTCGAAAACGAATTTGAAGGCGAAAATGTTCCTAGACTTTGATTATGCTATTGGAGTTCATTACAATATCATACAAACATCTATTTCAAATGTATGTAGAAATCTATAATTTGTATTCCACGTTTTTTGTACCCAAAAAATATAATACAGATTGTAAATAAAACATAATGCCACTAAATAGAGAATTTTTTTCATTTCAAAAACCATTTCTACCAACACTTTACGCAAAATATGACTGCTTCTAGTTAAACATCAGACTGCCAATTAGCCATAATAGTGATGTATTTGTGCTTGATACAATATTCTAGTTCATAAGCCAGTGGAATACACTCATTTCTTTTGTTGAGAGGAATTATCGATTTTCTCTTGTAAGCCTCACGGTGCTACCTACTTGTGTGTGTCCTTCGCAGTACTTCCGTGTTTTCGACTCCAGGTCAAAAGGAGATAAGGGGCTTGCAGCGTTGCCACTTAGTAAGAAAAGAAAAATCGCGGCTAAGCAAATTGAACTACTCCGCATTCATTATTCGAAATGGTTCACAATAGCCAAGCCACACGAAAGCGTGTTATCGCAGTACGTAGTAGAAGAGGACCTCTCTGTTTCAGAGGCGGCGAGTCGGTATGGGAAACTAGGTACGGGGCTTTGGCATACTTCAGATGCTGCCCAAGATAAAGTTTTGATAAAAGCAGCGGTGGAAAACCCTTTTCAAACTTCTTCACAACTTTCGAAGAACCACCGGATTTCCTGGATGTTTCAGAACCATAGGCAACAGACTTTCGGAAGCTGGCCTGCGATCCACAATTGCAGCTTGAAAAATCGAAGCTGACAAAAGAACACATTTGCGGAGGAATATTTACATCGAGACTGGGCTATTGTCATTTTCTCAGATGAGAGTATATTCTTCTCTGCAAATAATGGACCTGTTCGCGTTTTCAGGCCCCAAGGAAGCCGCTATGATTCTCGGTTCGTAAAGCAAGTGCCAAGATCAGGTCGTTTCTCAGTAACAGATTGGGGCTGGATGTCATTTCTTGGGATTGGAATGATCCATAGAATCGAAGGCCGCTTAAATACCGCTCAGAACATCCACATACTGACAGATAACATGATCCCACCAGTAAGACAATTGCATTCTGGGGATATAATTCAATTCCAACAGGACCAGTCTCCTATTGATAAGTCGTTTTCGGGTCAATCGTGGTTTGCGGAGAAGCAAGACATTCAGGTTGTTGACTGGCCACCATGTGCACCAGACCTGAATCCTATTGAAAATGTTTGGGCAGAGACAAGACGCCGACATGGCCGAAAACTCGCCTGATCCGGGACCTAACAATGACGACGTGCTCTTGCATCTAATCAAAGAAGCCTGGGAGGAGGTCGTCACAGTCAAAACTATGCGGCGAGACTTGTGGATTTTCTCCCGCGTAGGGTGAGAATGGTAGTAGAAACTGAGGGTTTTTGGATTCCTCGTTAATGTATTCCTTGTATTTTCTAGAATAAGATATTGATGAATAAACAATTAATATAAAAAATCTATAGTAAAATTAAATCAATATATAATTTGGAGAATTAAAAACAAATAATCATAGAACGATAATGAGCCCTTCTCAGAGTTATTTTGTTTCAAAATAAAAATAATAATTTATTTACGCTATAGAGAGAGTACTGTAATACAGTTAATTTGACAAACAAATCACGGATAAGCAAGAAAAAAAATGCGGGGAAAGATTAGACTCGATCCTGCTGCCTAGAGTTCTGGAAGAAACGATTCTACCACTGAGCCAAATGAATTCTCTGGCATTTCGATTACTTGCATAAATATTTTGTCAAATTTCGAACACCGTTTGAAATGTCTTCATCATATTTAGACAATTACAAATAATGTTGATACATGGCATGTCTTCTATCAAACTGAATTAAAGCACGAATTACTGATACAAATATATTGCTTGCATACAAGAAGTCCCACCAACTATGGGCCACCCTCATAACTTCTAAACGGTTACCGATATCGACATACAGTTTTCGCTCAACAATGCGGAATCATGAGGCAAGTGATATGGTCTGGGGATATTGTTTGAAATATTTTTAGTTTTCCACAAATTCAATCATCTTTGATTTTTTAAATGGAACCATATATTTTTCTCGCTAACAATAAATATATGATAAAAAGAGGGATGCAATGATGTAACATATGTTAATATTTTGATAGTATTTTGCGCATAAAATCATACTTTCTGACCTGAGATTTTAAATTAAACGTGCATTTTTTTCTGTAGCTTCCGTCGCAACTGTCGCTTTTGGCGAACGTGACCTTCGCGGCCTCTCCCCGTAAAAGTGCCGGCACCATGAAGGCAACCTTTCCCAAAGGAGACAGTTGAAAGGGGTGCTACAGAAAATCTTGCAGTTTTTATTTAAAATCACATGACTGAAAGTACTAAAAGCATTCAGAAGAATACCGCAGCTATCGCATGTTGCTTGACGATGTTATCTATAATACCTGCCATCGAATTGTGTGCGGAGAACTTACTCAGATTGTTTCCTTTCGCCGCACTGATAAGAATGATGAACGGATGCAGGCAATGCCAGAGCGTTATCTCCGAATGCTTCAAATGTCAATGCTACTGGAATATATGCAAAAATGTTCTAACATTGTGAGAATCGGCGAATTGAGGGGTCTAGTTTCAAAACGCGACTTTTCCACCATTGGTGAAAAATGATATATTAGTTTCAACAGAGGTCCGTCGCAATTATCCGTCGTTCTATAAAATCATTCGTAACAAATTTTGGGTTTTTGTTCACTCCAGAGGGCTTCATAATAATTTCTTAATATCAGAACGCGATCTTACAATAATCTTCATTTCGTTGCAAAGTACGATCTCTCCCATTCAGCAGAGATCCTTGTGTCACGATGTTTTGGCGCCGTATTATATGAAAATAAAAATTGATCATTCTATAGAAATCTAACTGGTCTAAGCATCGATCAAGCTGATACTGAAAATGATTAGTATAGTGAAAGTCAGCTGTTAGAGGTTGCTGATCTTCATATTTGATGAAAAATGCCTCAAGAAATATTGAAATTGTAAGGAAATAATTGTAAAAATACCGCTCTCGTAAAAATATTTAATGAAAACACGTTTGTGTTTACAAAAAAAATTCGTTTTCACCAAAAATACAAACAAAAAAAACTAAATTTCAAAATGAGCCTTTTCCAAATTTTTACCTCAACTTTCTTCATAATGACTAAATATTTCTGAACTATCCTATACTTTTGTTTATATTTCCACTAGCCAAGGGCATTAATCCCAAACATTTAGCTGCAGAAAGTTTTAAACAAATAATATGACATTTTCATGTTTTTCTCAAAACAGACTACAGTGGAAACGTTTCATGTTGAAACTAGACCCCTCAATTAAGTGTTATCAGCCAAGATTCAATTTTTACAAATGTTGATTGTTCCAGGTGGGTTCTTTGTTTAGTTTTTAAATAAAAAGAATTGTAATGTTTTGGTGTTATTGGTCCTGCTCATACCGGCTGGAATCTTTCAGAAATCTCCAAAAGGGCATGGGCGGTTCAAACACCGCTGAGCTAATTGAACTGCTATGAAAAATGCTCGAGTGGTGCAGGGTTAACATATGTTATTATCTCCACACTACATAATGCATTATTTTAATTTCAAATACAAGCGATCAGAATTCTAATATATTCAGAATTGGAATATTTGCCTTCTTCGCGAAAACGAATTTTGACCACTTGATGCTGAAAATTGTGTTAAGACGAATGTAGTATGTTGTAATTTAGTGGACTTTAAGGCAATGTAGAATGGATAAAATACCTACGAGGCCTGGAAATCGAACCCGCCGCTAAACGAGTTTTAGAATTACACTTTGACACTGGGCCATTCCTTCGCTCTTTCGATACTCTTCTTATAACAACAAATTTTGTATTAACGAAACTTGAAATGAACACTACGTTTATTGAAGTTAATGTCAATTCAGTTTCAGGCACAGGAATCAGAATGAAGTGTTTTTCCTCTGTACTACTAATACTATTTAGCTTTCAATGGATGTTAAAGTATGTTATACACTCTCCAATAAAATAAATTTAATATTCACAGTTGGATGTGCAGAACGTAGTTTCGAAAACAAACATTAGATAGCGCTATCGGCAAGCAGGGACGTCTAGCACCATCAACCTCTCGGTCCAATGCATTTTCGACGCGAAACTAATGTTTCCAAGAGTGTACATCGTAATATGGAATACATAAACATATAGTACGATGTCAATTAGATACCTTCGTCTACCTTGTTTAATCTGTAAAACTGATAGTATCTCATTCTCACTGAGCAGGAGACGCCACTGTCCAAGATACTTTTCGAATCAGTGGCGTGCTTGATAATTTGAGTTGGAAAAGCAAATTTGAAGTCCGAGGTATAAAAAACGTAGAACAGTTAAAGGTGATATGAATTTTCACAAAATGTGAATATTAATCCGGGAGAGGCTGCGTCTTGCGTACGAACGTAACTGGTCGCCTAGGGGAAAACGGAATCCAGGGAAAATTTAGTTGCCTAAATGCCTTCCAGCATCATAAACTAATAAAATTCTATATTTATGTGACTCTTACATCCTTAACTTTATTGGTAGAGTACTCTTATGTAAAATTATTAATATAAATGAATAAAATCCATCAAATACGGATGCATAAAACCATTATTTTTCTTTCATATAAAGGCAACTAATAACTTTACTAACCTAACTACTTTACTACAACTAAGTCAACGCGGGTCGTACGACGGCGCGCGGGATACCCACAAGACAAAAATAATTTCTGAAAATTGGCAGACAGCCTGCAAAAGTATGATGAGTAAAGTATTTTGCAGATAGAAGATTAGCAGGAAGGTACTGAAAATCACAGGCTATAAAAGTTTCTCAGACAAAACTACATGAAACAATAAAGTCTGGGGTCCAAGTGCCCTCAAGCAACCCCTTTCGAGTTTAAAGTCCGGTGTATAAGGTACAGTTTTCGTGCAGATTCTCATACAGGTTCTGTACAGAAACGTCAAGATCTCAAACTGGAAGTATAAACGCCAAAAGTGGCACATACACGGTCTGTACCTTTTCTGCATGAATTCTGTAAGAATCGCCACAAGACGCCGCTAGGTTGACTACAGGGTAACAACTGAATTGCGCCGTCCGAATACTTTCAGTGGTGGTATTTCTGTACGTGCGTTAGGCTGCATTTTTAATAAGTATTAATTAACCATGAAGAGCATAGAGAAGAAAAATAGGAAGGCGGGAATTGGGGAGGAGGTAGTTTACGCAATTTCAAGTCACACAAACGCACCTTGACACACCTAACCTCAAAATCGAAATGGCCGATATTAATGGCGTCGGGTTAGTGAACGATTCTACCGTTAGAGGCACTTAAGTCAAACTGTAAGCATTCTGCATGAAAAAATTACGAACATGCTCTGAAGTTTTCATGCACAAATCGTGCAGTCTGGACTGCACGTTTTCTGTACGCCCAATCTGCACGAAAACTGTACCGTGTAAACCGGACTTAACATAAATCCTGAAATTGTTACGATGAGAAAAAATGAAAATGTATCTTGAATGTGTCAAAGTGCAGCTCTATTTGAACTTCAGTTCGAGTCTTCAGTCTTTCTTATTGAGTTCTTCAATGATTAGTCGGTGGGTTTCCTTGTCTTCAGCACTTTATTTACTTTAACTTTAATAGTTTTTTTTTCTTTAAAAGAGTGGACCGATAGATTTGAAAGCTTTTGTTGTTTCTGTTTATTCCTACAGTATTTTTCAATTCAAAGCAGAACGGAAAAAGAACGTTCAGCACTGGCATTTAAAAAAAACAACGTCAAAAACAGTTAAAAACTGAGTGTCACGTATGGGGAGAAGTTAATTTCAAGTTACATTTATTCCAGAAGCAAAACAAGGGGCCATCTAAGCATTTGCTCGAGGATCAGGGAAACTGGTCTTTGACCCAGAAGCTGCAGCACAATACTTGTTACAGGTTTTTTAGAATTACACAATCCAAATGGTAAACAATGCACTAAATGTCGCTGTTAAAATTAATATTACTTTCCTTTTGGGTGCTCGAAATAGTCCCTAATTGTATAGAAACAGATGTTCAGCAGAAAATATTTTACTTGGGTCTTAAACTTTTGTATCAAATTTAATCGTTTAATGCCATCTGGCAAGATGTTGTAAAATAATATACACGTATTCCACGAAGAGAATATACCCCCAGAATATATCTCAGGGGGAATGAACATTCGCGAAATATATACAACGAGCAGTATGAAGGCTGACTGAATTCGAAAGAATTTTGAGAGCGCAGCATAAAGAACTTAATTTAGTGTTCAACTTAATTTAGTGTTGTCTTAATTTAGTGTTTGACTGAATTGAAAGACCTAAAAATGTTGTTACCTTAACATCAGCCAATGGCACACCGTTCATTTTCAATGGAGTACAGATATGTTTATTTGAAATGAAAAACTGCATTGAAACCGTTTTCTTTTCATTTACTATTAATTTGTTACTAAAGAACTAATTTTAAATATTTGGTATTGTACTATTTACGGTTTCTCTATTGCAAAGAATATTCGTATCATCCGCTAAGAGAACTGTTCTTCCGTTTCTAATCGTCGAAGGCATATCGTTTGAGTATAGTAGCAAGAGAATAGTGCCTAAAATCGATCCCTCCACATGCAATTGGTAAAGAATCGGAAAGGTGTGTACATAATGTTCCATTATTCCAGTAAGGTATTTCTACTCTCTGAGACATTATATTACATTATTATTTTTGAACATTCTTGCTAGTCTATTTCTTTACCTGTAAAAGATCAAACATTCCATGTACTTAAAATTATTTTTTTCCAATCCATTTCCTTTGTTTCGGGCCGTGTTGTCATTGAATCCACTTCCGAGGCTATTGCGGTTTCTGTCAATAAGAAGTTAAATCCCCTAGCCGCATTACGAGTGCTGCGCTAGGTGATGGGTTCGCCATCTTACTGCTTCTAAGCCTGCAGAGCAGTTTATTCGCGATGCTGCCCTAGGTTCTTCCGCTCCTTCCGGCGCGTGCATATCACCCACATTGCTTTGGGACCGGTGATGCGTTCCCTCGTTGACAGCAGCCCATCCTGGGCCAAACGCTGCGAGGAGCGGAGTTCTTCTGGATTGCTTTTTCGTCTGGATCTTCACCTTTAGCCTGTTCGGCTGCTCAAGCTACGTTACCACCGGCACAACCTAAAGGATCCACACAAGCACCCCTGACAACGACAAGGTCATGCAATCGCTAGGGGATGATTTACTATTATGTGTGCAATTATTAATAAATTCTTGGCTATCCGGGAGACGCCGTGTCGTTGGCTGGGAAGCCGACGTTTCGCCTGACATGTCGCAGGCTTCCTCAGGGCAGTGACCATGTGGTGCTACACCAGCACATACATTCTCACGTTATTTTTAAATTTGGAATTTTCGAAAATTCAGAGATCAAGAAAAATGAGACTCCAAACATTATTTTAATTTTAATACATTTTTAACATTTTTTTTATTTTTTTTCCCATCTTCTATCCATGGCAAAAAATTTGGAGCGCTTTTTGAGAAAACATTTTTTTCATAAATTGCATTAACTTCAAGTACAAATTACGTGAGAACTACTAATTTCTTGAAAAAATTATACATGACTTTTCCTAAAGACTTAATGTTTTTACACAGACTAGTTCTAAGGCAAAATCTCTATCTTCAATTTTGTAGTTTTCAAATGTAAACATTTTACAATTTTCGATAAAAAAAAGTGTTCGCCGAAAGTGAGAGTAGCACAATATTTTTTATCGTTCCTTGATACACACGAGAAGAAAATATAAAGAAAACAGTTCGAGCGTTTTTTGAGAAAAAATAAAAAACAAAATTGCCTATATTTCGCGCAAAATTACACGAAAAACACTCATATTTTTGAAAAATTTAACATGACTTTATTTCAAGATCTGTCTTGAAAAAATATATTTCATTAAGAAAAAAAACTTTAATATTGTAGTTGTAGGAAGACGCTAGTAAAATTGCACTTTTGCAATTTTCGAATAATTAGGATTTCAACGAACATGAGACTCTCCAAACAAACCTCGAGTTCGATCAGATCGATCGGGGAATATCAATTTTGGAGAAAATCAACTGAACGGGTTGGGAGCTAGCGTTGGCCACAGACGGACAGACGTTTTGCCGTCAATCGATTTTTCGTTATCAAGAACACACACAACTTGGATTCTGGTTTCACCACATTTTAGAGCAAGTACAGGAACATGATTTATCCACTTTTGCTTATCAGGATCCGACAATAACTTTTTCGATCGAAAATTCGCTGATTTCCGATGCATGATTACAATATTTCTCTTCTTACATTCGTAACGGCGAGAAAGGAAAAAGGAAGATTTTTGAGCCAGTTGTTGAATAAAATGGTAAATTACCGTGTTTAAATATTTGCCTTTGAGGAACAGGTATTCAGGAAACTTTGAATTGAAACTCTGCCTGCAATTGTGTACTAGTAGGAGGGAGGCGCCGAAAAAAACTTTGCAGTAATAAAAATTCAACAAAACTGGGACCTAATCCATTTTAAGAGCATTATTTTATTAGAAAAAATGTAAAGCAAAAAATTCGATTAATTTTTGAAAGTATTTTGACAATAATCCTTACTGTTTATAAGCAACTATTGTTCACAGACGAACAAAAGAACGGATAGACGGTCAGAAAATGCTTCTTAAAAAACACTTTATCAGTATAAAGCACCCCAAAAACGATTATCTCTGTCGTAATTTAGACATCATTTTTTGGTAATTTACTTAATTTCCTCTATACTCCGTATGTACTAGTATTCGAGAAAGTAACAGACTGATAAATTAAGTTCAAACAGTGGTAGTCGAATGAATTTATCACATACTTACTACAGAAAGTGAGCAAGCGTGGTATGAAATATTTTATCATTATCGAATAGGTCTACTGAATCGGAAGCACGTAAAACGTCGCATTCGCACGCAAACGTCGTACTCAGATTTCTATGCGTACTTATGTTTTACTAAATTCCAGACAACAATGTTAACTCACCTTTATTTACTGTAGGATCTTCCCCAAAAAATGTACAAACTAGTAAGATTCAACAAATTCAGATTAAATCAACTTTTACGTGTTCTTTTATATTTCTGATAAACGTCGGAACCAGACTGGTGTAATATGATGGATTACGAAGTCTATTATCACAAGAAGACAATAATCTTGTTACAAGTTAAAGAACGAGATATGGCTGTCAAATAAAATGATTAATCATTTGATTCACTACTTGAAATAATGTCAGTCAATATTGCCGGCAAAACAACTCAACAGTAATATATAATTCATTAAAAAACACATTTATGCACATTTCCGACGACGTGTGAATAAGTTTTCAAGTACAGTGAAAGTGTGCAAATAATTTCATTAAAACATGCAGTTTGCAAATTATCAATATACACATAGTCCAGTCAAAACGTATCTGACCCAGCAAAAAATTCCCGAAGTTTTTTTCTCAACGGTTCTCTGTGTTTTTGGGGGTACTGAATTCGAATTTGATGTTTGCCACCTCAAAAAGGGTCGGCTTCACAAAGAAAATGACAAAAAAAAAACTAAAAATTTCGACGTGTTTTTAGTTTTTTACTCATATCTTCAAAACTATGCGTTTTCTAGAAACAATTGTTCTTTACAAAATCAACGAAAATAACATTTTCTACAAAAACATATTTTATGTTTACATTTTTAGAAGGCGGTTTAGACGCTACGCTGAAAACCGATTACTTTTGTGTGCGTTAATCCTCTAACAATGCCAATTATTTGTTCAGGATAGTTGTTTTCGACCATGATAAAGGATAACTAGAGCGCTGCCGCGAGAGAGGATGGCTGGAAAGAGCTATTCCCCTGCTTTGGTCAGAGGCCCAAAAGAGTAACCGTTTTTAGCGCGCTTTTCAGAAAATTAAATATAAAACATGTTTTCGTAGGAAAATAAAAATTTGGAGCCATTTTTTGTAGAAAAAATATTTTTTATTGCCTATATTTCAAACAAAATTACGCAAAACCAATTATTTTTTGAAAAATTACACACTCTTGATCTGTTTTTGAAGGACAGACGTAATGAAAAAAGCAAATCTCTATCTTCAATATTATAGTTCTAGAAAGACGCCGAATAAAATCGAACTTTTGCTATTTTCGAAAATTCAGAGAGTTCAACGAAAATGACCTGTGACTTTTTGCTAAACATACGATACGTAACGTACATACGGTCTAAACCGAGAATTCATCTATCCGAGAAAAAATTACTCAAACATTTGGAGATATTTTATAGAAAATTTTGCGAATACTTAAATACACTGAAAAATAAAAACATGTGTTTGAAATTCGCAATATCTTTAGCTCGACCAGACCGATCGGGGAATATCCATTTTGGAGAAAATCGTCTTAACAGTTTACGCGCTAGCGTTGACAACTGACGGAGTGACAGAGACAGCCGTAAACCAAATTTTGGCATCAATGTTCCACAAAACGTGTATGTATGTATATATATCATACACATGTCTTATATATATATATATATATATATATATATATATATATATATATATATATATATATATATATATTGTGACATACCTGGTGATGCCGGGTATTTCACTGCAATATATAACACTAAAGGAGGGTATCTTTTCCGTGAATGGGTCCCTGGATAAGTTGGTATAATATTGGGGAAGCTAATCAAAAATGGAAATACAATCATGAACAAGATTTATTTGCAAATCAAATTTGTTAATTACATGATCTGACAATCTTTATATACTCTGCCTTGGTACCAAGAGTTATTATAACAGACATTTATTATACTTTCGGGGCCCCGACCAAATACCTTTGATGCTCGTAGAACAGCTCGCATCGACAGGATTGCCGACCTCTACAGTAGCTGCGGGCCGTCGGCGGCTGATGGCGTAGCGGTCGTCCTGGGCTGGTGACCTTGCGGCTCCTCCCCGACTCGGATCTTGATACCGCGGCGTTGCACTTCTCTCGAACCACCTTCCGTCGATGAATTTAATTACTCAACCTGCATCTATAATGCGTGCTGGTTCTAGTTCCGTACCATACTGTTTCGGTAAGGCTTCCACTACGCTAACTAACACGAACGCGATCGAATGTTCTATCGACGCGAATCTTTTATTCTACTGATACTTTAAATAGCTCATTCACGTGTCTACTATATTCCAGTCGCTAGTAGTTCATTAACTATACCGCATGTTCTCTTTGTCCATGCACTACCGGCGGGATTTTCGCCACACGTCCGAACTCTTCGCCGCTCCGCTAACGTCTGTCCTCTTCGCAACTTTCCTAACGACTCCCCCCGGCCGGGAGCACGCCGGCCACGTCCTTCATCGACGGGCGGCACGGCCTGACTGTCCTAACGGCCGCTTACACGTGCTCGCTGCCCAGTTCCTAACCGACGTTCTCACGCTGGCCTCGCGGCGGTGGCACCGGTGGCGGTAGCAAACCGTCACTAGCTCCCCTTGCTGCTCGCAGCGCTTGGCGTGCGTACCGCGCAGTCCAAAATATCTATTGATTTCTTACACTAATGTTTAATTAGTGTAATGAAACATATTATTTGTTTCAATATATATATAAGAATTGTTTATGTAGGTTAGTGATTCGCTAAATTTGTTTCCCTGTAAACAGAGTTTTATTCCTTTTTATGAACCATCATTTACAAAGACTATTAACATTATCATTTGCAAAGATTATTTGACATAAAAAAACTCTTACCTGTAAACAGAGAAACGACAATTCAAGCTAACTAACCGTTTCTCTGTTTACACCACTTACTTTAATAACTTAAAATATTTTTCAACAATCGTCCCACTCATTCCCTCGAGCGGTCCTTATTTTCAACCAAGGGTGGGAAGCACGACATGTTCAGAATAAAGAAAATATATTTTCTTTACACACACACACACACACACACATATATATATATATATATATATATATATATATATATCGTGTACTATTATCGTAGCCCACCTGCCCAAAAGCTCTCCCCGCCCCATCCGCTCATCACATTAGGTACCCACTTGAACAAAAGTGGGCGGCAAAAATTGTGGGCTAAATTTGTCCATTAAATTCTAAATTTTTAAAATTATACAGATTTAAATGTGTGAAATTGTAATAATCTCTTTGAAGATGTCTTATTTTGTTGCTATTTTTAGTGTCAAATATAGACACTACATAATTTTAAGAATTAAAGGTAGAACAACTGTAAAACAATAAATATGCGTAACTACGAAAAAACAAAAAAAAACATTATGAATTTAGTTATTTCTATATATAAAAAGTACATGATTTTAAAATTAATTGATCTCCGGTAAAAAAAATCAACACGCATAAATCTTTAATAAAATCGTATTTAATTTTAATCATTAATATCTGAGTCCAATTTTAAAACAAATTATAAATGTTATTTTATACAATTTTTTCCCTGGGTTTAAAAAAAAAGTAGGCGGCAACGTTTCGAATGCCTACAAAAATGTTAATCCGCCCCTGGCAAAAGGCATTCATGAACGAGAGCCTTTAAAGCCATTGCCGTAATACCGTGAGCCAGGAAAGTCTCTCCGCGGTGACACGTTGCCGGTGAGAGAGCTACAGAAATTGTGTTTGTAACACGAGCTGCAGTTTGTAACAAAACAAAAGGTAAATGGGGAATTCCCCACAATCATAACTATGCTAGAAGTGTTGTCCCCTTCACTTTTTCCCCAGTATTATGTTGCTACCAACATTAGTGCAATTTTTTATAGGAGGCCAAGATTCGGCTCGGCGAATTTCCTGGCGCACTAATTGCACAAGAAATGTAGCAAATATGAGGTGTCCATTTCTTGATCTGGTCGCAAACACTGTACTCGAAATAAAGGCGGTATGCTGTTTTTATAACAGAGGTAAACCCTATATATATATATATATTGTGACGTGCCTCGATTTGCGGTACTTTTCACTACATTTAATTGAGAAAGGACGGGTGTCTTTGTTCGTGAATGGGTGACAAGAACATTGGAAGAACCAAAATATAATTTTCTCTGAACAAATAAACAATTTATTACTGAAATCACCCATTTAGTACATCAAGTTCAATTTACTTATTCCCTGTTTTGGTACCAAAACTACAATCATAATTTTAGATTTCACAATACCTCGAATACCAAAATAGCTCGTTTCTTCTCGGATGTCGCCTAACGGCTGCGATAATCGGCGGCCTTCGGACGGTTGGCGGCGTGGACGGCCGCGGCACCGGCCCCCCCCCTGCAGCGGTTGCACAATGCCTCTGCTTCAACTCCGACCGTTGCACGTGTTCTCCAAATCGGGCAGGCACTACGTCTATATTACTGTCCGCCTCTCCCTATGCAGTTTATCTCGATGCTTTATTGCAGTACAATCTACCAGTTCTTCTCTGCTAACCTTTTACGATAATGCAGGCACGTGGTCACTACCCATGCTGTTTCCTACCAAACGGCATACAATTCTTGCCCTTTTCACCACTGTTCCTGATGCTACTTCCACGACTACCAGCTTGCACTATTTAATATTTCCTACTGTCGCACTTAACTCACTCCTTGATAGCTTCCCTTACATTATTGAACTTCCTTTTGTCCTTTGTTCACCGCACGCACCAACATCGCTCCGTTCTCACTCGAGTTCTGCTCTACACTGCAACTGCCGTCGTCTCGCCCCGTCTCGCCGCCTCCTCGCGTTCTCTCGTCACGTCCATTACTCGCCGCCGTTGCCGCGCAATTCAAAATGGGCGTAATTGGAATAACATGCCCTGCGTTTCTAATTAATTAGGGAAACGCTCCGCGTTTCAATATATATATAGGGTTTACCTGTTATAAAATATATATATTATTATATATTATATATATACACTTTCAATATTATTGTTCATAAATAATCCTAGAGCTTTATCAAATATCAAGTCTACTATGGATTTTATCGATAAGAAAACTATTATAATAGCAGGTTTTCAATTGTTCATATGTTTATAAAATATTGCAAAAATTTCAAAATCGTGAATTTTTCGACTTAATAGCAGACTTCTAGGAAACTATTTAAAACAAAAACAGCAAAATTCATTCTATGGATATTAATCCTGGAAGTGCAGTGCTCGTAAGTGCGGTGGCGGTGGTCTTCCCCGCTGTATGGCGAGATCCAGCGCCGACCTAACATCGGCTACGGGAGTTTTCTCCAACCAGGTATCTCCCACAAGCGAGACACCGCTCTAGCCGGGACAAGCTCACTGTCCCTGACAGATCTCCCGTCATGTGTGGTAGTGTAGTACATGTTAGTTGAAGTGTGAGCAAGGGGTGAGGATATGACAAGGAAGAGGTAGGAAAGATCACGCGCGGTCCGAGTGTGCCGTTTCCCGCGGCTTCTTCGGATTTGGCCGCGCCGCTGACGCCTGGGAACGCGGCAGCCATGTTTCCGAATGCGCCCTGTAAGCGCTGCCTCCCATTCGGCGCTCAACGAAGCACGGTGCCTCTTACCGCCAGCGCCTCTTGGCGTCTGCCCATGGCGAGAGCGTGGCCCTAGCGCCCTTTGCCGCGCCAGCGCGGGCGATTTGAAGCCGCTGGACGTATATGAATACAAATAAGCGGATCGTCTCTCTGGATCAAAAAATGTTTCAGACCAAACTTATGTATTTTTAGTGTAGAATCCGAATCGGCAATAAAAAGTGGGGGATCCCATTTAAGATTTCAATGTTGGCTCTCGCCTCACCCTCAAGGAGCGAGCGGGGTAGTTTGACTTTAGGTCTGACAGATGTCCCCCTTGAAGATATTAATTTTTTGCCTTTGATATTTTTTGTAGGTTGCATATTTTTCGAGATATTTTGATTTGTCAAGTTAAATGGGCCACCTATATATATATATATATATATATATATATATATATATATATATATATATATATATATATATATTGGCCATATCTCTGGCCTATATATATTGACCATATATATATATATATATATATATATATATATATATATATATATTGAAACACATTGTGTTTCCTTATACTAATTAGAACATTAGCATAAGTAATTAGAATCTATTTTGGACTGCGCGGTACGCACGACCAGCGCGACGGACAGCGGTGAGGAGGGCCAGCCGCCGCCGCCGCCACCGTTGCCGCTGCGAGGCGTCCGTGGGAACGTAATCGACGGTTGAGAACCGAGCACGGAGCGACAGGGAGTTTTGTCCGTTACGAGTCAGTTGGGTCGAGTCGGCCGTCGCCGAAGGACGTGGCCGGCGTGCTGCCGGCCGGCGAAAGTCGCGGAGAAGTGGCCGGTAGATACGGACGTGTGGTGAGGAGCTCGCCGCTTTTGCATGGACAAAGGGAGCATGCGGTGTGTATTATAGAATAGTAGCCAATGCAAAACAATAGACACGTGAGGTTGGGATCGGGAATGTTATTAGGATGAGAGATCCGCGCCAAGAGAACAATCAATCGCGCTTGTATTAGTTGTCGTGGTATGAACAATACCGGAACTGTGTAGTGTGAAACTGAGGCCAGCACGTGCAGTGGCCGCGTGTTAAGAAATTAAATCAAGCGACGGAAGATAATTAGAGAGAGGTGCGACACCGAGGTACCAGGAGCTGAATCAGGAAGAATTCAAGAAACCACCAGCCGAGGCGACCGCCACACCATCAGCCGCCGACTACGCCCAGCTGCTGCGAAGGTCGGCGACCCCTACCGACGCGAACCGTGATCCAAGCATCGAAGGTATTGGTTGGGGCCCCAAAGGTATGATAAAACTTGTATTACACCTGATCTTGGTACCAAGGCAAAGTGTATAATTGTTGTTAAATCATGTAATTAACAAATTTGGTTTGTGAATAAATACTGTTCATGATTGTACTTCATTTACTAATTAAATTTCCTAATGTTATACCGACTTCTCGTAGGGACCCTTTCACGAAAAAGATAGATACATGAGATTCACGAGAAAGATATATATATATATATATATATATATCCACGTCTTGTGGAGCATTGATGCCAAAATTTGGTTTACGGCAAAACGTCTCTCTCTGCCACTGTCACTCCATCTGTTGTCAACGCCAGCGCCTAAATTTAATATATTACAAACTCCATTAAAATGATGTTCAAATGACAATAAGGTAAAAAAAATTCTCAGGTCCCTCAATTCAGTCAAATCTCAAATGTAACAATCATTTCAATGAGTTCATTTCATATATGCATTGTTTCTAATTCAGTCTTTTTTTATTGAAGGTCGCATCAACATCTAGGTAATTAGCGACCATTATTGCATTTAACGGTATGGTAACTGTGAAGATGACATGATATGATGATGATAGGGGTGAAAAGACGAACACAAATACAACCATGCCAGAAACGGGACTCGAACCCGCGATCCTTCGGTCCGAGATCGCAACGGCACTACTGCCTTGACGATCTCGGCCATCCGGTAATTTAGTCTTTGTACTGCTCGTTGCTTATATTTCACGAACGTTCACTCCCGCCTGAGATATGGCACAATATTCAGGGGAAACTATGTCTATAACTTCCAAACATTTATATTACAGAAACGAATTGTACGAATAATAACAAATTCCAAACAAGGGTTTCTTGTAAGCTTCTCTTTATTAATATAGGAATTTTATCATTACTTTGACTCTTTTTTATTATTTTATTCAATTTGTTGCGTCTTCAACGCAACGCGTCTCTGAATTATTCTTGGGGACTGAACGCCTGGCATGGAGTAATCCTCCGTTGTTGTTGTTGTTGTTGTTGTTGTTTTTTTGTTTTTTTGTGTGCCAAGTATCGTCATGTTTCAATCCGGCGGTGCTTTTCATGCATTCGATCAAGGGCTCTGCATCTTTGGTAAAGGGGGTTCCCAGACGGTCACCCGCCTAGGAATCCATGGTGTCTCGAATTGCTTAATTTCCGCGTAGTTAAGCAATTCGGCTAACGGCCATCTCTGATTTACGAATCAGTGTTTGGTGTCAATGGCAACCAACGCGGGGGACGATGGGACGTCAATCCGGCGGATGCGAGTCGTCGAGCCACTGTGCGGGAACTCACAGACAGTTGTCCGTACATGTCGAGTTGAGTCCGTACATTGTTGAGTTGCCAGTACATGTCCGTGGATGGTGGATGCCGACGTCATGGGATTCCGCACTGTTTGGCGCACCATGCGACGGACCTCCGTGGGGGAGGTGTTTTTGTGGTTGATCCGAGCCTACACGACGTGCATGAGTGTCCTCGTGTACCTATTGATTCCAATATTCGGCCACTGTGACATATGAATGGCCCACATGCCTGGCAATTGCACGTTACCACCTACCAGCCTAATGAAGTCCCACAATGTGGTCTCTGTCAAACGCAGTCAATTGGTGGATGGATAGTTGAACGCATCTCAGCGACATCGCCGCTGCTTCGTACTGGATATAAACTTCACTGTCTGACTGTACGTAATCTTCACTGTTTGACTCACAGCAGTTCACTAATAACTCCGCAACGATGGTGGTGACATCACGAATGCACTCTGGTGGGCGTTCTACACATTACAGATACGTGTGAGTCTAAAAATTTACTCACACATCAATGGTATGTTTGTATACCGAAACGGAATGAAATTGGACAAATCCGAGTGCAGCACTTTTTTGTCTGGCAGTGTACATTATTTTACAACACAGATGACATTAAACGATTAATATCGATACACAAGTATACGTGTCAAGTAAAATATGTCTTCTACATAACTGTTTCTATGCAATTAGACTATACAGAGGATCAAAAAGAAAAGGAATGTTAATTTTAACAATGATAATGAATGTAGAATTGGGTCTCTATGATTCTAAAGAACATATAGCACGAATAGATTGATTAGTGATTCCGGGCGCGTCGAATAAGTTAATTTGTCCCGATAGTGTAGTGCATGTTTTTTAGCGCGGGAAGTGACGGTGATTACCCTCCGCTGGCTAGCGAGATTCGGCGCCAGTCTAAGTCGGCTTATGGCATTTTCCTCACTGGTCTATTATCATGTGTGGTAGTGTAGTGTATGCGTAGGTAAATTGAAGGAAAGAAGACGGAAGAGGAAGGAAAGATCGCGCGCGGTCTATGGCCCGTTTGTTAGGGAACTGCTCTAGTATTCGCCTAATGTTAATCCATGGAAGAATCCTGGAGAATCCATGGAAAGTTGTTATAACTTGAAGTCTAATTGAAAAGAATCGTCTCTCGTGCTTATCTACATTTATTTATATTATCAAGATGAGTAGTCATTTTTACTTTTAGAAATGAAGCGAACATGAATATATTTAAATTTTACAGTACTTACATAACATAATACGGAAAATCAAGGATAATTTCATACAAACCTACCTTGATTACATCTGAAGTGAGCTATCAATTTTTAATGCCATAATCAGCGATTAAAACTTCTTAAAGTGTAGTCGTGTGTTTGTTAGTTGTAAGCTAAAATTTATAACCTTCCTTTAATATATTTTCTTTCATAACAATTTATATCTACATCACACACAACAATGGGATGAATTGCAGGAATTTTGAAAACTCTGTGACTATTTTCCGAACTGGCAACGCCTGAAACGAAGCGCGCGAAATTCGAATTTACATTTTTTTTCAAATTTCAATTACAACTTCTTTCGAAATTTTCGAAAACGCAGAGTGCGCCCAAAATAGCACCATCACCGCTATGTTTACAATTCTTTGCTACGTACGAGGATAAAAATAAAAGACAAAATTTGAAGCCGTTTCTGAGAAAATTGTTAGAAATGGTTTTAAATCGCCTGTTTCATGAAAAATAACGCAAAAAATATTCTTATTTTCAAAATATTAAACGTGACTTCTTCTGAAAAACCGTTTTTGATGAACACATTTCATTAAGAAAAAAATATCTTCAAAATTGTAGTTATAGGAAGACGTCGAAAAAATGTCGAGATTTTTTGCAATTTTCGAAAACTCTGGGTTTTCAACGAACATGAGACCTGCGCCATTCTCTCAAACGTCCTTTGCACTATCTAACAACACACACCAAAATTAAAATATCAGTTTCAAATTCAAGGGTCCGCGACATCAGCCAGAACAATTGCAAAATATCAATTTTGGAGAAAATTGTCTGAACGGTTTTCCAGGTAGCGTTCACAGACGGACGGATGGACACAGTCCTTTTTTTCATTCGCTTGTTCGGTACCAAGGTCCCACAAAACACGGATTATGGAAAAACCACATGTTAGAGGATTTTTGTTCTAAATTTAGCAATTGGATTTATCCACTTTTGGTTACCAGGGCCCGGTAATAAGAGTTTTTCAGGCGAAAATTCGCCGCTTTTCCCCGCAGCATTACAAAACTTTCTCTTCTTAAGAAATTCAAAACGCTTTTATAAATGGGGAGGCAACAAGGGGTGGTAAAAGAAAACATATAAATATTATTTTTTCTTGTTCCCAAACATTCCACGTGCAGCTGGTTTAATTCGTTTTGGTACATCCCTTACATTCTTATTTCACAAAAAGCTTTGGTTTTACAAAAATGGATAGTAGTCGTTTTCGTCTTTTCCTTACTGGCGAACTACCAGTTTATTACTTTTACAGCTTATTTGTAAGCAGTCACAGAGTCCGTATAAATCAATAATAAGTTTTTCCGATAACTGCTATCTATACTTGGAGAACAAATACAGCATCATCCAACCAGTAGTACGCTTGGTTCAGGTCACCTTCACATAAATATGGCAAACGTGTCCAGCATAATACAATGAATCCAGCGGGTACGAACACATCTTCTATTGCACTTTGAGCTTGTTCTTCAAAAGTGCTGCCTTGAATAGGAAGTCTTTCAGAAGGCTGATGATCGACTCGACCTAGACAAAAAAAATCAGTATTACACTCCGCACACATTTATATTATTGAATTATATTTCTCGTGTCATGAATTTACTCCTTATAAAAAACCACCAACAGACATTTTCCAAGACCTACAACTTGACAGGTAATACGAAGCATGTTAAAATGTAATAACTAGAGAACGAATTTTTAGGTAAAACCTTTTTTGAATTATGCTTTGTAGACTTACATGACTTAGCGAAAGGTGTTTTGCGTCATCCCGAACTCAATAATATGGAATTTTATTTCACCTAAAACACATTTTCACAATTTTGATATTTAATTTTTTTGCTGAAGAACTTAATATTTTCGAAGACGACTTTCATTTATTCCTCTTTTTTCGAGTTAGGGCCCCAACGATATGTATTTTCGCGATTCCCATACTAGTAAATCTGTGAACATATATTCCAGATAATGGTTCCAAATATTTACCTTGCACACGCCCTGGAACAAAATACAGAAAGGAAACACAATATTCTACTCGCGCAGGGTACTCTAGGAATTAAGCACGCTCCGCTGGCCGGTATCTCGCAATGCCTGTGTGGCCCGTTTCTCGAATCAGTATTGTGGTCGAGACCTTTCCAGACTAGTGCCTTGTATTCGAGCATTTTACTCGAGTAAGCTTGTTGCACCAAAGAGCAGTCCTTTCGGCCACTGGATGTCTCTAAGGTGCGACCAGCACTTACTCGGTCGTGTGTCCGTTGCTTGAATTCATTCGAGTATCTAATACTCGTCGAGTATGCTATACTCGAAATCATATCGAAGTGCTTCTTGTCGTAGTCATGAAGAGTGAAGAGAAAAAGATGGTACAAAACGAACTTCACAACAGTGAATACAAGCTAAAGAAAATAGATATGAGAAGTGAAGTTTGGAAACAATTTTTATTAGTTATTATATTATTCATTAGTTATTATTTTAATAGGTAAGAGAATCTCATTGTTCCCTGAGCAAGTGTGTGATATTTTATTGATCCATAACGCCAAAAAATGTATTAATCCTTAATTATCAAATCTTGTAAAATGATATTTGCATGCATCTACTTCCTACTATGTTTGCTACCAACAGTCTTTGAATTTTTTTACCTTTCAGTATTTTCAGTATCAGCAGGCAGTGAGCGCAACACGAAATGTGAATTAGTCGTCATAATAGTGATAAGCGGAAAATTTGCACATCCTTTCGTAAGGTACCGGCCCACGCCTTGTGATCGACGCTCATCTTTCGATTAGTGGCCTTATCTTCGATTAGTGAGGTGTCTCGTTTCCGGTGCGTCTACGATACTGCGTCCTACGTGCGCGTGGCGCTTTGCCAGCTGAACTATTGTAATTTCCTCCTACAGTTACTTTGAAGAAAGATAAAATATCTACAATGTGAATTTAACACATATTCGAGCACGTTCGAGCTCCTTCATATTCCCAGAATTGCTTTGGCTGGACACGATATCACTCGACCCTTCTGGAGCTCGGTTTCTATTTAACAGAGTAGTGGAAGTCAGACGACAGTCACTAGACTGCCCAGCCGGAGCTGGACAACCACATTCTTCTGTTTCAAAAATCACATAAAACAGAAATTGTTTCCTGATATAAAGGATGAAGTTCAAGAGAAAACTTGCTACGTCATCACGTACTTTCTCGCATTATTTATAATGGTGATACAGGTGGCGAAAAGTTAAAGTTGATAACCCAGTGGATGTACAATACGTGGGACGATGACGTTAAACTGTCGAGTAGTAAGTAGTAACGGGCATCGAGTTGCATTCAGTGAGATTTAGCAGTGGAGCGGTACGGAGCACGCGGCCTCCGTGAGAGCTAATTACCGACACGGTGACAGCTCCTATGAGATCCCGCCCTGTGGTCAAGTTCCTTCTCTCGCAATCAAATCGTGGGTTCGTAACTTTGAGAAGACAGGTTTAGTTTTGATGAAAATGCCGTGGGCATGTATTGTCTGCACGTACCCCCGAAAACATTGATGCTGTGCAAGCTGCAGTGAGGAGTCCTCGTTGTTCGATGCGAAAACTTGCCTCGTCATTAAGACTCAGACGTCGGGGAGTGCAAAATATAATCCACGACCTTAAATTTCATCCTTACAAGCTTCAAATTGTTCAAGAACTGAAACCTAATTATGGTGCGCCTACTATTTTGTGAAAAACAGTTGGCTAAAATCAATAAGGAAGAACATTGAAAATCTTTGGATGGCTGTTACGTTATGGATCTGGGCGTTACTGCGACCCACAGTGGCCCGGCAAGGGTCTCTCCTATAGCCAACCGGCATTAGTAAACGCTACGTGATATTTACTAACTAATTAAGGCAGCCTTCTTCAATGGCTAATGCAGGATTCTGGTCTCTACTCTAATCAGTGGCCTGATGTGCCAACCCAGTTGCTCTCGTATACCCTCCGTGGCCCGATAACATGACGTCCAAAGTTTCATGACCCTTCCCTCTCTACTTACATCCCGCTGTCGACTCCTAACATGGAGACAGGCGCTGTTTGCAGCCCCCCGCTGCGGATCAGACGCCGCGGTTGTGTTCGAGGTGCCTCTTCCGAAACCTTCATCAATCCTTTTTTCTTCGAAGATGCCGTTGATGCTCTCCTCTGGGTTACTTCTTTGTCTGACTCCTCATCTTCAATATGTTCTGCAAGGAGGCCCAACCAGTAGCTAGGCTACCGCCGACATAGCTCTCAGGCACCCGGGGGTACTCAAGCTCCACTACAAACTACAAGTTCGTGTACTCCCTAGCTGGAGTTATTATTATTGTTTCTATTGTTAATAATATTATCCTAATCATCATCATCAATGGAAAACTTTCTCAACAAATCTAAAGAGTTTTCAGATTTTCAACATTGATTTAGAAAACCAAAGGAAAATTACGGAAATAGACAACTATTGGCCTCCGCCACATGCTACGATCGAACTCGAGGATACCCAAATGGCCAGCCAGCGGCTGGCTGAAGCTGACTGTAGTAACTCAGCATATCTGCGTCTCGCGAGCACACGTACTGTTCGAACTCCAAAGCCTTCTTCCTACGACGTGTAAGTCAGCAATTAACCGAAAAGATCAAGACGTAAAACCTCGAAAGAAACGTGAAACGTGGTAATTGTAAATTGGGAAATTGTCAATAAGTACATTACGAAGTGATGAGAACATTTTTTTATTGAATGTTTGGGTAGGCTCCGCCTTGTAGCCTAATAAATTGCTACAATACGTGTACATGAGGTAGGACAGAGATTCCAGAACTCAAGAAATCGTGCACAGATTGAACTTCTTTCCACAGCTCGACACACAGTTTTGAACTGTTTTGACGTCAAAAAATTATTTATACGGCTGAAACATCATATCGTTTTCTGACATGAATCAATGTAGTGCATTCTGAGTTATTTTGTCCATTATTATCTCCTAGCAGATAGCTCCTCGCAGTTTCAGAATACATTTCTTCCACTTCCTTCATGGGTCTAATTAGTATGAAGAAAATTATGTCTTTCAGTCAGCCTTTGAATTCTGCAATAAAATGTGAATTATTCGCTCTTTATACATATTATATATAGGTCGCCTACAACTCAAAACTTTCTTGTCTAAGTCTTTTCAACGTGAAAATCGCATTTCTAATCAAATACACACACAGTATTCATATTTGAAACACCACCGCACTACTAAGAAGTGCGGTACTGACGAATTTCATACACGAGGAAGAATCGTATTTCCTTGGCCTTTATTTCACCAGCACGACTACAGCGGCGTGGCCATGCTGTATAATATTGGCGTGGCATGGCCATGCTGTTATCGTGGGTGACGTCACGGTTGTCATAGCAGGTGCCGAGGCAAGCCGCACCCCGGAGGTAGAGTAGTACTGGAAGGCAGCCTACTTCACTTCAACGGCCGGCGTAGTCGGTGGCGTTCTCATCCAGCACCTTCCTGATTTTTAAGTCCCTGAGTGAGTTCCGCGGTCGTGCCACAAAAAATACACTTACGTTACTATTAAAACCATCATACTTGAGATACGAAATAAGTGAAATACATTTTTAATATAATTCTTATATAAAATAAACCATACACTTTCTCGCATTATTTGCAATATTGGAATTTTTGCTAACTAAGACCTGAGCTAAAATTGTAAAAAAAAAAGTATACTTTAAACGAAGCGTTTGTGATGCACACTTGCATTTATTTCGATAGTCAGGAACAGTAGTCATTTCTTACTTTTACAAACGAAGCAAACATAAATATATTTAACTGTTGCAGTACGTGCAACACTTATACAGGAAAGTAAGAAAAAATGCACACAAGCTTGCCTAGATTACATCAAAGTGAGCTTTCAATTTGTGAATACCATAATCGGCGATCAAAACAACTTAAAGTAAAAGAAGAGTAATTGTTTGTTCTGTGTAAAACTATTACCTTCCTAACATCTATTTCCTTTCATAAGAAAACTATCCACATCGTAAAATAAACCCGACCGGAAACAATGAAAAAATCCTAGAAATTTCCAATCTTGCCAGCGTGCGAACTGACAGCGCGTCAAAGGAAGCGCGGGAATTTGGAATTTACAATTTCAATATTTCCAATATTTGAAAATACAATGGGGGCGCTGAAAATGAAACCAGAACCGCGTTTCATTCTTTGCTACATACGTGTAAAAAAATAAAGAAAACATTTGGAGCCGTTTTGAGAAAATAATTGTTTAAAATTTTAAAATTGCTTGTTTCACAGAATTTAAGGAAAACATTTATCATAATTGTAGAAACACGCTCAAAATATGTGTGAGCTATTGCAGTTTTCGAAAAATAAGAGATTTTAACAACAATGAGATCTCTACCAATCTCTTAACCGTTCTTTGCGTTATAAAAATCAGAAGACAAAATGTAATTAAAAATTATTTTGTTCGGTATCAAGGACCCACAAAACATGGATTATGACTACACAATGTGTAATAGGAAGTAATTCTCTATATACAGGGACAAGATTTATCCAGTTTGTCGTTACTAGCGATCAGCAATAAGAGTTTTTCTGTAGAATATTCGCCGTTTTTTCTCGCAGCAAGAGGGTGCAATATTTTTGATCACGTAACGTGCGGTTCATTGTAATTTTAATTCTCAAAATTCATTAACTTATCATTTATGCTTACACCAGCAATGCTGCAGTTGCTGGGGTTGAATGCACGCCACGGATGTTGGCAGAACAACTGCGGATCTATCTGAATCAAGGATTAGCGGAGAGGATGTTGGCAGGACCTTCACAGATTATTTGAACAAATAGGTGAGAAGAGCAGTTTGTACACATGGCGAGAGGAGTTCTTGCGTAACGGATGCCCCACTCCCCCCTAGTGTGGAAAGCGGTCTTTCTATAGGCATTCTATGCTGAAACGCTGTCTGCTGAGTTTGTCCTAGTATTCGATTTCCGGTGGTAGTAGGATTTTCGACACTAAATAGAGTTCAGCCGCAGTCTTGAGAATTCTAGCGCCTGGTTGTTCTGATCGATAGTGTTCTCTTTTTTCTCCGATCAATGCCAGGCGAATTCTAGAGCAGTACCCTAACGGGCCACGGACCGCACACGATCATTCCTTCCTCTTCTTTAACCCATCCTCATCCCTTACTTACACACACTTGCATGCACTATACTACCATACCCGTCGGGAGCTTAGAGTTTGTCCCGGTTGAGGCGATGCCCCGCTAGTGAGAGGTACGTGGATGGGGAAATCTCGCCAGGCTACGAGTAGGTCGGCACCGGGTCTCGCACCGGGTCTCGCAAGCGAACGTGGACGAACTGTCGCTTTCCTGATAAAAGCAGACAGTACACGTATGACGTTGATGACCATACCAGTTGACGCACTCAGAAACGCGAAATAACCATATCAATATTTTCTGCAGAGGTGGAGCTGTGCCACCTAATACTTACGCGAGTGCCAGCTGCCTGCGACCACGCGACAGGTTCCTGTGGACTTTTCCTGCTTCTATAGATATTACGTGGTATATTACTTTTTCGTGTACGTAGTACAGACAAAATTCACGTTTTGGAGATCCCTGATAACTCAAAAGCTTATTACTTATTACGTTTTTACTTATTCGTTTACGAAGTATATAGAAAGGTATGTAATGCTTTAGACAAAGGTGACATTTTTTGCCTGAAAAACACATTATGTGGTATCTACTACGAACAAGGTTTTTTTGCTTTTCTTTTCAAAAACTACTGTCCTTCTGTAGAAACACCTAAACCGTTCACAGGATTTCTCCAAATTGGATATTCCCCAATCGATCTGATCGCACTCGAGGTTCGGAGTATCCGAAACCGATGTTTTAATTTTTGGGGCACTTTACATGAAACACATACATTTTCAAAATTGTTTTAATGTCTCCAAAATTTTGGCTTTAAATTTTTTGTTGAGGTTGAGCAATGTACGTTTATAAAAAATGGCACCACAATTGAGATTTATGGAAGTGTATCTGAGTTGCAGTAGAATTTAATAAGACTCAACATTCAATAATCAGAGAAGAAAGAAAAATGAGGTAAATAAGATAATGAAATAAGATTTCTTTCCCATATGTCAGATAAACTTTTGCAAAAACAGGGACTTCAGGGAATTAAAAAAAAATCGTTTGTGGTAACTGGTGAAAAAGGGACAATCTCAGGGAGCCCTGATTGAAGGACCAAGTTCTGTCACCATTTTGCTTCAGTACGCTTCCACATAGTACTTTCCCTTATCTTCCTCTTTCATATTGGTAACTTCTTCTGAGGTGTGCCTTCACATTCTCACTGTACCGATGGATTGCTATCACAAAGAGCACAGCATTAATCACCATAAAATGTCTATGACTTTGAAATTTGTGTTAATTCTGCTGCAATACTATGCCATTCCACATACATAATATTCATGTTTCTTTTCATAAAATGAAACGTATCTCACAATTACTTATTCACACTGACCATCCCAATATTCTAAATCAATACTAATGTGCTATAACAATTCACTTTCAAGGTTTTATCCCTGGTTGCAGATACCATAGATATTATTATGCCATTTTCTTGTGGGTTAGAGTGGTTTTCCTAAAACTTCTTGTACATTCACAATAGCATCAGCATCACGGCCTGAGTTCTTTTGTGTGTGTGTGTGTGTGTGTGTGTGTGACGTCGCGAGCAACCACGTGTGAATGTTTGTCTGTGCAAATTCAAATTATAATAAAAAAGGATCGACAGAATTGAGCTTAATTGAATCCCTTGGGCTTCTTAGGCGCTGGATCGGAGAGTGCTTTCAGTGTTGAATTTCGGCGGAATCCGCAGGTAATTTGGTTTTGAAAAGAAAAATGCAGCGGTGCAGCTCATATCACTCTCCTTCGTGAGCACAGTATTCTGGTAAGGTGAATAAAGTATAAAAACTCATTATTTTTAGTTAAAATCTTAATTCGTTCAATATTCAAATTACAATAGGTTATTATATTATGCTTACAACATTGTTTTTCATTATCTATCTCTTCTAATATACATTAAACAGAAAAACTACGAAAATTAAAAAAACAAAATCTAATTTTAAAGAAAATAAATAAGAAACTATTAAATTACTGTTTTACTTATATTGAGCTATCGGGCTATTGAACTATAAGATATAAGGTTGAAATTTTGAGAAACTGTAGAATTTACAGGGTTACAAATTGTATTTAACCCTTTTTATGATCAGTGACAGAACATTAAATATTCTTAAAAAACGAACAAAAAAGGATATTTTTTCATTCCACCCCCTCATTTTTGTTGATTGAAAGTGTCAAAATCAGACATAAACGCCATAAAATTCTCAAAACATCTTTATCATCTATAGAAAATCGCACGAATAATTAAAACGAAATTCATAGGCGTAATGTGGTTAAAAAAATTTAGACTTATATAAGAAGCCAAAAAACACGTTCTTTTATTTGTAGGAAGTACTCCGGTAAATTGATTTAATTCTTGTGAAAAATTTATTTTTTTACACTTCAATTACGATATTCAACATATAAAATTTTTATCCCCAGGAGAGGATTTACCGATCTTAATCCGCTACCTCCTTTTATAATTTGGACACGGAATATATAATTGTAAAAAATGGAAGTAATTGAATTTATCCGCGAATACCAAACTGGTCTTTTGTGGGGGAGGGGGGGGGCACTAACATGAAACATTACGATATTTTCAAATGTTCTCAATAAATCACTACCTACAGGCACGGTCTACGACCTGCGGAGCTAACACTTAGACACGTCTTTACTCAAGGACATACGTCAAAAACATTTTGCACCAAATATACTCAAACTGCGAGCGAGAATTCAGGACTTGGCATGGGACGAACATCCGCAGGACACAAACTGAATTTTTACGAGTCCACACCGAAGCGACTGGCTTACTTTGTAACAGAAGTACATTACGTATGAAAGAGGTAAACTTCTGGGTACATTAAATAAATAAATAAATAAATAAATAAATAAATAAATAAATAAATAAATAAATAAATAAATAAATAACGATAAAAGCACACAGTTTTGAATCATATTTTACCACTGATGACCTCTGCCTTCATTTTACCATTCCCGCTACATCGAGCCCAACATTCTGGGGGTTACTGGTTGTTTTAAACTAAAGAGTATGCACTTACACAAATACACCAATCGTTATTAAAACAATAGAACATCGCATACGTAAGCTTCCGCGGCTCGATTCTATAATTTCTTGGCTATCCGGGAGACGCCGCGTCGTTGGCTGAGAGGCCAACGGCTGTTGTCGGATAGCCGAGAATTTACAATAGAACGTCGGTAGCATTCACTTACCAATCTCCACGTATGGTTGGAAGGGGAGGACCAGTGCCACAACCAGCCTCCCATTCGGAGCAAGTGCCGCCCGAAGAGAGCGCAGAAGAGACCACGGATGATCACAGCGGTCCAGGAGGTTCAGACATGTAATAACATCGTACTGCATTTCAGATTTCTTCCATTCTTCAGCATGTAAAATCCTGAAAAAAAAGACAGAAAAAAAACTAAAATCAAACCGTTCGACTGCAAACGCAAGCGAAATGTTTGAGAAATGGTTTTAAGAAGGTAAGATAAAATGAGTTTACAAATATTAAAAATCTATTGACCACAAGTGCGAGTATGAACCAGGGCCCTACAATTCCCATATAACGTGGTGGAAACCATTACGGTGGCGCGCTCTGTTACATCACCTACTAAAACACGAACTGCTGCCAACGATACTTCAAACGTGCGTGGCTGCTGCGTGAGTTCGCGGGTCGCAAGCAGGCCCATAATGTTACCAAAGATCACGTCTACGTTCGCTCTTTCTTCAGAGGTTTCTTATAAGTATAGATAATTGAACATTTAGAAGACACTTTACGTATTTCTCACAAATTTGCCAATTTGTATACAGAGGTGTATTTACGCATAGGCACAGTAGGCACGTGCCTACGGCGGCAAAGTTTCAAGGGCGGCAAATTTTCAAAGTCGCAAAATTTTCTTGATATTTTCTAAAACAAATTTAGGTTCTCAAAAAACTATAACAGTATAAATCATATTTTTATTTTAAAAATGATTTAAACGAGACTAAAGCCGCCCCCTCAACCTTTGATTTATAAATTAAGTTTGAATTTCAAATAGGGCATTTTCAATGTTACAGAATACATGAAAAGGATTCGCCAACGACTTGATTGGTTGATTGAGCAGAAAGAATTACATTCTTAGAGTAGGGAGTTTGAAAAAACCAAAAGGCACGTCGCAAAATTGTACATCAATAGACAATTAGCTATAATTAATAAAACGTTATTTCAACTGTATAAAAAACCCCATCCAAAACGTTAAATGTTATATTCCTTGTTTATAATGGTAAATCGAAAATTATAAAAACTGTTACAACGTCGTAATATTCTAATCGTTCAGTTGTTGTAAATAAAAATCTATCATATTAATATTTAATACAAGCTATTTATTTGTCTACTTCATTAGAGTATACCTTATGATTTCAGAAGTATATGAATCTGAAAGTAAGGCCCGTTGACGAAAGAAAACATGTTGCAATTCTAGTTGTCATGTTTTAGTTTCCTTTTAATGGTAACGTTTCAGTATTGAAACGTTAATAATATTGAACGTTACTTGCTATGGAGATACAGTTTATATCCAAAATTAGCTAATCCAAAAAATGTATTTAATTTATGAAAACAATGTGCAAAATGTAATGTTACTTTTAAAGTTAAAACGTTCAAATTAATGAGGAATTGTTACTGAAACGTTACAATTTGAAATGTAACATTAATTTTAAACAAAGGGCGGCAAATTTGATGTGCCTACTGGCGGCAAAAATATTAATCCGCCTCTGTTTGTATATGGGAAACTTGGTGAGCCTAACCTGCAGGAACCTTTAGGCCTGCAGCTGGACTCGGCGACACTAGCGCTTCCTATAGTAGCACCCTCCAGCTTTGTCCCCGGTTTTGAGTTGCAGGGCCCTGGCAGCGACGGTTCATATAGACATTTTTCACGTGCGACGCCGATGTAGACTGACGTCACGCAAATAGTATCTTCGGCAAGAATCGGTCCCCGTCGAAAGAGCGACAAAAAAACGTAATACATCACCGAATCGGAAGCCAGACACTTATCAGCTATGCCAGACGGAGGAGAGGGAAATCGAACCTTCGACAACCGAAAAATCTCTTGGGCAGTTGAGAACAGGAGTTCCGCAGATCAGTTCATCAGATCAGCATCTCTGCATAATAATTCTCGAGGCGTATCAACTACAAAGTGCAAAGGGAATATGGAACTAAAAACGACAGTTTGGGATGCATAGGAATGTCATCCGGCGCTAATGATGACGGCGCCCAGCGTGGTCTTCCTGCTCCACCTGTCGTTACCGCGGACCGAGCTCCGCGAATCTCCAAAGCACAGGTCGTGTATGGCAACAGGTTAGAATATTGTAATGTGACGAGGAAGTGACTTGCACCTGTTATTCCGTTCATTGAAGGTAGTGGCGGAGAAAACCAATGCAAAGTGTGGTAAAAGAGTGATGTTTTTAATGAATATGTGGAAAGAGAAAAAACAAGTCGAAGAAAAGAAATATAACTATATGATATAGTAATAAAGGAGAGAAGCTTTAGTGAAATATAAAGTGAAACTTGTAGTGTAATACAAAGTTAATAATTGTTGAGGAAAAGGGCATTATTAAATGTAGTAAGAAAGAGGAGATGAGATTGTGTTTGGAACTTAAATATTGCTAATGGAAAGATAAATTAATAGCAGGGGAATATTACGGAAGTATTCGCCACACCTGGTCAGAGATTTGAGAAAGGAGAAAGTTATTTGTAACTGTTAACGACGCCACGGAAATTGAATTCACATTGCATAACTGTGATATGGAAATGTGATGTCGGAGGGTTGTTATTCAAAGTTAAGAAACGAAAATCTTTAACTGTCTTTTTTTTCTCTAACGTGTTTCTCTTTCAGACTTTTTATTCTTGTTTCTAATTGCATAAAATCACCTCAAGAAACAAGAAAATCACGATTCATTGTAAAGTTAGTTTAAGAGTTGAAAGTTCCATTTGGTTGGCACCAATTAAGATTCTAAGGCCAAGAATGAAAAAATCTATGTATTTTGTTTTTCAAGTTTTCTATTTTTAGTTTCAATTGTATAAACGCACACCACAATAAAAGAAGACAAATGTACGTAGTAAAATCATTCCAGAATTGAACATTTACATGGTTTCGATACTATAAAGTGATTATGTTAATCTGTCGTTTTGATAAACGTTGTGTGTCTTGTCATTTGCAAGCTTTAAGAGTGCGGAATTTCATCGCTGAGCACTTCAAGTAAGAAGTTGCCAGGCCCTGTCTTCGTCGACTGCCATCAAATTTCGTGCAATGCAGGACGAGTTCCACGGCAAGAACTTTTCTGCACGAATCGTAAATGGGGGAGATTCTCTTCCAAGGAGGAAACCATGAGAAAAGTGGCAGTGTCCGGTTCAAAGACACATTAAAATGACACCCTTATGGCTAGAAGATCGGGATGAGCAACGCCAGGGATTAACACAATCCTTTATCACACCTAATTTAAAAGTGGCATTGTGCCACTCTGTTTGCCACGCACTATCGATTGATCGTATCAAAAATGCTTTAACATAGGACACTGTACAGGAGTGTCAATACGAGTCTTCCGCGTCTTGGCTTTCGCCGCCTGATCAGCCAACGCATTCCCTGAGATTCCCACATGGCCTGGGACCCAACTGAGTACCAGATTATAGTGGCAAGACAGAAGACGATGCATCAGGTTTTAAACTGATTCCGTCAGGTAGGAAGAACGGGAGACAGCTTCAAGAGAGCTGAGAAAATCAGAACAGAGAACTACTCGTCGCAACGTCGCTGACTCCATGTACTTTAGGGCCTCCAGAATTGCAAACATTTCAGAAGTGAATACACTGCACGGAAAACGAAGTCGATAGGATTTGATGACCCTGATACAATAAAAACTATATGCCACTGCGTCACTGTACGACGAACCATCTGTGTGCGAGAATATATGACCCGGATAGGCCAACCTCATTTCCTGAAACTGCTTTTGGTAACAAGAGACTAGCAGTTTGTTTGGGAAGATTGAAGAGTCTGAGGTCAATATTCGGGCCGAGGAGTTTCCAATAAACAATGGGATTTCTTGGGTGTTTCACAGGGGTGGGAAGACCGACATTAAGGTCACGCAAACGATTTCGCAATCAAATACCTTGGGGCTGAGGTAATGATGTTAGAATATTTGATGTCTCATATTCAGGATGGATTCGGCGACACGGATGGTTAAAGCGTCCTGATATTTTAGCATCATAAGACACCAATAGAATCGCCATCTTTTTTAGGGTTGACTCCCAAGCCTCACCTAGAAGGCACTCCATTCGGCTGGTGCGATACGCACCTGTTGAGGCGGCTACCAGGAATGGTGTTGTTGGGTCAGAGAGTGGAGGGAGCAGATCCATATACTTCACTACCGTAATGCAAAATGAGCGATTGATGTACCGCTCAGCAAACGAAGAAGATTAAGGAGGAAGACATATCTGGTTTGTAGTCTGCGGATATGAGCACGCCACGTGATTTTGTCAAACGTGAGCCCCGGAAACCTGGAAGATTTAGCGAATGAATGCTGATTTACTTCCAAGTAAAGGACTGAATTGCCATGCAAGTGGTGTATCCTGCAGAAATGCAAACCAATATATTTACTAGTGGAAAAATTAATCCCTGTTAACGTGCTCCATTCGTGGAGCTGGCTGAGCACCAGTTGAAGTTGCCTCTGGACCACAACACCGTCACCAACACGAACACGTAAGAATGTTTTGGAGGAATAGCGGGAGCTTCCCCCTAAATCCCCAGGAGAGCAGAGTTCGCAGAATGCCGCACCTCCAAAGTGGTGTTGTAGGCCTTTACGTTACCAAATAATATGGTCACAAGATGTTGCTTCAAGACGATGCTGTTGCCAACGCAACGACGTAGTCCAAGGTCTTCTGAATCAGCTTTGGATAGGCATCAACAGATTTTTAGACTTCCAGGTCCAGACAAAACGTTGATTTACCATGCGTTTCAGAACTTTGCGTACACAGCTGGTTAGAGAAATGAGTCGATAGCTCGATGTCAATGATCGATCTTTCACTTTATTGGGAACTGGGTAAAGTTGGAGAATAAAATACATGACCGTTTCGGGAAGATGTTGCAGCATTAGATTGTGGATTTCGTCCGGGCCTGGGGCGGTTTTTTCAAGCACCCGAGCAGAGCGCATTTCACACATGAAGAATGAGGTTTTTAGGCGCGGTTTTGCATTCTTTCTTTAAATAAAAGAAACTTGACATGCTTTCGTGATGTGTGGAAAGTTTGTTTACAATTGCGTCTCGAAACGTAATCATACACCATTCCTAAGACCTTTAGAGAAGGATATCTCATTATGTACCTTTCGCCATACTAGATGTCGTGGCGCACGGCAATTGACGGAGGAGACGTTTGCTCTCAATGATGTTTTACTTTCCATAATGGTTGTTGCTCTGCACCTCTTGTATTCAATTAAGTTATTCACGGTTGGCTAGTGTTTCAGTCGTGTCAACGCCTTCTTACGGGCACTCATCGCCCTTGAGAACTTCGAGTTCCTCCACGGAACAAGGGGTGACGCGTAGTGTAGGCCACTTGGGGATTACAACATCCGCAGTTTGTAGTCCAACACTGTTAAATGTGGTGCTATTTTTTCTATCTCGTCAAAGGCGCTCTCTGAGAGATTGACATTCGCTGAAAATTTTAGCCACTCAGCACATCATACAAGTCCATCAATGTGGATGATAGTGGGGTAATGGTCGCTTCCATACAGGACACCTAGAAGGGACCATTGTATACCAGTTGCAAGAGAAAAACTGCATAGAGCTAGATCACTACACGTGCTCTATTTTGTGGCTATGGCGAAATGAGTTGGTTTACCTGAATTCAGAATAACCAAGTTTGAGGTATATTATCGATTCCAATACGTCGCATCTCGTACAAGTGCTGGAATAGCCTCATAACGTACTGTGGGCATTTACATCTCCGACAGCCGAGAACGATTAGGGCAGTTGGTTTATCAAGCTCAAAACTTCATCGGCCTATAAACTCTGTCCTGGAGAGATGTAAATGTTACCGGAAGTGAGACTGAGGAACGGGAGGCACATTTGCACAAACATTATTTTAAGTTTGGTCTGAAGAAGACCCTCTGTAGACAGCAGGGAATATTGAACCATGCATTACGCATTACGCCCTGTAATGCATTCCGCGAAAGTAATGCATTACGCCCTGAGGAAGGTCGCAGAATGGCGTCCGAAACGTCGGCACCTTCGCCATGGACGCGGCGTCACCCGGACAGCCCAGCCTAGTAAAAAACTGGTATCAACCTTCATCCGAGACTGAGAAGTGAATGCTTGGTCCAACTTTGTCGTTTGAGACTTCTTTGGCTTTTTTTTTTTTGGATTTTGGGGGAAATTATTATTTTCCCCCTTGCAGAGGCGATGTTTTCTGAGGGAAGTCCACAGGAGAACCTGGCAACAGAAGTGTGCTACTGGGGGAGTAGCAAGTAAACTTTGGCAACTCGCTGATGCCTTCACAATCTTGGTCACAACAGTGGAGAATGAACGAGTGACATGAACTAGGGTCTTCGTCAGAATCGGCGTTTCGCCTCAGGAAAGGACACTTTCTCCGTCAATCAGATCTTTTGTATCTCCTTCTCTCAGAAAGGTGAAGAGGAGTTGCACAGTATGTCGATTTGCCGTACTTTGCACATACAGGGCTTTCTGTGATGCACCGCTGTTGCGTATGGTCAAATCCTTGACACTTGAACCAGCGCAAAGGGTTAGGCACACACTGTCGCACGCCAAGATTGTAAAATCCGTAACTAATCCTTTCTGAGAGAGAAGGAAGAATGAACGTTAAGGTCAGGATAGGAGAGGGGGATCTCTCTCACAAGCTCCTATCTCTTGATCCAGACCACCTCGTTACCAGCCTTACTTTTAAAAAAAGATAGAAGTTCCTCCTCAGATGCAGATTGAAAATCATGATTAGTCACTCCCTTACAAAGGTTAAGAGGGGATGGACGGTCACTTCTGCATGGTGGACGGCAATCTGCATAGTTTTAAATAGCTTCTCTATTTACTTTCGATGCCGGCTACAGACAAAATGACACCATTTTTTTGTGGCACGCCTCCATTGATAGTACCGAATGAGTTCTCTAAGTCTCGCGCGAGACGAGTAAGGAAGGAAAAAGGGAGTGATAAAAGAATGTAGGTGACATGAAATGAGAAGCGAGAAGAAAAATGGAGAAAGGAAACCATCAGAGCCTTCTCTACATCCCGTAAAAGAATGTAGGTGACATATGAAATGAGACGCAAGAAGAAAAATGGAGAAATGAAACCATCATAGCCTTCTCTGCATCCCGTAACCATCACGACGGGTTTAAAATTCGATGTTTCTCCTACTATTATAATACAATTTGTTACTTTTGAATTATCTTCCTGTGTTTTAATGTTAATGTTTTAATGTCTTCCTGTGGTCTGGTGTTCCTTAAATTGCTACTTCATCTGTTAGTTTGAATCTAATGTAATCGATGTCTCTAACATAAGAATACGTACTGTTGATCGATGGTCTACGTTTCTTTTTTTATTAAGTTCCACTTTTGCTCTCATCATTCTGTGATGTGAATTGAATTTTATTTTTTCTATGACATTTAAGTTAATTACTAGGTATATTCAAATCGTTAAGATTACGTCGTTTTCAAATTTGAGTAATTTTCGCGTAATTTTGAGTGAAATATAGACATTTTTTAATTTTGTTTCAACATTTTTTTCTCAAAAATGGCTCTATCCTTTTTAATGGAGTTTCGTTGTTCGATAGTCTGAATAACGTTTAAGAAACTGGCGCAGGTCTCATGTTGGTTAAAAACCCTGATTTTTCGAAAATTGAGGAAATTCACCATTTTTTCGACGCCTTCCTACAACTACAATTATGAAGATACAATTATTATTTTTAATGAAATGTGTTCATCAAAAACAGATCTTCAAATAAGGTCATCTTGAATTTTTCAAACAAAAAAGGTAATTTTGGATAAATTAGAATGGTATATAATTTAATATTTCTTTGTTTCTTACTGATGGATACAGCGTAGTTACTCATCTTTCTCCCAAACCTCTTTGACGTCGGCAACATGTTTCTTCTTCCCCTGCAATCAGTTGGTTCTTACAACCATCGCTGCTCGGGGCAAAAGAATGGAAGTTGGTGGCGGTTACGCTAGGACGCAGTTCACGGACGCCGGTTCTTCGCTCTATAGTTTTAATCTGTGTCCATCTATGTTATCCAATTGCGAGCGCCAATAAGTGATGTCAAACACCACAGTCAAGAAGATTATGCAGTTTATGTGGTAGTACGTTTTTCTCTCGTTGCTCGGGACAAATTGCCCATTTGGCGTGTTTTCGTAATGAACGGCCTCGTGGCACATGGAAAGTTGAAAGCAGACCTTCAATTTTGTGGTTTATTTCGATCACAACAACTGGCTGAGTCCTAGTCGCATGAACAGTGTAAATAACGTGCTCCGTGCTGAGGGTGGTGCTAAAAACGGGCGAGCGTAATCATTCTGGTCTTCGTCCTGTACAATTTGGACGAACATTCGGTGCATTTTCTGTTTGCAGACGGCAATTACTAAGCTGTGTGTGGCAGATTTTTAACTGTTGGATGGACATGAGGAGCCTGACATGTTCCCCTTGGCATTGCGTCACGTATTGACCTTAAGACAGCTGGCAACATTCAGAGAGTTCAAATATTTTATGAGTTATTTCTAACGTGAAATAATTTGATATTTTATGGGCACCTACTTGTCATTTAATGTTTCATTCACAAGGTATTATTTTATCAAGTCAGAACCGTACTTTCATATGCAAAATCTTTTAATGAGTAATAATTTGATATTTTGTGTAACAATTTGTCACTTAATGTTTCATTTATAGAGTGTTATCTTGCCTACTCAAAACCGTTTATTCACATGCTAAATACTATAATATAAATATTATTTTTATTATTATTATTATTATTATTATTATTATTATTAAATGAGGGTTACTCATTTGAGTTGCTTTATTTGTCTGTGCCACCGGGGATTACTACACAAAACATGATATTTTGATATTTTATTCACGGTCCACAAGCTGGCGAGTAGTAATCCTTATCACTAACATTGGATCTTTTATTATATGTTTAGAAATTGATCTTTTAGAAATTATTTAAAACCTATTTGAAATAAATATTAAATAAAGATTGCTAGCCTTCAGTCGCACACTCCCAATTTACGCAGTTGGACTCTATATAAGAAATTGTTTATTATTTAAATTTATTAATATTGTTTGATAATATTTATATTATATTTATGTTATTTCATTTTAAATTGCGTCCTTTAATCGTGAAAACGAATAGATTAGCCATAGTGTAGATATATAGACAATACCATAGTATTTAATAATTTCAATTGTATATTTTTCGATCTATTTGCTTTTGTTTGCCAACGCTATCAGTATCGTATTATTTATTAACTTTTAATTATTTTACTTTCTCGCATACTGCTCATAAATGTATGTATTTTTGGCGCTTTGTTTCTTTTAAAAAATTTCAGACGGTATTTGAAGTGTCAGAGAGAAAATTTCATAATACAATATTACATAAACAAAAGCGCGCGAAAGTACGTGCTGTTGGAGCACCACAAGTTAGTTTTTCTGTCTCAACACCGCGTCCATTTCTTTCCCGCTTTTCTCTTCAAAAAGGGTATTCATTATCTTGGCTTTTCGTCCTTCTGCATTCCTTCTGCAAATTTAATTAATCTTGTTCCCTTTTTCTTTCTTTGTCCATTTGCATGTGTCCAAGGCAATTTCCCAAGGACCCAGTTCGTTGCCAACTTTATTGTCAGGATCACCAATCACAATTGCAACACTAGATCTATGGGTATCAAATGTAAGGCGACATCATTATATGATATTTTTAAAATTTGTTGTATCTGGGTTGACGCAACGCGTCCCCGAACCCCGGGAGGCGTTGAGCGCTATGCGCTTGGGAGTAGTCCTCCATTAATTAATCGCGCTATTTATAGGAGTAATCCTCCATTAACATCATCTAACATTGATGTCACGTCTCGTCGCAGTCAGTTGTCAAGAGGACCGCCAGGTATCATCTCCGCGTACGCGCCTCCTACTACGAGCTCTTGCGCCACTACCCAGTGGCCAGAATTGGGAAGGAATTAGGATAGAGGTAGGATTTAAGACACTCCTCAAGGGGTTAGACTATCCCCTGTGATGCATACAAACTCGTTTTGTAACAAATTTCACATGAGGTTCTACAGGGATTCTACGGGAATCGAACCCGGAACCTCAGTGGTGAAAGGCAAGCGATTTCGCCACTGAGCCACAAGAGCCTTCAATTTCGTCTTCGGAAATATTTTCTGACGATGCATATACCTGGATTATAGTGATAACTTCTTTCTAAGACAATTTTCATACGGCTATACTCAAATATGATTTCAACTACGTTATCTTTCGGATCTTT
This sequence comes from Gryllus longicercus, assembly GCA_038098605.1. Classification (NCBI taxonomy): domain Eukaryota; kingdom Metazoa; phylum Arthropoda; class Insecta; order Orthoptera; family Gryllidae; genus Gryllus; species Gryllus longicercus. Next base: position 2,140,457 of record JAZDUA010000129.1, on the reverse strand, counting down.
CTTTATCTTATTTCAAATATTTTATTTATGTAGTATTAATTACAATATCTAAATTAAGCATTTTATACTACTAAGAGGATAAACAGTTTTCGCTTGCCGCGCAATCCCACTAGTTTCTTCCTCTTTTCCAGACTTAGAAACATTGCACGAAAATTTTAAACATAAAAAATACAAGTAATAAAGGTGACCATTCTGTTATATTATTCACCGTTTTAATATTGTGGAAGAAATGTGTGTACATTAACTCGAAAAATACCTTCGTCATTATTCTCATTTCGGTACTTACGAAAATCCTTTTCTTTGTAGAGTCCAGCGCATTGGAGGAGATACTTCCGTTGTAAATACTCTCTTGAATAATGGGGCAATAATTTCTGTAGTAGCGCCATCACCTGCTCCAAGATCTAATAATGATTCTCTTCGCCAATCAGAGTTTGTTGATAAAAGACGAAGAAACTGTCCTCTTGAAAAGACAAACATTGATCCACGTCCCAACAACCTGAAACACCCGTTAGAATAACAACTAAAAAAAGGAATAGAAACTATATAAAAACATTAAAAGAAAAGAATAGAGACTATACGAAAACATTTTTCAAAATGAAAAATAGGATAAATTAATTAAAAAGTGACACAAACATTTTTGCAACAAAAAGTAGAATGATTTCACTAGGCAACAATTGTAAATTTCTGTTAACGAAATAAAATTACTAATATTTAGTGTTTTTTGTTGTGCTGAACTAGAGTATCACAAAGTGGTCACATATGGTATGGTGGTGTTCTAATTTTATATCATTAATATACTATAATATACTCTAACACGGATTAGATGATCCCTCGGAAGCTCCTGAACGTGAAGGTTCCGGGGTATTCGCGGGTCGCATAGATGAAGCAAGTTCCAGAAACTTCTCGGCGCCTGCTCGCTATAAATGGAGCGGCTCCGGCGGCCGCTGCCAGTCTGAAGCAGAGCTGTGAATTGTGTGCATCGCGGTGAACAGCAGTTCATTGGTCAATGCAGCGGGCAGAGTAGCAGTGCAAAGGAAGTGAACCGTGTGAAATAAGTAACCAGGCGAATAACTCAAGAACTGTAATGTAAATATAGAGGTCTAATCAAGTGAATAACTAAAGAATTGTGGCATAAATATAAAAGACTATCTCTGTATACATCAGGACTTTTAGTATATAATTAAGAAAAAATAAATGAATTTGTTGAAATAAATGTGTGTTAATTCACCACCAACAAACGTTCCAAAACTATAATATACAGTCGATTCCGGTTATAGTGAACTCGTATAAAGTGACCCCTCGGTTATAGTGAACTTAAGTCATTGATCCCGCTTCACTTACATTACAAATCAGCATAAGAAGATACGGTAATAGTGAACCCGAACATCTGCTATAGTAAACGTAGAAAACATGTCCCGGAAATTAGCTCCTGGAAATTAATATATCGTCTCAGTGCCACAAATTCCAACACTAGGCAGCTTCAAAAAAATTTCGTCGGCCAAAGGTCATAAGCGAAGGCCTCCTGATGTGAAGGTAGCGGACCTGGAATGGGCACCTTACTGATGACCTTATGCCACTCAGTTTCACTGCGGAAACGAAGGCCGTGTCGTGCGTGGGCTACAACTAGCGACGGCGACACGCGATTACTTGCTTTAATTTCAAGCTTCATGTTACTTGCTATTCCGCGAGACAAAGCGCGTTGTGTTTTACGTAGGTGACAGAAAGCGCCGACTGCCACAGCTCCACAGCCTGGCAATTTCCGCTCTGCAGCGCGGAAATACTGTAACGTCGCGTCGTGCCAATGGGCCAGATGGACCACACATGTCTGGAGGCCAGCGAGGGGGCGGGGGCAGTCCTTTGGCGGCAAGAGGAAGGCCACCAGAGGCGGGGCCTCTTCAAGGGCCGGGGTGGGCGTGTCTCGGAACGCGGGTGTCAACTGACGCAGGGAGATGATGAGTAAGTCCAGCCGCAGGGCAGCTGGGCTCCAAATTGCAACCAGGCCCACGTTTCGGGATGAGATGACGCCGCCGGCATGGTAGGTCTGTCACGTGACTCCTCGCGAAACGGCTGGAGAGGAACCGGCCGTGTTCATTCGTTTTTTAACCGAATCGCGACGCGGAAGGCACTTTTTCACCCGCCAGGGGTTATCGCGAGCTTCGACTGCGAGGGGTGGCGGTTGCCACGGGACGAGAGACCAGGAGCGGCGCTAAGCTGCTGCTGGGGTCTGCGTCAGGCTGAGGCGGGTATGCCTCAGGGATGTGCAGTGCTGGGAGTGCAACGCTAGTTTCCCAAGAGTGTAAATAGTGTATAGAAAAAATTGTGAATAAATCTGCACAGAACAACACCGTGTCTGTTTTTTACTCGTACCCGACGACGTCACAATACGGTTAGTTACATTAGCCGCTTGCACCATCTCGCTACCGAAAGGATCTCGTATGTTATTAGGCGGCGAAAAGGGACTTCGAAGAGTGGAACTTCCACCAGTGCAAGAGGCATAGAAGGGTGGCAAGGCTGCATTACAATACTTGGAGACAATGAACAATGCAGAATGAAGTTTGGAGAGAGCACCAACGCTGGGGAAGGCTCTAGAAAAATTACTAATAAAAATGTATGAAGCAAACAGTTGAAAATAATTGATTTTTTTAGGAAAAATAAAGATATTGAACTTTTTAGTTTGTGCTGTTCATGTATTGTGCTGTATCACTATATTAATAAAATCAGTCATTCGGGAGAAATTCTATTTAATTTTGTTATCGCCGGATATAGTGAACCAAAAATGTTAATCCCCAGATGTTCCCTATAACTAGAGTAAACTGTACTTATATTGGGGACAAACTGCTCAAGTGTGAGTTGATCAGCCCCTTACTGACGAAGTGGCTGTGAGAAAAGGAGTCAGACAGGGGTTAATTCGGTCTCCTTTACTATTTAACTTTTATCGAAAACATGACTTCAAAGATGCCTTAGAAAATAGTAATCAGGGAGTAAAAGAGAATGGTATTCCTATTTCTAATATACATTACGCCGATGACAGACATATCTTGGAGATAGTGCAGTTCATTTGCAAGACCTAATGCACCAGCTAATGCACCAGCTAATGCACCGAATAAATCGAGCTTGCAGAAATTTTGAATTAGAAAGAAATGTACGTAAAACAAAGTCAATATTAATTAGTTAGAAAGGGACAAGACCATTTCAGCTGTTCATAAATGGTAAAACTTATTAAACAGTTTTAAAAATCCAAAAATTTGGGACAAATTCTAAATGAATATTGGACATTCGATTTTGAAATATTGACTAGAACTGAAATATTAAGATCCACATTTAACTAAATGCGGAATAGTTTATGTAGCAGAGACGTACTTAAGATCTTTACTCTCAGATGGAGAATGGCAAAATGGGACAGCTCTTCTCTAATAGGGCGCTGAAACATGAACACTAAAAAATGCATCTATTAACAGATTACAGGTATTAGAGATGTGGATGATAAGGAGAATATTCAGAAGTTCCTGGATTAAAAATGACTATATACTAGAACGGTATAATATACCGTTGGAAACAATATTTCGCGTCGAAAATGCCATGGCCCGAGAGGTGGATGACGTTGGATCTTTACTGCCGACTGCGCTATCTTACTCTTCAAAACTATTTCTCTAGAGAAGACCGAACTATTAAAGAGCATTATCGGAGAGCATATACAATATTTTAACGTCCATTGAGAGATAAACAGTAATACAGTGCGCCAGGAAAGTCTCTCCTGGCGCACCAATGGCTCTCCAAGTCTGTCCAGTGGCATCAATGGCTGGTGACAGTGCTAGCAAGAGAAATTATATTGGTAACACCACCAGCAGCTTGTAACAAATGAAAACGTAAATTGCTTACTCACTACAACCATAACAGATGCTGGAAGTGTTGTCCCCTTCACTTGTATCCCTGTGATCGGGATGGTTTAAGAGAATGGGGTAGGTCTCATTTTTATTGACATCCGCGATTTTTCGAAAATTTTTAAAACTTGGAGATAAAGATTTTTGCCTCAGAAAATGTCTGTACAAAATTAGCTATTTAAAAAAAGGTCATGTACTTTTTTTTAAAAAAACGAGTAGTTTTTACGTTATTTGCGATTAAAATGTACGAGTTTTGCTCTCAAAAACCAATCCAAATTGTTACTTTAAATTTCCTTCACTTATTAATAAGAGACGGTAAAAAACATGGTGCTAGTCACACTTTCTGCTGTAGCTCGATTTTTTTTAATTAAAAAAATTAAAGCTACAAAATTTGAGATAGAGATTTTTGCCCGAAGTCAGTTGTACAAAATTATCTCTTCAAAAAAGTCATGTACATTTTTTTGAAGAAAAAAAAAGAGTAGTTTTTGAGTATTTCGCAATTGAAATTCACAAAAAAATTCTCAAAAAAACGCTCGAAATTTTTTCCTTACATTTTCTTCACATATGAAACGGACATAAGTATTGCTCGTTTTTTTCCGAAAATTCCAAAAAAACATTTCAAAACTACAAAATTGAAAATAGAGATTTTTGCCTCAGGCAAAGTCTGTTATAGAAAATAAGCACTTTAAAAAGGGCCATGTGTAATTTTCAGATAAAAACAGTAGTTTTTGCGAAATTCCTGCATGAAATTAATGAAATATATACAGGTTTCACACCAACTACGGGCTACGAGAAAATTGAATGAATAAAATTGCAAAGTAATTAATTAATATATGCCAACGTTAATTGTATTTTTACACTCTCGCTTTTTTACTTTTTACTCAATTTGTTTTCCCAATGTATTGATGTATTTTTTAAGCAATCTGCAAAGCTTAATAGAAATGTCCCAACAACGCGGCATCGATAATATAGAAGCTAATTGTTGTCGAACGTCGAGATGTTGGCGGTGATAAGATACAGCTACTTAATTAAGAGCAGCTGGTGGTGGTGTAACTCCTAGACCGAGAGCCAGTACTTCCGTTTGCGATGTATTTCGTAGCAGATTTTTATAAATTATTTCTCAGAATGACCGGTGAGATATGTTACATATAATTTAATATCATCTGATCCCTAAAAATATTTACTGCATATTGAACAAAAGAGAAACGATGAAACGTTATTGGAACTGCTATCCTACGACGAAAGGCAACTCACGAGTGAGCAGTCACAATTTTCGTAATCATTTTTACGTAAATTACATATATTCTAATTGCTGTACTGACATTGAATTAAAATAAGCCAAGCGAATGCACATAGTTTTGACAACGCTGCGCTGACAATAAGGCAGTGCTCGCTTCTTGGTTGAACTGGGACGTTTTGAAATAATAGCTGATGTACCGAAGAAAAAGCAATATTTCAATATTGCGTAGCTGTTTCCGATAACGCGAGAAAGCATGAGCTATTGTAACACCACTAGTTTGAATTTTTCGTCGTAATCTCAAAACCCACTCAAAACCGCACATTTTTTGATAAATTTCCGCCCTTGGGCGGTATTCGACGAAATCAATTTTTGTCCCGCGAGAGAGCCGTTTTCCAGCCCCAAAAGTGGAATTCGGCCCAATCTGGCAAACCTGCATTGCATTAGATTGATTTGTATTCGTGCAGTTCCTTTAAACGTAGTTTCCATACGGCTTGTTTTGCGAGAGCAAGAGAGATGTATTTCAGTATTTCTCATTTTAATTTTGTTTGACAGAAGAAACGCTACATAACAGCATCATTTGTAAATGTCCAAATATCATGGAAGCATTTCAAACATTGGCCGAAATTTAGCACAATAATTAATGCAAGCAATTACAATACAAAAGTGTCAGTTTGGTTCAGTTGTAGAAAGCTTTCTTCCGGAACCTTAGGCAGCAGGATCGAATGGGGTAAAAAACACATTGCTTATCCGTGATTTTTTTGTCAAATTAACAATATTACAATACTCTATCCTTAACGTAATTAAATTATTTTGATTTTAAAACATGGTACCCCTGATAAGGTGTTTTTATCTTTCTACGAAATATATTTTAATCTCCAAATTGCGTGTTTTTTTTATTCTAGGAAATATAGGGACTACATTTTTAATAAGGAATCCAAAAAAAGATTGTCAAATTTTGCAACAAAAAATGTCATGCTAGCAATATATCAGTCCACTGATGACTCAAGATATGTTATGATCCTGCCCTGGTGATATTGTATGATTACGTTATGCATAGTCATACATTACTATGCTCGCACGTTTTCTTGATCCTCCTGCTCCTTATTTCTCGCTCAGCTCGGCACAGCACGGCGCGGTAGAAAACATGAGTTCCACTCGGAACGTCATGGATCAGCTTGCAGTGATGACGACCTTCTTCCTTTACAATGCGGACTTCTCAGTTTTCGCTCCCTCTTTTTAACGACCTCTGGTTACGGTGCTCCTTCTTGTTACTCAATTATTTCTATTAATTATTTCTTCAGAATTTTAAAAATCTTGCCTTTTCATATCGCTATCTTGTCAAAGACGCGCTATTTCGCTGAGGTTTGGCTTGAGATTAATGGTTTGAAGGACTGCCCACACTTCGCAGTAGCTGTGGAGATGTAACCCGGGAGGCGGTGAGAGTCAATTTCGTTAATTGATGACTACAATATAGCACAGCCTGCAATTCCATCACAATTAGACCTGGCTGAGTGGACTTCATAGAAGTTGTTACGAGTTTATTATATTATAACATATTGTACGTATAATCGTATATTAATGAAGTAGTGTCGATATGTCGATATTCTTTCTTGTATCCTATCAAAAGGTTGTGATGTTTATTGGAGTTTTCGCGAAGTTGGTATTAGTTGTGATATTAAAGTTTTGCCAGGGTGGGATGCGATGATTGAGTCTTGGAAGTGGTTTGGCAATATTGATTTTTTATAGAAATTTAGGGAGTCTCTCTCTCTGAGCGGCAGTGAGAGCTGTGAGATGGATCCATATAAGCTAGGTTGAAGGTTGTAAAATATAATTGAATTAGAGGGGTTGGGGGAATGCTAAATGTGTAGTAGGCATAGGTTATGCACTGTACGTTTCTTCTTAATTCCAATGGTACCTCGTTGTCTCGCATCTACAAGAAGGCTGTTACTATGTTATCTTTGTTGTGCATTAAAAACAGGCAATACACAAAACAAATTTCTACATACATTTTGAAAGGGTTAGATAAAACTTGTGTTTGTGAATTTGTTAAGTGTATAATTGTAGCTATTTCTTATGTACTTTGCTATGCTAAAGCCGAATATACCCAAAGAAGTTGTATATACAAAAACTATAATATATACTAAAACAATATATATCATATACTAAAACACATAAACTAAAACTATAATACATATACTATACCTAATAAATTAAAACTATAATATATTTCGCAGAAAGCCACTTGTCGTTTATGCTGAAAACCACATGTTGCTGGCATGTTTATTAGAGGGTGGTGGTTGCCACCAATGTACGATAAAGTAACGTCCACTAAACATATCAAATAGACGCCAGACCGGTCAAATCAGTTGAGCAACTTCGGGAAAAGCGAAATAAAGTGCGGTGATTCACGTATAAGACGCCGACTCGGCGTGACACGTTAGTTGCGCCCCGCGTGTAGAGCAAGAAAGTTGATATTATTGTGTAGTGCATGACTCATCTTCACGTTGCGTTGGAGTGTTACTTTTTTACAAACATATTCCTTGCAATGTCTCGAGAGAGCGTATACCATCCAAACAATTTCTGTTATGTGTGGTGAGGTAACTTGGAAGAGGCAAAGGCGGAATATTACTCCCTTAATAAGGCATATTGTATTTCGAGGGTCGAATCGGTAATCAGTACAAATCGTGAGCCCCTCATATTTCCTGTGCGTCTTGTGTAGCATTACTTAGTGGTTGGCTTAACAGAAATTCACGATCTATGCCATTTGCAATTACCATGGTATGAAAGGAACGAAATGACCGCTCAACGAACTGATATTTCTCCATTAGCAAAGTTGCTTAATCACACGCAAGACCAAGATCATTTAATGTCGCAACCTCAATTCAGCTATCAGGCGTGCTCCTCACAGCGACGACCTTCCAATCCCAGAGCCACTGGACAATTGGAGTTTACATTCCGAAACCTGCGGCGATTAAGATTCACACGCGAGTACCGAAAAGAACGACAGTGAAAATCCAGATTTCGTTGGAAGGTCTGCAGAATACAACCAATCAGTGGGAACTCAATGATTTAGATTGTGATCTAAATTTGTCAAAGAATCAAGTAGAACTGGCGTCACGACTAAAGGTTTGGAACCTCCTTTGGAAGGGAACCACAACTACTGCGCATCGTCGAAGGGAACAAGACCTCCGATGCCTGTTCTCCAAAGAAGGCAATGCAAGTGTATTGTATTGATTTTCTGGTGTCACACCAAGACTTCTTCCCTGAAAATCTCGGCGCTGTGAGCGACGCACCCGATGAGTGATTCCACCAAGACATTACAGCAATGGAAAAACGTCATTTGAGGGAAAATGGAATCGAAGTATGCTTGCAGACTATTGCTGGACACAAAAATATATGTTTTTCAAGCGAAATATAGTAAACAATCGTTCAAAACTATGTTTTGATTGAGATTTTATATGTAATGAAAGTAAATAAAATAACTTCACAACAGTATGGAATGCTTAATCGCCAATTACAAAGAAACTTTTCCCGTTACAAATAAATGCTCTGCAAATTTGAAAGAACATCATTTTCCATAATAAACAGCTTTTGTATTCCATTTAACAGACAAAAAGGTAATTTTTTCGACTGATTGATACTGTAATTAATCATAATAATCAAATGTCTGGTAAGATTTAGTAAGGCCTCCCTCATAAAGGCAAGGGTTCTCAGAAACATTCAAAATCAGAACTACTTTCAGGAAACCTTATGAACTTCCGTGTAGACATTGCAAATTCATTGGCTTCATACATTAAGAATATTTGTAATTGATAAACATCAACAATTCCATTATCTTTATTAACATTATCTAACAATAGTACACGGGAATCAGTACACGCCTTTACTATTTTGTTGTTGTTTTTTTTCTGAACAAAGGAGACAAACAGTATAGTATGAATAAAACTCTAAAGGCAAACAGGGAACGTCAAGAAAGGATTTAATAAATTACTGACAGATACAACAAAAGGAGATTTTTTTGTCGACATATCGCTAGAATTCTGTGATATTAACGGTTAAACGCCTCTCTTTCTGAGGTGTCTTCGAGGTAATCCAAGCTATTACGAGCGCATATTTAGAAACATTTTTTGTGCTCTATGACACAAAAAGTTTCGTTCCTATAAAAGTAAAAATTATAACGCAATATTTTAAAATCACTTTTATTCCTATTTTAAAATCGTGTTATTTTGGTTTCAATGCCGCCCGTACAGATTTTCTTTTACCTTTTTTTTAATATCCTTGCTCGCGCTTCAAAATTTCGCCTCCTTCGAGCATAACAGTGCAACAAGAGAAATGTAGAATTTTGTAATTTAGTAGATTTGTTGGTAATCTAGAATGACTAAAAATATCTACGCAGACTGGTAATAGAACTCATCCATTCGCTGTTCTAACACCCTTCTTATAACAACACGTTTTATATTAACGAAACTTTATTTAACGTCAAAAAGCTGTGTTTGACGGTTCAAAACCGTGTGTGACGTGCTACGGAGAGAAGTGTATTCTGCGCACGTTCTCTCAATTCTGGGATCTCTATCCTAAGCCATACACAAGTCGAATTAGAAGAAAATGAGAGTATTTGGCAAGAACCGATTCTAATATATTCGCTTCACTATTGATTCGAATATATTAGAACTATTTGCAAGGGCAAATAAGCAATAGATTTGGACTCTTATCCCTCATCGTACCCTTCGTGAAGGAATCGACTTCCTGCCGCGACAACATGGAGAACGATGATTTGAATAACTACATTTCCCACAGAACTCTAGAAGACAAGCACAGGTAGTGACGTTGCATTTACGTAAAGAAGCAAATCAAGGGGCCATCTCAATCAATGGATCAAGGAAACTGGACACAAAGCCCTGATTGAAATGGGGGTCATTGGCCCAGAAACTGAGGTACAATACTTGTTATAGGTTGTTTAGAATTAATAGTCCAAACAATTAGTACATTATACATCATTGTTAAAATCAATACTAATTACCTTTCGATGCTCAGTATAGTCTCTATTTGTATAGAAACAGTTATGCAGTAGAAAAGATATTACTTGGGACTTAAACTTGTGCATCGATTTCAATCGTTTAATAGCATGTGGCAATGTGTTGTAAATTAATGTGCATGTGTTTCATGTGAATTTTTTGTAGTGCGGTGTCGATACTGACACCTGATGAATATTACCACGTCGGGTGTTATAGTTAAAGGCATTGCCGTTTGCTGAAAACATATTCCCATACTTGCATGAATGCAAACCGTGATGTAGGAATGGAATGCCGGCATGGAAACGTAATATTTCGCGTCAAAAATGTCTTGGCCCAACAGGTTGACGGCGATGGACAAACCTGCCTGTCGACTGCGCTATAACGAGGTTTTTCAAAACTACGTTCTCTACATCGAACTATTAATATTAAATATATTATTGCAAGAAATTGATCCTATATTATTTCCTTTTATATTTCAGAAGTCTGAAATGTATTGTTTCAAATCATTCTGAATAACATTAGAGAGACTAGTGAAAACGTTGTATTCTCATGATAGTCATCAATCAGAACGCACGACAATTTCACTAAGACTTCATAATTCCCTTGATTCACAGGATCTATTCATTGTCTTCATTCTTCCCTTGATTCATTGTGACCACAGCATGAAAGTGCGTCCCTTCCCCCCCCCCAAAGTCACAATATAACAGTTCTTTTTTACAAGCTCATGTCTTTATTTGAAATTACTGACTTTACCCATTTTTCTATTTTTATTAAATTATTTTTATGCAATGAGGAAAACAACGTGCAACTCTCAGATCTCATGTCCTTTCTGGAAATCATGAAAATTATTTAAATCGGTAACTCTAACAGTGTTTGTCCAAACGTTCGTCTCTTTCGAAAAGAGAAGGCATGGCCAGTTAAACAAGTGATAGTTTCACGCATCGACAAAAACACGAAATTGCGTCATAATTTTGTTGTTCTAAATATCTCTTGCACTGCTTCGTCCCCGTGAACAGAGAAGGGATTAATGGGGTTGGAAGTCCCTTTGAAATTATGTTCAATTTATGCGTATAATTTCTGGCCCTAAACGATTTTCCCGTCAGCAATTCCTCAATTATAAAACTGCCGTGATTTCCAATCGAAATTTCTGCACTTGAAAACATCACCGTCATTCGCCAAAAACTCTCACGCCCGTACGCACTACATGTATCTCAGAACCAATTGAAAAAAACTACCGAACCCCACAGCTACCCAGCGCCTGCGCACACTGTCGAACACAGCAGACCGTGCAAACACAAACAAACTTCTCTGAAAATTTCCGAAATCTGGGTATTTCCCCTATTCTGTCTCTCTCTTCCCCACACCAGTCATCTCTTCCTACGGCAGCAGCGCGAGACCGCTTCCTCTTAGGAAACAAGTCCGAGCATGCACAGAGCACTGTAAGGCGTTTCCTGAATGCTTACATGGGCGCTTATACACCGAAGTAACCGACTGCGGGCAGAGAGCGATGATCGTGCATATTGTAGTGTATCTGTAACGTTGGCGGACAGTAGGCGATCGTTAGCAGAGTCTACCGAAGAAATATTTCGGGGAGGGGGGGGGGGAGTGCTGGCACAACCACTGAAGCACAATCACATCAAACCAAATGGAATATTTAGTACTCAATCGTTAGTAATTTATTACCCAATGTGACTCTCAAGCAGGCACAACCAATTTTAGAAAATGGTCACAATCGATTCAAACCAATAGTTAGTACTTATTTATTAACCAAAAATGAAATGTATTACTGTTGCCGTTTATTAAATAAATATTGTTAAAAACTGCATAGTTATGCAACCAAGCGCGGCATTCAAGTATTATTTTAGAGAATGAACTGACACAAACAAATTAAACATATTAGGTAATTATATGCACATTCAATACTACTGAACTGAATCATATTTATACAACCATGCAGGACCTTCAAATCTGATAAAAGAGAACGAACGGGCACAATCAAATAAAACCATATTAATAATTAAATACGCATTCAATACTAATTTATTACTATACAGAAATTTATTACTGTGGTAGTTTATTCAATATTGTTGAAAACGGCGTAGTAATGCTACCACACAGAAAAAATTGGGTATTATATTTAGAGAGTACTAACGGGAAAAAACAAAAAAATGAAAATAGATAATTAAACACATATATTACTAATTTATTACACAAAACAGAAATTTACTATAGTGGCCATCTATTAAATTAATATTGTTAAGAACGGAATCGTTGTTATGCAACCATGCAGGACCTTGAAATATAATAGAGAGAAAGAGCGGCCACAATCAAATAAAACCATAGTAATAATTAAATACACATTCAATACTAATTTATTACTCTACAGAAATTCATTACTGTTGCTGTTTACTAAATAAATATTGTTGAAAATGGCATAGTTATGCAACACCACAGAAAAATTCTAATATTATATGAATGGGTGAAAACCAGATAAGCGACATTTTATGAATTCTGAGAAATCTATATAGTATCGTAGGCTTTCACGGCCGGAGTCAATAGAAAGTAAATTTTCCGGGCTGGTAGGCCGTGGTCGAGTTGGCATAGTTGGGCCAAACGTTTCGTCCACGTCTGCGGTGGACATCCTCAGTGGCGGCAAGGTCGCGGGCGCAGTGTCCGGGTCGGCGGCTGGCTGGCGACTGGCGACGCGCTCCGCGCGGCCGCGGCTTTTATAGTCGGCGGGAGGGGGGCGCCGCAGTGGGGATTTCGCGCGCTAGCTTGCGATTGGCTGGAAGTTCGCGGGCTGGCTCCTGGTTGGCTGTCGATTGCGGTTTGATTAGACTGAGTTATTCTGTTGTACGGTTTTTTTAACAGTGTTTCGTAGTACGGGATGCCAGGTGGAGTTGATTTTGAGGCCTTCTTCTTTCCGGTTGAAATTATTGGGGTGCTTGAATATTTCAATAGCTTCCCGTTGTAATCTGGTGTGATAGTGCTTGGTGGTGGATAGCACTTCCGTGTCAGAGAACAGGATGTCATGTTCTCTTCCCGAGAGGGCATGTTCAGCCACCGCTGATTTTTCCGTATATCCCAAGCGGCAATTCCGTTTGTGTTCGGTGAGGCGAGTGTTGATTGACCGCTGTGTTGTGCCTATGTATACAGAGCCACAGGAACAGTGTATCCTGTAGACACCAGCCGTCATAAGCGCGTTCCTGCGGTCTTTAACAGACCTAAAGAGGTTGCGGAGCTGAGTGGTGGGGGTGAAGATGGTCTTGATGTTGTGGTGCTTCAAAATCTTGCCAATACGATCTGTGATGTTCTTAATAAACGGTAGTGTGACCTTGTGCAAGTTATCTTCGGGAGGACTGCGTGCTGTGTTTTTAGGTCGTAGTGCTCTCTTCACTTCTTGGATAGAATAACCATTGGCTTGAAGAGCATTTTCCAGATGGCCGAGTTCTTGGTGGATGTTGTCGTCTTCACATATCCGTCTGGCGCGGTTGACGAGTGTCTTCATCATGGCTCTCTTCTGGCTGGGGTGGTGGTTCGATAGTTTGTTAAGATAGCGGTCCGTGTGGGTAGGTTTCCGGAAAACTGTGTGGCCGAGGGATCCGTCTTCCTTCTTGTTTACCAGCACGTCCAAAAATGGAATTTTTCCATTACGTTCCTTCTCAATGGTAAACTGTATGCGAGGGTGAATAGAATTGAGGTGACGGAGAAAATCTTCTAGTGTTTCTTCCCCGTGGCTCCAAATAGCGAAAGTATCATCGACGTACCGCAACCAACAACTGGGTTTGAGTGGCGCAGTATTTAGCGCTGTGGCCTCGAAGCTCTCCATATATAAATTGGCTACAATCGGACTCAACGGGTTTCCCATTGCTACTCCATCATTCTGCTCGTAAAACTCACCATTCCATACAAAGTATGTAGTAGTTAGTACGTGATGGAAAAGTTCTGAGATGTCCTCCGGGAATAACCTCCGCAGCAAAGCTAATGTTTCGGTAACCGGTACCATGGTGAATAATGATGCGACATCGAAACTGACGAGCAGATCGTTCGGCTGTAGGGTCAGTGTCTTCAGTTTTTCGACGAAATGTGACGAGTCCTTGATGTAGGAGTTTGTTTTTCCGATGAGTGGCTGGAGCAAGTTGCATAAGTACTTGGATACAGAGTACGTAGGAGATCCAATAGCGCTAACAATGGGTCGTAAGGGAACTTCTGGTTTGTGTATTTTTGGTAAACCGTAAAGTCTGGGCGCAGCTGCCTCCGATTTCTTGATGGAACGTTGCGTTTCGGCTGGAATACTTGAATTTTTGAGTAGTTGGTTGGTGCGGCGGAGTATGCGTGACGTAGGGTCACGTGGAAGCTTGCTGTAGATGTTAGGATCCAGGATGTTCTTTATCTTGTTTTCGTAGTCAATTTTGTTTAGAACTACAGTGGCATTGCCTTTATCTGCTGTAAGAATGACGATATTATCGTTGCTGTTTAAATTTCTTAGGGCAGTTCTCTCCGTTCTGGTCAGATTGCTTTTGGGGGGTTTCGCCTTTTGAAGAATTCTGGAAGACTCTCTTCTAATTTCCTCTGCTATGTATGTCGGCAATGATCGTATTCCGGACTCGATTTTGGAGATGATGTCTTCTATGGGCACTTTCGAGGGGGTCACCGCGAAGTTGCCTCCCTTAGCGAGAATCGCAGTTTCTTCCGGAGTCAGTTGTTGGTCCGACAAGTTGACCACTGTCCGCTGTAGTTTAAGAGTGGCCGGCATTTCCTTCTTTTCAGTAAGCTGGTCATATTTTCGAATCTGTTTTCTGGAAATGAGTGTTTTCTGGGTAGTCATCGAACTGTAGGTGATGCGGTCAATGTTGTCCCAATCTTCCGGTCGGAGCGTTCTACTGGTCTGTAGGTGCAGTCCATATAGAACTTTGTCTGTAGAAGAAATCTCACGACGGGTTTGGTGTATCCGTTCCCGGAGCAGAGCTTTTTCCATGAGGTCATAGATGCGGTGCGATGACTTGGTGGAGAAATTGCGTTTCTGACGTATGAAATTCGGAATAACATTGTTGTCCCGGCAACGGAGTAGAAAGGTTAAGGAGCACAGCATTTGAGCCTTCTTCTTACGTAGTCCCTCTAGTCGACGTATAAGTTTGTGAGTTTCCTCCCCGTAGAGGCGGTTTATATAGTATCGTAGGCTATCACGGCCGGAGTCAATAGAAAGTAAATTTTCCGGGCTGGTAGGCCGTGGTCGAGTTGGCATAGTTGGGCCAAACGTTTCGTCCACGTCTGCGGTGGACATCCTCAGTGGCGGCAAGGTCGCGGGCGCAGTGTCCGGGTCGGCGGCTGGCTGGCGACTGGCGACGCGCTCCGCGCGGCCGCGGCTTTTATAGTCGGCGGGAGGGGGGCTTTTCTCTTCTGAGAAATCTGTTTAAGTCAATATTACAGTAAAGTCGTGGAGCTTTGTTTTATCATTAAAACCACGGCATTTCAATTGCTCATTAAAACAACGAAAATACATTTCCAGTAAAATATAACCTAAAAAGCACGTTTTCTCAGACGGACAGGCAGACGTTTTACCGTCATTCGGTTTTTCGGTATCAAGGGACCCCAAAATGTGTATTTCCGTTGAAAAAGATTTTCCGCAGCATTACATAATTTTCCCTATACGTACGTATACGGGAAAGTAAAAATGATATCTCTTCTTAGTTGTGAATGAAGTCAACTACAGGTGACACATAGCTGCGCGCGTACCATCCTTTTCCTACGTGATTTTTACATTTACATACATCCTTATGGCGGGCGGGACACAGGTAACACTTATGATAAGTTTTTTTGACATAAATATTTATTTTCCTTGTCACCAGATGTCAGCGAAGGTCAAGTAAGAGATTAGACAGTTACAATACCTACATTACATTATTAAAGTCATTTTTGCCTCATTTTACATTAATAGTCCAGTCGGTAGGCAAATTTTACCTAGAAAAGGCCATAAAAACTTTTTCTTTGGCATGTTTTAAGTAGTTAAAACCCCAAATTTTCGACCTCCTAGACCCTGTGGTAACTCCGAGAGAAAAGAAAAATATCCTGCCTTTTTTTAGGTTCTTCTCTATAGAAAGATGATTCAATTTAATTTTAAAGAGGATAAAATTTCCAACAAATTTTATATAAAACATTTTTTTCCGAAACCAATTTCGAATTGAGCTACTGCTTTTACAAAAAATAGTATTATTTCGTTTCTCTAACATGAGTACAAAAATTCAAATGCGTCTGATATAAACGACCTATAATACCTATAATTCTTACTACGTTTAATACTATTATTTAATCTCGCCGTCGGTGTAAACGGTATTGCATCACGAATGTACCCATTGTCGAAAATATTAATATTCAAAAAAATTATGTGTATATATGTGTTGGTGTTCCAGCTTAACTCTTCAACGCAGGAACAACGCCATTTCACCAAATTTTATATACATTATTACTGAGAAATTACAATCTCTAAATATTATTTGAGTAACTCCTCGAGTGTGCAGATGTGCGTGTGTGCGGTTCCGTCAATGACGGTTAGACCACATCCCGTGCAACAAGTGAGACATACGAGGTGACATTCGAAGCGTCTCAGCCTCCTGAAATGGAGCTGACAATTTGTTTTCGGATCCGGCCATAAGATTCTAGGAAATTTCCAAAAACGATATTTTTTTTGTGAGTGTTGTAGCGCTGTGTTCTTGGTGAGTATGCCGGGAATTACACAACGCCACCTAAATACATATATGAAGATGGCGTTCATTAAGCTTCAGTACGTAAGAAAGTAATTATTACATTAAATTACAAAGATTAAACTCCAGTACGTGCTTAGAGAAAGACGGAGAGAAACCGCCATTTAGCAACCCGCAATGTCTATACCCCGTGTAATGCACAATGAACGGGCACAGTGGGCGAGACGGACGAGGTTGTTTAATAGACGATTGTGATAAATAATGAACAGGGCAACGCCTGATATTTACACGGTAAAATATAAATGGCACGCGTTTAGCATTTTCATTTGTAGTCACCTTTTTCCACTAACCCCGTTTCTCAGTACTATACGTGAAGGAATAATGAAAGTCATCTCCGTCAACTTAATATATTTATTTAGAGAGCCGGCTTTCGACGGTTTTGCCATCATCATCATCATCATCAGTCTCGCTGTTTGTAGCAAAAGTCGGAAGACTGTGATTGTAAACAGTTTAGTGGGATCCCATACGCAGGCCGTGTAGTGGAGTGTAATTTTATTTATGGTGAATTTTAATTTATGATTTTGATTTTTGGGAGAAGATAATTTGTATTTTTTTTATTTCCCCTGCAGGAATCAAGTGCTTTTGTTATGTTTTTTGTTCTTCTGTGTAATTGATTTGGACAATTCAGATTAGAAGTGTTTTGTGTCTAAACGTGAGTCTTATATGAGTAATTTCTCGTTCCCTAAACCTCAAGGCTGAACCCCGAGATATTTTTTTCAGGTTTCGTCGTATCAAATCTAGAAACTCAGAGCATTCCGCACTCTTCAAAAACAGTAAACATTAGGGCAGTGACGTAGTGAATACTGACCAGGTGATGCGACTATGCCAAATCCGGAACGGACGTCAATCCCAAAATCAGGGAAGGGAAGAGAGGACGGGAGGTCGCAATAAAATAATATTATTGAATTATTCCATTGTATATTTAAGTAAGGTTTTTGGTATTTGTTCTAAAATTCATATCTTTATTCATATCTTTATCTTTACATTCTTAGAAATATAAATCTTAAAATTCCAAACGGGAGATACTATCTCCAGCTACGTGTGTGGTTGCTTTTCTGTTGTTCTGCAACCGAAAATATTTTTGTCTAGTTTTTGAAATATTAACAACGTGTCAACAGTTTCTGTGTCCGGTGTTCATTTTCGTTATTTTTTTTAAATCAGCCAACAGGTTATGAAGAACAGCCCAGAACCTGCGTAATAACGCCTTGCAGAAAATAGTTAACGAAATCAAGTATTCCTAAAAAGTTTCGAGGTTTAGTTCTCGTATTGGAAGTTGAATATCACGTCGTGAACAATGAACACGTCAGGCGTAAGATTCGAAACACTGAAGAGAACGATATTTGGAAGATCCAGATGCGTTAATTAAAAATGACGCACGGGGTCACGTGAGCGTCGCAATTATAAGGTCAGAGTCGACAACGCACATGCAGTACAAACATGGATCAGTGAGGATTTGAAAGCACAGTCGGACATTATCCTAGCAATCCAACATCTGATATTAAGCAAATTAAAGAATGTGACACCTCTTGTGCTCTGTGGACTAAGAAGAAAAATCCAGATTTTGTTAGGGCTCATATCAAGTACCGCAGAGAAAAAGTTTCTAGATATAACAGTAATAGGACTCAAATGTGAGAATATTAACAAAATGTAAAGACTGAGTTAACTATAGAGCTCTATCATAAAATGAAAGAAAAAGATAGATTATTTAAAAAGTGGAAGTCTAATCAAAATAATTTTAAAAAATGCAGATTACTCTATACCGCATTTAGAAATAGACTTAATAATGAAATTAGGAATAAAAAAAATAATTACCTTAGGAGAAAACTTTATAATAATGTGAATGACAGTAAAGACTATGGACTGAATTAAATAGAAATGTACATTAAATAGAAATTCTGTTGGTAATATTGATAATAATATAATAAAATCTTTTGGAGCGTGAAGTGTAAATGAAATAGCAAATAACTTTGCAAATAGCTTTGTCGAACAAATTAATAATATTGTTGAAGAAAATAACTATGATGATGCAGAGGTGATTAATGAACCTACAGGTATTATTGTTAACTTTTATTTACCACTATGCGAAGTGATATGAAAACAATTATCTCAAGAGAAATTAATGTGAATAAATCTGCTGATTATGATAATATTAGAGCAAAAGATATTGTAAATAATGTAAATACCATTAGCAAGCTGTTAACAAAATTGCTAAATTATTGTATCAATAGTGGAACATTTCCAGACAGCTTAAAAATTTAAATTATTACACCAATTTTCAAGATAGGTGATATTCATGATATGGGTAATTATAGGTCAATATCCATATTACCAGTTATACAAAAAATATTTCAAAAATTTATGGTTAAGCATCTAAATAATTATCTAAGAAATAATGATATAATTAATAATAATTAATGTGGATTTCAAAAAGGTAAAGGGACAGAAAAGTTGCTAGTACAAGTGATATATTTTATTAACTATCAATTGAATAGAGGACATGGAGTATCTGCTACATACATTGACTACTCCAAAGCATTTGATACAGTGAAACATACTATATTATTAAAAAGACTGAAAACAATAGGAGTTTCTGGCAACTATTATAAATTATTCAAAAGCTATTTAATGAATAGAAATTTTGTGGTGAAAATAACTGACAAAATCAGTAAATTACAACCAATAAAACGTAGGGTACAGCAAGGAAGCTGTATAGGACCGGTGTTATTTATGTCAATGGTTTACTCAGTGTTGTTAATAAGTGTAAGTTATACATGTATGCTGATGATGCAATTCTGCTGAATGCTAATGAAGACTTAAAGGTATGCCAGAGTACTCTGCAGAAGGAATTTGAAACAAATGTTGAATGATAATATGTGAATAATTTGTATATTAACTCTTCCAAAACAAAAATAATGAATTTTAAAACACCACATGTGACTGAACATCAAATTAAAAATATATTTATTCACAAAATAAACTGTATGTCCACATCCACTGATAGCATGTGTAAATGTGAAAGGCTTGGGTTGGTAATGGAATATAATTATCTTGACGTATTTTTGGATACTCACCTCAAATTTCACAGGCACATTAATATGGTATTTGATAAGATGAAAAGAATATCAGGATACATTTATACATTAAGACCATTTGTGAGTAAAAATGTGCTCAGAATATTGTACAAAGCACTAGTTGAATCAATCATATGATAAGGGGTACAAATATGGGGCAACACAAGCCAAATACATTGAAATAAATAGAACTCTTTACAGTTTAGAATACTAAAAACTGTTGAACAGAATAAAGAATTGTACGAGAAACAACTGTTAGCTAGTAATGAAACATTAACTGCAATTGGATTTGGCAAATACCTTGACTTAATTCAACATTATATTGATAGTACCTACAGGATTTCACCTACAGGTGAATACCAGGTTAGAAGACTAAAGTATTATGTTCCACATATATTTAACAGCTATGGTGAAAAATGCCCAAGGTACTTAATACCCAAACTCTTTAATGCAATTCCACAAAATATAAATCATAATGTAAAGTATAAAATCTTCTGTAAAGATATGAAAGATTGGCTGCAATCAGATATATAATTTATTTTGGGGAAAAAACAAAACAAATAAGATTATAATATATATATTCTAACAGCAAAAACAAAATTCAACTCCACAGTGGCTGTCACAACGCCATTGGAAATAGAAAGAAAAATAACAAATTAGGATGTAAGATACGTGTAAATTGATGTTGTACAACATATATTGTAAATGTATGGCATTGATTAAATTGTAATGGTATTACTGTAGTTATATGTGAAAAATTGTAGGGATCCTGATGTTAAGTCCTTGGAGTTATCAGGACCCAAGAACTATTTGTTGAAATAAAAATTCAAGTCAATTATTATTGTTGTAAAGTACAAAATTAACCAATTATTTATATTTTTATTAAATTGTTGAATAAATACATGCCATCTTAACTCTTACTATCCCTTAATTCTAATGTATATAAACATCCACTGGAATTGTAAAATCTTTCAAAATATTTTCGTCATTCTTCAAATTATCTTCTACATCTTTGCACTTTTCTTCTTCCTCTCCGTGACTTCCGCACTTCCTTTGCTTTTGTGAGCATAGCTATTATTTCAGAAGAATTTTTTAATTTTTTTTTTATTTCTTTAAGATCGCTTTTTAACTACTAGGTCATGTACCGACAACTTGTATTGTTTACATTGGAGTAACCGTAGAGGAACACGACACGTATGGACAACAAAAGCACAAAAAAACATCCATGCCCGAGGCGAGATTCCAACCCGCGACCCTTCGAGCCGAGCCAACTACGGCTTCACTGCCTAAGGGACGATGATGACCTTGGCTATCCACGTCGTCGAATATTTCATTGTTTTTTTGTCTAATCCCTTTCACTAAATTAATGCTAGAAATCACTGAATCTGAAGTGTCGATTGTCGTATTGGAAATATCTTCCCAATTATTCTGCCTGCCGCTTTGTTTTGCCCGATGTTGTAGAACATATTGGAATTTTCTTCTTTGCTTTAGAATTCTCTTCTTCAAAATAACCTGTCGGTAATCTTTTGCCTGGAAATTGAGCAGTATCAGAGTCGTTGCAAACGAATCATTAAAATTATTGTCAGCAGTAGGTATCTCATTTTTGCTTGAACATTGTCAGCTTAAATGTCCTCATAACTGCTACTACAAATAATTTCCGCATTGATATTGCCAACATTTAACATACAGTCCATATGCTGAATGATATCTTGTAAAAACTCTATTCGTTACGTAGTCAGTCCCAAAATTTTGTACACAAAGTTCCGCAACTAGGTCGTTTTTAATAAAGGTCTATAAGAAGATGGTCAACGTATATATTTTGAATTCCAAATCTTGTGGTCGGGATAGATTCTACTGTGGCGTCGTTAACACGAGGGCCAAACAAAACCGTTAGGCGGTGAAAGTGCTCTGCGTGGGAGGAAGGGGTTGAGCCTGTACATCCGGGATTTGGCGCTCGGGCAGCTGACGCAGACAAGCGTGGCAGAGCCAAAAATAACCCTAGGCTGTAAACTCCTAGGAAGACAGCCGGAGAGCCTACCTGGAATCTTGTGTGGTGGGGGCGTACCTCCCCCCCTAAGACCATGGCAAACGAGCCCTCGCTATGACAGCGGGCGAGCCTATCTAGGGAGCTTGTGAGGTGGGGGGTGTAGCCATCAGCTATTTAACGCGGCGCGAGCTGCGCCCGCGTTCTCATTCAGTTTACTTCGGAGGGCCTAGTACGTGTAGGTACAGGGAGAGTAAGAGTGGGGGGCGAGATGTCCGGAGAGTAAGGGCCAGACAATCTCGGGTGCTTCGTGCACGTGGTTCGCCAGACGGCGACCGGTTTTAATTTTGGCATCAGGCCATGTGACGGTAAATTGTCACGGACGGTAATTGTCCGGAGGCTCGCATCACGCGTAGCTTGTTTTTCTGCGGTAAAGCAGGGTGTAGGGAAGAAAAGGTTGCCGGAGTGTTTTATTTATGCAATTTATTGTATCTAGTCTGTAACTTTTCAATATACTATTTTTATTTTGTTTACGTGAATTTATTCTCTTTTCACTACGTCACACTACATTGTTTCAAATACTATTGCTGTCTTAAATTGTTTAAAGTAAATTCTTCTCATATTCATATTGATCAGATTATAATCTATAGTATTTTAAAACTACAGTTTTCCCCCTTTCACAGTGTGCAGCAATATTCGTCGCTCGCTGTATTTAAGCTGACTCGTGTTGCATCTAACGTGATCCCTGCAAAGCTACGATCAATTTTATCCAAATTAATGTTTTGCAAAACGGAATACGATGTTCATCAGGCGTAAATGATGGCATTGGTTCTATCTTGATGATGAAGCCACCCTTGAGCCAAAACAATTTTATAAAATAAAATATTCTAGACAAGGTTTATCTTTACACCATCTTCCTTCATAATGTTGGCATAAACGAAAAAAGTATGTACCTATTTTTTCTTCATTCAATGATTTCACTTTATTTCTAACATTATCAATTATAAACTTGTAGATTAGCGTGATATGTTCATCACTATCACGAAGTATAAATAAAAAAATCGACATTCATTTTTGAAGCGGTGCATATCTACAGGAAAAACAATTTTTCAAGAGTTGCACTTTGTTGCAGTTGGAACTCGTTAGAACATGATTTGCAATAATCTACTAACAGAAAAGGCGGTGTCCCAAGCCCTAACATTCACAGCAATGGATGATGCAGCAATTTTTAGGAGCTCTGAATTGGATTACCCCGTTGTATTTGTATTGTACATTTTTATTGAATTATTTAAAAAAGATATAAAATATGCCTATATCATGTAACGTACTTCAGCTACCGGGTCAATCCCCATCTTGATCAGTTTTTTGTCCAGTTTCCTTAATCCATTGAACAAATGTTCAGATAGTCCCTTGTTTTGCTTCTGGACATACATGAAGCTTCACTACGCACACGTTTTATTGAACTCTCCTTTTTCTTGTAGCGGTAGTAAAGCTGGAGGTGAGTTACTATTTTGTTAGCAATGCAGAAATATCAAATCTGGAGTTCGTTTACCGATGCAAATACATTTTTTATAACTCGGAACGAAAATGTCTGGTTTTTCACATATTGCCAATCTCGCGCTTTTTAAAATTTTATTATTTATTTGTGTGCTTCTTTAACTTTTAATCACCTCAACTATTTATGGTTAAAATGTTGGGTAGGGACTCTGGAATTCAAGAAAACGTGCCAAGATGATCTTCTCCCCTATACGTCACAAACAGTTTCACTTTTTTGACTAAATAAATCAAAATCAAATGAGTAAATCAAAATAAAATCATTAAAAGTAATTGCAATGAAAAATACATTTCTGGAAGATAACAAAATGACCGATTTCAAGGAAAATGTATAAACAAGCAAACATAGCAAACGTTTCAATTTCACCTTGACTCGACAGCTCGCACTTCGAAGTGGAGACCGGACGGAGAAGTATTGCGCTAATGCGTGCACTGATGGCAACAGTCCAAACACATATTCACTGGCGTGAAATGAATACTATTTTCAGTTGAAGACGAGAACTTCTGTCCGTGATTTTCTCCAAAAAATCTAAAGAAATGACCGAAGTATGCGAAGATCCATTACAGGAGATACCTTGAACTCCTGAGAAAGTTAGAACACAAATTATTGAGAAACTTGCGAAGGCATGGCTTATTCTCCAGAGATTGGTATTGCTTCATAAAATGTAGTGGCTGATTTCGTAACTAATATCCCCACTCTACCCGCATTTCATCAATCCATCGTTCAAGAATAGTTGCGTAAGTAATATCAACTTCACAAGCGTGGCTAGGGACGGGGGGGGGGCAACAATCAACAAAATGGGCGCAAAACATAATTTTGAAGTGAAATTTTGAATTCACATTATTATTCCCAGAGGGTTCATTTATGAAAGTTGAAAAATTGCATTTTGGCCACAGAAACCATAGTGGGCTTTGGATAAACAACTGAGCAAATACCATTTCACTTACTGGTCGACCACTCTTTGGCGCATTACAGATACAACCAGTTCGATCAAATTTGTTGCGCAACCTCTAAATTGATTATCTACTTGGTGGAGAAGAATTGAATTCTTCTATTTCCGACGAACCTGTTCAGCATTCTCTATCTTCCAGTATTGTTTAATTATCCACTTCCGTCGGCCATTGCTTAAATTACCAGCCATGATTCTTTGAATATCTGAAAGAATAGAAAAAATGTCTTAGAATAGATAAAAATAGTATACGTTCTGTATACCTTACATATCTCCCCGTATACCTATATAAAGGGGTTGGACAAAATTATATGAACACCTGACGCATATAAAATATTATTTATTTATAAGGAGTTGAACCATCAGTTGCTCCCAGAGCGGCTGCAATTCGTCGCGGAATAGATTTGTATAATAGTTTCTTACGGAATGATCTCCCATTCTTGTACCAAAAGATCAGCCAATTGCTTCAACGATGTTGGAGCTGGAATTCTGCTCCTCACTCTCAGCTCTAAAACGCACCACAACAGTTCAATTATGTAGAAGTCTGGGGTTTGTGCTTGCCAGGGAAGATGTGTAATGATATTTTGATCTTCGGCAAACCACGCATGAACCTTTTTTGCTATGTCCATGGGCGCATTATCATCTTGGAATATGTCTGTCTTTGGCAATATTATGCTAGTCATTGTAAGCACTTCATTGTTAAGAAGTCGATATATTCATTCGGAGTAATCCGGACAGTGAGGGTAATGAGTAGTGTGAACAATCAGTGGTGCTAACAGCACATACTTTCTCACCCGTACATTCACGCAAAATTACGCGGCAAATACTCGAATTTTCGAAAAATTGTTCATTACCAAAATCTATCTTTAAGGAACACCTTTCATAAAGGGAAAAATTTCTACCTTCATAATTATAGTTGTTCGAAGACGCCGGAAAAAATGGAATTTTTCCAATTTACGAAAAATCAGTTTTCAACGAAAATGAGACATGCACTTCATCGTTCTTCACAATATCCAATAACACAACTTAATCAAAGACAATGGAGCCATTATTTTGAAATTTTAGAAAATGGCCAATGGTTTCATGTAAAGTACCCCTCAAAATTAAAATATCGGTTTCAAATTCAAGAGGCCGTGGCATCAGCCATATCGGTAAGTGAATATCAATTTTGGAAAACATCGGCTGAACGGTTTAGCCGCTGGCGTTGTTCACAGACGGACGGACGTTTTGCCGTCATTCGATTTTACGGTATCAAGGACCCACAAAACCTGGATTCTGGCTACACCAGGTGTTAGAGGATTTTTTTTTAATTTAGCAACTGGATTTATCCACTTTTTCGTTACCAGGGCCCTGTAATTAGAGTTTTCTGCCGAAAATTCGCCGTTTTTTCGGGCAACGCTACAGAAACACAGTTGAGAAAAAAATCAGAAAATGAAGACCGACATTGAAAGAAAAGGTGACGTAAATGCAACAGGAAATAAATTAGTGGTGCAAGAGCATGCCACAGAAACTCAGAATAGTTTTCTAATTTCGTTGCTCTGGGCTAGCTTTTCGTTCATGCCCCATCTTCTTGCCCGCTGTCATCGATCGCCGCCCGAATATCGATCGATCGCCGCCCGCCCCGTTCTTATTTATTTTTTCCATTTTTCGGTTTCCTCGTGGTAGAACCGAAATATTACTTTATTCACTAAGAAAGGTTATAAGCCAGTTCTATCTGGAAATTTCCGCTCAAATATTTGTAATCGTTTTATAAAAAATGTTTAAGCGTCACTGTAAATGCAAAATTTGAAGCTATGTTCACAGATAACTTATGAGTGTTCGAAAAACCCGCAAATGAAGTCATTTGAAGCACTTCCACTGACAAATGCAATTAGTCAGCGTGACAAATTTTTAAAAAACTTTACGTCGTGTAATTTTTGAAAAACAAAATACAGCAAAACGAATTTTCTAACACGATAAGCCGTGCAATTAGCACCATCTGTGTGAAAAGTTCGAAAAAAATTGGAGCCGTTTTTCAGAAAATTGAAGTTTGAGAATTTCTGAAAATGCGTAATTTGGAGCTCATTTTCACAGAAAGCTTTTTGAGTTTTCGAGAAACTTATAGGACATCATTCAAAGCACATGTACTCATAAATTCAATAACCCAAGCTAATCACCGTTAATGTCAATATAAACGACGTGAAAGACAATTCAAAAGTATTAGTTCGGTAATTTTTGAAAAAAACAACAGAATATAGCAAAATGTTTATGTGATAAGTTGAAGGAAAAATCTCTATCTTCAATTTTGTAATAATAGAAATAAGTTGAAAAAAATTCAAATTTCGTAATTTTCGAAAATTCAAAGTTAACATTGAAAATTGGACTAATGCCATCATTAAAACTGTATTTTACTCTATTCTTTCAACAACAAATTTTTTTTAAATGTTTGACCAATTTTTAGCAAAATTTTTAAAACGTCCCTGGAGCTTCATGTGAAGTACTTCCAAATTTTAAAAAATGTTTTTCAAAATCGTTGCGCCTCAAGTCGAGCGAGACCCAACGGGGAATATCCATTTTTGAAAAAATCTTATGTCTGTTTAGGCGCTAGTCGTGCTCTCAGACGGACGTTTTGAAAAAACAACACTTTTTCGGTATCACGGGACCCTAAAACGTGACATCTCGAAATCGATTATCCCCAGCACTACATAACTTTCTCTAAACAACGTATATTACTCAGCATATACGCTCGTAAGCGAGAACGTAAAAATTGGGAATGTGAATTCTTAGATAAGATGAACAAGGAAAGAAAAGCAGTTTTTAACAAAGTCCCAGGTAATATATTGAATAGGTATTCCTTTTATACAGTATGTTTTCAATAAGACGATAGTTTACATTTGGGTTTGGTTTATGATACTTTCTCCGGAACAAGAGCTCATAGTCCAAATGGCCCCCTGTACCAGATACCGCTACAATTCTTAAAGGTCAGATCGTTTTAGTATTCCCACTGAGCATCTACATTACACACTAACTGTACCCGTGCGATTACATCGCACAGAAGGAAGTGTTGTAGGAAAGTTAGTACTCAATATACTGCATATCCTCTAACATATATTATGATTTATATTTACCAAGATTTTTAAGGCCGGTAAATTTACACGGTACAGTTTTCGTTCAGATTGGACGTACAGAAAATGTGCAGACCAGACTTTACGATTTATACCTGAAAACGTTCGAGCACGTTCATAATTTTTCATGCAGAAAGCTTACAGTTTGACTCAAGCGAAAAAATCGTTCACAAACGGATTTGTTTACCCGTCGCGACAGTAATCGGCCATAATTTTGTAGTTGTTTGTGTCAAGGTGCGATTGTGTCGATTATTATTATTATTATTATTATTATTATTATTATTATTATTATTATTATTATTATTATTATTATTTTATTGTTGTTGTTTAAAGGAGCTTCAACAGCTAAGGTCATTGGAGCCCGTGTCAAATTTTAAGAGTAATACGCACTGTAAATGCCAGACTAAAAGTTTTTAATGCAAAGTAAAAATTAAAACTAAAAATAAGAGTCTCCAAGTATTTTAAAAAAGGGGTTGGTTGAAAAGAGACAGAAAAACATTTCCAACTACAAGCCAAATAATTGGCATAACCCTCTTCCCTCGGATAATAGTGTAAATGTCAACAGTAGTAGTATCTTTCGCTAGTAGGTGCTGGATCAGCGGGGAGAAATCCGTGGGAGAAATAGCAGTGACCGATCCAAAAGCGTGTCAGAATTATCTGAGCAGTGACCGATCCAAAAGCGTGTCAGAATAAAAATCTGCCACTCTGTTTGAGAATAGAGCATTAATAAACAGCTTGGTATCATTTGTTGGGACTGTAAGGATGTGTACCTGTTTCCTCCGTGGCGAGCTTTGCTGCCTGGTCAGCAGTTTCGTTCCTATTGTCCCGTGGCCAGGGATCCAACACAAAACCAAATTATAAAGACGCAGCAATAAATGATGGATTTGGTGTTGGATGATCAATGTCAGAGTATCACAAGAAGAGAAGCAGGAGATTGATTCGAGCGAGTTTTTTTGATTCACTGCAGGTCACTGCTTCTATTAATGTCATCGATTAAGCGAACTTGGGTGCCTCCAAGCGCGCATATTTTCTGCAGTATAAGCGCTGCACGAAGAGACTATTCGAAGACTCCGCGTGGCACTATGGTAGTAGAAGGCACACCTTACATTACCATTTTGAGAGGAACCAACAGTGTATATGAAGTTATAATCGGGATACAGGGATTTTGTCTCCTGGAATTCCGCCAGAAATGAACTGGATGATTTGTGGATTTGGAGATGTTTGATAATCTCAGGTCTGTTTCAAGCCAGAGAATCTTCCAAGGAAGAACAAGACTTCAGGGAGTTTCACAGGGATGGGGAGTTTTATTTCGAGCTTCTGCAACATCGTGTAGAGACGAATACCTGGATGATGGGGTAAAGATGATCTGATAGCGTACGATGCCCTGTGACTTGGGTGAAGGACTGCTTGGCGCGAAGAGGTATTTATAGCTGATACTTTCACACCATGGGAGCCAATTACAATATCTCGCCTACGGCTCAGGGATGTATTGCAACGTACTAGGCAGCGAACCTCGTGGCAGCATTGGGGACGTGTGGTAAGGGATTAGTAACAGGAAGCCGCCACACCGCAGGAGGGAGACAAGGGTTTTTCCTAAAAGCAAGCACACGCCAAAGGGTGACATGAGGCTTTTGGGTCATCCAATCTTAAGGAACGGAGACCCAAACCTCATGGCAAGAAAAGTGCGCTGTGGAGGCGGCGTGACGTAGTAAGGCACGTGAGCCTCGAGTATATAAGGGAGTGCACAGAGACAGTGGGAGGGTTCTGGAGACAGTGGGAGAACCTCGTGCAGTTGCACAAAAAACTTGGCGCCACGACGATACAGCGGCGAGCAGGGCTCGCGAGGCAAGTCACGTGTTGACGAGCTTGTGGAGGACTTTGTGTCCTTGGGCGACTGCGGTCACGTGGGAGCTATGCCATGTGTTTGCTCCGAGGTGAGGAGTGGTTGAGTGCCACGACTCGAGCCGATTCAGTTGGTACGGACTTTGTGTCCCAGTGTGACATCCGGTCACGGAATCTTGGCTTTGTGCGCGCTTCGATTATAGGAGTGGCGAGTGCCTCAATTGAAACCGAGCATTAATCGGGAAGGGATCGCTCCCGCGATCAGGGGATAGCAGGTCTATCAGAGTTAGGATGTAAAGGGTAAATTCATTGTAAATATTTGTTTTCCTTGTAAATAAATATTTGTTATATGAAAGCTCGTGACTGTGTTCGCTGTGAGTATCCATGACGTCACAGCATCACTGCCTCGGCAAAGAGGCTTTCATAGCGAGTCCTGCGCGTAGGCGCCTGTACTGATCCGTATACCAGCATTGTAAATGGTATTCAATGGCCAGGAGGTCGAAGGAGACGCTGACCCATAAACAATACACCCATAATGTAAGATAGGTCGGATTATAGTCCTATACAGGCGCAAAAGACATACTCGGTCTGCGCCCCATGATCTACCAGTAAGGGTGTGAAGGAAGTTCAATGGTGATACTCAGCGGCTCTTCAAGTTTTGAATGTGCTTTCTCTATGTTTAACTCTTGTCGAACATCAGGCCAAGAAAAGAGGAGGATTCGACGAAGGAAAGTTCGTGACCCCCTAAAAAGATCAGGATGATTATGGAGGGAATGAATTCTGTAGAAGTGCATGCTACTGGAGTTTGAGGTGGAAAATTTAAATCCATTTTTATCGCTCCATTCTAGCAGTTTGTTGAGGAGAAGCTGTTACTGCATCTCAATAACGTGCATGTTCTTTGAGGAGCATAATATGGCAAATTTGAGAACGAAGAATCACAGGCTCCCATATTACTGATGCGATACTAATGATACCAATGGCAACCAGCGTGACACGCTGAATTGATTCATGGAAAACACATATTTCTAACGGGTGACTCGAGAATAACGTGACACCAAGGCGGACGCGGAAGGATCTTGACGAAAGAAAATCTACTAGGAACAAAGTGAGCCGTCCCTTAAGGTCTCAAGAATGTAAGGTGCAAAGAATATCGTACTTTCAGGTGGTGTCTTACTCTATGCTGGTGGTATGCTTACTCTATGGCGATAAAATCGCTACCCGGCGTTGGAGCACGAAAGAAGTGGAGATCTGTGTAGTCACGGGAGACTAAGTGGTCCATGGCTGACCTGTGCTTCCCGAAACCACATTGAAAAGGTGTAAATAGGTTTGTTCCAGGAGCCAGACCAGACGTGTTTATCATTCGCTCTAAAAGCTTACACACGCAGCTTGTGAGCAAGATGGGGGTGTAACTTGATAGGATTGTTCTGTCCTTTCCTTCTTTAGGGATTGAAATAACAATGGCTTCATGCGAAATCCTTGGTATGGCATGTTCAACCCAAATCAGATTGAAAATGTGGAGGAGAAAAGAACGAGTGTTTTCCGGAAGGTGTCTAAGCATTTGATTATGTATCTAGTCTCGTCTTGGAGCAGAAACTTTCGCGCAAGCGAGGCAACAAGAAAAATTATCCATGGAGAAATGAGCAAGGTAATCTTTCACGCGTCTCGAGAAATCTAATCTACAATTCCCCATTCTTCTTTTGGTGATCTGAGAGCCAGGTACGGAGCTGGAGATATGCGAGACTGCTATATAGTGAGACTACTATATCTTGAGCTCGTACTATATCTTCTAGTGAGGTGAGAAAATTTCCATTTATAAAAAGCCTTGAGGCAGACGGCGAAGGAAGTCTTACACCGATCTGTCGAACCTTTCGTCACACTACTTTACGGCAAGAGAGTGATGAAATATAAGCTCTCCAGGATGTGGACTTACATTCCCATATGATCAATGTAGCTCTGGCTCAGGATCTTTTATAATTTATCAGATTATCCATAGTTGGGATCCTACTAAGCTTTGCCAGCGTCCGCTTCTGATCACGCACTGCGGAGGTGCAGTCGGTATTCCACCATGGCACGGGAGAATGTTGTGAGCGACCCAAAGACTTCGGCATGGTAATAGGAGCCGCATGAAGAACGGCATCAGTAAAATGGGCAACCATAGCATCGATATCGTTTAGGCAGTTTTCCGATTTCCATACTGTTTCCCAATCAGCACGGTGTGATAGCCAGAGAGGAAGGCGCACTACGTTTTGGTTGGGAATATCGAAATTGACCAGAATTGGGATGTGGTCACTGCCATGGTCGCCAAGAACAGTCCACTCGAAGATGGTAGAGAGATAGACTACAGAGAGCCAGATAAACAGAGGAAAAGGTGTTTGAAGCCACAGTGTGTGCAATGTGTGCTTTCGTCAGTATTCAGAAGAATTTTGTACTGGTTGTCAATAATATTTTTACGTATATTACCTCTCGGACAGGTTCTTGTGCCACCCCACGCGGGATTGAGAGCATTGAAGTTGTGGTATTGTGGGTATTGAAGCAACAAAAAGAAAAGGGGCGGGCAACAGAGATAACGCAACTTCACGTTCTTCTTGTGACACGACTTGGCCAGGAGGAATGTATATATTGCACCGTTAGCGAAAAGGACAGTAGGTGTATCCGAACGCATCGTTTGAAAGTCGGTTCGAACGTTTTGTTCCTCAGAGAACAGGGAGTCACGGGTAAGTACCACGACAACACCGTGAACACAGAGTCCGACACCTCGATCAAACCGACAGATGCGAAACCCTTGAAGACAGGGAATGATGGGAGGATGAGTTTACTTAAGGCAGACTATAAATGGTCTATGGCGAGAAATTATCAATCTCAATTTAAATTCCAGGAGAAAGCCATTGTAGGGTATTACTTCTTTGACTTTTTTTTCTCACGTTTTGAAACGTTGTAGAGTAACTCTTGTGGTGCTCCTCGCCAACAGCAGTCATCCTGACTGTTGCTGGAGATTGTTGCCTATGTTGGGTGATTTCCCGTTTCTTTGCCACAGGCGACCAAGATATACAGGGGCTGGAGGATCGCCCAATGTGAGTCTCGGAAGTAGTAAGTGGTCGGACTTCAATAAAGAATTTTTGTTTAGAAGCGATATCTGACGAATTTATTTCGTTAAGGGACCCAGTAGAAGTGATATGCGGCTGGTGTAGTTTTGGCAAGGTTTTTTAACTTCGTTGATATTATTACCATTCCACCACGCCGTATCTTCAGGGAAGTCTATAGATGACACCTGACAACTGAAGTGCGCTACTAGAGCGGGAGCACGTTGTGTTTGACAACTTGCTGTTACCCCTGATGACTTGTACTGGACAAGTATCGTGACAGGTCTACTGGATTTCTTGCTTGGTGGCGACGTTTGGCCTTAGGGAAGGAAACCTTTTCGGTGACATTTTCTGAATCTCTTTCCCGGAGAAAGGTAGGGCACTGGTTGTGGTTGGCTAGACGGCCACTTTCATAATGGACTCAGTGGGTTGCTGACGGATGTGGATCGTTCACCGATTCACCCCACTTCTCGCAAACTAGGCTGACCGACATACATCGTTGCTGGGTATATCCAAACCTTTGACACTTAAAATAGCGCAATGCATTTGGTACATACTGTCGCACATGGAGGTTGTAGAAACCACTACTGATCCTTTCCGGGAGGGATGGACGGTCAAACGTAAGGATCAGGGTTGAAGCAAGGATCTCTTTCCTTTTGGTCCGATACACTTTAGTCACGCCCTGACTCTTGAAAAAAGTAATTGGTTCTTCATTTTCGGAAGCAAAATCTTCGTGGTTCACTACGTCATTGCACAGGTTCAAGGTTGGGTGCGTCGTCACTAATATCTGGAGGCCGGCAATGTGCTTGGTTTTTAATAATTTCTCAATCTGTATGTCGGTACGTGCTTCAAAGAGAATCGTTCCATTCCTCTGTCGCACGATCACTCCGTTGGAGTGCCAGAGTTATTACGGAGTTAAAGTGGGGAGATGACACAGCTCTGTCCGGCCGTGGATCCCCCCCACTCACCCTGGCGTGCAGTAGAAGAGACGATTCATCGGGAGTGGGTTGGCTCCCGAGTGCCCGTCTAGAAGAGTCCGAGGCCAAAGCGTGTTGGAAACCTACAAGCAAAGTGCCCCAACATTCGTAAACAACGTATTCCTAGGTGCAAAGCGGAAAGTAGCACAAGGAATAGTTGGGAAACAAACGGGTCCCTCAATGCCAGCCCTCTTACACGAGTCGCCATGCATGTCAAACATGTGCATGTGCGCTCAACATAAAGGGGGCAGTGAAACAGAAGAGGTAGAAGAAAAGAGACATTGTTCTAAAAGAACGAGAATGAACGATGGGGAAGATTGACTGGTGAAAGAAAGGAATACTTGAGAGCCCACACTGCATCCCCCCGTCAGGACATGGAACGACCCACATCGACGGGGATTGTGTTCAGTGATATTGTGATAAACTACTTCTTTCCCTATTCCCGCTTTCCTATTTGCCTTCTCTATGTTCATGTTTAAATATTACTTTATAAAGGTTACAGCAAGAACGCACATACAGGAAGACCGAAACTGAAAGAACTCAGACGGCGCAATTTTGTTGCTTCCCGATTGACCTCCTAGCAGCGTCTTGTGGAGATTCGTGCAGAATTCATACAGACTGTGTATGCACGACCTTTGACCGTTATACTTCTAGTTTAAGATCTTGAAGATTCTGTATGAGAATATGCACGACGTACCAGGATGTCACCCTGGTAAATGGTATTGTCCATTAAAATCCTGGTAAAAATATCAGGATCCTGGTACGTCCGGCAATACTGGTCCAGCCTCACGTCGTGGTCTCATGTCTGCGTCCTCAAATATACAGAAGTAATGCATCCGAACACCATCGGGTGATGATAGAAAATAATTTCATCATTTTACCCAAAACTTTGTAGCTGGAAAATGGACTTCAAGAACGAAAATTCGCAGCGACGATATTTTTTTCGCGTGTAGGCCAACTCGGCCAATGCGTGCATCCTGCTTGAGCAGGTGCAAGTACCATTATCTGGGGGGAGAGGGAATCAGCATTTTAAATGAATCCCGATTTTTATCCCCAAGGTTGTTAGTCCAGGGGATATGGATGATGAGATCATGACAGCGAGGGATGAAAGGACGGTATACACATACAGACCCACAAAAACACCCATGCCCGAGGTGAGACTCGAACCCTTGGCCTTCTGGTCAGAGACCGCTACGGCAGTACTGCCTTAACGATGTCGGTCATCATGCACAGGAGCGACGATATATTCTAATGCACAAATTAAAAATTCATTCATAGTTGGCAATTCATTTTTTTAAAGGATTCCGCCTTTTTACAATTTACGATAATTAGGATTTTTAGTTCACAGTGTGGCGAACTTGCGTAGCGTCGAGACGGTCTAGACCAGAGAGTATGGTCTAGAGTATGGATCAGAGAGTATGGTCTAGACCACCGAGACACTCGGCTCTCCAGGTTCCCATGTGCAGAACCGCCAGTTGTGTCTCGTAAAACAAGAAAGCGAAACATATAGTATATAATTGTAGATTAGAGGAAGACACTCAGTGTCACGTGTCTGCGATGCGCACTCACATTTATAATTATAAAATATTTTTTCAATAAAAAAACAGTTCCTCTTCAAATTTTGCACATTCAGATTTATTAACACATACATAAATGTGATTTTAATAAACTACATAATACGTTGGCGTATTTCATAATTTCAAATACAATACTTGCTTGTAACCGTCTCCAGTTCTCACACAGACTTAACACAATTGAGCAGATGAATTATAACTTACATTCCAACTATATGTAAACGTAATACAAATGTAAACCTAACCATAAATTTATGACGTTTGAGGTGGTTTATTGTAACGTCAAGTAATTCTCTAGTCTAATTCTAGATTATACACTGTTGTGAAGTGATGTTTGCTTTGACTGCATTATAATCCAATTTTGATAAACGTACATATTTTTTCTTCAAACCAGATGTCTGAAGATGGCTACAAGGTAGTAGCTAAAACGTCACGCCAGCGTATAATGTAGTTTATTAAAATCACAAAGATAAGTGTTAAAAAATCTGAATGTCAAAAATTTGAAGAGGAACTATTTTTTTACTAATATGACAATAGACATTCATGCATGAAGTGAAGTGAAACATGTAATAACTGTTCAATAAATTACTGTAACAGAATGCGAATTTTCATACGAATTAAATGTCAAAATAAATTAAAAATTATAAACAATTTACTATAAACAATTGTATAAAACTATTTTATATTATAGCGTAGTTATTGCTTTTTTGTGAGTTTTTTTCAGTACTTACTATTTAAATGCATATTCTATGTGACGCATACGTGTCTATTTCCCCGTATAACAGAAAATGTAGGTTTTTATGGAAAGTCGAACAAAGTGTCACCTGTTTATGAGCATTGCATAAATAACCGTATATTTTTTAGGTCAAAAATGTTGCTGAAAAAGTGATCACACATTTTCCATTATATCTACCCGTGCCACCCACCCACAATGTTATAAATGAATTCACAAACAACAATTTAAAATATATTCCTCGATAACCACGACGGTGCAAAATATATGCAAAATTTGTGCAAATGTTTGTACAACATTGGTATGAAATTTACATTTTTTACACGATTGTACGACCATTTCTTGGATAAAATTTGTGTATTTATATTGTGTATCGTTCAAATTTTATGCAAATTTTACATGAATGTGCCACAAAAAATTTTTTTTGGAAACAAAATTTAATTAAAACTACAATTTATCATAAAATAAATGAATTGTTATGTACATAATGAAATATAACGCAATTATTTACATAAAACTCTATTATCTCATAAAACTCTAAATTCTAATATTAAAAATTTTTATGTAAATATTTGCATTATTGCGTTAGAAGTGATCGTAGATTAGCAAACATTTCCTGAAAATGTGCAAACTTTGTACAAACAGTATTTATGTAAAATTTGTACAATTTCTGCTTATCGGAGTTAAACATTTTTTGTATAAAAAAATGTCGTATTAATCAATTCATTGGAGTCCCTTGGACCGGATCTGGGCGGATGTTACGCGAGATACGTAATATTGCGGATTACTAATCTCTGTTTCTTGACAGAGAAAGAAAAGGACAGCTTTATGACTTTTCAGAGAATTTAGATATATTGTGGATCTTTCCCTCCTTTTCTCTCCAATAAGTATTTACTAAAGAAAGAAAAGGACCGATCAAATTTCTGTATATGTCATAAGAAAGTAGAAGACAAGAGTTTTGTAACAGTATTAAGACAGAGAAAGTAGTCTAAGTGTACTGCGCAGGCGAATTCCAATTTCTGAGTGGAATACGCACGCGATTTATCCCCCAATATTTTTACTGCCCAGCGTCCGTAAAGCAGTGCTTGAAACTCCGCATTCCGGCAATCTACTTCAGGCAACACTGATAAGAGCCCACTGTGCCTTCACGACGAGAAAATTAGTTATAGATAATAGTACTTACCATTAAAGTATTATCAGCTAACAACTTGCAGAATATTGATCACTCTTACATATAATTCAGCTTACAACAAAATAAAATAACATATACCTGATCTTTCATCAATATTATTATCATCAAGTTGTCAGTTAAAAAAAATATCAAAAATTAACAAAAGTTCCTTAGACCAATTATAATTAAAATCTGAAAAACAACAAAATGCATGAAATACAATTTCCAAATAATAACCTGAACTATCTCACTTCTTTGATGTTGTCCGTAGATACCTCAACAATTATATATGTATGTATGTATGTATGTGTGTGTGTATATATATATATATATATATATATATATATATACATATTGTGGCGTCGTCGGGTGCGAGTAACTCACAGACACGGAGTTGTTTATACAGTTTTATTACAAGATATTTACAGTATATACAGACTCCCTGGAAACACGCTGCATTCCCAACACAGCATACCTCTGGGGCATTCCCGCCCCAGACTGACACAACCTCAGCGGCTTGGCGCCGCTCCCAGTCTGTCTCCCGTGGCGATCGCCACACCTCGCAGCCTAAGCTCGCGATAACCCCTGGCGGGTGACAAGTGCCTGCCGCACTCCGATCCGGTTCAGACTCGAATGGCTCCGGCGGTTTACTTTTCCAGCCGCCTCGCGAGGGGTCACGTGACAGACATCACATGACGGCGGCGTTTTCTCATCCCGGAATGTGGTCTGTTAGCAATTTGGAAGTCCATCTGCGCCGCATCTGGACGCACCAATCAATTTCCTTTGCAACAGTAGACACCGCATTCCGAGACACGCCCCGTCCCCGGGCCCCCGAGGCGGGCCGCCTGCGGCGACTTCCGCTCGCCGTCAATGGTCTGCCGCCTAGGGCCGGCCTTCCGCCCCCTCGCTGGCGTCCGACATGTGTGACCGTCTGACCCTTCGGCGACGTTACAATGAGGCGGGGCCGCCTGGGCGGCCTTCAAAGGACTGCCCCCGCCCCCTCACTGGCCTTGCGACATGTGCTGCCCATCTGGCCCCCTCGCACGACGTTACAATATATACACACACATATACATACACATACATATGCGAGACTTAGTTCGTCCCGCCATGAGCAAACACCACTGAAGTTTCAGGATAGGAGAGCCATACTGTGAGATACTCGTATTTGATTATTCACATTGCGGGTGCAAATGAACAGTGATCTAATGGATTCGGAGAGGCGCAAAGTCCGCGTTGCAAACATCAGCCGAGGTGGACCTAATTCAAGGTCGCAAGCGGAGCACGGACGGGACGTCGAGGTTACTGTCAGTGCAGGTGGAGCGGGGAAACGAGCGAGGGGCGGCTGAAGGGAGGATTGACGTGGCCGTGTGGGTGTTGGTCCCTGTAAAAAAATAACGTCGCAAAGGTCTCATTTGCGGCGAAAACCCGTTCTATTCTGCGTGTACTGTCACAATACCGAGAGAAGATATTACGTTGTTTTTTTTCTTTTCCTTCTTGCGTTTAGTCCGTTGTTCCCCAAAGGGACGAGTGCCAACTCCAGTTCTAGTCAGTTCAGTCAAGCAGAGTCCACATGAGCACTGCTCGATAGACTTAGCGAGCCTCAGAAGACGGAATAGGTGGTTTGGGATTGTAAGATCGGTGGGTTTGGCTCGGAATATCTGAATCTCCCTCTCCTCTCCTGCATGGTCTCTCACAATTCACACAGTGCGGTGGAATAGCACGGGTTCTGCTTCGTGTATTGCTTTGCCGCACTTTGCGCTTACCGGTCTTTCTGGTGCAGAGGGTGGCGGTATCACGCCGGTCCGTTGCCGAAGCTCTCGCCAGTGTATTATAAGAGATGGCACTCAACGTTAAACGACACGCACTATTTGCATGGACGCGGAAAGCCGACCTCTCCACTCGGGCAGAAGCAACCATAATTGCCCCTCGCCAGCCAACAGTGTCGAAAGGAGATCTACCAATAGAAATGGAGAGCACACGTCAACCGGGACTTTGAAAATGACATCTAGCAATTTTCTACATGGCGGATATTATAGTTACATACTAAATAGAATTCTTAACATAAAATTAATGCGCTGGGCGATTAGAAGCAATGATTAAGAGGATTTGGAAGTTAGTGAAGGAAATTTTAATAAAAAAAGTGCAAAATAAAAAGTTACTTCTTATACACAATACATTTATTTCTAAATTATGTATATATACACTACTTAATCATACACAGTACAAAAAGCTTAATTCGTTTTTTACAAAACCAATACAAGTAATAATGCATGCAAATTAAAGCACTTTTCTGTGGACTAAATATATGAATATTGAAACCATGAATTATAAAAAATTGTCAAAATACAAATGGTGACTATTACTTCTTTCATATTGTATCATTATCAAAACAACATGCAAGTCATCGCCACCTAGTTGTGAACTTTCAGCATATTAAAAAACCTAACTAAAGTGTTACAATACAAATTAATATTATTGATAAGTATTAAGAATTAACAAAAATCTTTCATCTGCACAGACGTCACAAAAACAAGAGAAAAAATCAAGTCTTCTACCATATAAAACTACACAATACATACATTTGTGTATATAAAATTACTGACATTAAATAGGTTAACTATTTAATATACCTGATCATGTGGGAATCAGAGGAGGAATTTTTGGTTTTTGCCGCCGAAGAAGAAGTGACGCTATTAAACAACTCGCGCGTAACTGTGCGCGAGAAGAGAGAGGACAGTCGAATCTTGATGGTTAGAGAGGAAGATGTCTTTCGCGGGTGTATGTACACTCAGTTAGTTGATGTATATTTAATTTATTATTGTTCAATAATAATGCCTTTTTGCGTCTCAAGTGTAGTAAAGATTGGAGTTCCCACAACTTGGGGCCTCAGCAGCGATTGAGTTTTACGGGAGATGACGTTATTTTTGCTACGCCGTTTTCTACGACGCTAATGAACATTTTGGGCCACTTTTACCTATGATAAAGACTACGTGCAATTTTCTGGTTTCTGTTATTTACGACGATTCATCCGAGAAGCAAAATTATCTTCTTTCAACGACGAATGGACGAGGCTGGGCGATATTATTGAGTGGTTAGATCTTGATGAGCGTTTCTTGAGGAAGTAGGGGACGAAGTACTGCAGCATTTGGGACATGTCTCACTGTGCTTCGAAACATTGAATACTATTGACGTCATAAAATAACTAAAAATGGCGAATCTTGGCGGAATTCAGAGGGTAAATGGAAACTTAGCCTCCGCACTTGTAAAAGCCATCAAAGCTTTACATAATCTAATTTTCGAAAACGTCCCAGTAGACTGAAAAAAATGGAAGCGCGGGAAAGAATTTTAATTCACTTTCACTTCGGATGAAGATGGTTCTTTGATGAAGAAACTAAAGATTATGCGTTTGTAATAAAATGCATTCAAAATTCATTTTCAGAAGCAAATCTCGGTGCTATTTGCAATATCTTATGCATTGATACTGGATAAGCCGAAATGATCTCTGAAATCGGTTATTATTTGACAAATTTTACCGAATTAATAACGAAAATTGATTATCTAAAACACGAGAAAAGACGAAGTTGAAGAATCCGATGATCATATTAAAGATTACGTTGATTAGTATAAAGGTGATGATGAAACAGCACGAAAATTAAGATAAGTCACAGATGAATTCGAAAAAATGTTACCTACGTGTTTTGGAAAAGATAAATGTTCCGGTTCAGGCAGCGAGAGCGACAAGCAGTCAGTTTCTTCACGTCATCAACAAAGTTTCGAATTGACATTTGGAGATATTGAGGGATTAAAAATTGTATTTAATTTGTTGAAAATACAGAAATTTTAATGAATCCGAATCAACTGCAGACGTTCGTTTTCGCGAAGAAGTCTCTTGAAGGGTTAGCAAAGCATTTTATCTAGAGTGAGAGAGATTTGACGTAATGACCGGCACTGCAGAAATCATTGAGAGATAAATTTGACGTGAAAGCGAGCACTGCGGAAATTCATAAAATACTCTCTGGACAAGAAAAAAAGCGAGAGGAAGCCTTACTTGAATACTTTCTGGTGACGAAAGGAATTGCCAGCCGACGTGATGTCGACGATGACTCCTTATTTTAGTGTCATTGACGGTATAGAACATGAGTCAGGCACGATGCTTCTAGTTTACGGCGCGAACACCGTGAAATAATTCAAGAAAAAGATAAAGCACCACGAGATCGCATTAAAATCACTACTGGAGAAGACAAACAATAGTACAACAGCAGCTCAAAAATATTAGCGAGAAAAATGTAAAACACTCGAACACTTCGAAAGCCAAAAATTCAACAGCTATTCCTGGACTACGGTGTTTTAATTACGGCGGATATGGTCATAGGTCGAACGAATGCAAGCACAAGGACAAGAAGAGACGCTTTAATTGCCACCGGTTCGGTCACTGTCTCAAGTGAGCGAACAAAAGAAAAAAATAAGCAAACGAAATGCAAACCATGACCGCAAAGCAATGATACAAAGTGTAGTAATAAGCTCAAAAATGTTCAGTGGTGAAACCAAAAAGTACTTTTCGACTGCGGTAGACAACTCAACTTCTTGCGGCGAGAAATTTACGACTCCACGAAAGCTCCAGTGCTACAAAGGACTGGTGTCAATTTAACAGGATTTGGGAAGAACTATGTCTCTCCACACAGTTACTTCACCACTTCTGTTGAAATCGATGGTATTACATACAGACAGATATTTACGTTGTTTCGGGAGACACAATGAAACTGAACATGGTAGTTGAAAGACCGAGGTTTTGGTAAATACTAGAAACGGAGTTACCATCACAAAACCAAAACTCGAGGCACATCTCAATTGGTCAGTGGCGAATACTGAACGTTATTTTAAGTATACCGCACCTTACGGAAGCTACCTCTGCCATAGTTTTCCTTAAAAGGGAAACCTACATATCATACATGAATTCTAGGGAGTAAAATAAACTTCCGCGTTTACTGGAAAGTCAGCTCTATTCGCGATTTCGTCAAAAATTGCTCTAAAACAGCTTGTGTAAAATGTTCATGAATATTTTTACGAAGTTTACGAAGTAACTGCTTTTCAATGGACATCACTGACAGTGAAGAGTATTTCTTGGCCCATAGTTGATCTGCAATGAGATTTCACTCTCTTCAAGTTGGAAAATGACCGTTCAAATGAAATTGTGCTTGATGGTGCAGTTAATTGCAGGCGTGCTCATTTGTACACTTCCGGCAGGGCCCACGTTAAGTCTCTCACATTTATGAGCTTTACAATCTGATTAACAGATTTCCCTCGAAAATATCTATCTTGAGACAAGTACACAACACTCAATTCATGTTTCAGGCGTATTGAATCAAAGTTTGAACCATAGGATTTTAAAAGCTTTGAAAAAAGATATGGGGATTATGCTTTGTAATAAAAAAAAGTTTGAAGTATCAAGGTCAATGAAACAAACTTTCAAAATAGAAAAATCTGTTTCTTATCTGATTGAGTAAATTGTCCAAATTCTGATTGAAAATTCTTCTGAAAGTGACTTCACTTGGTTCGCAAGTTTTCCTTTTCTTTTGTGCGTGTTCACTTATCACCTCAGAAGAAATATTTTGCCAAATGCTTTGGAATTCTCTTCTGAGTTCCTCTAAAAAAACCATAGTTTGTATCGCTTTAGAATGGGAGTATCTAAAATCCATAGATTTGTCTAGCAATATTTTGAAAAGAATGTCCATATGTCCATAAATGATTGAGAATGTTCCAAGGAGGAAGACAGTATCCAATTGGCTCAAAATGTAAAGAAAACCTTCTGCCTTCACCAATGTTGTCGGTTCCCCATCAGCATTGTCTTCTGGATCTGTCAGATGCTCAAAGAATAATATTACATTATTCCGATCTTGCACAGAGCTCACGAGTCGGGAGTTGAAGTTCCAGCGTGTTGGTGCCGGGTTGGGTAGCTTTCTGTTCATAAAAGAACGTAGTTTCCGTCCTATTCGTTGAATGCGAAAAGAAACTAGAGACAAGACAGAGATTGGAAGGACTGTCTACACAGCGTTGGGCAAAATACTTTAAATTTAGAATTTAAATACTTCGAAAAGTACTTTGAAAATAAGAATTTAAATACATACTCAAAATACTTTAGGTGTGATTTGCTAAATACCTACATATTTAAAATACTTAAAAACTGTAAATATAATAATTTTGTATCAGCTCTTTTTATTGCAAGAATATATAGTAATTGTGAATTACAATACATTAGTAACTCTCAGCCATACAAATTTCT
The DNA here is from genome assembly GCA_038098605.1 of Gryllus longicercus. Classification (NCBI taxonomy): domain Eukaryota; kingdom Metazoa; phylum Arthropoda; class Insecta; order Orthoptera; family Gryllidae; genus Gryllus; species Gryllus longicercus. The sequence continues at coordinate 2,097,237 of JAZDUA010000129.1, read as the reverse complement.
GAACAATAACTGTAATAAACATTTACGTATAAACACTTTCAAATTTAAATTGTAATAAAAATGTCTAACTCAAAAACAGAATTTCCTTTGAAAACGACTAATTTGTCACACAAATCATCAGGCAAATACCGCCTAGTTGGCGAAAGTATAAAACCTACAAAGGAAAACAAGTCATTCAACTGACACGGATGAACATAAACTAATGTTATAACGAATACACGTTTTTATGGTCGTGTAATTTTCCAGCCTTTTTAATGATTATTAATATTTATCATTTAAAAATGAAGAGAATTAAAATTGAACAGCATTTAGCTTTTATTTTTGTTTTAATGAGGTGCATTCACTAGCGGAATCAAAGAAAAAGAAACTATCCTCGTTATCTTCTTCATCTGTATTAAAAGAATGTATCTTTATTTTAAATAGCCCTATTTTATGTATTTAAATACATCTCCAAAATGCATGTTCAAAAAACTCAAAAATACAGTTTTTCAAAAACGAAATGTATTTAGAACACATATTTCAAATACAACTATTTAAATAGTGCCCAACCCAGAGTCTACACTTGTGAATGCACATTGCAGCCTGCTGCAATTCTAAATTCAAAATGAGACAGTAACAATGCACAAATAATGCCTGTGAAAACTTCGCTCTCACTTTAGCCTGAAGACTGACTAAATGGTCAGACATTAGGATCTTCATAGGTTAGAGCACCAAGTGTCTTTCCTATATTAAAATTATTCACGGTTGTCACAACATGGTTATACCTACAACATCGGCAGACCTATAAGCGCAGACGACTGTAAAGCCAATAAACCTGTCTTGAACTACACCAGATTTGTCCGCATAACGCAAAATGGTAGAGACCCGCAATTTATTAATTGTTTGAACGCTCGTCTAAAAGAATAGCCACAAAATTGGAAGAGGCACTTGTAATTGTATGCATCATAACACCTCTTACAGCTTCGATTCCATTCTTATGGATAACAGATGAAGTATCCATGAAACTATTGCATTTTGCAAATGATCATTTGGGAGTTGGTCATATGTGCTGAGAAAATCTAATGTTTCTATGCAGTTTCCTTTATTAAACGATGTTTCTGCTACATAGCGACCCTTGAAAGCTTGTTCTTGCTTTCCTTAGTGGCACACAACATCAATGAGCCTTGTTAGTATCAATCTGTTCTTCTTTACCATTTCTTAGCGTAAAGCCTTCTGAGTATTAGATGCAAATCTACTCGGATATTACCGACATTACACAGCGTAAATGCACAAAATAGATTATTTCTTGTTTTTTCATGCTTGCCTAGAGCTAGCAAAGGATGCTGTCGAATTTTTCTTTTGACCAAACGGTACTACACTTATCATTACTGAAAAGAAGACATGGCCAGCAAAACCGTTCGTTGAATTTAAGGCATCCCGTTAACCATTTGTGTTTAGAATAATTAGAAATGCAGAAATGTCTGCTGTACTCTCGCTTCCTGTCTTGGCATTTTGCAGTCAAACCTGGAAGCTCTGGTGTGGATTTATCGTTGCCTTTTATTTTGAGGGTTTCTGAAAACCCAATACTATGAAATTCAGTCCTTAATAAGTATTCTATAAGATAATTACACGAACCACTAACTTCTGAATCGTTGACACACTTCATTTTCACAAAAATTTGAGAGCAGCCAAACAGAGGAACGACCAGGAAAGCACTGTTCACCTGCCTCCCGACCGTCCAGCCGCGCATCCTCATGCGGTGCCTCCCCTACGTTAGCGAATTCTCTGAGCAGCATTCAGAACTGTTTGAAACTTCTCATTCTAACGTACTTCATAGCGCAGAAACTTACGCATGCTGAAGGCTGACTAGCTCCTCGTAGCAACAAAACTATTATTTTTTCGCATCTGTTTTTAAGACGTTCAAAACCCTAATAACTTTTAGGAGATTACCAAATCCATGAAACATTTCTAATATACTTCGAATTACTAGGTATATCGGCGGTATACGCTGTGTATCGGAGAAATCGCCACTGGTATTGGCATAGCACATAAACCAGAACTAAACATCGTGAGCGAGGAAAATAAAGGACGTATTCAAGAGTTGGTAGCCAATTACGCTCCACAGAAGACGAAGACAACCTATGTCCAAATGAAGATTGGTTTGAAAAAGGAACAGCTGGCAAACAGCACTCAGATTTTCACCAATAGAGGAGGAGGTCGTTGAAAATCAGATTCAGGTATGGCTTGTTGAGGGAATAATTGAACCAAGTTCGTCCAGACAAGTAATAGTCGTCAGGAAGAAAACGGCTCTTATCGTGTTTGCATTTACTACCGAAAGTTGAACAAAATCATAGTGAAAGATCGTTACTTGTTGCTGTTAACAGAAAATCCTTTGGACAGGTTGCAGAATACCTCTGTATTTTGCACATTAGTTCCGAAAAATGGAATCTTTCTCGTGGACGTCGAGGAAGGAAATCAAAAGTAAACCGCTTTTGTGACGCATTCGGGCCAGTGTCAGTTTACAAAGGTACTCCCTTGGTCTCTTCAACTCGCCCGCAGTCTTCCCACGTTTTTTCAATTCTGTGTTCTGGTCGGTGACTCGCGAGAATACATTGTTCATTTACATAGATGAAATCATACCAGCGATGGACCATAACGAGGCATTAGAGCGTGTTGAAAGAAGTTGCAGATTAGAAATATATTTGAAAAGACGTATACAATTTTTGGCATATACAATTCAATGCAAGCAAATTCAACCCTCTTCAGAAAAGACGAAAGCATTTCAAGAATTTCCACAACCAAAGGCGATCGTCGCGATAGAGTTTCCTTGGATTAACGGGATACTTTAGAAAATTCATTCCGAAGTATTTCGTGATCGCAAAACCATTGAGTCATATGCTGAGGCATAACCAAGAATTTACATTCGAAGAAAAGGAAAGACACACTTTTGAGACACTTAAAAGAGTGATTTCATCAGATCCTGTTCTGAAGATTTACAATCAAAAATACGAGACAACTACACACGGATGCTAGCAAACAAAGGTATGGAGCCGTGTTAAAGATCTCCGGAAGATGTTAAACTTCACACCGCTCTGTACATGAGTAAAAAGACTAAATTACAAGAAAAGTACAGTATTTATCAGCTTGAAGTTCTGGCAGTCATCAATGCTTGCTTTGACAAAATTTATAGTATACTTCCTCGGTACAGTTTAAAATCATAACTGCTCTGCCTTCCAGAAGGTGATGAACAAAAATCGAAAATTGCCCATTGGGCTTTGGGATTAGAGGAATATTCTTATACCATTAAGCACAGATCAGGTAAGAATGAAGCATGTGTATTTTGAAACTAGAGTTGCTACAGAATGGCACAGACTTTCCCGTATTAGTTCACTAGTTCCTTTGGTCTAGGATAGCTGTTCGGGCTTGCAACATACATTTGCCACCTGCCATCTATTGCCGTCCACAGAACATTTATTCGATATTTTCTCAATTTTTCGTTTTCCTAATAGTAGAACGGAGGAGTTGTTTTTTAAGAAAATGGGGTTTTAATGCTACTAAATTCCAAATTTGAAGCTCTTTTTCTCAGCAAAGTTTTGAGATTTCGAAAAACTTTGTTATAAGTCATTTGAAGCACTTTAACTCATAAATACAATAGTGTTTACAAATTGTTGGAAAACTGCATATTAACCGCGTGAGAGGTTTCAAAAAAATACATTGTTTAATTTTTGAAAAATCAAAAAAGAACTTTACGTCATATTAAAGATTGCAATTAGCACTATCCGTTCGAAATGGTTGAAGAAACATTTGGAGCCGTTTTTTGAGAAAATGGCATTTGAACGTTTCTGAAAATGCGGAATTTTGAGCTAGTTTGCACAGAAAAGACTTGTTTTCGAGCAATTTTATACATTATTTAAAGCACATATACTCATAAATATAAATATTAAGAACGGGAGAGACAAGTCAAAAAAATACTTTTGTAATTTTTGAAGAAAAAAAAACAAAAACAAAAATGGAGCAATATGGCGTTTATGTTATCTCATAGAGTGCATTTAGTACCTTCCCCACCAAAAGTTTAAAGAAAGAATTCGGAGTCGTTTTTGAGAAAATCAAATTGTGTAATTTTTTAAAATTGCACATATTGCACGCAATATTGCGCGAAAACGACTAAAATTTCCAAAAAATATACTTGACCTTAATGAAAGAACTCACTATGGAGAACAAATTTTATTTGAAGGAAAAATTTCAATATTTAATTCTGTAGTTGTAGGAACACACCCAAAAAATTTCAAAATTTTCGAAAATTCAGAGTTAACCCTGAAAATTGGATCTACACCACCTTTCAAATAAAACCAACACTTTTTCGGGATCAGGGACCCCAAAACATGTAATCCGTTGAAATCTTGAAATCAATTTCGCATTATTACATAACTTTCCATATACTCCGTATATTATACCGCGTATATTACTCCGTATATACGTACGTAGACGGGAAAGTAAAAACAACCGTACGAGAACTTTTGACGTCAGAAATGGACTTCAGCTCAAGTTCGTCGATGGGCAGGAAACTAGTGATACCTCGACAAATACAAGTAATTCGAACTATTCACGAAAAGGGGCAATATGCCGTTGACACGTTGGCTGCCGCAATAATCAAGAAAACTATGAACCTTCTAGCCGATGTCTTTTTAGCCTTTTATAGGATAGAACTGCGATTTCTGAATATTCTTGATAGCTTTTTTTTGTATAAAAACTTGTTTTTCACTGTTTTGTTCTGAGAAGCAGCTTTTGATTCTCGAGGCCTCAGCATTAATTTTTGCGACAATGGGCATGTGAATCATAAGTTGATTTTCAGCGGCATATCTTGGAAATTGATAAAGAAAAGATTAGATATATTTTGTGTGATACAGCTTGTGCTCATTGTTATATGTTCTGAACTAGTTGTGGTGGCGTTTACGTGCTTCTTTTCGAGTGTTTTCATGTATTTATTTGTGACGAAAAATGAGTTACGAAAAACTTGAACAGAAACTGAGCCGCTTGTTACAAGAATGTCTTTCAGATGAAGACGATAATGAACCTTTTGACAATTCGAACAATGAGTTTTTTCCGGACAGTTCTGATAACGAATATTTCCAAGATTCGGGTGACGAGTTTATTGCAGAGTTTTCTGATGATTCTGCTGAGCGCGAACCAGTTCAAAAAATCAAAATTATTGAATATGCCATCTACTTCTACCGCATGCAGAGATAATTTCAATATGGCATTGTTTACAATAAATGTTATTGAACGAAGTATGCAAGAAATTGACGATGTCAGTAGTGAGAATGAGCAAGCTAATAATGACGAACTGTCATGGGAAGATGCGAGCGGAATAAATCTCAAAGTTTTCACTGTCAATGAAAGCAGTACTGGCGTCAAAGAAGAAATATATGGGGAATGTTTTGATAAAGGTCCTCGCGAATTTTAAAAAATATTTTTAACAAACCACGTATTAGAATTGATGGTGACAGAGACAAATAGATATGCAAACCAGTGCAAAATTTCTACAAAATCACCTACAGCGAGAATTCACGAATTGACACATCAAGATTAAATGGAATGCTTCATTGGGATCTTGATTTGGATGGGTCTTTGTCAGTATCCTTCCATTGAATCTTACTGGTCGAAATCCTCATCCGAAAAGGTTGTTCTATCTTTAGCTGATAACCTTCTGGACAAAGGGCGTACAATGTATACAGATAATTATTACATTAGATTAGTATTTCAATATCTCATCAGCTTCAGAAAAGAAACACTCATTTGGATGGAACACTAAAAAGTCACAGAAAATTGAATCCAAAACATATAACGAAAGCAAAATTACAGGAAGGAGAGTCGGTCGCTGCTGAAAGTAATATAGGCGTTGTAGTACAAAAATGGAAAGACAAATGATGATTGTACCCTGAGTACAAAACACATCAAAATTCACAACTGTTACTCATCGTGGTAAAGAAACTGCAAAACCTCTCGCTGTAGAGGATTATAACAGGTACAAAACTCACAAATTATTTGTCGGCTCAAATGAAAACGTACACAAGCTCATTACGAAAAGGAGTCAAATGGTATAGAAAACTGGCCATTGAACTAATTCTTGTTTCTTCTTTAGAGAATGCAAGGGGGCAAACGAGAAAATGACTATTACAAAATTTAAAGATCTTGTTTTGAACCTAACAAAATTGAAGATTCATCACAACACCACGATGGACCAGCAAGGCAATCATGTATTACAGATCTAGGTTCTAAAAATCGTCGTAGGTGTATTGTTTGCTATGAAAACGTCGCTAAAGTTAACAGAAAACATGCTCAATCCAATACTCCCCAATCCAGATAACGCTGTTCAACATGTGATAAGAATTATCGTTTAAGTTTTTGTTTTTTTTTTGAAGTTCACAAGTGTAATAAAATATAGTTGATACTTTTTTGTGAATAAAGTTTTAATGTGTTAATAATTTTCGTACATTTTATTTTTTTAGACTTCTCAATTTCAAAAACTTTACCATATTTCATGTCGTGATAATCAACAATCGATTCATCCAGGTGCTCGCCAAAATATTCTATTGTTACAGCCATGTATTTTAAGCTCCCTTAATATAACACAGATACGAGAAGTGAACGCTGCTCTTCACGCCTATTGAAACTCATGACAGAATCTACTGTTGATGCTCAAAGCCATTCTGATCAATTCAGTGAGCATCACGTTATGCTTCTCACGGCAGCCAACGTGTTAAGAGAACAGTAGATTTGAAAGTATTACGTTCCGGAGTTGACAGATAAGGTAAAGAGAGTGATATCCAATAGTATCAAGTTTAATAACCAATAGAAAATCAGGCAGAAAGGAAGGTATTCACTATCCACTATTGAAGGAACGTGAGCCACTCCACAAGTACCATATGGATCACATTGGACTTCTCCATTGAACTAACAAAGGGTACACTGTCAACGCATTTACAACTAGGCATTGTCGACGCATTCACCAAATTTGTGACTTTACCCCATGAAAACGACGAAGACGACGTAGACAATAAAAAAGGTGGAGCAGCAGAAAACAAACTTCGGAAATCCTGTTCAAATTGTAAATGACCGTGGGACGTCATTTACATCGCAAGAATTTAAAAAAGAGTAGTGTATGGCGGAAGGGATTCGACATATTTTGATAATAATGGGACTTCTTCGAGCTAATGGACAGGTCGACCGGATCAATTCCAACATCGCAAAACTGAGAATTGACGATCCCAAGAAATGGTATGAGGTAGTGCCATCAATTCTACGTTCCAGAGGAGCATTGGAAGATCCCCACTTGAACTATTAACAGGAGTTAAAATGCACAGTTAAGCTGATCTACAAGTCAAGATACTGGACGAAGAACTCATAGATTCATTCGCAGCACAACGCAATAAGAGAGATGCCATAATCCACATTCAAAAGGTACAAGAAGAAAATCAAGCACATTTCAACCAGCGAAAAAAACGTCGTCTAAATATGCAGTTGGTGATTTAGTAGCCATTAAGTGCATCCAGTTTGCGACAATTTAAAGCTTAAGGCTAAAAATCACGGGCCGTATCAAGTTACAAAAGTTAAAATGAATGACACCCATGATATGTCAGGAAAGTCATCATCAAGAAGGTACCCAGATTACTGCTAAGTGCGCCGAATACACGCAGCCATGGATTCGTCATTCGAGTCGGAAGATCATCAGGAATGCTGAAAATGTCAGGCCGAATGTGGGAATCGGAGGAGTAATTTTTCGGTTTTACCGCCGAAGAAGGGAAAACAAAAAAGTTGTTAATCAACTCGGCAACACTGTTGCACGAGATGAGAGAGGACAGTCGCATCTTAATGATTAGAGAAGTACGACGTGTTGGAAGTGCATCTGTGCATATTATTATTGTTCAATAATATGTCATTTTATATCTAATGTGAAATTCTGCGTGTTTCATTCAACACCGCCTCCCACAATATTATTATTATTATTATTATTATTATTATTATTATTATTATTATTATTATTATTAATTTTACAAAAAATACTATACTACTGATATTAAATAAGTGAATAATGTAAAAATTAACAGATAGGGAGCTAGGATGAGTCTCAGTCATATCTCTGAAATGTTCTAAAATTTCTTAATTAAAAATGTATATATTTTAATATATTAATATACTGCTAGAAATCCTGTTATTTGAAATAAAGAGATACATACTGGCCAATATGACACTAATGTTACTCATAGTATCACTGTTGTAGAACAATAATAAATGTACCAAAATCGAATACTAATAATACAATTACATCATAAGCACAATGAAACTTTAAAAATCCAAATATGTTTAGAAAATTGTAATTTCCCAGTAGCAATGCCATACAGATAACAAAGATTCGAACATGGTCAAGAAGACCACCAGTGGAGAAACATACTTTCTTTTTGGATTACAGATTAACGACTCCACGAAGGGTGAAACTGTTATCATCGAAAATGTATTTTTTTCATATTCTTGTGCATTAGGCATTCTAGATTATTTTGTAGTGCGCTTACATTATGTAATACATCAACATCGGACTATGAAACACAGAAATGCCTTCAATATACTACCATTGGTACATATTTTCTGTATGCAAAGAGACTCGCCATGTCCATTTTGGATGTGTTTGAATTAAGATTTGAATAATTCGTATTTACATTGTGCTAATTTACATTTCTCCCATTCTTTTGATTCGTAACATCATGGGCGTCCAGGAATTTGGATGTACAAATTTATACTGAAAATGTAAAGAAAAAATTCAATTCGCGCCACACTGACAATATTGAACCTCCTTTTTGTTTTCTTTTTTCTTTGTTTGTGAATGCAATACTACATATTACAGCGTGTTACAAGAAACAGTTGTCATCGCCTGTCTAACAAACGATAGCGAGTACAAAAATGTAACTGAATCTACTTCAACTTTATCTCAAAACGCAGTTTTTTAGTAAGTTTTACTTATATTTAGTTATTTCAGATATATTAATTGTTCAAAAGCACAGCAAATTTCTCAATGGACGGTGGATGAAAACACAATGATAGATCTAATACCTGGAATTACTCAACAATATTTGTTACAGGTATTGAATAGGTTTTGAAATATAAGAAAATATATTAGAGTATTGTCTATTCAGTCGTTGAGCAATTTTTTGACACTCGCTGATATCAAACTAAATTGAAGGGCATTATCAATGATTTACACGCATAAATGATTCTCATTCTTGAACATTGGCTAATTTGTGCTTGAGCCATGTTACTCCCTATCAGTCTTGTCACTCCGTCAACTGGAGAATGTTTGCCTATGAATATATTCATATGGTTAGAAGGCAAGAAAAGTACACTTTAAAACACACCCTTCGACACTCCCACAACCGCTGGCACTCCGGCCCATGTGGTTGGTGGAAGAATACGTTTCACAGAGTGATACTGTTACAGATATTGTCTACTCTCCTGAAAAGACAACAATGACTATAGTAGACCACAAGCAACACTGTACGTACTATAGTATATCACTTGAAATCCGAAATTACTTCGCACCAATACTACGAGATTTCTGAAATTGACAGTATTATACTTCGTATCGTTGCTGGAATGAATGGCACCTGCAACATGTTCCGCACGATCTTTTCCAGCAGGTGGGAAGGGGTCTATAATACAATAAGAGGTATTATGGAAATTCAAGCTGTATAGTGCTGTGTCTCATCTTCACAGAAGGTTTGTATACTCACCAGGTCATGCTGTTTCTTGCAGTCAACTTGCAGTCTGGCATGAAGTACTCTAAGAACACATACCTCTTGTTCATGTCGTCCATGGACAAGAAGCTAGTGTTAGGTCCCAATTGCCATCAGCCATTTCATACACCTATAATAAAATTTGTAATAAATAAATTGCTAGGTGATTATAAAAAATATTCAATTGTTGCAACAAAAATATGACTATATAAAAAAGAGGGATAATATTAATTATCCTAATGGTAATAGACCATTCGTAGCGAAATATTTAATATTACTTACTTTTTTGGATCTCGTGGAAAAGTATAGTCTTGTATTTTCCGCGACTCCCACTCTGATTATGGCGAAAATTCGGCCTTTTCATTCAAAATTCGGAACATAAACACACCAACCGTGAAACAACACCGATAAACCGTTAACGGATTTCAAAATTTGGAGGCCGTTTCGAGCGATCGTCAAGAACTATGACGAGTTGGCAGCACATTCGGGAGGCAGACAGTTTGGTTTCCGAAAGACACTGGTAGTCTGCACCAAGATGGGCGACAATGGCGGACCTACTCTCCCCCACCACCATGCGTTTCGAGAACCTGACGGGAGTGATTTCTAAAGCCCTATTATACTTCGATTACAACACAGCTGATCAAGTTTCAACGGTCTTCCTGTTTTATTTGAAGTATAAGTGTCAAACGACTGCCTCTCGCCGCGCCGCCTGGCAGTTTGTTTTCGCAACTCGCTGTGGCTGGGGTGCGTAGTGTTCGCTAGCTGTGTCGCGTCGACCGGACGCTCTCCGCGTGAACGTCCGTCCGTTCTCGCCATCTGACACAGGTGTCCCGATTCTCCGGCGCCGCATTTGTTACGAGCTTACTGTCATCTCGGCAGAGAATTCCACCACTAGGAGGCAATACGACTTCCACGCCCTCGTCAGTGCCGCCGTCACCCGACGACCTTCCTACGCCGGTCGCGGTACTCGCTGTGCAAATGCCTACAAGCCGCCTCCAGGCATCGCGGCGGCGTCTTACGGCTCTCCGACGCTGGCCGGGCCCCTCACGCCTCCTAGTCTCTGAGCAGGGCAGGTGCGCACATGTACCCCGACAAGTGGGAATCTCATCCCATGCTTCTTGATCCCGTTCATCTATATGACTCCCTGACTTTCAGAGAATGAACGATGTTCGTCCTCAGTTTCTGAAGAAAAATCTTCGTGATGACCACTAGCTTACATAGGTTGAGTGGTCATATCCCCTTGGAGGCTGGCAAACAGCTTAATATTGAGGATTTTCTCAATCTACCCTTCGGTGCGTGATTCAAAGAGAACTGTATCATTCCTCTGTCGCGCGACCGCTTGGAGCTCTCCAAACAAATCTTCCACTTGTTCGAGCCACACTGACTGCACTGACGTTTTTTTAGAAGTTCTCCGTTCCCCGGCGCATTTCATCAGGTAAAAACGTGGTTCTACGGTTTGTCCTCTTCTCGCAGAAAAAAATTCAAAACGACGACCTATTCCAAATGTTCCCTCTTCTGTCCGAATAAGGGCAAGAGAAAGAGCGTTACGTTCTATACGATGGAAGTTGTTTCGTCTGCGTGCTCCCTTCCACCACGGAGTCCAACAGGGGTACACACTCCGCTGCGGTGCCCGAGTTGGGAAATGACCCAGCGCTTGACACCCCAGTTGCGCGTAGTCACCCCAGTTGGGAGATGACCCAGCGCTCTCCCTCCGCTCCCTCTGAAGTTCAGTGAAAAACCTAGTCCGACATGATTGATCGAGAGTGGTTTTATTCTAGAAGACGCCGAGGCCAAAGGTAGTGTATTGGCAGTACATATACGCAGTCGGGGTTCGCACAGCAGAGACGAAGTCTACCCCACGAGTGAGCACGTGCAGAACCCTCAACTCACTGGTCACCCATTCCCTTCGACCTTTTAGCTTTATTGCTTATTTTGTCATAATTTGGTACATTACAGACCGTATTGTTGGTACGCATGTTATATTCACATACTAAATTGTTCTGAATGTAGAATCTATTGTCAGTCATATTTTAGTTAACTAAAGTTAGGATATCGCACCCCCAGTGGAAGACTGCCAGAAGTCCGAAAAATAATTTTGGGTTATTTGGTGGCTAAAGTGCCTGTTAATGAAGTCCGTGTCCTGAAAAAATGCCACACTTTAACTCAGAAAGATGACGATTCTTCTGGAAGTAATTCAGTTTCCCTCTCATTCTGAACTATTCAACTAGTAGCAGACTGCCACATATTAGTTGTGAATGTTTTCTTCTAATACACATCGCATGCATACAATCATACAAACAGTTAAGAAGACTGGAAATCCATATAAACTCAAGCACATGACAACAGATGATTGTTTTACTTCAACAATTGAGCTTGTCAAATGGATAGAAACTTCGACAAGAATGAACATGGAGAAAGTTGTATGCGCTGACAAAGACGATGCAAGTAAGAAAAGATGCACCATTCATTCTAGAATATAAAAGTGCTTGAGGTGAAGAGTTTTAGCACATCAACACTAGGCAAAGATGCAGGGGTCTTCCTCAGTCAGGATACTTGAATTTGCAAAAGGCTTATATAAATCCCCCCTGGCATAACTGACGCCAAAAAGAACTTAGAGAACTTCAGTGATGCTAAAGAGATTCCTTCCCAGTTTCATAACTATTATAGAAATATCATTACAGAAAACTCAAGCGATTCTGAAACATTGCAACATGAAAGTAGAAGTGGAGTCTAAATCGAAATTGTTAAATTGAGATAATTTTGTATTAAGCCAGTTTATTTATTGAAAATTAAATTAAAAAAATACAAATGTATCCACTAAAATGATAGAAATAGTGAAAATTTGTGTTCACCATATCTGCAATAACTCCTTACAAATTTTAAAAGAAAACTACTATAACTCAAAACAATTATTTTCAAATTTTAAAAAAATGTATGCATAATCAACCAAAGGTATTTGTAATTTATGGTATATTATTAATGAATGTTAAAAGATTAATATACATTATTTTCACTTTCTTGAAATAATGTTTATTATTTTTTATATTGTCTCAAAATCTTTACATGTTTCTCCTGAAAAACTGCTCATTTTAACTGCAGTTTTCCACTGGACGGTGCGATATATGAATACCCTGCGATATATAAGTTCATACACTATGTTGGCTCTGCGACTTGCCGAGTGTTAATCAACAAACATGCAATTAATTCATTTACAATTGCCGTTTTCAAGTATGTTGTAGTGAAAGTAGAACGGCTCCGTCACGTAATAGGGCGAAAGAGATCTCTATCTTGGCATGTAGGCCAAAATGCGCACTTTTTCGATGAGATCTAACGGCTGAACCATGCGTTTAAATTAAAGTACCATTTTGTGGGAAATATCCACTTCAACTTTGTATATAAGAGACACTTTAATAAAGAACATAAATGTTGAGATAAACATGAAAAATTTGAAAAGTGCGCAACTTTTGGGGTTTCTTGAAATTTCCTCCACGAAGTCCACATTTCTCGAGTGTTAAAATAAAATTTTAATCTCTTTCCCCAAAAAAACAGGATCGATGAGAGGGGAATTGTCCTAAATCAGTCTTATTTAGCACCATATAACTTGGCTAATTTCCGAACTTCACTACCACAGGTCTCCCCGAGCGCGGATTGATTCTCTGCCTTATTGAAACTGCTTAGACTGGTCTACAAGTCTCTGCTTAGACTATCACCAAATATTGCCAGCATGCGTGAATGGATTTCCATGGGTCCTATGCCTTCCTTCGGGAGAAATTCAGTGCAAACTCGAAACTCCAACTTCCTCTGATCCATGACTATTTGAACAGCACTAAAGTCGGCAATCTATTATTTATTTGTGATCGAAATAGCCTGAAACATTGAATAAATCGTGTATACGCATGTTTGAACTCGTAAGAGCATGTACTCCTTGCTCAACAATCAGCAAGTCAATTAGACTGAAAACTTTTCTACTGCCTTCCGTATGCATGCTGCAAACTGATTACCTACGAATCGTGTAGAATTGGCAATTCCAAAAAACATCACTATTGTATCAAGTGTACCTTCAATGTAGTTATAATAATCCTCACAAAGTTTGCAGCAAAGCAAGCTGGAATTGGGGCAAATGAACCCAATTTGACCGGTACCTAATTGAACAGTTGGCGGCATTTGCTAATGTTCTCGAGAACATTATTACAGAAAATAAATCTATAAAAGATGCATAATACTCACCCGTTAATGGATGTTTGTGACAAGAACCAACTCAAGAGTACTCGTGCGACGCTGTGCCAAATTTGGGTTAAGACCCATTCTGATTTGGTGATTGCTTTGTTAAGGAAAACATGGGTTTCCTCATCCATATTTAAAGGCAGGAAAAGCAAAGCAATATCTCCATGTAATCCAGTCAAATCACAAAAATACCACTGTAAAAAAAAGGCGCATTTTAGTCAGTGAATCAGCTCAACAGGATTCTAATCTTCTACAGCACTAGCCCACATGCCGCTAGGTGGGTACTCGCTACCTACACTTATATGTATTCTGGGGGAATGACAATTCTTATTTCACTCAGCTAAACTTCTGGGATATTCGAAATCCACAGGTCTTATTGAAAATCGAACTTACGAATCATATTTAAAAGCTACATTTGGTCTATTCAAACCAAAAAAGAATTAAGGCAATTCTTTTGAAAATGTCTTTGGGACTTCATGTAAGTCCACAAGTTAAAAGATCCATATCAAATTCGAGGGGCTGAAACTTCTTCCAGATGGATAAGGAATTATCGATTTTAGTGAAAATTCTGTGCACAAGAGGTTTAGGTCTGTCACACAATCGTTGCGTGGACGCGCGTCACCTAGCGATCAGCTCTGGCGACAGCCGCCTCGATACATGCGCACAAGAGTAACTTACCGCGCGTCGTAGACTAACACTCTCTTATGCGAAAAGGCACATGAGGGCTTTTGACGCCGTCCATTGTGCCCAGATTTCAAGCTATAATGTAACTCGAGATAACGCGCGTTTTTTTAGCTTTCAACGCGCGACACACACTAAGCGGGGGAGCATTTACTACTTTTCCGTATCACGGGCCACAAATCGTATAATTCTGTCGAAAAAATCGGCATTTTTTCCTGCAGCATTACAATACTTTCCCTTTTAACAAGTGTACACGAAAACAGACAAATTCAGGATTGAGAAGTGTTAAAAACTTCAGCGCAATTTTTCACGGTGAGTGACATATTACAAAAAATTGCAACTTTTCATCATGGTCCCCTGAAATCATGAAAGTTGTATAAAGTGAACCTTTTACCCTGTAAAATTCGGCGTTTCAAGAAAAAAGTCATGAAATAAAGCATGTCCTATTTTCATCAAATAATTTTACGCCACGTCCAATCATTTGCGAATTCCGTTGAGAGCAACGCTACCTTTGTGTCCGGATGTAGGTTAGGATGGTTTCCTCGAAAGAGGATAGACAAAACGAGCATTGGCGTTGGCTGCGAGTGGTTAGTGTTCAAAAGGAGCGCGCTTCGCGATGAGTAACAGACTTTCTCTCATTTGTATCGTCAACAATTCTTAGTATTATATCGAGGACGCTACGGAAGTTTTGAGATATTGCGGTCCCTTATTACCTATCAAAGAATGAGAATCGCAATGTCCTGAGTTATGAATACAAGTCGGAACTTGCTCTGCTTATCGCTGTTGCTAAGAGGCCTACCTTTCTTTTTGTTGATTAGTATTATAATCGTAAGACAAGAGGCCGACATGCTAATAATGATAGTGCACAGTAATCCCCACAGATGATAAATAAATCGAAAATTATACCAAGTACAACACACTCGTTTTATGATGCGTTTTATACATTTTATGCATGTTTGTTGAAAATCGTTTCATAAAAACATCAAACCGTATACAGTCCTAATGTACTGTGATGTAGCACACATGATCGAAACGATCAATTTAATTAAAATAATTCCGAAGTTGTGCGACCCAGTAAACGACAAAGAACGGGCGCGCAGGCAAAGAATAGCTGTCCCCACCCCAGTCGTGAGAAATGCGAATGGGGCTGCCCCTTTAGAAATCAAGAAGGTCATGAAGCCGCGTAGCGGGCGAGACGGGCCGGAAGGAAATATAGCTGCCTAGACGAGCAGAGTTATTCACCAGAGCCAAGCTACTGCCAAAGCAGCTAAGCCTACAAAAGAGCATTCTCCTACTTTAAGTGTAGTATGCAGGCTGGGATGTGATCCTTTTGTGAACGCAACCTAGTAAGAACAAATGAAGGAAAGCTGCGGAAAGTCTGAAAAGACACTCCGTCAAGATAGAGCTCCCGCAATAAATTCGATATCCAAAGGGCAAGCGTCAGTTCCGAAACTCGGACGCTCCCTGGGGTTAAATTGGTCATGCTGCAGATGTGAGTGACAGCACGTGCGCGAAAGGACAGCATGATTGAAGGGTGAATTCAGATTGCAAACAGGAAGGGGAGATCCTTTTTTGGCCTAGAAGTTTAACATTTGTTGCGAAAATGGAAATGGGCGGAGCAACGACGACGTGCTCGGAGTAGAGGAACCGAGGCCTCATAATAGGAAAGCTGCCCGAGCAGCGTCAGAATGATTTGGGTCTTACATTTGGAAAGAATTTGATTTTAGAATTATTTAGATTGTAGAAAGAGCATGATCTTAGAGTTTGATCTTAGAAGTATTTTGTTAGCAGACACTCTTGATAAGTGTGTGGCTTTGTACGTGAGCGAGCATGAACCTTCGAGTTGAATAGCAAGCCGGTTGTTTGTACTGGCTCCGACAAATTACCGCGACTGCTGACGTCGCATCTGTGGCACGTTTATTCGCGCCTGAACATTTTGCGCACTATTTGAGCCCACGACAGACACTTCTACTTGGCGTAGACTGTCATTTACACAACGGTGTCGGTGAGCCAGATGAACTGATGCAGGATTTGGTAAGAAGGTGCGGCCTAGTGACGACTGACAATGAAGGCAGTGGGGCTTGACGAGGAGCTCCCTTGTTGACTTTTGTTCTAAGGGACGGAGCGTCATCACTAGAGGACAGCGCAATGGTTCTCGCTCCCACTTCGTGCAGCTGACGGCAGCGGACTGGTGACCACATGAAAGGCAGACAACTGCTAACCTGTTACAAAACCTGCATAGACTCCTACAGTCAGGAATTCATGGAATGTGAAAGTGTAAATAGGAAGTAATTAAAAACAGATTAAGCCGTTCATTAGTGTCAATTCTACGGCACATTGCGAATTTTTAGCCCATCATCGTATCCAAATTAAATTTCGTATTAGCCAGTCAATATTGTTTGATTTCCTATCTAGTAATTCCAGTCTCAATCACCTAATAGTATGTGTGGGGGCAAGCATGATAAATACACGAAATGTTTAAAATTATCAAAACAAAATGCACAATCACAGGTTCTTCGCTGAGCATCTGGCCAGGCAATCCTGTAACGTATGGGTGCATTAATGAGTGTTTATTTGATAAATTAGGAATTGTTATCATTGGGGAAACTACAACCCATGCAACCAGTCAGGTTTACGTTGTATAAAGATGTTTGATTATTAGTGATTCCGGGCGCGTCAAGTACTAAGAGCATTAGTTCAGTAAGTGCAGTGCATGCGTTTTCCTCGAGAGGTGCCGGTAATCTTCCCTTGTGGGATGGTGGGATCCCGGCGTTTTCCCAACCAGGTAGCTCCCACCAGTGGGGCACCACCCCAACCGGGACAAGCTCAAAGCTGCCGACCGGTCTCTCGGTATGCGTGGTAGTGGAGTGTCTGTAAGTGTGCGTGTAACTAAGGGGTAGGAAGGGCCAAGGAGTGGGAAGGAAAGAT
Source organism: Gryllus longicercus (assembly GCA_038098605.1). Taxonomy (NCBI): domain Eukaryota; kingdom Metazoa; phylum Arthropoda; class Insecta; order Orthoptera; family Gryllidae; genus Gryllus; species Gryllus longicercus. The sequence continues at coordinate 2,079,640 of JAZDUA010000129.1, read as the reverse complement.
CGCGCGCGGTCCGTGGAATGTTTTATAGTGTACTGCTCCGGCATCCGCCTGGTACTGATCAGAGAAAGTGGAAAAACTACCGATCGGAGCAGTCGGCCGCTAGAATTCTCCTCCAGACAGCGACCGAACTCGACCCAGCTATCTAGCTAGTGCCAAAAACCCTGCCACCTTCGGGAGTCGAATCTAGGACCTCCCAGTCAGAGGCACTGTAGTAACATTAGCCCTGAGCCACTTCTCCCGGTCATAAAGATGACGACCACGCTGATTAGTATTACAGTATATTATCAATATTTATTATTCTGACCTAATACAAGGGCAATACTAACATGGAAAACATGGAATTGACAAAAATAATTCTCAATGCAATAGTTAATTTCTCATCTGCAAAGCAATTTTAACAGTATTCTCAAAAATAAAGTCATAAGCAGCCTCTTATAATACACAGTCCAGTCACATTAATGGGAATGTTCGACGTAAACGTACAACAGTGCAAGGTATACAAAGCGTGTCGGGTGTAAATGGAAAAATGTGCAATGCAAATGTGCAAACGGTTGTCGCAATGCCGAATCGGAGCTAGTTATCGGACGTCCAAAAGGGCCTGATCATTGGCTTTCGGGCCAAGGGCGGAAGTATTTCCGAAACGAAGAAGTTTGTAAAGTGTCCGCGTGCCGCCGTGGTTAAAGTATCCCGTACATGGTAAAATGGAGATATCCAAAACCGGCGTCGAGACAACTGTGGCGAACCACGGGCCATAGACGACAGGGGAGAACGACGGCTGCGGAGATATGTACGGCCGGAAAGAAATGCAGCTGTAGAGCAACTGACCGCCCAGATGAACCAAGGGGCCTCCTCAACAACTGATCAGCGAACTTTGCTGCGTATTGGCTTCCGCAACACGCGCCTGCGTCATGCACACACTGCTGTTCATCGGCGACGAATGTTGGAATTTGCTCGCCAATACCGCAACTAAACATCCACTGAGTGGCGACAGGTGGCCTTTTCAGATAAATCATGATTTCTGTTCAATTGGATAGATGGTCGGTGGCGTATGTCTGAAAGTAAACTCCCTTCAACAATCGCCGGACTTGTTCAGGCCGGCGGAGAGAGCGTGATAGTGTGGGAAATGTTTTCGTGGCATTCCCTGGGTGATTTCGTCATTCTGGAAGGCGCATGGTGAGTTCCAGTGTTACCGCAGAATTCCATAATGTTCGTCAAATTGGTATTTCCATGAGTGTAAAATATTTGTTCTCTTGACATTGCAGCGACACTTTTAGGGTACAAAATGGCGCCACGTTAGTAGAATGATATCCCTCCACATACTGGCTACAATGTCACAACGCGGTTCCGCACTGGCTGCTGAATACTGATGACTATGGGGGGCGGACTTCAATGAAATTGATTTTTTCACTTTAAAACAATACCTTTAGTTCAGACAATTTTATGTTATGACAAAAGTTAATTACTTATGTTTTTTTGTCGAACTCCACAAAGTCCTTTTTACCTTCTTCCGTCATTTTTAAAGCATTTTTCGCTTATTTCGCCGATTGTATTATTTTAATGGTATTTGCTATAAATAATACGAGATACAAAAAAAACGTTCTCCACAGAATTACTCAGCCTATTCGATTTCTTAGCTTACAAATTGTTATCAGCCGTTGTATGCAATCTGATGTTCCTGTGTTGCCTATCAGAGCCATTGTCGGTTCGGCCGATTTCGGGATGTCTAAAGATAGAGATTTCTAGGTCATGAACGACCAAATCAAGTTTGCAAGTTGAATTCACGTGGTCAAAAAGAAGTTTCGATTACATCACTAACATCCAACAGCTTGAGTTGTTCATCTGAACTGGTTTTGATTGACAAATTTACTGACTAAATTTGACTGACAAATTTACGTCAGTTTTCTTTGCTTTTAGGGCATGTTTAAAATCATTTAAAGAGAATTTCATTGATTTTTGGCAAAGTTTTAGGTCAACAAAATCCGCCCCACTCTGATGACGTATGATCTATTATATTTCAAGTAGGTTGGCATTATTTTTGTCCTTAAATGTGCAAACATTTTTCTATTTCTGAATCGTTCAAATTCATTCTGCCAGAGTCAATGGGCACTTGTGTGGAGTCCATCGACTCTCTAAGAGGAAAGTTCGCTATTCTAAAAAAGGTGTGCCTCTCCGCTGGGGCTTCGGCTCCTTGGGCTACCACACTGTAGCAGTAGAAAGGTAATCACAAAAGAAAATTCCATTAAAATCACCGACTACAAGGTAGACATGTCCTGTAGCATTAAATCTTAAAGCTATCAACGCTTCTGCATGGTCGGTAGATGCTTATTTAGTATTCCAATCGTGGTTTTATTTCTTCTAAAATCTTCAGACACGTCGCTTTTGACATTCCATAGCCTTTAAGTGCCAAGTTGGCAATTACCTCTCCCTCGTTAGAGTTATCTCCTTCTGCTTGGCCATTTCGATGGTGACTGTTGCCGTCTGGCGGAAATACCCCTTCAGAGCGCATTGAGACCCTGGAAAACCATTAAGGACCGAGAAACTCGACGCGCAACTGCTGCAAATAGTCACTCCCTTATAACAAAGTTGTAACGAAAGAATTGTTTCATTCCATATTAATATATTCAACATACATAAATGCAGTAATTTGTATTGTCATTACGTATTTGCTACTAATGCGTTTAGTACACAATATCAACAAAGACATTTTTAAATATTTTACGAGATATAACTTTTTGTTGCTAAATCTGAGTGTACGAATAAGAATGTTTATATATGATAGAGAGTGTGAGAGACGCACGCACACGGGCGCGCACGTGCTCCGCCAGCCTGGTGTGTCGACTCGCTAACCCACATGAGATCGCCGTCACTTCCCAATAAGCGAGTGCATGAGGAGCGTGCTATTAATTTGAACCCGAACGGTACGACATAACTAGGTAACTCGGGTCCGTAGCTGATGAACTGTTCGTGACTTATTAACACGAATGCGGCGAACACCACCCGACGAGATATAATTGAGTTGAATGAAAGATGTCACTCTGCCATCGCCGCGCTCTCTGACATTGCAAGATTTGTCAGACATAAGTCCGAAACCGCACAATGGGTTCACACGCGGAACTAGTTTGCAAGTAAGTGTTCTTGCAGTGCACATATCTCTAAATGTTCGTGTGCACTCTCATTAGCGCGTTTGACTCAGTTTATAACAGAATTGTAGTGTCTTTCATAGTTTCCATCGGAGTATATATTCGAGAGTCTATTCTAAAATGTGTGTTTTCACACTTATCCCTCGTCACAGAGCGTTCGTTCTTCGTCCTAGCATAATGCTATTGGCGAAGCTTTTACTGCGATATCGTTACATCTCTTGTTTTATTGGTCAGTTAAGTAAGTTGGTCGGTCGAATTGCGAGTTTTCCTGTCTGCCGAGCAACCCACGGACTTGTATTGTGTTCCTACGTCGCACTTTGCTGGACGAAAGGGCTGGTCTCGTTTTGTTTTACGTGTTCTATGCTCTCATCAATGTGGCTTAATTCCAATTTAAACTCACCCGTCGTCATTGTCTAAATTTCGTTCGACGAAGTCGATCGCAGGGAAGAACCCGCTTACCCTTTAGAAGAGTGCATTTAATTAGGTGACTGAATAGAAAATGTTCTTATACGTCAGATGAAAATATTTTTTTAAACACATTCAACACGTGAAACTTTTAAGAGGGCCTAAAATGTTGGAAGGCGACCTTTTTATTTATTTAGAATGAGATGTCCGAAAAGAAAGAATTATACAAGTGAAGATGTTGAGCGTAGAGACAATAACAGCATACAGCAAACAGTAATAGCTCATAAGACTTATCAACATAATCACACAATTTTAGACTTTATGGTGACAATAGTAAGAATTAGGGATGTGGAGCCATTCTGACACCAGTGCCGTGGCCGGCTACGCAAGGTTTCTCCTAGAGTTTGGTGGTCAGGGGAGTTCTGTAAACTCTATTGCTCTTCGAACCACGACCTACATTGCGAGATATATGACAAGTATTGTCCTGCTGGCAGATGCCGTCTTGCAGAGGAAAAAAGGTCTGCGTGGTCATGGTCCCCAAGGATGGGTGCATACTTCTGTTAGCAACGAATTGTTCAATGCGAGCTAGGAATTGCAATAGCTAAACTGCACAGCCAGAAATTTGACTGAGTAATTTATTTCATTGGTTTTTCTGTGGTCAGTTTGAAAGGTTACAGTTCTGGGTTTTAAATAAATCCAGCTGCGTTTTTTTCTCTCTTCGGAACACTTTGCGGCTAAGGGACTGTTTTTGAATTGATTAGTGATTCCGGGTGTGCCAACTGCTAAGGTTATTAAGTCTCGTCCCCTCTCCAATGCTATAAGTGCAGTGCATTTCTTCGCGGGAGGTGGCAGTGATATTCCCCGCTGGATGGTGAGATCCAGTGCCAACCTACACCGTTGTTTTCGCCAACCAGGTATATCCCACCAGCGGAGCCCCGCTTCAGCAGGGAAAAGCTAGCCCCTGACCGGTCTCCCAGTACGGGTGATAATGTAGTGCATTTCAGTGTAAATAATGGGTGAGGATAAGACGAGAAAGGAAAGATCGTGCACAGTCCTTGGCCTGTTTTAGGGTACTGCTCCAGCATTCACCTGGTATTGATCGGAGAATTCCCGGAAAACTAGCGATCAGAGCAGCCGGCCGCTAGAATTCTCCACACTTGTCAGGACTCGAACAATGGACCTCCCTTACAGGCACTGCAACGACATCACTTAATACCCCTAGATACACCTAATATTACAATTAAACGCAAATTTTCCATGAATTATATGCTTACCGTTTCAATAGTTAAGAAATTTGTCACTATTACTTTACTTCAAATTTTTTATATTAAAATATTTATTTATATCTAAAATATATTTCTCTCCAATCTTTCTATTTTTTTAATTTGCCAACGCTATCATTTTCGTTCAATTTTACATAGCAAAATGTAATTTACAATCACTCGTAGACATATTACATTATCATGTTTTCATGTTAATGGTGTCCAGTCACTAGGTATTCCCTCCAGAGAAAATATAATTGTTTGTTTCTCGTTAGTCCTGTATGTTTCTTGGAGTGCTGAATTCGAATTTGACGACTGCCCCCTCGACAAATTTAACACTTAGTTACCCGTGGAATCAGAAGAAACGCGTTTACTCACGTGGGGTATTTGTAAACCTCAGCCTTAGATAAACAAAATGATGGAAACGAAAGAAAAGAGAATACGTTCTGTAAAATACACTACGTTCATATAACATTTTTACAAACAGTATGTTCCGTCAAGTGCCAAAATATATTTGCAAAAGGAATAAAACGAAACGAAGTTTTAGGTACAACACAAAAATGTAGGATCATAAAATTTCATGAATATTTCTTTAAATACGGTTTAGGAAAAAATAAAAAAAAAACTAAATACTAATACGACGGTAAGGATTCGCCAAACGTCGCCAACTAATATCATCTTGATTTTGAAGGAATGTGATTTGACAGTTTTCTCCACGATCAATTGGCACTACTAGCCAACCGCTGACGTGAACAGCAGATCAATAAAAAGGTTATGTGGCTAGACGTGAGCTACTGTGCCACATATTCACGGTCTCTACTCCAAGACATATGTCACATTGCTATGTGGAAATACTTTTCTTGATCCGAATGATGTTTACTGTCAGGCGATACATCCGGTTTCATGAAAAATCTCCTGAACCTACAATTCACACGTTTGTTTTGGTGACCATCACAGGAGAGCATCGACAGAGCCAATTCTGAAGAAATTGTTAACCACCACCGTCACTCCGTCAGTCAGGCAACTCCATGAGTGCAGATTTCTCGGCCGTCAGCATTCGTCATAACAAGTAATGAGTAAAATGTTGTACCTATGCTCAAGCGGGATAGGCAAGGTCCTAAGCTAGTACTTGCCAACTCAATGCTCTATGATGTCACAGAAACCTGCTCTCCTGCTCCGAGCAGAGTGGCGGAGCAAAGAAAGAGCCCGACGCGGCGGCGGGCGCACAGTGTTCCAATGATGGTATGGAAGTGGTGGGAAAAGGTTCACTTGAAAAATTGATAATTACGTTTATTAAATGTAATATATTATTTATAATTTTTGTGATTCAATATGATTATATAACAGAACATACATTACATAACACAAAACAATATCAGCCTCTTTATCGTAACCAGTACTGTAATTCCACTTCATTCTTCTATTAGATAACATTTTTGGAAAAGACAGTTTTAACATTTTAGGGCAATCATATTTTATATACCTGTATAATAATATCGAATTATTTCGTTCTGAAATAATATTTAATGTTAACAAATAGCTACCCGTTAATGTTCACGTGAGAGAATTTGGACTACAGGCTTGGTTATTTTTGATGTTTTGTTTGAGAATGTAAATCCTCGAATTTTGGTATCTTTTCCATAATCTTCAATCTCCAAATTACTTCACTCATCCTATGGTTGCGGGCTATCTGTCAATTCATAGAATTTTTTTCTTGCAGGATTATTAAGGTCGCAAAGCTACGTAATACAACTGTAGATTGGACCTTTTATACATTGCAGTTTTTTCAAACACACTAAACACTTCGCCAGTGTTCCAGTATGTACAAAAGAAAACCTTTCCTCCCAAACAGAAAGAAAATTAACGGGAGTAGATGGTCTCCCATTCATGTTCCCTGAAACATCAGCAAAGGCCCACTGCCAAGTTTTTCGTTATCGGCGACCACCGCCTGCCCCTCCCTCTTCCCTTTGCTCGCAATGCTTCTCCGTGTGCCTACTCTCGAGAGGGGAATTCGGCTCTGACATTTCTCCTTCAGCTGGTAAACGCTCTTCTCATTGTCAGCTATTTCTGAAAAACTCTGACTTCTGTAGTATTCCATTACATAAGTGAAACAAAATAAAATATAATTCTTACACTTTCATTAAACAATAAATAAACCAGTTTGTATGAACACCCCCGAGAGGTAGGGGCTCCATAGTAGGGGAGTAGTGGGGAAGAAAAACGGATTTTGCGATTTGGCTTTTTGGAATTCCGAGGGGTTTTTTTTCCGCTTTCCAGGCTTGAGAATATAAATTTTCCATCTTCTGCTTCGCGCAGTACAAGACTTTCTTTTTGTTTGTTACTTAACCATCCATATTAGTCGCACATTTTCTCTCGCAACCGAGTACTAGTATAGATTTTTGTACAAAAACGAACTTGAAAGAAAACACTTTTTTCTAGGAAACCAGTGTTACTAATAAATAGGAAGGAAACTGGAAGGATTTTCGACACCGGACCGAATTAGCCAATGTGTGGAGAATCCTAGCGGTCGGCAGCTCTGATCGGGAGTTTTCTGTAGTTTCTCCAATCAATACCACGTAAATGTCAGAGCAGTACTTTAACAAACAAGCCACGGGCAGCGCGGGATGTTTCCTTCTGCCTTATCCTATCTTCACCCCTTACACGCTTGCATATACTACACTAGTAGACATGTCGGGAGACCAGACTGGAAGGATTATCGCTGGTGAGAGATACCTGGATGGGTAAAACACCGCAAATCGACACGTAGTTCGGAGCTAGATCTCACCATTCAGCGGAGGGAACCAGCTACCACACGTGATAAAAGATGCTACTCTTACGGGACTAATGGACCTGGCAGTTGACACGCCCCAAAAAACGAAATAATTAATGAGCACGGAAGTAGGAATACTTTTTACAAAATAGATATGCTGCTATCGGCCTGACGAAACATAAGAGCTCATGAATTTTGAAGATAATTGTACATTATCTGACGTCCATATTCCATTTTCAAGTTTTCTAAAAAATATAAAAAAATAAAAATATGATTTTCTCATGAATACTTACTCGGGAACAAGAAGTATGATGATGATACTCTCAGATTCAAGTTTTTAATATAACTTTCGAAAATAAATCTTCGAATATGTCTGAAGTACACTGGGTATCTTATTTTTCGGAATTTTGTTCATAACAATTGATTTTGCAAAACAACATATTTAAAACTTGTTCATTAATAGTTTTTGTACCACTTTAAATTATGTTACGAAAGTTCAGGATTTTTTCAGAATCGAGATTTTTTTTTACTGTACACCATTCATATGGATCTCATTTTATCCCCGTTTTCATCACGTTTTATTTTTAAAGTATTAAAATGTTTAAAAGTTTTGGACTAGCATAAAATTAATTTGGATCAGAATCTAATGATTTAATGAAATCATACATACAAGCTTTAACAGTGATCTATGAAGGTAGTAATCTATAAATACATAAATAAATGTTTGGAGTTTATGAATTTTTTCACAACTTGTTAATTGCAAGCATTAACGTAGTAAAATGTGGCGTCGTAGTGAAAGTGTTAAAAATCAGTCATAACTGAAGCAGTGCCGTGACGTATTGAGATCGAAATTAAGTCACCAAAAAAAACCTCCATTTCTGACGGTCAGGGCATTTCACGGAAAGATTAGTAAGAGAATTATAATGAATATGTACATTTGGAAAGGGACGTTGTTAATATTAGATTAAGAATTTATTTTGGAGTGGAACGATAAATGTTGATGTAAATGTGAAAGAATTGCTATTTTGACGCTAAGGTGTATTAAGATTTGATTTAAGGGCTTTTACATTAAAAGAATTTTTGAATGTTATGTTTCCTATCAGTGGGTTTAGTATGGGATCTCATGAGGAAGTAGAAAGAGAAAAAAAATAATGGCCAGTCGGTAAACGATAAATGATGTAAACTCTTGAATCGTTTAAGATATTGAAGCGAGTAATAATTTTGTCAACAGCTTATGTTTATTTTTTGTTTATTGTTGATTTGTTTCCTGGTTACCCTATGTTGGTTGGTTTGCTTTGGAGGATTAATAAATTCCATGTTCATGGGAAAATTTGTGTCACGTTTTACGAACTGATCTTAATCATTGACTTTTCCCTACAAACACCCCTGACCTTCAGATTCACCAAATCAACATTTTTACGTACCGTCACACTATATATCACAAATCGGGGCAACTTTGTTACTTTGACTTATTTCAACTGATTTGCTAGCTTATAATGTACACAACTGTTTCAAGTATCAAACAACTAGCCTTGATCTCTTGTTTTACAATGTGGGATAATGAGAATTCAAGTACTATTTTGTGTGCTAAAAACAAAAGAACGCCATTTCCGGGGTAAATTTGCTAACTGTTAAAATCATTGAAAACCACAAAACACGAGGAAAAATTAGTTTTAAAAATATAACCATGGAGTATTGTGTTGTTGAGAAGCCTTGGGCGTTTCCTCCGTAGTGTGCAACAGGAATGATCTGTAGTATGTGGCAGTGACAGTTTGGCCCTCGCGAACAGGACGACACGAGAATACCTTGGCTGTCATAAGCCAAAATAAGCATGACGTTCGTGGGCGATGGACGCTGTCGAAATTTGTGTTATTGTGGTGAACGAGGCCATTCATTTGATTGCCTCTTTAGTTCTGGTTCATAAGCTCGTGCTCACTTTTCATCAATTGCAATAAAGCGATTCCACATATAATTTCCTTAATGTTGAAATCGGTCCAGATTGATACGGCATATCTCTATCGAGTCCATTTTTGCATTCACTTTACACAAATCTTGTGCATCTTCAAGATATTTCGTAAAATTCGGCACATTGTCGATGCAGACATACCACTATATGCAACTAATTCCTCCACAGTTCAACGCCTTTCATCTGTTAAACAGTGTTCGAAAACAGCACCTGTGTGAGACCCTGGACGTCCACTGCGCGGCAGGTCAGCAGTTACTACGCGTCCACGTTTGAAGGCCTCCATCCAACGCGCAATAGTTCCATAGGGGATCGTCCTATCACCCAACGCTTCTCGTAGCTCAGCATGACGCTCACAATATTTCTGCCACGTAGGAATGTAATTTTTACATATGCTCGCTTTTCAACTGTAGTGACATCCATCGCGGAACACAGTCTATACTAACAATTACAAGTGTTGTCTATTAGACACCAGTGCACTTCGACATCTGGTGGTAGCATCCCGTACTGTGTACACCATGTTTTCAAATGTATACAGTGCAATAACAGTATATGCGGTTGCCATAACTACTGAAATGACACATACACTGATAGGCCAAATCACGGAATACCTAACATCGTGTCGGACCCCTTTCCCGGCGAAGAGCAGCAATTCGACTTGATATGGATTCAACAACAAATCGTTGGAAGTGCCCTGCAGAAATATTGATCCACGCAGCTTGTTAAGTCGAAATTGTTGCGAACGTGTTTCCGATGCAGGAAATTGCGCACGAACTGTTCTCTCGATTATGTCCCATAAATGGCCGATGGGATTCTTGTCGGGCGATCTGGGTGGCAAAATTATTTACTATAATTATTCAGAATGTTCTTCACGCCAATCGCGAACAATTATGGCCCGGTGACACGGCGCATTGTCATCCAAAATATTTCGTCGTTGTTGGGAGTATGAAGTATATGAATTGCTGCAAACGGTCCCCCAGTAGCTGAACATAACCATTTCCAATTATCAGTTCAGATGGTCCAAGGGATCCAGTCCATTCCGTGTAAAAAACAGCTCACACCATTATAGAGCGACCAACAGTTTGCACAGTGCCTTGTTGCAGTAGCGGCCAGAGGCTTGCGAATTAGGAGCTGCAGGTATGTCCGATCTATCATATACATTTTACATCTTCAAAATATTTATTGAACAACGAAAACTATAGAATGTAGTGTTCAACCCATTTGCACACATGGGGATTTTAATCCTTGTCTACCACAACTTCACGTTGATAACGGAAGATACAATTGTGCTCACGCGAAAAAATATCTCCAACAAACAAAACGGTTAATTATGAAATCTGTTGAAAGGGTCAGTTTTCTTGACTTAATTAATAGGTGTGGACTCTGCCAAACAAAACCTTAAAAGAAGCACGCTCCCCCAACCAACTCCCAGTACTGTCATCCTTCCTCAAGCTTCTATTGCTTCGCATGCACCAGCTACAGATGGACTTGTGATAGTCCACATCGCGACCCATTCCAAAAACATTTATCTTTCGCTTAAGCGGACACATAAAACTAAATTCGTCCTCGAAAATTCCACTGGTTATATGCACAATTTAAACTAGTCGATTTATTGCAAGTTAATATTTTCTGCAACTTTTCCCGAAGTTGTTTGTTTTTGCTGGGGAGGGCGCCGTCCCAGAGCCCTTAAAGAGCTGACACAACTTGCCACGTTGACAACTTGGATCCATGGCTTCGTGGACCAGCGACACACTCGAACCCTACCAACAGCTCTTACACCAACTGATACCCAGACTCATCTGACGAAGCCAGTTTTCCAGTCGTCTAGGGTTCATTTGATATGGCCACGAGCCCAGGAGAGGCGCTGCAGGCGATGTGCTGTTGTCAAAGAGACTCGAGTCTGTTTTTAGCTCCCATAACCCATTAAAGCCAAATTTCGCCGAACATTCCAAACGGATAGGTTAGTCTTACGTTCCACATTAATTTCTGCGGTTATTTCATGCAGTGCTAGCCAGCAAATTAGGTATTATTGGCACACTCTTGACATTGTGCATTTAGGAATATCGGATTCCCTAACGATTACCGAAGTAAAATGTCCCATGCGTCTAGCTCCAATTACCATTCCGCGTTTCAAGTCTGTTAAAGGCTCTTGCATACCGGCGCGGGAGATCCGCAGCCTACGCGGATTGGCCGCAGTGGAAATTTGGCGTCACGTGTTGCCTTATGAGCACGTTCAGACCTGCGCGGCAGGCGAGCGTCGCGGCACGTGTCTGTGCGTGTGTATGCGCGCGCGCGTCTATGCAAAGCAATGACGGCCTTTTTCTTCGGAGAGGAAAATAAATAAATAAATAAATAAATAAATTAAATTAATTTTTGCGACAAACGTCATTACATTTATAACATTTTATGTTCCGAAATAATAAGTTAAAAAATAATTTCGGGATTATTTAGGTTAATACCGTTGTGGATTAAGTCAAGAAGAAAACTGAATTTCATTTTATTTAGAATAATATTTCTTACAAATAAAAAAATATGAATAGTTTACGAAAAACAAAAAGCAAGTTTATTTTGCTTGTTGGAAATTAAAATAGGAATGTATTACTTTTGTTTTGAATATTAATGTTCAAATATTTATATACTTTTTTATATATATATATTTGCAAACACTATCACATTTTCGTTCATTTTTACATTTCAGAAATCATTAACAAGAACCAATGATGTTTTGACTATATGGTAGTAATTTACTTCAGCAGTCAACAGCTGAGAAGATCAAGGAAGTTAGGATATTCTATTCTAATATACTTGCACGAAATAGTGTCCAGTTCTGCAATTGCGAAGAATATACAATGAAACATTACACAATCATTTCATATTAGTACAAATAAAATATGTAGTATAACCAAACAAAGTTATGTATACTACAGATGCACAAGAACGCTGAAAGTTAAATCATTATTATTGAATCATGATTAGCAAGATACTTGCACAAGTCTGGTAAAATATCTTATATTTTCATATCCAGAATATATACATTTTCCAAATTGATGTCCAAAAACGTAAATTTTTCTAACGTAACATAAGGTAATCTTAAGGACAAAGATTCATACATTGTTACCGACTGTGCCCACAAGAAAAAATTGCATTAATGTTTTTTATATCACTTCTCTGAAGAGGTCAAATTTATGTTGATGAAACGGCAGAAAAGAAGAGGAAAGAAAAAAATATACAAGACCATCAGTTGCTCTCAATTGCTGAGTGTTTATAGACTTGATCCACTGGTCCTTTTCATCTCTCTTTAACATTAATTTTTGGAACAACCAGCAGCCACATTAACTTACTTTATGCTTTGTATATGCTTTTGACAACAAGTGCAGTGATTAAAATTCCAGATTTCCATATTGAAGTGTGACCACATGAAAAGGAAACTTTTAATGTTATTTGGTCTCAGTATTTGAACCCTTGGTTTGGTGTTTCATTAGATGTATACTTTTGAAATTGGGCAATATCAATAAAATATTTTGCAATAAATGCATTAATGTACTATGACAAACATGATTCAACATTTGTTGAATTTCATTAATCACATTTATTGTAAAATAATATACTGCACAGTTTCAAAGTATTCACCTGAAGAAAGCAAACCAGGGGTTGAAATAGTGCGATCAAATAAAATAAAACATTATCATAGTTCAATAATAAGTTATTTTAATAGTCATGATATTAACATAATTTCTGGTTTTGTGCAGTTTGTGGAATTTTGTTCTCTGTAGTTATTTTCCTGTAACTGAACTGCAATGAGTAATGCCCTGTATCTCCTAAACTGGTTCAGTTGAGTCCTCAAAGAAGATTGAAACTTCATCACATCATTTGTGGAGGTATTATCTGATGGATTGGTTCTCATACAAAAAGACTCTCACAATAAGTTTTGTTTTGTCACATCTCTAGATGCTACATTTAAAGCACCTCTCCCCACCCCTTTAGATCCATGGAGAACATCTAAGCATTAATCAATCAAGCATTATTCCAAAAATAATTCTCACTTCTTCAAAATGCCTTATGCAGTTTTTCTTTTCAATTAAATTAGTGAATAATTATCAAGAGATTACTAATACACTCATTACTCTTTAATTCATTCCATTACGGAAGACCTCTATTCCAAATACCACCTATGCCATATTCTCATGATTTCAGGAGGGAATATCTCTAACATCATTAATTTTATTTAACAATGTAACCACACACAGGAATCAACATCAACACTTCCACATCACTTTATATGCAAACAAAACACTGTTGTGTCACCAACATTTTGATTCTCAATTTGAGATCGTGAGGGAATGTAAGTCAATTAGTATATGTGAAATGATGGTGTGTTAATAATTGTATTTTAATGTGTGACACTCATGTAATGCATACCACATCACCTAAAGGATCCAAAAATGGGTTAAAATTTTAAAAAACCTATGAATTAGAAAAGCAAATTATTTACGTCATTACTGTGTCCTCTCGCCATACTTATACAGTGATATTGTGAAGCCTGAAGTAGTACATCATAAGAACTGTTAAAACCTTGCCAAACCCAAATATATGTGAAATTATGATTTTGAAATACCCCATGTGTATTCCAGTTACTTACCCATAAATCCTTGCTTTTAACTATACTAGCATACATAATATATAAAATATATATCAATAACGTAGATTAATCATTTGTCATTCTTATAATAATTTGTTTTCTTCATAACTGCTGCATCTAAGGCTTATGGCTTACCTAAAGAACAGAAACGAGAACGAACATTTAGATTCATCGTATCATTTGTTGATATTCCTTTTAACCCTTCGACTCTGTTTCTCAAATACTTATGTGAACTCTGTTCGAGGCAAAAATGCCCCCAAATGTTTTACTCAATAATTATAAGTATTTTACGCAGGAATGTTATTTGGAATTATTCGTTAGAAAATTATGCTATTTATTTGCTTTATTTACTATGCTGTTCTAAATAACAAAGAAAAATTATTTCCAGAAAAAACCAATCTAGCGTATCGTTATTACTATATATAGGTATCTATCTTACCAGCATGAACATGTTTGAAACAGGACTACCAAATCGAATAAACAAATACACAAAATCATCACTCAGAAACCACAACATAATGCAAAACAAAAATGGACAGATTTTTACAATTTTTTTTAGTTGTATAGATGTCAAATGCGGCATTTTTGACTCCAACAACATAAAATCAAATTATTATTAACAAAAAAACAAACTTAAAAAACTGAAAATTTACAACGTATGTAAAACTGGACATGGATAGCATATCTAAAAAGAGAAGTTTATATGAATAATTTTTATCACAAAACAATATTTGTCCCTGGGGTCAAAAAAAGACCCCAAACAGAGTCTAAAGGTTAAACAATTTGTCAACATTTCTGTTGAAAATACTACAGAATATTTTAAATGAAACCAACTTCCACATTGTTTATAATAATATTATATAAATTTATTCATATAGGTACGTGTACTATTCTATTTGACTTTTTTGGTTATGTTACATAGTATGGATTATGCAATTTTCACATTTTAAAATTCAATTAGTAAGATGCTGTGTTAGAGTTTGAGAGGGATATTTGTGCACTCGGGTGTTAAAATAGAGGTTTCATGTGAACTTTACCACTTACACTTATTGACTTTTACTCTCTGATATTTTCAAATTGCGCTCAAAATGTTGATGGTGCAACAGTGTTAATCACAATACGGTGTTAATGTTGATTTCTGTTTTTAGACATAGTTGAATAGATTTTATACAATAGAAAATTATTCCATAAATTCATAATTTTCGGTTTCAATGAGAATTTTTTAGAAGTCTCCATTAGATGATTCCCAGAATAACAAAAATTTGAAATTGAAAATATGCCTTCTGAATGGATTGAAATACAATGGCTTCCAAAATGTGTCTATTTTCAAGTACCACTTGCCACAAAAATACACATTATCAGTAAGTCAGAAAACAGTTGGGAAATTGACATAGAAGGAAACATTTACCTCTTTATTGAAATCATTCATCATTATCATGTGATGTACCTCCATGTTTACTTTGTAATAAAGCAGTATTGACAGCTTTTGTATAGGAAATAATAAACTTCATTAAGGTGAATACATTACAATAATTCCTTTATAGTCTCTTTTCATCACTGATACGGTAATATCAAGTATATTAAGCACCAAAACTATGACCTATGCACTTCTAAAGCAAAGGCTACATATTAAATTTCTAGAAAATACACAAGAGTTGAGTGTTTAGGTATTCCTATAGCTAATGACTGGGCCTGCATATTTACAAATTCTCGAAATACACAGTATTTTTACGATAGTGATGACTTTTTCATTCTGAATTCATCTTATAAGGATTGTATAAAATCCTCCCACACCTATTTACCTTTTCACAAACCACCTGTCAGAATGTATCAATATTTCTAAGGGAATTCAATACACATCTCATACTTCAGTTTTCTCAAGAGTTTTTAAATTCTGGAGGGAAGAAAACTGATTCTATAGAGGTGTGCATTAGTATAGATAAAGAATTAAATCAAATGTCAGATGCGAGTGTGACCTGAAAAGTTTTGAAGTCATATTAATCTAGACTTACGTAGTTTTTGAAGAATTTGTGGTTTGTCTTAATCATTAAAAAATGTCACAAAGTTATTTTGCTGGTTGACAAAACTGGTTTCAACAATTAGTATATTTATACAAACCGAAAAATTATTAAAAAATTACATAAGTGGTCTTTGGAATTGAGATCAATTCATTATTTTGTACTAACACAAGCGAACATGGTTGGGCAGGTCAGAAACACAAAAACATTAAGGTTCAAGGGACTATGAACACTAACAAAATTACTTCAAGAAAAAATACCTTGTCCTTCTCAAACATCTCTAACTTTTCGTCAGCAAGACATTTGCTGTATAATGTTTTGGCAAGAACACCACGAGGTCTATACATTTCAGATTGATCCTTCAATTTATATCGAAACACTAATGCAGAAAATGGATCGCAGCAACAATTGACGGAAAGTACACAACAGTACACAAGCCAACCAGCATCTTTAAAACTACTTCGCTCACAGTTTTACACAAAACTCAACGGCCTTACACATGACATTACTGAAAGACATTACACTATTCCATTCATTGATTCATGATGTAAGAAAATTTAGAGGATTTCATTGATTCACAGTGTATTTCTTACACCGTGATTGATTATATAGAGTGAATTGGTTCGTCTCCCTTTTTATTACAGAGTAAGATATATCTAAGGCCATAGCGGAAATAACATAATATTATTTCCACCATTTCTTAGGCTTATTTCTTACAACGTGGAAGATATTTCGTACATCGTGCTTTTTATCGCGCCATATCTGATGAATCGACTCATTTCCGCGAGAATATGGCGAACGATACCACTGCAAGAATTCTCTTCTCCGTGGACAATGGACATGCGAGTGGAACACAACCATAGAGTAGAGCTGTGCCGATGAGCTGTGCCGACAAAGTCACAATGACTAGAAGACTACCGATATCCCCCTTATTAAAAGTTCTCGTTATATTAAGATTTCATGCAACTTCATCCTTTCAGGTATGTTTCCAAAATTTTTAATTTTTATTGATTACTGATTTATAAGACCTGTTATAAGTAATTATGAATTTGCAACACGAATAACAAATGAAGTAATTTAAATTGTTGTAAAATTGAATTTATGTTAATACTATATGGGGTTGACATTTCCAATTACATGAAATCCATTACCAATATTGGCCGACCTATGCACATTAGTTATACGAGATCATAAGTTAATTTTGGGGAATCGGTTGAAACTGATGTTAAGTATTATATTACAATCAAATAATGCACATAAATAATATGAAGAAAATGCACGAGACATTGCAGAGATTCATTAAAATTTTGATATGCGTTTCATGGATTATATTTTTGACCAAACATTTCTTATTATTAGGGATTGGTAGTAAATACATTTTAAAAATATTAACATGACACCGGTGTCAAACAGTCATTGAAATTATATGAGAATCGTAGATTATATTGTTACAAATCTGCTTGTTATTAGTGATTGGTAGTAAACACATTAGTAAAATATACCAAACATCTCGTTTTGTCTGTATGAGGACATATTACAGGTAGTAGAAATATTACGTCATGCGCGCGACGTCAACTCTACGTTGGAGTGTCCGCTCCCTGTTAAATTGGAGCAACTTTGTACAAGACGAAGTGAAATCTTTGTAAAAGATTAAGTGCGTTTGTAAACCCGGTTGCCAAAAACTTCAGAACCGCTGCCGCCAATGCGACGTTGCCACATTTCCCTTCCGCTTAAGGGAACACTCATCCCGCGGTCGTAAGGAACGTCAATGACATACGAGTGCCTATAAGTGAACACTTATTTTGAAAAAGCACTTATCACTTAATGGTTCGCTTTTCCTATAAGTGACGACTATGAATTCGGCCTTCACCTATATATAATAAGATAGAACAGATAAATACGGATGCGGAGAGCACGTGTAGAGTTGCACACGTTTAAATTGCCGCGCAAAAATGGCGCGTTCGAGACGGCGTTGCGGACTGATCAAAGGGAAAGGGGAGAAAGACTCAACGTCAGCGAGCAGGTAGGGGAGGAAGTAGTGTCCAGAGGGCAGCGGTAAGCACGTGGTAACAACTCCCTCTTCTTATCTTGGCAGTGGTGTGAACAGGATGTGTTGGATTAAGGCACAGAGAATAGGGGCCGAATTCATAGTCGTCTCTTACACTGAGTGTTTCCTTAAGTACACGAATCGTATTCATAAACAGTCCTTAAGTGAAATCTTAATGTTGTAAACACGTCTAGTCAGTGTCGCCATCTATGATGCACGTTCGTTGAGTCATCTTCAAACATGAAAGTGTTCGATATATCACGCACAATGGAATGGCCGAGGTGGGTAAAATTACTTCAATTTAATTTTACTGCCATGAACATAAGTGACGCTAACCTGAGAAGGGCACATTTTTTCACCATTTGCAATGAGAAACTGTATAATTTGGCATGTAATGTGTTGCACCCGCGACAAGTCGATGAAGTCAATTTCGACGATATTATGACCATTGCATGCAGAAAAGCGGCCAGTCCGTTAGTGAATTCGCGGCGGAGCTACGTAGATTCGCTGCAGATTGCGGTTTCGTCGCCTTATTAGATAATATGATTCGCAACCAACTTGTGTGTGGATTGAAGGATGACAATGTGAGAACTCGTCTGCTGCAGCAGCAACATTTAACACTTAATGATGCAGTCGAAATGGCATCCCGAGCGAAGACTGCGTTACAACACGTCCGTGAAATGACTTCAGAGGCAGCTTCCGTCCTTTGGACATCAGACATAACCCACGAACCTATGGGGACACAGTTACCAGGCATCATCTGTTTTCGCTGCGCTGGAAGTCACCGTGTTTCTGAATGCATGATGGACCCATCGTCCTTGATTTGCACGACATGTAACAAGACCGGTCATGTCGCAAAAATTTGCCAAAATTCTCGGCAAAACAATTAAAAAAAGGGGTAAGTCAAATCAAAATGCGGTTCAAAATGTACAAGAGTGTTTTCAGGGTGTCCGACAGCGGTGAATCTGCTAGTGTGCAATCGGGTCAGATACAAGGGACACGAAAACACGAGGTTCAGCCGGACCCCACCTTATCGGGGAATACTCACCCCTACGCTCCGCCTTCCGGCCTACCTGCTGGACACTACGTGTTCAACGTTGAGAGATCTTCTCAACCTTCACCTGCTGCCTCTTCTTCTGCAATCATGATTGAGGTTGTTGTCAATGGAAAGCCGTTGGCGATGGAAGTTGACTCGGGGGCAGCGGTGTCAGTTCTCCACAAGAATACCTTTCTTCAGTTATGGCCCGAAGCAACAACATTAAACCCGGTACCAGGACTTCAACTTGGTGATTACAGCAACAAACCCATACAAATTTTGGGTGCCAAGAATATGGAAGTCCGATTTCGGAACCGGGCAGCGGTGTTACCACTTATCGTGGTTGACGGTTGCAGAGAACATAGCTTGCTTGGCCGAAGCTGGTTCCCCGCTCTCGGTTTGCAAGTGTCTGACTGAGACGGACTTCCTTATACAACTTGCTCTGAACCGGATGCATTGCAATAATTACGATAAGAACAATAATCACGTAAACAAAACTTTACGAATCGCGTACCAATGCTTCACTCCAGAAGGAAACGCAACTGACTGCGAGCTTGCATCCTGCGGATACGAGCAGTATGGGTCAATGTGTACACAACTATGGTAGGGATGTCAATACGTGGTGTGAAGGGACGCGCTCCCCCCTAAACCGATAAGTTTGAGGAATGGCCTCTTCCGGCAGCTCTGAACCCTCGATCTTCAGCGGCCATGCTAAAATAATTCCAATGATTATGTGAAGGGTTAGGTCTATATTTTTTTGACAATTTCTTGTAATGTTTATTTATTCTATATTCTTGCGCAACAGTTTCGAGAATTTGGGCAATTTGTTGGGACCCTTATAGAAATTCACAAAAGGAATATTTGAGTAGAGTACAGAGAAGAGCGTGTAAATTTATTTTCCGCAGCAATAGGAAGAAAGTAGAATGGGAGTCTCTAAAAATCAGGAGGATTAAGGCAAGACTCTGTGCCATGTGCAAAGCGTTTGCCGATTATCCAGCTTGGAAAGATATTTTCATTCGACTCGATAGACCCACTTACTTTAGTAGAGCGGATCACAAGCACAAAATTCAGTTCAGGACACAGAGAACAGATGTTGGAAAAGTTTCATTCACAAATAAAACAATAACGGTCTGGAATAAGTTACCTGTGACAGCCACGGAACCCTTTCCTCTAGGTGTACAAAGTTTTAAAAGTAGATTACATTTTTGTAAGTTAGGATTATTAAAATAGTAAATATTTTAGTTATAATTTTTTTTTCGTTAATCGGCCGACTAGGACCACGCATGCAAGCATCCTGCATTTACCGTGGCTCAGTTTTTATTTATTATCGCGGTGGCAGGTGCTTGCAACAACTTTTTGGGGGGACCAGCATTTTAGCTGGATCCGATTTTTATCCCCCACGGTTGGTAGCCCTGGGGGTACGGAAGATGAAATGATGATACGATGATAATGGGAGTGAAAGGACAACACATACAGACATACACAAATACATCCATGCACGAGGCGGGACTCGAACCCGCGATCTTCTGGTCCGAAACCACTCCGGCACTACTGCCTTAGCGATCTCGGCCATCTGATAGGCTGGTTATAATTTTATTATAATTGTTATTTTTATTATTAGTAGTATCATGATAATCACTATTAAATGCATTGGTTTATTAAATATACAATTATATTTAAAGTAGTTGAATTGGAGTGTCGTGACGTGTTGTGAAGTGTAATACAACAGAGAAGTAGAGAGAGAAGTGAAGTGAAGTGAAGTATAGTGAAGTTAAGTGTATTTATTAGTTAAAAATTCCGTGCAGGACAGTCATAAAGTGTTAGGTAATGTGTTATTGTTATTATTGTTATATTATTACCTTAAAATTACAGTGTATTACTATTCTTAGTTGTAATACGTAAATTGTAGTGTTCTGCCACCAGGTTGTATACCTACCTGCAGAAATAATAAATCTATCTATCGCGCCGATTGGTCTTACTAATCCAAAGTTTCATCTTGGATATTCTCCCGTTGTAACCTGTGTCTCGTAGTGCCTTTCGAAGGATTTCTGTAGATCCAGTTCTCCCTCTAGTTGAAACCCATTCTATAGACCTTAGAGGCAGACCCTGTCCTTTCTCTTGTAACGTCGTGCCAAGGGGCCAGATGGACAACACATGTCGGAAGGCCAGCGAGGGGGTGGGGGCAGTCCTTTGGCGGCAAGCGGAAGGCCGCCAGAGGCCGGCCCCTCGGGGGCAGTCCTTTGGCGGCAAGCGGAAGGCCACCACAGGTGGGCCCCTCCTCCATAGGGCCCGGGTGGGCGTGTCTCGGAACGCGGGTGTCAACTGGCGCAGAGGGAATTGATGGGTGGGTCCAGCCGCGGTGCAGCTGGACTCCAAAAATGCAAACAGGCCCACGTTTCGGGATGAGAGGACGCCGCCGGCATGTGAGGTCTGTCACGTGACCCCGAGTTTGAACCGAATCGCAGTGCGGAAGGCACATTTCACCCGCCAGGGGTTATCGCGAGCTTCGGCAGCGAGGTGTGGCGGTTGCCACGGGACAAAAGACCAGGAGCGGCGCCAAGCCGCTGGGGTCTGCGTCAGGCTGGGGCGGGGATGCTTCAGAGAGGTGCAGTGCTGGGAATGCAGCGCGTTTCCGAGGAGTGTGTATATAGTGTAATAAAACTTGTAAATAAAACTGTATAAACAACTCCGTGTCTGTGTTACTCGCACCCGACGACGCCACACTCTTTTGAAATTTAGGTAGTGCGGAATGTAATGTTTAAAGGTATAGGTGAATATTCTTTCGTAGAGCGGTTCAGCTTCCTCAGAAGTGAGCCAGTAATTGAAAAGTCTATTGGTGGTAATTGCAACCATTTGTCTTAAAACTGCTTCCTTATACGAGTGTTTTTGAGCGACATCAATCCTTTTTCCCTCCAGTAGTAACTTCTGCTCCAACGTTATCAATAGCTATCTACGGTTCTTGAAATAATATAGCGAAGCTAAAGGGGAGTTGATCCAAATGGAAATATCTGTCTTTTGATTTAGCGATGACGGTTGGACAGGTTCCAAGAAGCCTTCCGTTACTAAAGATTTACCCATATTTGTATTACCAATTATGACGAATCCGTTTTTCTTTTCGAAATAACGTGTGTAGATCGAGAGGGAAGTGGCACAAAACCGAGATACTTGGGTTTTGTTAGCGATAAAGTGTTTCAATCCTTAAGATGTTATGGATGGATGGTTCACTTTTTGAAAGTTCTTGTAGTGCATGATCAAGATAATTAGTATTTCGCAATTTTTCCTTCAGTTCAGTATTATCTATCTGACATATAGATGAAATATAACTTTCTCATGTTGTGTCATGCTCTTTTAGAAGACATAATTTAATTTCATTTGGAACTAACCGTAAATACTCAATATAACTTTTGAAGTTATAATAATTCTTTATTTCTGTGCGAAAATCGATCCTTCCTCCAGCGCATGTCGTGATGTTTTGAAGTGCACGAGCCTGTTTTTTTTCCCTTAGGATTTTCAAAGTACTTTTGACATTGATTTGTTGTCTTAGATGTGTCAGTGTCATCTACAGAGCCGAAACAAAGTCTGATCTGCTCTGCGAGGTCTACCAAGCCAGTTCCAACGACGCCGAACTGCGCATACCCTGACGCAAAAGATATAAGACGAATTTTGTGAAGGAGTGGATGCGTTGTACTGTGAGATGTGCCTCTGCATAAAGATCACAGCTGAACCCAATTGCCTCAAAACGTCGTGAAACGTGAGGCGTTTCCTGTAGTTGATCAAAAGACGAAATGGATATGGTCTCCATGGTCTGCGGAGGCGAAACTGATGGGTTTACATTTTTCCGATATGCATCTCTTATAATTGTCGATGGCGTCTCGGATGCCTGTTGCTCGTGATGTGAATGTGCAGTGGTATCTGTTTGTTGTGTCTGTCGTATTCATTTGCTGTTTTTTTAAATTTTCTGAAAGATTTTCGAAATAATCTTCTTTTGGGGCTGTGACGGACGGGGGCTGCTGTTGTGGCGGCTGGTGTGAAGGTGAAGCAGTCGGGTGTGATAGGTGATGGTGTTGCAATATTTGCGCTTGGTGATGCCAAAGTGATGTTGCCGTCGGACTAACAGATGTTGTATCATGTCTGACGTCCGATACATTAAGCACTCGGTCAGGACTTGCGGATTGTGGCCGATATTGATAATTCCCGGTCGATTCTGATTCCGTCTACTCTTGATAAAAGAGAAGATTAGGGATGACCTGTGGAAACGGAACCGTGAAATCGTGTACTAGATTGTGGCGGAGAATTATGCTGGAAATGTTCTTAACAATGCAAATCAGGGGACGATTGCAGATGGTCCTTAGTACTTGAATGCTCTATTGGACACGATGAAACGGATTGGGAAATTCTTTTCCGCTTAGAATTGCCGCGTTCTTCTTTTTTAATTTTTTACAAATAATTATTTAAATGCGCCATTGCCGTTTACAAGCAGCTAATCTATAGATGTAATAAATGGTTGAGTATTTGATTAGCACTGGCACAAAATACTACATTAACTCTCCTTTCCTGTGTTGATTGACTTGCTGGAATAGAAAAGAACATCTTTGGAGGGATATTTCTATGTTAACCTCATTCTACCTAGCTTTTTTAAGTCCAGTGTAGACATTTTAATTTCAAAATCTACAAAAAGCATTGCTCAGAACAAATTTCATTGAAGGAACAATTTAAATTATGATATAGTTTTTATTGAACATATGCTTCTGCTTCTTCTCCCACTATCATAGGACGGTGGAACATGTTAATCTTCACATTTCACCTTCATCATGAGTCGGGAGATGTCGATGCCCAGTTTTTGATCCATCTTTTCTTTGGTCTTCCTGGATCCCGCCAAACACTATAGAGGCAACACAGGACACTTGGCAATAAAATGGAAGAGTTGCAGCTAGCGACCCTGGTGGACCGACCTGTCATAACCATTGTGATATTAAGTACGAAGCGTATAAGTTTGAAAGAGTTTTAGTTTACTTACGATTGTTTACTTAAGTTTCGCAGAGTGATTCGAAAGTTATTGTATATGTATTGAAATTTGAATTATTCGCCGATTTTCCAGGTCACGTCATTAGATTCGCTGATGAACAGTTGTCTCCTATTAAAAGAATGAGAAAGGTTCAAAGTTCCTGTATTACCTAGGATTTATTTACTTGATCCCGCTTAACGAAGGATCTCTTGTTATTTGAAAACAGTTTTAGAGAGTAAACAAGATAGATCAAATAAGGTATCCAATCGACATCGTACTATATGCTTATGTATTCCGTATTACGATGGACATTCCTACTGTACCTTCTTTGAGAGTCTTCGAGAATTTCTAATTTAGTAATGCTTGCTGTGGCAATAATAAACAAAATAATACACTTTTATAAAAGGAGCCCGATAAAAGTTTTGGGTGCGGGCCTGCACTCATTTCGTTACACTACTGGAGAGAACAGAAGTTGCTCGGGGCGGAGATGAAGATGCTGAGGTGAATTTGTAGAGTGACGAGAAAGGACAAAATCAGGAACGACGTGGTCCGAGGTACCGTGAGGTTGATAGTAGAAAATCTACAAGAAAGGCGACTTCAGTGGTTTAGGTATGTTATGAGAAGACCGGTAGAGTACGCGGCCCACCGGGTGGAATCAACAGAGAATGGGACACGAGCCCGGGGCCGCCCAAAGAAGAAGAGGAGATATTGTGTTAGGGAAGATGTGTGTCACAATAGATATGGCACAGAATGGAAACAGCTGGAGAGTAGCGATCCGAAAAGCTGACTGGGATTAGGTGTATAAGAAGAAGAAGAATTTAGAAAACAATCGTTCAGCGGCAGATGCCGTAAAAGGAAGAGTCAAACACAATTAAACTGTCGTGCACAGATCAGGAACATTTGATGCTATGGTTGAATTTTCAACAAGCAAAAGTTTCGATCTATGATATATTGACTTTGACCTGGGAATTTCTGATTTCAGCGCATCTCTGAAAGATATTACTTGGTCTGGAAATTCACTTTATAAATCATCTACATATTCACATTAGAGATATATTGTGTATTACTTCATCAACAGCAGATGTTAAGAATTTTGGGGAGAGAACTTTGAAGAAAATTAACTATGTTATTCATACCTTCAAACTTGTTTTTCAATTGGCTAACAACAATATCCAAAAAAACTTAAATACAACTGCGCGGAAATATTAATGCGAAGTCGCTCGTTGACGTTCCCTTCCTTCCAAGTCACTCGTCCTGGCACAATTCATCGAAATCACGCTTCACACGTCACTCTTCTGGTTTCAAATGTTAAAGGATTGCCCCACTTTTGAGTAAGAGAAATTGTTGAGTACATTGGCTTCACAAAATTGCCTCTAAATTCTGATAGTTGATGAGCTGCATTTTTTTCGAACTTTGAACGTGGTGTTATAGTCGGCGGAAGAGAGATGGGGTATAGCATCTCCGAGGTCGTGATGAAATTTGGATTCTCCCGTACGACCAATTCACGAGTGTACCGTGAATATCGGGAATCTGGTAAAACAGCAAACCTCCGGTATCGCTGCGGCCGCAGAAAGATCGTGCAAGAGCGGGACCGACGATGACTGAGGAGAATCATTACACGAGACAAAATTTTAACTCTTCCGCATACTGCTGCAGATTTCAATGCTGGGCCATCAAGTGCCGGCGTGCGAACCATTCAACGAAACATTATCGACATGGGGTTTCGGAGCCGACAGCCCACTAGTAAACTCTTGATGACTGCATGACACAAAGATTTACGCCTCGCCTGGGCCCGTCAGCACCGACAATTGGGCTGTTGATGACTGGAAACACGTTGCCTGGTCTGACGAGTCTCGCTTCACATTGTTTCGAGTGGATAGCCGTGAACGAGTATGGCGATAACCTCATGAATCCATGGACCCTGAATGTGAACAGGGGACCGTTCAAGCGGGCGAAGGCTCTTTAATGGTATGGGGCGTGTGCAGTTGGAGAGATATGGGACCCCTAATACGTCTAGATACGACTCTAACAGGTGACACGAACGTAAGCATCACCTGCACCCATTCATGTCCATTGTTCATTCCGACGGACTTGGGCGATTCCAGCAGGACAATGCGACAACCCACACGTCTAAAATTGCTACAGAGTGGCTCCAGGAACACTCTTCAGAATTTAAACACATCCACTGGCCACCAAAATCCCCAGATATGAACATTATTGAGCATATCTAGGATGCCGTGCAACGTGCTGTTCAGAAGATATCTCTAATCCCTCGTACTCTTATGAGTTTATGGACAAACCTGAAGGATTCATGATGTCAATTACCTCTAGCACTACTTCAGGCATTAGTCGAGTCCATGTCATTTCGTGTTGAGGCACTTCTGCGTGCTTAGGCAGTTGTACCAGTTTTTGGCTCTTCAGTGTATAACAGGCAAACTCTGCATGAACTAGCCAGTATGCCTTTGCGGCATCTGGTCGCACGGAATGTCATGTGCTAGTGTCTCTGTTGTGCAAACGGAAGTCAGTGTTGGACACCCGAGGACTGTCAGGCCTACTTAAAAATATCGAGGATATTCAAGCCATTCCGACTACTTGGGATTGGAACAATCAGACGAACTATCAGGCGGAATTCCAATCTGTAACGTCTCAGATACTAAATAAAACTTATTTTATTAAAAATTTAGATTGCTAAGAGCAATTATTTTTCTTACCTCTTGAAGAACAGAGATTGTACTTTTATTTAAAATATTTCTTGGGATGTGGGAAGTACTTCATCACGATCAATAGAACTAACATACTACCTTAAGACACATTCATTTCGTCGTCTGGTTTGCAGACCTCATCGGTGCTACAAAATGTAGTATAACTAATTTAGTATGAAAAACACAAAACTAACATTAGAAAATAAAATGATTAGTCAAAATAACAAAATTTACCCTTTTGTGAACATTAAAATATATGAAAACAAAACAATCAGCATAATTTCAGACAATGTATTCCTTACATTCTTTAATTTACATCGAAGAGATAAGTTATGTTTTTTTCACTGATCATTTCATTCTGTATTATTCTTTTTTGTTGCTGTTTTTATACTAAATTACTGTTAAACATCTTTTTGTAGTACTGATGTGGTCTGCCAACAGTGGTGGAACTATCTCTCCGGGGGCCCTGATAAAAAGACCATAAGAGGCCGCCCACACTCCAGAAAAAAATGTCTTATTTGTGGAACCTTTCATTAAAAAAGATACAAAACGTGTCTCGTATTAAAATGTTTTCCATAAAAAAGACACTAAAAAGTGTCTATCTTTAAATAAAACACATAAATACTGTTAGTAATCAAAGAGCATTTTTTGATTTCATGTTGGTAAGACTGTAAAAACTGACCCAACAGCGCCCTCTGTGGCGAGTGTCTTTGTGGTTCCGAGTGCAGATGGAAAAGTAGTGAAGTGCAGTTCAATGTAGAAACATGTAGTAATAAAGTGCAAAATATTTAAGCAAAAAGGCAGTGTTGAACTTCATTTTAAAACATCATCATTAACAAATACAATGATGGTTTGTTGATTTGAGATTTCGTTTTTTTATATTTTGGCACGACGTGCTTTACACTCGACGAACGTTTTAACAATTTCTTTGTTTCTCAAATTATGGGTCATGTTGTTATCACTTTACAGAATTTTTAAATCACTTAACCGTTCTTGACCCATGGAATTCCTTAAATAATTGTTATGATTTTCAATATAGAAAAAGATCGTTCGGCAGTAGAAACGTTTACTGGGATTCGGTAGTCAAATATAAGATAATGCCTGTACACACATCGGTGACACGCCATTAAACTAAAATGCTGTATTAAAATTAAATTCCCCAATTATTGTACCGAATTCAGTTTAACAATTTTATTGGCCGGCAAATTCGCAAAGGTAAAAATTGTTCTGATAATTGATTTGAAATATCTTTAGAGTATATTTCAACCAATTGACTTGCCTCAGTTATTATTTCGTCCGATAATTTCATTAATTCTCAGTTGAATTCTTTGAACGTACTTGCTATATCATTCAAACTAATGAATAGGTTCTGAAGTTAATTCAATACTATGTCAAAATAACCATGAAACACGAAAACGCGAAGAGAGATGAAGACTTTTTTCTCTTTTTTCCTTTGGACTGGTGCACATATTTATTTGATCATTTTAATGTATTATCTTTCGTTTTTCAAAATGGTGAGTCTTCACATGATTTTTTTTTAATCTCGAATGCTACTGTTCTACAATACAATTGCATCATTTATTTGTTATTTTAACGCCAGTAACTTTTCATTTACGTTCTTTAAAAAATTGTTATATTAATTGTAGCCTGAATTAGGTGAAAAACATATTTTCACAACGAACTTGGTATTGTGAAGAATGAAAATTACTAAGTTTATAATTATGAGACATGCGAACAAAAATTGAGAGAAAACAAGTGATAATAGAGGAGTAACACACGGATGCCCACTGTTCCCCTGCCGTTTTTATTTTATATATTGACAACGCTTCAAAGAAATGGCAGAGAGCTTTACCAAAAGAAGGCATTAGAGTTTCTGGAACAGGCTCAAGAACAATTTAATTCCTGATTATCAGGTTAATTTGGAAAACTCGGAGGATAGATTGTAGAATGCTTCGGATAATATATTACAGGATTATGAGTTGCGGATATCTAATCAGAAATCTCAAGTAGTGGCTTTTGTGGGCAAGCATCATGCAGTGCAGAGTGAGATGCAAAATAGTTGTAGAAAATACCATACGAGAACAAGTGTCTGAATTTAACAACTTAGGACATAACATCTCTTATTGCGACAAGAATGGCACCCCCCCAAAAAAAATCTAAATACATTTCAGGCAATGTGTGGAACAATTCAAAGAAATTTTAAGAACAAAGTAAGAAAGGACACACAAATGAAATTTTACAAGGTGATGGTGGTCCTTGAGCTTGAATCGCTCGGACGGAAGGAAAATTGAGGCTGCTGAAATGAGATTTCTAAGATCTGTTGCAGGATATACGCTTCTAGACCACATAAGAAGCGAAGACATCAGAAGCGAATTGAAAATTTTCAATCTCAATATGAGAATTTAAGTACGAAAAGAAAAATGGTTCCATCATAGCCAACGGATGACTACCAAATAAGCTCCTCCACTACTGGAACTCGAGATCCAGGTAGACCTAGATGGAGAGACGATCTTCTTAGCGACGGAACTGGCCATTCGGCCTAGTTATTGATGATGATTATGTGGCCAAACTCTTTTGAAACTTGTTGTGAATGTTCAATAGAATACATTGAACAGGAACAATGAAACATTTTAAAATGAGACGCAAAATGAACAGAAAAATAATTTTAAAATTCCCATACAAAATTTATTTTAAATTTCCCTGTTACTTCCACACGATTGACCGATACAACCCTCAATTGAATAAATACAAAATAATATGGTCCCACCGAAAGCTATTCAAATAAGACCTCTCTTTAACAACTGGTGCCATCTCTTCTTTCTCTTTGGGATGTACGGATAGTTTGGCGTTCGTAGCCATAGACAAACAATAGGTGAATGCTCTGTGCGCGCAGCCAATCGTTCTCCAATTGCCGATTGCTGCTTTAATACGCGCACGTTTTCTTGCGCGTTCATGTCTCAATATGCGGGAGGAATATGGAGGTTGTTTATTTCGATGACCTTATAATCAAATCAAATCTATAGCTCCTTTGAAGATCCGGGAGCGAATATTTATTTATATTAATTTTTGTCAACAACATTCGTTTCTATCTTTTACTCATAATTCAGCTACATTGTTAAAGGAGAGGATGTGAGGAATCCGGACGTGTAGGAATTTTCCTCGGCGAGAATAGGCATATACACGCAGATCCTCTTTTATACAATGTGGCGTAAACTAGGCCAACATCACAGTCGACGTAACGTTTCCCATTCCTGGTGGAAAATATCCCATCTGTTAAAAATGTTACGTTTAACGAATAATATAATCATTAAGGATTAAACATTGAAGACAACATTCAACATATTTATATTTAATATGTTGAAGTAAAATTTTGAGTGGTGGACCCGGCTTACGCACTTTGTAGCCGTGAGAAAAGGCAGATGCTGAAGTATTCTATGTAACATCATTTTTTTAAATAATGTGGAATATTGTAATAAAATATGAATACATGTTCATGACTGTCGAATTTTATCCTCAGATAAAATATGAATTCACATGTTGCGAGATTCTAGGAGTTATTATAGAAGCATCTAAAGGTTCCGTCCTCCTCCGGTAGGGTAGGAGAGCAACTGATCACAGTCTGCTTTCTCACACACGAAAAGCGATAGGAAAGGAGGATAGTTTGATAGTGATCTGGCGAGGTCGAGTTGTTTCATGTGGACTTACTACCCTCCTGAAGTGAGAGCATACGTTTTTTTTCCCTCAGAGGTAATGAAATCGCTTGTGCCAAGTATGTATCGAAAAGAAACACGCTTAATTACGATCGTGCAGGTTGGGTCGCCATCTTTATATTAATCTCTAGTTTGCAAGTGGATTTCGATAATTGAAAAATATCTATTAGTGTGGTTTTGGTTGCAGAAGTGGTTGGTTTCTCGGTATATGTCTGGTGATTTTGCTATAAACAGGAATTAAAAATCCACTTATTAAAGCTTGAATCAGAGTCCGTCCGGGATGTTGGAACATCCAATCATGTGAATATAAAATATTACTTCCAGAGTGGTACTGGAAGTTTTTTTTAAATATTTTTTTATAACAAATTACGCCATGTATTTAAATTCAGTTCCTTCATTCTTGAGCCCTAGATATTAAGCTGCCTTTGATGTACCATTGCGACTTGTCATAAGAGGTGGATTGGTTGGTGGCTGGTGGTGTGTTCAGTTTTGTATTGTTCACCATTGCATTGTATTGAAAGCTTAATAGCAGCAGGGATTACCTTGAATATAAAATTTATAATAATAAAAATATAAATATGACTTGCGTATTGCCTTATATTATTGTATTCTGTGCCATTGCATTCGTAACTACCGGAATAATTTTGGGATTCAAATATTAGTTTCTAAAGTTTATAATTTGTTCTTGGTGCTAAGGTAATAATTGCGATAGTAATAAGTGAATGTCATTAATCACCCAAGATACTGATATTGGCCTGGGTGGAAATTCTGTAGTAATCGTTGTAGTAGTTTTATTGCATCCAATTGATCATTCTTTTAATAATTTGGAATGGGCCGTTTTACAAAATGTCTTGTAGGGTATATAGGCACAATTGTACAACCAGGATTTTTGTATGCGGGAGGGGAGGTTATAGGAATATTTAAAAAAATTCAATTTATTCTGATTTGAAAAAATATTTTCCTTTGTTCAATTTTTAGTTTTTTTTTCAATTGAGACTGACTCTCTCCCTGCTGGACCACTGTGCGGATGTTACACATATGAACAGCACAAACAAACAAACAATAATACACTTACATACACACAAACAAAACAACACATTTATGTAATAGATCAAATTGAATAAATTAATTTTTATTTATCAAATTCAAAATTCAACTTGCTATTCCTACAAAAGAAATTCTTGTGTGCTGTGGAAATTGTGCTCTAACAAGAAGGAATGTATTAGTACTCAAATGTGTTAAACACATTTTCATGCATGTGAAAGCATTATTGAAATTTGTCTAAACAGAGTAATTATTTATTCAACATGTATTAACACATTTTGTCATTTTTTAAAAAGTACAGATGTAGCAAATGGTTTATGGAGAGAGTGCAATTGTGGATTTAAAAATTCTTTTCAATTTATTTTAACAGGTTTCTGACATTATTGCGAAATGTAAATCAGGGAATTTCCTTTTGCATAATATATTTTAAAAGTTGCTTGCAATATGTAGAGATGTTAATAAGGAGCCCTTTTATTTTGTTTTCAGGTTTTGCATAAATATTTGGTATTTAACGTCTTTTCTTTAATGCTGATAAAGTAAGAATTGGTTGGTGTAAATCATGATGACCGAGACCCATGTGAATTCAAATCATATGATGCCTGCACTTAACAACATAAAGCCCAAAATGTAAGTTATACTAATAGTTTGTCTTAGAACAATTTCAAAAAGTGTGCAAAGGAAGTTTTATTTTATGAACTCTATATCAGTTGTTTCTTCTGAAAAAAGGCATTCAAACACAAGGTGTTTTTTCATTTTATACATTCTATAATAGAGAGAGAATAGTAAAGAGATAATACTAATAATAGTAAAGAGATAATAATAATAAAGAGATAATAGTTTATATACTGAATGTTTTTTTCTTCATCCTTAAAGGCCTGATGTCACATAAAGGTGATGGGTAATATTTTAGCTTTACTTTTTTTGAATCAATACTTTTAATCCAATTTTTGTTTTTTGTTGCGAATTTTTAAGTGCAGTTCAGAGAATTAGTTATAAGGAAATTACTTATAAGGAAAAATTACAAAGGAAGTTATCACATTGCATTTTTTCATTTTGTCTCTTGGTGAAATGTTAATTAAACAGTTCATAATTTAAGTTTTTTGGATTTGATGTTATTATGCTGAATGGTGTATCAGTAATACGAGTTACCCACAGGTGACATTCATCACATGCACTCGTTCACATACATTTACGTGCTTTTGCACAATCGTGTGTTTGTTCAAAATTAAACAGGTTTGTAAAATACTTTTACACTATGTGTTATTTTTATTGCTCTGTCAGTTGAAAAATACTGGGATATCTTATTGCATTTGAACTTAGTCAGTGAACTAAATAAGCTCAACTTCCTGATCAAGTGGAATAAGGGTCGGGAGCAGCAGTGATTCTTAAATTAGAAAGAAGACTACCTGAAGTGTGTGCATCTTTCCATTCATTCTTTGATAACTTGTTTGCAAGCCTTGAGATTGTCATTAGTACATGTGAACATAGAAACAGAGGTACCACTTGAGATAATCATTCTCAATAATGCTTCTTTCCATGAAGCACAAAATCTTTACACATTTTACAAAATTAATATTCTTGCTAATAGAGCAGGTGGTAAGAGAGTTTGGAGGACTGAGCTGGACAAGTTGCAAAGTAATGAAGAAACAAAATTGTGGATCATATTAGTTTGGGGGTACATATAAAGTTGCTGTCAGGTGTCATGTTGTCATTGTATCTTTTGCATCGCTTTGTCATTCAGCATCTCTTGCTATTGAAATGGATAGAGTTGGAGTAATTGAAGGTAAACCTAAATATCTGTTTATCTTTAGTTGTCAAATATAACAAACAAATATATGGATGGGGTGGACAGTCAGTGATAATGTACATTCCCTTCTGTTTTAGAGGAGAGGGTAATGGTAGTACTCTGTTCGCCTTTGCACTAGACAGGTACGCCAAAATGTGTACCTCTTGTTGAGAATAATTCGTACAGAAAAGAAGCAGACTTATGAATTTCAATGAAATATTGAAGCAAGTATAGACAGAATCCTCACAGAAATTCAGCAAGTGGATTGATTTCATCAAGAGTTGAAGTGCGATTGGTAGATGGGGCAAGTGCACATTACTTTGCAGTGGCAGGATACCATCAGTGCACAAGGATCATGTTCAAACGTTGCAATGCTTGTTTGCATGTGCATTGTTGGTTTGGGTGTTCACTTATATGGAAGCAGCAACAAGTTGATATACACATACCTCATTCAAACTTGTTGACATTGATCGTATACATTGCACTAGAAACTTAATTTATTTGATTGTCTAGACAGGATTTGAAAGACACCGAAGTTTTTTCTCAACAATCCACGGGGAGAACATTCCATTGGTTCACATTCTGCTTAGTGATGAAATGCATTTTTGGTCCAATTTTCATTCTCTCGTTCATCAGCTTCGCTGAATGTCCCCGTAGTCTGGCATCCATAGCTAGTTTAAATAGTGTGTTCAAGGATAACGCATTGTATACCTGATTTAGTATTTTATAGGTTTCTATTAAGTCGCATCCTTTTTTAGGGTTAACTAAAGCAATTTTTTGTAATCTTTCATGGTATTGTAGATTTTTAATACCAATTGGAATCTTACTTTGCCACCCACTGTATTTTTGCTAGGTTTTTCTTGGCTTTTTTGAGATATGAGGACTACACTATATACGGTCATGTTCAGTTATTGGTCTTTCAGAAAATACTTTTTGCTGCTGATGAGTTCAAGGTTGAGAAGGCCTTCCTCATCAGATACAGAACTGTGTTTGCTTTCTTTGTTTGTTAACTTATTTTCTCATTTGACTTGGCGTGTGTTATAATCCCATGCATATCATTTTGTTGGCATGCCTCCATCAAACATGTTCTATTCATGAGATATGGAATTTTTGGATTAGTTTTATCAATATATAGAGTTTGACATTATCTGGGTTCAGAGGGAGCAACCAGGTTTCAAATCTGTTTACCACAGTTTCAAGATCTTTTTTGCAGCTCTGCATGCAATGTCAAAGGATTGGCAAAGAGTTGGAGGTCATCTGCATTCTAATTCCTCATTTTCAAGGTTACTGGTGTATAATCGGTCCAGGTGCTACATACAGTAGAGGTCCCAGGACAGAACTTTTCGGTTCTTCACTGGAAACTACTCTGATGTTGATGAGTATTGACCAACACCGAGTTAGAATGTTGTTTGCTAAAATTTTCTTATTTGACTTTTCCCTTGTATCAAGGAATACAACTTATGTAACAAATGCTTGTGTGGCACCTTATGAAAGGTGTTAGCAAAATTCAAATATTGTGTCCTTAGACTGGTCTAATCTAAATCTTCAGTCCAAACATCCAATGACGAATAATGACTAGATTCTCCTGATATAAAACGATGCTGTTCCAGTGGGATTGTGTCGTTCTGTTTAGCAAGGTTTCAAAGCCTCACAGAAATATGGTTTCTGTTACCTTGCATGCCTTACACTGGTGGATCTGTAGTTCCGTGGATTTTGTTTATCTCCCTATTTGAAAATCAAAGTAAAATTAGCCTTTTTTCCAGACATTGGGTAGTGTTTGCTCATCTAGAGATTGTTTGTAGAAAGTGTTTAGCAAATGTCCTAAGAATCTAGCACAATTTTTTAGAATGATTGATGGGATTCCATCTTTTTTTTTTAATGTGTGTAAAAGGCAAAATTAAGAAAAATGGCTCTACTTGAATATATGTTTAAAAAACCTATTTAAACTTCATAAACCAAGAAATTAGTATTGGTACAATAAAAGCCATATTTACCATTATGTCAACAAATGTTGGTGAGTATTGTCAAGGCTCTCTCAGATGAGCTGCACCTCTGTCCTGGCGAAGCAGTATGCTTTTGAGGAACACAACATGTTGGCCGATGCCTCAGCTATCATGACAGACGTGGCACATCCTGAATAGTACCCAGATAATACCAACTCTGGCCGCGGAAGCCTACGCTATGAAATATTGGGAAAGTCAATTTTACATTTTTTTAGATTACAAGGGCTACTAGTTGAGGATTTTATTAGTGGTCTGTATCATTATATGCTACAGCACACTAATTTGGAAAATCATTTTATAGTAGGGGTCATAAATATTGATATTCTATGAGAAAACAATATTGTTCATCAATATATCAGCAATTATTGTGAATTTGGGTACAAATCAATGATAAATATCCCACTCAAGTAACTGATAATTCTAACTAGTATTGATCATATATTTTTCTAAACTAACAGATAACTTATTCATTTATTCACTGGAATCAGTTACAAAGGTTGTAGTAAGTAATACACATCAGAAATTTTGTAGTAGAAAACAAAGAATTTCAAGTGTTAAAGTATGTTTTCAAGTGTTAAAGCAGTTTTCAAGATGTTGTGGAATTTTGTATGATAATGTCAAATTCATTATACCTGTACATTTATTGCTTAATAATTTAATACTACTTATATAATAATATTGCGTAATAATTTTTTAACTCTTATGAATAAAATAACTCATCAAAACTAAACTTTACAGGAGTGCAACATCTATTGTTATCCTGTGGTAGATGAAATTTAGTTCATCACAGTGAATATAGACACAACTGCACTTACCTTGTAAGGGTTTAAGATTTTATGTAATGTGCATTATAAATACACTAGCACAATTGGCCCAGAAGGAATTTAACCTGTCTTATATAGAAGAATTTTCTTAAGGATGGGATAAAGTGACAGTTCGCGAAACAAATGAACATCGCGGGTACTTCAGAGAAGTATCCTCCGCCGCGTCAGCTGTTTAGTTACGTCCCTTCGCAGTGTTTGTCTACGGTTCTCGCGAGATATCACTAAAGAGATGTCTGAGTTTCGCTTAGTTACATGCACGTACGCGAGTCCGGGAAATATAGAAATTTATTTACATAAGTGGGAAAATGTCTTAACGTAATATGACATTCAATAAAAGAAAACTGCCACGAATGTAAATACAAAGAAAATTGATTATTCCGGGGACGTTCAAACACCTTTTCTGGACATTTCACAGCAAATGGCTCATCCACTTTTGTGGTGAAGAGGGTGGTTTATTTATAATTATAACACCCCGACTATCAAAACTTGGTACTATGCTCTCATAACTCAAATGTGTTTTAATGATTGTTTTATATTTCACTAATGTTATGCTTTTCAATGCATGCCTTGATCTACAACTAAAAGCTTTACTAAATTTTCTTGAGTTGTTTCCTTTGTTATATCCTGATTTCCTGATATATCACGAAAAGCTCCCAACCACAGCTCGCCAGTGACCACACAGCACAGAAACACGTGCACCGTCACGAGTATGCATCTCACATTGAAGACTCGATTTTAAAACAAACATAATACTTATCACATAAAAACTAAATTCAATATAATTTTTATAAAAAAAAAGAATTTTTACATTAGAGCACAAAGCTCTGCACTTCCTAATTTCAATTATTTCTCGTGGCGCACTATATTTTCGTCGGACGAGGACATCACAGAAGGGAGTGTCGTAACTATTTACAAGTTAGCCAACTGCAAACGAACGAATGGAGGAAGGAAAGACTATTAAGTTCAAGGACACAACGACCACAGAATCGTCAGTTGTGTTGACAGCACTAGCTGTCAAATAATCCCATCAAGAAAATTCTTCAAGATTACAAAATCAAGATCACAAGATTACAGGATCACAAAAGTATACACAAGAGTAGAGAATGCTTAAGGGAATCTGGTATTATTCTTTCCAAATTTAGAGTAAAAAATTGACATTCAGCTTATTTTTCGTGGGCGTTCTAAAAAGTATGTTAACACTCCAGATTATATTTTTACACAAACATTGATAATTAAAAAATGTGTTGTAAAATGCCATGCATAGATGCATAGGATTACAATAAGTACATCTTATTGGACTACTACCACTACAGAGCGTTCAGGGCAGTGAACGATTATTTTGACAGCTTGTGTAACAGATGAGCGTCGCCTAAGACCGCATCGCTCTCCACTAAATATTCTTCCGCCAGTCAGCTGACTTGCATTCACAGCTGGCCGTGGTTGACTGAATTTTGTTGTTCAGTGTAATTTTGATCGCGTGGATGTTAGAAACAGTTTTCACGAGAGATTCATTTAATTCCGTATCATTAATGATGAAAAATTATACTAAGTGATTCAAAACATTTCGAAATCCTCTTGAGAACATGTGATTGATTGAGTTAAGTCATTAGATACAAGAATGAAATGGAATATACTGCAAAGCTCCCACGTAGGCCTTGTAAAAAAACTCCTGGAATTCTGCTGGTACTTTTCGATCTTGCGTGTTCAGAAGATTCAAATTAATGTGTGCTGTATAATGTTTTGCAGTTATGATATCTGGTGTTTGTAATTACGATTTCATTTTCACGTTGCTCATCTTATGACTGACAGCCAGTGTATCAATTATTGATCGGTGACTTGCAGATATGGTTAGTTAATTGTGAATTCGTTGTAATAATACTTAAATACTATAATTTGTTCAGTTATTGTCTAATAAAACAAGGCTTAAGTGACATGTATAATTAACATAAAACTACCATGAATTTGCTATTTTCTTTTCATAATTTTGGCATCTCCTGATTGTACAATCTTGGAAAATTTTCACACTACATTCAAAGATTTCTTTGGGAAAAAGGGTACAAGTTAGTACATATTCTGGAGTACTGTTTGGCAGAATTCTCAGTTAATTCAATTGATCAGTAACTTCAGGTAAATTTCTTAAATACGGAAATCAAGTCGGTTCTTAAAAGATAAAAAATGGGTTGAAAACTGCTATAAATTATTGTACTCACCTGTCATTCAAAAGATATTAAATAGTATATCCAAATTAATGAAAGATAAATGGTTTTTCATGATCACTGTGCAAGTTGTAGCCTTAGAAATGAAAATTGAAATGTTTCGTACCTTCAATAACTTTATTACATAATATAAAAGTCAATTAGAAATTAGGTGAAAGGTAACATAAAAAAGCAAACGTATAAGTGAAAAAATAATTCCCTTTATTTGCATGATTATTTATTTGAAGGATACAACATTCCCACCGAATCCATTTGAAGTTCAATAAATTTTATCCACTTAGATAATTTAAAGTCCAACTATTCAAAATCAAAATGAGTTTCCTACGTCCTTTTAGAAAATATTCACAACCTACTATTAACATCTTTCAGCCTACCACATTTGCCAGAGTGAGGAGTAAATATTTTGAAATAAAAATTATACATTTGAATTTTTACCAAGAGGATAAAACAAAGAACAATGTACGTATTGTATCTTCTTAGATGACAACACATTATCGGTTATCAAAGCAGTCCTAACAGCCGATTTTGATAATTTAATAATGTATTGCATTAAGATGTACAATACGAGAATCTAATATACTGCTCAAAAGATAAAACTTTTCTTTTCACTGAATCTGCATTTCTAATTCTTTTTTATTAAAAGAACTAATTTTTCTATTACTTGAAGCTAATTTTTGATGAGTGTAAATGAATGTTATTAAAATATATTTTCAACCCATTCATTCACAATCAAACCTTTTCTTCACATACTATCATTCACATATCATTTTATATGCCTGATTCATATTCATAAAAAATGAACTTCATATAACTGAAAAAACTACTTTCTTTTAATAAATAAAATTAAAATTATACAATAATTACTAAAAAGAATTTACAAAGGAAGTTAACATATGCAGACATAATGAAGTGTCTAGTTATATCTTCTGAGAAGTACGCCTTAAAAAAGCACCTACCCATACAGAGGGCAAAAAGCAACATTACTTCTGGGAAGCAAGCACATGAGCATTTATTTCAAAGGTATATTTATTTCAGTAAGCCAAGATCAGTTTAAAAACAATAAAGATTCACTATTTCACCTGGAATGTAACCTCTTTCTTGCCCTCGATGGAATAATATAAACTTTTAATTCTGCACCTGAGAAGAACAAGAGTTATGTCAAATCTTTTTTTCAAACCTATGAAATATACTGCATTAAACATGTAAATATACTGACCGTATCTCTCTTAAGTAGAGACACAAGAGCCCAGGCATGGGAACAGCATGAGGAACGTTGTCAGAGTCATCCTGAATATTTAATATGACAGAAATCCCTGAAGCATCCTGCCTAACTTCTACTTTCCAATCTTCTTCTATAATTTTCTCTTATGTGTGTCATATAATTCTTCCAACTAAAGCAATGTACAGAATGAATAAGTACTTTATATTAACAAATTTTCTGCAAAAAAGACTCTAGACAATATTTTGTTTCTTCCCACATTCACCCACATCAACTGATATGATTTTTCAAATCATGAAAACATTGGCAATCACATTGTATGAAAATCATGCAAAAATAAAACTGCCTTATTCTATGATTAATTCAACAAAACTTAGGTTTAAGAGTACCTTTTCTGAACAATTACTTCAAAAGAAGACTATTAAAGGTATGCTCAGGTCTTAACGGTATGTAGTGCTGAGATAGAAAATGCCGCAGGTCACCATTCCTACATTTTGATGAAGGCCTTTTCACTTTCTAAAAAATTGGAAATGACAAAAGGATATTTAAATATTTTAGTTATATTCAAAGACAATATGCATTTATTTTCATTCTCTCTATAAATACATATAAAACATTCTACTGGCCAACTTGATGTTCTCTAAGAAAAATTGTATTAATGATATAACTAAAATCACTGAACACCATTGAATATAATAAATTTTCTATTCCACGCTTTTAAGTGAAACATCAATTTTCACCACTGTGTAGTTACAGTAGTAATACTAGTTTTATAATCTGGTATTTTTATAAATGAATAAATGTATTATTTCAATGAATATTTTTCACATTTCTAAAAAACAATTGATGAAATGTCACTCACCAGCACAGATTGAACAGGTGTATTGTCCATTACAATAACTGATGATTCTGCTAATTAAGGTAGTAATTCTTCTTTCATCCACTTTTGGAACATCTCTGCTGTCATAGTTCTATGATATTCATCTACTTCTTTTATCTTCGACGGAAACAATAGTTCTGCATCTTCGATGAAACCATTTGCACCTCATGCATGTAAGACTATATATCTTTTACCTTCATCTAAATTTTTGCTTGAGCAACTTTCATTTTTATCTTGCCATGACCGAGAGGCATAACCTAAAGGATAGATTGTTAAAAACAATTAGTAACGATCTACTGAAATAAAATCATATTGAACCACTACGTAGGTGCTTCAAACTGGACAAACGATATTCATCATACACATAAGTCATTACACACACTGCTATTTCTCGAAAGATGCATTTCATTACATGCAAATCATGCCTTCTCCATTCCCTTATATCTAGAATTTCATAATTTTCAACACTACAAAATTTAGTAGATTTTTTGCTTGCCTTTTGAATAAGACCAAGTTTCATCCAAAACCACAAATTAATAACCTTCAGCGTTCAATTTCATATATTCCGTCAAAAAGTCAGATCTTTCAATAACTATTATAATTTCTTTCCATGCAAATATAAATAAATTGCTTACCATTCTTGTACATTGAATAAATAATGTGCCTAATCAAGCCCTGTCCAAAATCATCCACTACACATGTTTTGTTCCCATCTATTCCTGGACACTCCTTTCTAGAGTCTGAGCAGTATCAGGGTCTTGCTTCCAATATCTGTAAAATTAAATTCAACATTATCCAAAACAATTTCACCTGACACTTTATTGACATTTTATTGACTTTCATATGACACTTTATTATGATTTTACTTACTTTTGAACAATGTGAGTTTTCAGCTTCAATTCATAGGCAGTTTTATCGATAACTGAAGAAGTTTATATATTGCATCGCATCATCAGCTCTTCCACAAATCTTGCAATAAAAAAGATGTCTTCTTGGCACTGATGCTGTGTCACTTCTCCCTTCTGCGATGGACTTATTGCTAAAGTTGCTTAAACGCTATTGACTACATTAAATATTTACAACTTAATAGTATATTAATGTTACATCTAATATTTCAATGAATTAAATATAATATAAATATTAAATAAGTAATGGAAATTCTCCGAAATATGTGCAGTGAAATCGTTCACGTCTATTCTCCCCTGTGTCGACGATCTCACAAAGGTTCAACAGGCTGCGGAGAAGGGCTCGGAGAGCGCCCCTCTCCGGGGGTGCCAAGTCAAAATACACAAAAGTCATAAACACGCAAAACTGTCCTTGAAACTCGGGCAAAAGGACCGGCCGGGGCCCGCCAACATAAGAGAAGCCATGTCAGCTGCACCTCTCTTCTGCAGTGAACTCTCCAAATTCTAACTGAACACAGTATGCGTAAATTCTTAACTTTTAAAAATAGTAACCTTGAATATAGCTTCAGAATTCTTCAATGATGTTTTATCACTATAATAAAATATTTTTCATTGAACTTTCTCCTTTGTCGGAATGACAATACATTAGGTTGTGCCACAGCGCCACGACACGTTAGCCAACGTTCGTGAAATGAAATCGAATCATTTCTGCATGTTAATCACTGGGCCACGCCTCCAGGAATGATCCATGTGGTATGGCATCAGTGGCTGTCAAAAAATCCCGGTCACATGACTGAACGCTCTGTACCTCCGCCCACTACCGCCACCTCCGCCCACTACCGCCACCTACCACGACCACTACCACCGCTACCCGCCACCCCTACTTCCGCTACCCGCCACCCCTACCTCCGCTACCCGCCACCCCTACCTCCGCTACCCGCCACCCCTACCTCCGCTACCCGCCACCCCTACCTCCGCTACCCGCCACCCCTACCTCCGCTACCCGCCACCCCTACCTCCGCTACCCGCCACCCCTACCTCCGCTACCCGCCACCCCTACTACCACCATTACGGCCCGCTACTACTACCATTACCACCCGCTACCACTACCATTACCACCCGCTACCACTACCATTACCTCCCGCTACCACTACCATTACCTCCCGCTACCACTACCATTACCACCCGCTACCACTACCATTACCACCCGCTACCACTACCATTACCACCCGCTACCACTACCATTACCACCCGCTACCACTACCATTACCACCCGCTACCACTACCATTACCACCCGCTACCACTACCATTACCACCCGCTACCACTACCATTACCACCCGCTACCACTACCATTACCACCCGCTACCACTACCATTACCACCCGCTACCACTACCATTACCACCCGCTACCACTACCATTACCACCCGCTACCACTACCACTGCCACCCGCTACCACTACCACTGCCACCCGCTACCACTACCGCTACCACTGCCACCCGCTACCGCTACCACTGCCACCCGCTACCGCCACCACTGCCACCCGCTACCACTACCACTGCCACCCGCTACCACCACCACTGCCACCCGCTACCACTACCACTGCCACCCGCTACCTCTACCACCCGCTACCGCCGCCACCCGCTACCGCCGTCACCCGCTACCGCCGTCACCCGCTACCGCCGTCACCCGCTACCGCCGTCACCCGCTACCGCCGTCACCCGCTACCGCCGTCACCCGCTACCGCCGTCACCCGCTACCGCCGTCACCCGCTACCGCCGTCACCCGCTACCGCCGTCACCCGCTACCGCCGTCACCCGCTACCGCCGTCACCCGCTACCGCCGTCACCCGCTACCGCCGTCACCCGCTACCGCCGTCACCCGCTACCGCCGTCACCCGCTACCGCCGTCACCCGCTACCGCCGTCACCCGCTACCGCCGTCACCCGCTACCGCCGTCACCCGCTACCGCCGTCACCCGCTACCGCCGTCACCCGCTACCGCCGTCACCCGCTACCGCCGTCACCCGCTACCGCCGTCACCCGCTACCGCCGTCACCCGCTACCGCCGTCACCCGCTACCGCCGCCACCCGCTACCGCCGCCACCCGCTACCGCCGCCACCCGCTACCGCCGCCACCCGCTACCGCCTCCGCCGCCACCCGCTACCGCCTCCGCCGCCACCCGCTACCGCCTCCGCCGCCACCCGCTACCGCCTCCGCCGCCACCCGCTACCGCCTCCGCCGCCACCCGCTACCGCCTCCGCCGCCACCCGCTACCGCCTCCGCCGCCACCCGCTACCGCCTCCGCCGCCACCCGCTACCGCCGCCGCCGCCACCCGCTACCGCCGCCGCCGCCACCCGCTACCGCCGCCGCCGCCACCCGCTACCGCCGCCGCCGCCACCCGCTACCGCCGCCACCCGCTACCGCCGCCGCCGCCACCCGCTACCGCCGCCGCCGCCACCCGCTACCGCCGCCGCCGCCACCCGCTACCGCCGCCGCCGCCACCCGCTACCGCCGCCGCCGCCACCCGCTACCGCCGCCGCCGCCACCCGCTACCGCCGCCGCCGCCACCCGCTACCGCCGCCGCCGCCACCCGCTACCGCCGCCATCACCACCACCACCACCACT
The DNA here is from genome assembly GCA_038098605.1 of Gryllus longicercus. Classification (NCBI taxonomy): domain Eukaryota; kingdom Metazoa; phylum Arthropoda; class Insecta; order Orthoptera; family Gryllidae; genus Gryllus; species Gryllus longicercus. The sequence goes on along the minus strand of JAZDUA010000129.1, from coordinate 2,035,438 downwards.
ACCGCCATCACCACCACCACCACCACTACCGCCATCACCACCACCACCACCACCACTACCGCCATCACCACCACCACCACCACCACTACCGCCATCACCACCACCACCACCACCACCACTACCGCCATCACCACCACCACCACCACCACTACCGCCATCACCACCACCACCACCACCACTACCGCCATCACCACCACCACCACCACCACTACCGCCATCACCACCACCACCACCACCACTACCGCCATCACCACCACCACCACCACCACTACCGCCATCACCACCACCACCACCACCACTACCGCCATCACCACCACCACCACCGCCATCACCACCACCACCACCACCACTACCGCCATCACCACCACCACCACCACCACTACCGCCATCACCACCACCACCACCACCACCACTACCGCCATCACCACCACCACCACCACCACCACCACTACCGCCATCACCACCACCACCACCACTACCGCCATCACCACCACCACCACTACTACCACCACTACTACTTTCATTTTACCCCTTCTATTTTACTGGTGCCGCCTCTGCGGAACGGCCTCCGATGTTTGCATGGCGACACGTGTCGAAAGGAATGTGTCCTGACAATTGAGGGACCTATTTGTTTCCTAACTACTCCTTGTGCTACTTTCTGCTTTGCACATAGGGATACGTTGTTTACGCATTTTGGGATCATTCATTGTAGTTTTCCAACACGCTTGTCTAGTGGGTAGTCTGACTTTTAGAAGCACAGTCGGGAGGTAACCCACTTCAGACCAACCGGCTCGGTCTAGATCTTGTACTGATCTCCAGGGCATGCGGGGGGATCCACGGTGAGGAAGCGCTGGGACCTCTCCCATTACAAGTATATCTCCGTGGCAACACTGGCATTGTGATGGAGTGTCACCTTGTTCGGCTCAGAGGTGGTGGGACCACCGTGATGCATCTTATATCCGTCATGGATACTAAACCTTCGCCCTCTTCCGCAGTGATGTGGAGATCCGGAACGAACTAATGATTTAAATAGTTTTTTTTGCTAATGACCGACAGAAAAATCCTAGTTTTTTCATGGCATGCGCTGAGAAAAAACACGTTGAAAAACGTGTTGTCCGTCTGGCGCGAGCCATAGAGGAAGCATATGATGAGCTCCAAGCGGTCGTGCGACAGAGCAGTTGAAAGATTCTCTTTGAAGCACGTACCGACGAGCAACTAAAGATTATTAAAAACCAAGTAGATTGCCGCCCTCCATGTGGTAGTGACGACGCACCTAACCGTGAACCTGTGCAAAGGCGTCGTAATCCACAGTATGCTTCAGAAAATGAACTAATTTCACTTTTCAAGAGCCAAGGTGTGAAGTTTATAAGATTAGGAAGGGAAAGAGCGGGGAAAAGTGATTCCATCTTCAACCCTGATTCAACCTTTTGACTGTCCGTCCGTTCCGGAAAGGATCAGTTGTGGTTTCTACAGCCTCCATTTGCGGCAGTATGTACAATATCCTTTGCGCTGTTTTAAGTGGCAAAGGTTTTGGCACACCCAGTAACGATGTACGTAGGTAAGCCCAGTGTGCGGGAAGTGCGGGGCATCAGTGTACGATCCACATCCGTCTGCGACGGCCAATCGCCGGCACTAGGCTAGAAATCCAGTAGACCTATCACGATCCTTCTCTAGTACTTTATATATTGTCCTCAGAGGTAACAAATTGTCAAACGTAACGTGCTCCTGCTATTGTACCGCCCTTCATTTCTCAGGTGTCGCCTGTAGACGTCCTTGATGCGGCGTGCATTCAAGGTGGAAAGGTAATAATACCCACAAACATAAAAAATAAAAAAAAAAAAAAAAAAAAGCCAGACACATCACTTCAACTGAGCCCATTGAAGATATAGATTCAAGTCAGATATAGCTTCTGAACAAAAATTTACCGACGTCCCGTCCTCCTGAGGCTCGCATTATACGATCCTCCAGCTCATGTATCTAGGTCGCCTTTGGCAAAAAACGGGAAATCCCCCTAACACAGGCGACCATCTCCAGCAGGAGTCAGGATGACTGCTGTTGGCGATGAGCGCCACAGGAGGTCCTCTACAACTTTTCAAAAAATGAGAAACAAAAAAGTCAAAGAAGTAATACCCTACAATGTCTCTCTCGTGGTATCTAAACGGCCCATTCAGAAGAATTAAGATTGATAACATCTTGCAATAAACCATCTACAGTCTGCCTTCAGCAAACTTTTCATTCCCATCATCCCCTCTGTCTTCGCGGGTTTAACATCGGTTTGATAGAGATGACGTACTTCGTGTTCACGGTGGGATTGCGGAACTAAACCGTAACTCGCTATTCGAGGACCAAACGTTCGAACCGACTTTCAAACTATGCGCACTGGATGTATACATTCCGCCTGTCCTAGTCTTGTCACAACAAGAATTTGAAGAAGTGTTTTCTCAGTTGCACACCTCTTTTCTTATTGTGGGGGGTTTTAATACCCAAAACCCCGCCTTGGGTGGCACAAGGACCTGCTCGAAAGGCAATGTACTTGAAAATATTATTGACAACCAGAACATAATTCTTCTGAACACTGCCGAAAGCACACATTTTCCGTGGCTTCTAACATATTCTTGTCCGTCGATCTGGCTCTCCGCAGTCCATCTCTATACCATCTTTGAGTGGACTGTCCTTCGTGACCTGCATGGCAGTGCCCAATTCCCCATTCTGGTCAATTTCGATATTCCCGACCCAAACGTCCTCGCTGGCTAATCCACCGAACTGAGTGGGAAATATGCCCAAATATCCGAAACCTGCCCAAACTATACGTTGTTATGGTTGCCCATTTTACTGATGCCGTTCTTTATGCTGCCACAATTGCCATCCCGAAGTCGTCGGGTCACCCACGACATCCCGTGCCATGATGAAATGCCGACTGTGCCACTGCGGTGCGTGATCGGAAATGGTCATTGGCAAAGCTTAGGTTCCCAACCATGGATAATCTGATCAATTCTAAAAGATCACGAGCCAAAGCTAAATTGACCATACGGGAAAGTAAGGCCGCATCGTAGAGATCTATTTCATCACTCGCTTGCCGTACCACATACTCGTTCGACAGATCGGTGGAAGACTTCCTTCTCTCACTACTCTTCTAGCTTTCTGAAGAATGAACTGTGGATATTGTGGCGTCTTTGCCGGGGCAATAAATTACAGACGTGAACGGGTTGTAAATATCAAGTATTTATTTTAATAAAAATACTCTAACACCATAATACTATATACAATATTTACAAATAATACTGACCGTTAGTAGAAGGAACTTTCCCTGGTTACCACCACCGCTGGCCCGATAATTATCTATCATATTCGGTGTGATGCACCAGTAACTTATGTGAGCATACCAGCGAGTATGCCGCATCTCCCGTCTCGACGTAGCACGCCGGCTTCGGTTCCCTGCCTCGGTAGCCTATGCATTAAAATGCAGCGCCGCGCACAACCCACACGACGTCCTACCGACGCGCCCAAGAATCAGAGGAAAGAGCTTAGGTCGGGGTCCGTTTATATACCTTCTGGGCAGGCTGACGGAACTGCGTCACCCGCTGTGTCCGCCGACACGTTTCCGCCGCCTCCGGGGTTTCCAAGTTTGCCACCCACGACACGGCACCCCTTCCCTTCCGCTCCCTAGCCTTAGTGCAGCCCAGCGTCTCTTCTGCCAGCGCTGTCCATGTGGCTGATATTTGGTACGTTCGTACTGGCGACAGATATGACACAATCTCTAATCGTGTGGAGGAAAATTACAACGGTCTCTTCATGGATTTTTCCTGTTCCCTCGCTTGTGGAAAAGATGTTGCTGCAGTACCTGTCCAGATACATAATCAAATGCTTAGACAACTACCGGAAAATGTTCGTTCTTTTCTCCTCCGCATTCTCTACCTGAGAACATTGAATGAACATTCCTTACCAAGGATTTGGCTTGAAGCCTTTAGTCCAATCCTTACAGAAGGAAAAAGCAGAACAATCACTTCAAGGTCTCCCAATCTCTCTCACGAGACGTGAGAAATCTTTTAGAGCAAATGGTAAACTAACGTCTGATCTGACTCCTGGAGCAAAAATATCTATTTACAACTTTTCTACATTCCTTGGCCTGACATTCGACGAAAACACATTCAAAACTTGAAGAGCTGTTGTCTATCACCAATGAACCGCCTTCGCACCCTTACTGGTAGATCATGAGGCTCAGATCGAGTATGCGTTTTGCGCCTACATATGACTATCATCCGTCCTCTCTTAGATTATGGGTGTATTGTTTATGGATCAGCGTCTCCGTCGACCCTCCGGTCATTGAATACCATTCACAATGCCGTTTTACGGATCGGCACAGGGGCCTGCCGCGCAAATCGCATTGAATGCCTCATGGCGAAGGCTGGTGAACCATAGGAGGGCAGAACGTCAATGTTGGTAGTCTCTTATACCTGAACATGTTGGCAGACTACGTGCCGCCCAAAACACGAAAATTATAGTCTCGACTCTGCCCTTCTGGCACAACAAACCAACACTTTGCAAAGAAATTAAAAATAAACCAATTGGAACTGCATCTGAGAGAGACAAATGTTAAATTATTTTAGCTAAACTCAAAAACACTTCACCCGGCATGATCTCCCCCAGAACCTTGTCGGAAAACATGTACTCGAATCGAGCTTGCAAAACGCATCCTTTCACAACCTCGGCAGTGGCCTGCCCAACACCCATCCCCACCCAAATCTCCTAGTTCTCTTCCATCCTCCAGGACCTCTTTGGACCTAATTGCCTTATCCTCTGAACCAAATACTTGTACTACCTCTCCCAGTATTCATTTATCTAAATTTGCCTCCCCTCCTTCATCTCCTGTCACAGCGGTGGCTCGACAGGAGCTACTTCCTTCGACCACGCACTCAAAGTAAAAATGAGATAAATAAATAGCAACTACAGTTCAATTCAGCAGATAAACATTCGTGTAGGTACATGCAAAATATTGAAATAATGTATCATAATGTGCTTAATAAAATTGAATTTATCGACGCAGCGTTACAGCGTGATCTAGGTCAAATATGTTTTTTGCTTTACCGAACATCGGTTGTCTCATAATGATCTAAACACCTCCAAATTCCTAGTTTTTACCTTGCAGGATCGTATTGTGGAGCGAGTGAATCAAATAAGCGCCCTACTTACGGAGGTATTTACGTAAGAAATGATATTGATTCTATCTTGTCAGAATTAAATTTATATGCAGTTGAAAAAGTTTTTGAAATAAGCCGTACTACATCTTACTACTCTCAATACTATCTTAGTTTCCATCTACAGACCTCCAACAAAGCGAGGTTTAGATAATTTAATTATCTTAGAAAATAGAGATAACTCTGAATAAAATTCGTAATCTATATTTTAAATCCGTTGTTATATGTGGAATTTCAATATTGATTTTCTGAGCCAAAAACAGCAGGTTCTCAATTTACTGCATTCTTTTAATTTAGATACTACAGTGAATGTACCTACACGGAATACATTTACATCACAGAAAGCAATAGATCAAATTAAAATTTACAAAACCACAACTACATATGAAATAAAAACTAATCTAGGTTACAGTGACCATGATGCACATATTCTTACAACTACTAACATGAACACTGACAAAAATTATTCACGCATGTGCAGACCATTCACTAAAGTTAACATAAACGGACTACTTGCTCAAGGAATCATGGGACACAGTTTATAACGCTGACACAAATGGAAAATACAATATATTTTTCTCAAAACTTTCATTTCACTTAACGCATGCTTTCCTCTCAAAAAGAGAAAAATAAATATTTCACGGAAAACTAATACTTGGATCACACAAGGTATTACAACATGTGTAAAAACAAACGTACGCTTTACTTTAGATATAAACATAACTTATCACCCGGTTTCTATGTCTACTTCCGAGAATGCAAAAGAATTCGAAGGAAAGTAATTGTTCAATCAAAAATAATGAAAAATAATCAGGATATTTTGAACGCTAGTAACAAAACTAAAGCAATGTAGAATATCGTAAAAAATAAATCATCCCGTTACTTAGTAGAGAATGTTTTAAAGGATAATGAAAGAGGCTAGTAATCCGAAAAAAGTGGCAAATCTCTTCAACCAACACTTTTCTAGAATTGCGGTTGAATTTACGAAGGGACCAAAACCGCAAAATTCAACATCATAACCTTCCCAAAAAGTTTTCGACTGGATGTTTATTTACGAAGCTTCTAACGAAATCTTACAAATAGTAAGCTAAAAAATAAATATTCATCTGGTTTAGATGAACTTCCCGATTGTTTGTTGAAAACTTGTGTACCTGCCTTTATAAACCCGTTAACTCACATTTTCAATGCTTCTTTATGCACAGGAATATTTCCAGATATTTTCAAAACAGCTAAAATTAAGACACTTTTTTAAAAAGGGAACAAAAATTAAATTCAAAATTACCGGCCATTTTCTCATTCGTCAGGTTTCTCAAAAATATTAGAGAGACTTTTCTATACGCGAATGGAAACTTTTCTGAGGAAAAACGAAGCGTTTTCAGACTCAACACGGGTGTAGAAAATGAAAATCTACGGAAACAGACATTTTCTTAAAGATGTTGCTTCATCATTGGAATATTTTTAGATCTTTCGAAAGCTTTTGATGTTGTCCTTAAACTCTTGCTATCAAAATTGCCTTATGGAATTCGTGGTATCGCCCTAGAATGGATAACCTCGTACCTTAAACATCGATCTCAGAGTAGCAATACCGTACTGGCACGAAAGTACATTATTTACTTCTTTCCAATTCTTTACCAATTGAATATGGGGTCCCGCAAGGTACGCCCTATCCTCTTTCTGTTATACGTAAACGATATGCCCTCGTCTACTAAAAACGGAAGAACGGTTGTTTGCTGATGACACGAATGTTCTTTGCAAATAATAATAATAATAATTATAATAATAATACATAGTACGATTTTAGAAGTTTCAAATTGGTTTTGTAATAACAAATTAATGGTTAACGAAGGAAAAAGTTTCAATGCATTTTTGCATTTCAAATCAGCAATCGCATGCTTCATTGAAAATGAATATGCAATTAGGTGATGTTCAGGTAACATCATTTCTAGGTCTCTCAATTCAGTGAAACCTCAAATGGAATGTACGTAAAAATATGTTCAAGTGTCGGTATCAACAGTTCACCATCAGAAATCCACATACAATATATGTACGTTACTTTACAACGCGTTGCCAGATGACTTGAAACAATTGAAGTCGGTTCACAAATTTAAGTTTCTTTTGATGCACAACTTTCTATACAGAGACTATACTGATTATCAAAAAGAAAAATGTTTGTTAACAAAAGTGATATGTTGAATTAGTAACAGTCATAATTGAATTAGTAACAATTGTATTTTTCAAAAGACTTAATATGTTTGTGACAAATAATGTACTTCAGCCTCCGGATCAATGACCCCATTCTCGATCAGGTTATTGCTCAGTTTCTCTGATCCATTGAGCAAATGCTGAGAAGGCCCCTTGTATTGCTAACGTTTTGTTGAACTGTCGTTTTGCTTGTAATGGTAGGAGTAGAGGTAAGGGCGAGTTACTATTTTGTTAGCAATGCAGAAAAACCATACTTGCAATTCGTTTACTGATGCAAATACATTTTCTATAACTTGGGAACAACAATGTGTATTTTTTCAAAAACAAAAATTCTTTATTACAAACTTTCTCATCTTTAAACTATTTATAGTGAAAATGATGGGAAGGCATTTTGGAACTCATGAAAACGTGCGCAGATGATCTCCCCCATACGTCACATACAGTTTTTACTGTTCTTTTTACTAAATGTAAACGATCCCTTTGACACCCCACCCCACCACCCCGAAGTGTGGTTCCCCCTTGGAAGGTTCTCCAGCCAAAAATAGACCTGAGATTATTACACGTCCCCAAATCCTCAACTCCCCCAGTACATTTCTGGCGGAATTCCAGGAGACGAAATTCATGAATCCCGGCTATAACTTTATATATACTGATGGTTCCTCCCAAAATGGTAATGCATAGTGTGCCTTCTACTGCCACAGTGCCACGCGGAGTCTTCGACTAGACTCTTCGTGCAGCGCTTATACTACAGAAAAATATGCGCTCTTGGAGGCACGTAAGTTCGGCGAATCGACATTAAAAGAAGCTGTGTGAAGAAGTGCTTCAAAAAGCTCGCTCGAATTTACCTCCTGCTTCTCTTCTTGTGACCACCTGACAATGATATCCAACACCAAAATCCATAATTCGGCGTCTTCCTAAAATTACAATTTTGAAGATAAAACTTTTTCGTAATGAAATGTGTTCATCGGAAACGGTCGGTCGAAATAGATCATTGTCTATTTTTCGAAAATGAGTAAATTTGTGCGTAATTTTAGATGAATCGCGCTTTTTAAAACCATTTGAAACTATTTTCTCTGGAAGTGCTTCAAATTTTCTTTTCCATTTTTGTCATCGTATGTAGCAAAGAACTATAAAGGTAGGGGTGTTGGTCCTGTTTTCGGCGCACTTATTTTCGAAAATGAGTTTCGTAATTGTAAATTTAATTTCGCGCGCTTCGTTACAGGATTTGCCATTTCGGAAAATAGCAACAGAGGTTTCAAAATTCTTGCCATTCATCCCATTGTTCTGAGTCATGATGTAAATATAAATTGTGAGAGAAAATAGATTGAAGGAAGGTTATAGATTTTAACTTGAAACAAACACACTTTTACACTTTAAGAAGTTTTAATAGCTGAGTATGGTATTATAAATTGATAGCTCACTTCAGATGTAATCAAGGTAGGTTTGTGTGAAATTATTATTGCATTTCTGTATTATATTCTGTAAGTACTGTAACATTTAAATTTTAGTCATGTTCGTTTCATTTCTAAAAGTAAGAGATGAATGGCTACACTTCGTAAAAATGGAAATACATGCAGATGAGCACAAGAGGCGAGTCGTTTAAATTACTGTTGTAACAGTCTTTAGTATAGCAGAAATTACAATATTTTAATACGTTACCATTTTCAATCATGCGAGAAATAATGTGCTGTTGTAGCGCCTCTAGTCTCATGACGAGCGTAGAAAGATGAATCCAATGATATACATATTGTCATGTTAGATAAACATTGTTATGTAATTTTGATTATTTTGCGACTCGTATTTAACGGATATTTCAAATGTAACAGTCCACCACGCAAGGTCACGTAGCGCTCTCCCTGCTAAGGCGCATTCGGACGTTACAATGTTCGTTAAACATGAGTTGCAGAAAATCAAAATTACTCAAATGCTTATCTATAACATTTGACTATTTCATTAGAATTTTTACACTCGTCATAATAGACTAAAATTGTGTAGTTCTATTTGAAAAAAATAAGTTCCCTCAAGATCTCGTGAAATACAAGTGATTAAATGGAAACGAATACATAAATTAGCCCCAGTCCCTCATGCACGTCCGTGCATTGCAATAACTTCAACCGTTCAAAAAGTATAGGTGCTAAAGTTACTATATATATATATATATATATATATATATATATATATATACATATATATATATAGTAACTTTAGCACCTATACTTTGGTGGCGTCAACACACACACAGTATAAGTGTGTGTGTGTGTGTATATATATATATATATATATATATATATATATATATACATATATACACACACACACACACACACACACTTATACTGTGTGTGTGTTGACGCCACCTTTTAGCCTTCGGGGATCCTCGGCGCGGGCGGCTGCACAGACTTCAGTCGATCGACACCAGTGTATCCACTACAGTACCGCTTTCGGAATTGTTCATCATTGTACATTTCCAATGGGTTGCTCATATCTCTAATATATCTTTGAATTTCGCTGGATATGTTAAGTATAAAACACAAAATAATATAGGAAGTCGTTTTCCATAACACGTTTCTCAAATGGAATATTTTAACTGGCTACACTATACAAACACCAGCAAAACGAATTGAATAGTTGGTGAACGTCGCGTAAAAGTATAACCTAAACTGGTTACACGACTGACGATGCGAGGGAGCCTTAAGGGACACTTAAGGGAGCAGGCTGCCTCGCTTATAGAAATGAGTGCTCACTTAAGACTTCACTCAACGGCTGTTTATGAATACGATTCGTCCACTTAAGGGAATACTCAGTGTAAGTGACGACTATGAATTCGGCCCCCGTTCGCCTATGCATGGTTATGCCTCACACCCATTTTATGCTACTTGATATTGAATTTTCTGCCATGGAAGTAGTAAATTACATGACTATTATATTTATCACAATACATTAACATAACATATTTATGTAAGAAGTCACCAATAATGTATTACGTGTTACTGGCTGTATTCGGTCTTCTTGTTGACTCTTTCAATGTACAATGCGTCACAACCCAGTACTATGACTTTCTGATACCCTAGCATGGCCTTGAGCAATGCGTATCTGGTCGAGGGGTCATGATTTTTAGCGTGGCAGGGAGACACATGAATAGAAGCCCTTCCCATGCACAGACGGAAGAGGGGGAATTCCCTACAGCGTAAGTCTTGGGAGACAAGCGACCCCAAGGTCTCTCCATCTATTACCCCTTTGCTGCCGCCTTTCCATCGATGACAGCTGAAGCACCTCTCCTTCAGTGTCCATCTGCCACGACTAAATGGAGTATCACAGGGATAGAGATATTAAAACAAGTTTGCAGATGCATTCATTTCATTAAGAACATGTCGCGTCGCAAATTGTATTAATACACAGGAATTCCGTTTTATAAAGACCCTCCCCCTCTACCCCCGCAGGACATGAGAAACCGTCCTGCTTCCACGTTGGAGAGGTTCTGTTTTCTGCTGTTTAAAATGCCATTTAACTTCACGGGACGGGTAGATTTTCCGGTGAAGACGGGTTTCTTGCTTGTACAGGTTACGGTTTAGACAGATTTTAATGTATGTATAACAGTTTAACATGTAAAAGGCTATTTGAATCTTTCAGAATTATTCCCCTGGTGGAGACACTGAATGTTTGTTAAACCGCAACCAAAATAGATATGTGAACCACAAATTTCTGATAAAAATTTTCTTATTTGATTCGTTTTTTCTTTCAGAGACATTGTGGATGATGTTGGATGGAAGTCGAAGTTGAAAATACCACCTAAAGACCGGCGCATTCAGACCAGCGTAAGTATTGCCCAGCGCTGAATGTAGTTAAGCTAGTAAAGTATTTGACAATTGTGTGGCCAGTTTTGTTACAATAAATATTTCGCTATTATGTTGACTTTTTTTACTTTTAGCATTAAATTAGGATCGCAGAAAGAGTGATGTAATCCGTTTTGTGCTATCGATACCCACATTTTTTTATCAAAACATCCGTCTGTAAACAGTTTTGACTAAATAAACCTAAACTATTCATAGGAATTTCAACACACTTGACATTGCGTGGTCGACTTGGCTGCTGTCGCGGCCGCTCAAATTGTAAAAGGATTTTATTATCTCTGGTGCGTACTTGAGATGAAGATCTTGAAACATACAAAATTCTCAAAACTGATTCCAAAAATCTTCTCATAGAAGATAATTGCGCTTATAAAAATGGTTTGGGTGCAATTTTTATTGAAACCTTTTGGATTTTCGAAAATTACGCGTGTTTAAATTTTTGTCAGTCCTCTTACAACTACTTTGTTGTAGAACATTTATGAATGAAATCTGTCTTCAAATTTAGAAGGGAATATAAATTTGAGTCCACCTTTGCAGGTGCATGTTTGATCTGGATGTCGACAAATACTACTAAACTTTAGTCTCTTTGCAGTTCCCAGATCTTGTGACTTTGACATTTCGTATTTCAGTATCTTACATAAAGTCGACTCCGGTTATAGAACTTTAGTGACTAACATTTTTGGTTCACTATATCCGATGTGAAAATTAAGTAGAATTTCTCCACAATGACTGATTTTAATATAGATACGCGGCAAAATACATTAACAGCCCGTACTGAAAATTTCCATATCTTTGTCCTTTAAAAAAATTAATCATTTCCAATTGTTTGCTTCGCACATTTTTCATTCCTAATTTTTCTGGATCCTCGAGAGTTCGTGCTCTCGCCATGCTTGATCCTGCATTGTCTACTGACTATCGTATTACAGTCTTGGCACCCTTTAATGCCTCGTGCACTGTTGCTCGCCTCACTCTTTGAAGGCGGTTTTATTCCCCTAATAACATAAGAGATCCTTTCGGTGGCGAAAATTCGCAAGCGGCTAATTAACAATATAGCTTTTCTGCGCGGCACTGTGGGTATCGCGAGGCAGTGGCAGTCGCGCACTTCCTGTCGCCTACGTAGAATACAACGCGCCTTGACCCGCGGAGCGTAAAGTAACATCAAGCTTCAAACTGAAGTAATAGCATGCCGCCGCTGCCAGTTGTAACCCCCCCCCCCCCCCGGACACGATCTTCCATTCCGCTGTGAAACAGAGTGGCATGAGGTCATCGGTAACGTCCTCATTTCGGGTCCGCTACGTTCACCTCAGGGAAGAATTATTCGATTATGACCTTTAGCATATATTTTTTCAAGCTACCAAGTGTTGGAATTTGTGGCACTGAGGCGATATGTTCTTTTCTAGGAGGGAATTAATTTTTAGGACGTATTTCCTATAACAGGTTTACTATTAACGAGATTCAGGTTCACCAGAACCGAATCTTATGCTTATTTGTAATGTAAGTGAAACGGAACCAGTGAACCATGAACTTAAGCACACTATAATTGAGGGGGTCACTGTATCAGAGTTCATTACAACCAGAGTCGACTGTATCTAAAATTATTGCAGGTTTTGGCTGTCAAGCCAATGAAGCTTTACGGTCGCCAGGAACTAAAACGTTCCACAAAGAAACTCCATGAACTAATATCCAAAGACTCGAATTTTTGAAATCCTCTTCGTCAATCTGCCGGGATGCCTTCTGCCAATTTGGTAGAGAAAGTTGCTACAGAATAACTTTGATCCTAGACATACAGGCCGAACACTACTTCTAGATAATATAGTTAAATTTTAACAATACAATTTATTGGAATAGTTAACATTATTATTATAATTAACATTATTACATTGATTAACTTCATTCCCCAAAGAGAGCATTTAAAACTTCATAGTCGCAGAATTAATTCTCAACAGTGCAGTAGACGGATAAGCTTCTTTACATCTCAAAAATTAAAGGTTATGTCCAGGGCTCGGAATCTTATGACATGTCTTTTGATTGGTGCATTCTAAAGGTAGCTAACTTGTAAATTAATATTTATCACGACATATAGGAGTCATTCCATGTCAAATTGCAAGCTCACAAAACATCACTATTTTTTAGCGACTTGAAACCCTTGAGGTATGTGGTTGAAATGAGGTGACACGTATTTTTTTCTTTTTCTAATCCCACCCCTTTCAGAAATATTACCAATTACCATATTACTGTGAAAGTATATTGATGGTAATTGTCTACTGCTGATTGGCACGTGCTTGAGGGGTGACGCTCTAGCAGATGCTGTAGCATTTCTCAGAATCATCTCGGTGTCCCACTTTAAAACTTACTAGACTTATGTAGAACTTTTCAGAAATTAAAATGGATTTTTTTCGGATATTTAAACTGTCGAGTTTTGGGAGAAATTTTTAAAAAAATGGTCAAAAAAGTTTTCAAAATTTAATGAATCCAATATATACATCAAATGAAAGAGCATCTTTTGTTCTTTAATGTCGCAAAATGTAAAATTTGTCACAATTATAACGAGTTAAAAATGATTCACTTAAGCGATGCTAAATTTTTTTGAGAATTAATATAATCTCTGAAAAACACGTGTTTCATGTTTTTGCTTGTACTCACAGAAAAAAATTTAAAATCTGGGACATCAAGGTGAAAGATTCCTTAAATTTGTGCGATTTGACGTGGTTATCCATAGGTGATAGAAATGTAGTTATTGGGTCATTTTTTGCGAGTATCCAATTGTTAGGTCATTGTTGTGGACTTTTCCTATCGTTTTTGTCATTTTTATGCATTTTGATTCCTTTTCGTGTTTTTTTTAGTGAATGTCCATGAATTTACAAAGACTCACTAAAACAAAGTTTTTATTGTAGCATCAGTTCATGATGAAATTCACTACTGTAATGGATTGTTTTTCTAACTCGGAACATTAGACGGATCTTCGGTACTTTCTTCGACCTTTCAAAACAGACGGTTGGAAAATCGGAGCTGAGGATTACATTTCCTCCTAAAAGGAAGACTTTGTTAAACGTAATTTTATATAAATAAATTTTATTTAAAATTTAAAACTCATTGAATAAGTGAACATTTCCATACAAATTTTTGAGTATTTAATAAAAGGTCATTTCCCCCTTATTTTTACGTTTTCGGGTCATTTTCATCTTATTTTCAAGTCTTTTTTATATCTCATTTTCAAAAACATTTTAGGTCATCGGAATCAAAACCCTGCTGATGTCATATACAGGATAATCATAATGGATACTACTTTCAAAGCATGTAGTTTCAAAAACTTTTGTAGCATTACATTAGCACATTGTGCTTCTCGATATTCAGGTGACAACGTGTTTCATCAAATACGATATATTTGAGATAAACTTTCATCCATAGCAAACATGGGCAAACCGCCTTGTGCAGTCGAATCAATAAATTTTTGCTTTTCAGCTTGCAAAATATAAAATTCGCAATGTAGCTTGCAAAACACAAACTTCGAATGTCATATGAGCCAACAATTCTCATCAATGTTACTAGCACTTAATTCCCTGACTTTAAAACACATTGAATTGACTTTTAACCACGTTTTATCACAAAAATATTTTTGTGATTACTTAGTTTTTTCGAAGACGGATTAAAGTCCTAATTACAAATATTAAGTAAGTTTAAGAGAAGGATTAAAATCCTAATTACAAATATTGGCCGCACATTAAACAGCGAAGAAAAGGCAAAACGAAGGCTGGAGCGGATGCACAGTTCAGAACCAGCCCTCATGCCGATGCAATGAACTCCAAGGAAGCGCCTGCCACAATTCAATGAAACAAGCTGGAGGCGGCAGACGTAGCTTTCTTCACTAAATAAGGCGAACAGCGGGTTCTGCCAACAACCCCTGGAGACAAAGGCCCCGGAACTACCCCGAAAGAGGCTCCTGACGTCATCAAAGTTGGGCCAGCTCCTACCATCTTGTTTTCATATTTCAGTCAGCATGTGCAGTGTGAAGACCACGTTGTGTTCTGAGTTCCTCTCAATTGGTTATATCCTTTAAAGCTTTGTGACCATTTTCCTTAGATGAATATGCCTTTAAAGAGTAGTTTGCCGTTGTGTCGTGGTAATTACGTGGTCGAAATACTTGTTTTCGAAATTTCGAAATATGTTTTCGCTCAACCAGTGTTTTAAAGTATTTTTAATTGCTTTTAAAATCTTGTTGCATTATGGAAATGATTATTTCTTGTGTTGTACGCGTGTAGACTTCGTAAAATATAAGAAAGGAATGCAAATCGACGCATCCAAGCAGTTTCCTACAAAATATAACCTACTAAACTTGCATGATAATTCTATACGTCCCTTTTGTTTTGAAATTCATTTGCTCGGACAAAATGTTTAAATCATGTCATTTTTAAAAATATTTAATTCATTATTAATTTTAAGGCAATATGTGTTGTCTTCAGTTAATAACAAATATATTGCATTTGGCTTTTGTGTGCGAGTTGTATTTCTATCCACAGCATACTATTTTTTTATTTACGTCAAAAACGGTTAAAAACCGTGTGTGACGTGATATGTGGAGAAGTTAATTTGAAGTTACATTTATGTCCAGAAGCAAAACGAGGGGCCATCTCAGCATTTGCTCGAGGATCAGGGAAATTGGTCGAAAATCTGACCGAGATGGGAGTTTTCTGAATGATCATACTGAGAAGATCCCAGCGGGCGGGAAGGGAATTTTTTCAATTGAAAGCCCCAAGTGTGAACATAGTTTTGAAAACACCAATTTTGCTGATGTAATGATTTTTAAATATTTCATTATCATTTAATAAGACGTTTTTCTTAACTTTATTCTAATATTTAGTGAACATTTGACATTCAAAGGTTTGAACAATTTTAAAGATTTAAATTTTTCTTTTAATTTTCCGAAATGCTCTTGTAATTTATTTTAATTAGAAGTCTTACAAAAATGTGTTCCTGAAACATTTGGTATTTTTCTTCATTTACCACGGTTAATAAATTTGTATTCTGAATAACACACACATTCATTTAATAGTGACCCATTATTTTTAATTTGATAAAGTTAATAAATGTGAGAAAGGGAGTTGAGTTTTTCTATCTTACTACAGTGCCACTTCCACTCAAGAGGCTTGAGATTTCCTGAGTAATTTGTAGAGAATCCATAAGTACTTTCTTATCAATCATTGTAAAAGGACACTGTCGGGTTCAACTGAATAACGGTGAACCTACGTTTTTTACCTAAAATCAGAAGTAATCTAGTTCTAAAAATTTTCAATTGACATGTTTGTTGTTGAAGATTCAAAAGTATGCATCTAAAATTTATTTAGATTATTTAGCAAACTAAACATGTTTTCGTTTAATTATGGAAGGTAAATTTTACTCTGAGCTTATTAGATATGTTTAATTATAAGTGACATTTTCTTTGGTATTATACTTATGTTTCCTTGCATTGAACATGGAAAAAATTACATCCAAGCACTCGTGCGACGCAGGCAAACGCCGATGCAGCAATCGCCCTAAATCTGATGACGTCATTGGCTTGTTTCGCGACCTGCTGTAGAGGCGGTGTTGATTCTGCGCAAATGCCAACAAGATGCAATTAAAAGCATGTACAAACATAGAACCGCATAGGAGTAAGGTAGCCGTAACAGAGTAGGTGGCATCAGAGCACCTTGTTGCGGTTGTTTGTGAAGCACGTGCATGAACAGAATATTGCGCGGAACAAATGTCTCACCGGGAACTCAATCGCTAAGTTTCGATTAGTGTCTCGCCTCGTTGATGACATCGACGATACTAGTTTGCTATTTTTCTGATCGAAATGTCCATGTTACCACCTCCGTGATACTGAAAGGGAATTTTACCTTATTTCGTAGAGGAGCGTAATCAAAGCTATCTTTGTTTATACCCGGATATTGACAGGGTCCGAATCGGCGGTGAGCACAAAAGAAATTGAATATGCGGATATCTTGACGGGGTTGCGCGCCATGAAATAAAGTACATCCCATTCTCAACCCACGATTTGGGAGGTAAGGTAGTGATACTAACATGGAAAGATATTGGCATCAGCCTGCGGAGAGTTCCAGTGTTCCCGCCGATATCACCAAACTCGCCCTGCATCACACGGCAACGTCCCGAAACAATAAAGATTGAATGGAAATTGAATTAAAATTAAGTTATATATAATATTACAGCATAATATTGAGCTGTAGCGTCATTTAGTAGTTACAAAAAAAAACCGTTGATGTGCCAACTTTTGTGTAGACCGGGTACGCGGTCTTAGCACGCCTCTGCTGGCCTGTGGGGAAATACATTAGGAACCTGTCTCTAGCGACTGGCAAACAATCGTGCAAAAGCATCGTGGTGCATCTACCAGCATATTATTTAAATTATTTTCCGCATTTGTGTTGTATTGATATTTACCAAACTTTGCAAGGACACTGCGTCTAATCGTGCAGACGAGCCTGTGAGTATTTCGTATTTATTCATACACCCCTTTTTGTGCAATCGCTGTCGATTACATGTTGAATTTACATTTGTTAGTATAGATATCTCAAAGAGTACCATCTCGGTTTGCTAAGTATCTTTTACTATTTTAACTTATAAATCTCAGGCTTTAATTCCTTCCTATACTATTTATCTCAGGTTTCCTTATGTCAAAGATGTGGGTCTGAAAATTCGTACGAGGTTTCGTACGAAATTTGAAGCGTCGATGTTGTGGGAGCTGAAGCGTCGATGTTGTGGGAGCTGAAGCGTCGATGTTGTGGGAGCTGAAGCGTCGATGTTGTGGGAGCTGAAGCGTCGATGTTGTGGGAGCTGAAGCGTCGATGTTGTGGGAGCTGAAGCGTCGATGTTGTGGGAGCTGAAGCGTCGATGTTGTGGGAGCTGAAGCGTCGATGTTGTGGGAGCTGAAGCGTCGATGTTGTGGGAGCTGAAGCGTCGATGTTGTGGGAGCTGAAGCGTCGATGTTGTGGGAGCTGAAGCGTCGATGTTGTGGGAGCTGAAGCGTCGATGTTGTGGGAGCTGAAGCGTCGATGTTGTGGGAGCTGAAGCGTCGATGTTGTGGGAGCTGAAGCGTCGATGTTGTGGGAGCTGAAGCGTCGATGTTGTGGGAGCTGTAGCGTCGATGTTGTGGGAGCTGAAGCGTCGATGTTGTGGGAGCTGAAGCGTCGATGTTGTGGGAGCTGAAGCGTCGATGTTGTGGGAGCTGAAGCGTCGATGTTGTGGGAGCTGAAGCGTCGATGTTGTGGGAGCTGAAGCGTCGATGTTGTGGGAGCTGAAGCGTCGATGTTGTGGGAGCTGAAGCGTCGATGTTGTGGGAGCTGAAGCGTCGATGTTGTGGGAGCTGAAGCGTCGATGTTGTGGGAGCTGAAGCGTCGATGTTGTGGGAGCTGAAGCGTCGATGTTGTGGGAGCTGAAGCGTCGATGTTGTGGGAGCTGAAGCGTCGATGTTGTGGGAGCTGAAGCGTCGATGTTGTGGGAGCTGAAGCGTCGATGTTGTGGGAGCTGAAGCGTCGATGTTGTGGGAGCTGAAGCGTCGA
Organism: Gryllus longicercus; assembly: GCA_038098605.1. Classification (NCBI taxonomy): domain Eukaryota; kingdom Metazoa; phylum Arthropoda; class Insecta; order Orthoptera; family Gryllidae; genus Gryllus; species Gryllus longicercus. The sequence continues at coordinate 2,016,640 of JAZDUA010000129.1, read as the reverse complement.
TGTTGTGGGAGCTGAAGCGTCGATGTTGTGGGAGCTGAAGCGTCGATGTTGTGGGAGCTGAAGCGTCGATGTTGTGGGAGCTGAAGCGTCGATGTTGTGGGAGCTGAAGCGTCGATGTTGTGGGAGCTGAAGCGTCGATGTTGTGGGAGCTGAAGCGTCGATGTTGTGGGAGCTGAAGCGTCGATGTTGTGGGAGCTGAAGCGTCGATGTTGTGGGAGCTGAAGCGTCGATGTTGTGGGAGCTGAAGCGTCGATGTTGTGGGAGCTGAAGCGTCGATGTTGTGGGAGCTGAAGCGTCGATGTTGTGGGAGCTGAAGCGTCGATGTTGTGGGAGCTGAAGCGTCGATGTTGTGGGAGCTGAAGCGTCGATGTTGTGGGAGCTGAAGCGTCGATGTTGTGGGAGCTGAAGCGTCGATGTTGTGGGAGCTGAAGCGTCGATGTTGTGGGAGCTGAAGCGTCGATGTTGTGGGAGCTGAAGCGTCGATGTTGTGGGAGCTGAAGCGTCGATGTTGTGGGAGCTGAAGCGTCGATGTTGTGGGAGCTGAAGCGTCGATGTTGTGGGAGCTGAAGCGTCGATGTTGTGGGAGCTGAAGCGTCGATGTTGTGGGAGCTGAAGCGTCGATGTTGTGGGAGCTGAAGCGTCGATGTTGTGGGAGCTGAAGCGTCGATGTTGTGGGAGCTGAAGCGTCGATGTTGTGGGAGCTGAAGCGTCGATGTTGTGGGAGCTGAAGCGTCGATGTTGTGGGAGCTGAAGCGTCGATGTTTTTAGAGTGGATTAGTTACCTCTAACATTAAATTCCGCCGTATTAAAATTTAGTTTGAGAGCGTACGTGAATTCCCCGAATACGGATACGAGACGAACGGGCAGACCATACGCCCACAGCCCATTTGTTGATCATATCTCAATGTACGAAATAAATATGAAGAAAGGAAATACAAGGGCGTAGAGGTTATCTCGGGCGAAAGAGTTTGGTCGATGAATGTAGTGCAGAGCGTTCCTTTGGTTCCAAAACAGGAACTGTATTGCTATCAGTTATAATTGCGTATTTTAACTTTACCGTATTGTGGTCACAGGAATTTTTCATTCAGAAACAAAACGGAAAAGAAAAAAAACATGTTAATACATCGATGTTTCTGCAAAAACGTAGATGTTATGAAAACATCGACATCGATGTCGCATCCCTAGTGCGTGGTAGTCGGGCTATCGGTATACGCGATTGTAATCCTGCAGCAAGTAACGGGTTCCCGATGGTGCATGGAGACACGTTGAGGGTCACATGTCTGTACCTCCGCGCGGGTGGCCGCACGGCCTGTCAACGCCGCCCTCATGATGCGTCGATATTGACGTTCGTCAGCGCTCCGCAGTCGCCCCAAAGTGGGTCTGCGGATATGGGAATGGGCTACCCATCGTCGCCGCCACCGCAGCACCGACGTTGCATCACGGCCCACATAGTCAGCAATGCGCCGGAAGGACCCCCTGGCTTCGCGCAGGCTGACAATGAGACCCCGCTCAGACATGTCCAATTGCTTAAAGGATGGACTAGTGCGACGCCGTGGCATACCCAAGTCCCGACTAGACCTTATCGCAATGGACAGCGTCTTTTAAAGCCGTGAAGTAGATGGCGCGCCCGGGCCATTTCTTCACGCTCCCATAACGTCACCAGGTGTAAGTCATCCGTGAAAGGTTAATCATTGCTTCTACGACCCCCATCCCTAACGTCCCTTATCGCGTACTTAATTGCTCGTGCCCTTCCCGATGTTGCAATAATATTTTTCGAACAGCATAGGAATAAAAAGCAGCAATAAAAAAATGTCCGAACTTTACAGAAATTCTCAAACCGATCTCTCTGAACAATCTGTAATGGAGGCAGTAAAAAACGTTGTGGAAGAACTTCAAAATGGACCGCAGCAATTATCATCCTGGCGTCTGAGAATTTGCAATAAATATTTACAGTTATTATTGTGCCACAACATATTTTTCTCTTGGAGATCAACAATTTCAATATTAACATTTTCAAGATCAATCTACTTGAATACATTGGAAAATTTACAAATTACGACTTGTGGCAAAATTTCAGTAAGCGAAGAATATTTTTTCGTTCACTTTTTCAACTTTGCTTTCAAATGAAATTGACTGTCGACCTCTGTTCGTTGGCAGTTGTCTGCTTTGCTACCGTAAGTGGGAATACTAATTACTTTTTTAAAGTTCAGAGTGGTGTTTATAAACCAAAGTACTTCCCCTATTTGCTTGATTAAATTTGGACTTCTCATCTGATTTACTGCAAATTAATTATTTTTCTGCCCAATCATCTCTTGGTAGCTTGCTTTTGTCCTTTTTTTTCCAATGACACTGCGTTTTGTCGCTTCATCTAATTCTGCATTTTTCTTTTTCAGCTCTTCGCATTATTTGTCTGTTATCAAGATTGCATTTTTTTTAAATTCAAGATGTTGGTTACAGATTCTAAAATAATTGATTTTCTTAAAGCGCCTTGAGCTGGAGATTTGCATTTCTTAACTTTTTACCCGATTTCTGTTTGAAGATTCCTCAAAGGGGTTTCTGGTCTTCTTGGCAAATCACAATTAACCTTTTTTTCTTATACTTGGAGCATTCTTATTACATGGTTTTGTTTGATTTACCTGTAATTTTAATTTATTGTAAGTTAATTAGGCAATAAGTATATGCATAATTTAATTCCAGAATTAATCAGATATACAGTAAAGATAAATATTACTTACTATCAAACATTTTGTGTGTGTAATATATAATATAAATACAATACCTTTGTCTCAAATAATGCCTTCTGTATATTTCGAAGGCGCAAGGAATGAAACTTTTCAGCTCATTTTTAAGTTGCTGTTGAAAATTATCCTAAGGTATCCTATCGATGAAGTATTATATTTATTTAGAAATTGTATTAAAGATGCAAAATATTTATTAACCATATATGTTGTACTTCAATATACATAATTAAAAGAATGTTTGATAGTAATTAATATCTACATTTATAATTGATTAATTCTGAAATTAAATTATTCATAAACTTAGGTTATGTCCAATGAACCTATAATAAATTAGAATTTCAGGTAAATTAAACAAAACAAGGTAAAAAGAATGCTCCAAGTACAAGCAAATAGGTTAATCGTGATTTTGAGCGAGACGTTAAGAAATGTAAATCTCCAGTTCAAGACGCTTTAAGAAAATCAATTGTCATTTTAGAATCTGAAAGAAGAATGGTTTAGAATTTGGAAGTAATAAAAAATAATTTAAATTCAATAAAATAACAAAAATATCCTTTTTTCTCAAGACATTGGTATTTGATAATAAAGTCTGTATTAACATTACGACGTTACGCGTGTGGTTACACGCATCATCAGGTATTTACATTTTCATCTGAAAGTAAAAATGACACTGTTTTGAATACAAATTTTAGACTACAAAAAACCGATTGCGAATCTTTAAAGTAAAGAGATTAAGTGAAAAAATAAGTAATAAGTACAACATAAATTAGTTGGCAGAGAACTTACCAAAACATTAAATAAGCACATCGTATAATATGTAAATACGTATCGTTCATATGTAAACACATATGAAAATATTTTTATGTAAAGTTTTTTAAACATCTCATAATATAAAACGGACAAAGTTCCCTTTATAAGAGAAAACATCCTCACAGTACGGAGAGGCAAGTCTGGGCAGAAAGGGAGCCAACCAACGTAAAAAACAGACATTTTGAATATTAACGAAAGCTACTAGCTTTCGTTAAAAAGCTAGAAGTTTGAGGGAGAATGAATCGATCTAAACATAAGAATACAATAAAATTGTAAACCAAAACGTATTTTTTAATTTAGAAAGAACATTGTCATGTTAGTAAAATGATTATATTCTAACGTGGAATTATTGGTCTCGTGAGTTTTTATATGGAAAGACTCAGAGAGTAATTATAAAATATATAATATTATAAAATATTATATGTTCTTTAATATTTTCTAGGTTCGTTATCCAAAATGGCAGAACTGTCAAAATTAAAAGACTGAGTAAATTCCAGGCGATGTCGAGAAATAGAATTCAATTTTTGTCAGTCTCCTTAATGTTATTAACTAGATATTTTATCCTTTGCTTAAGAGAATGTTTTGTTTGTCCTACATAAAGACAGAACAGTCACGTCAGATGTGGTTTAAGAGTCAACTTTTTCCTCAATTTGATCTCACATTCTTTGCCAGAAACTCCTTTGCAAAGGTAAATATTAATTTTAGGGACAAAAGGTAGGGTGATAGTGACTTTGACTGGTAGAAGTTAGTGTTGTTCTACCAGTAGAACATTTTGTTAGTGCCGAACATGTTCTCGTTTGTTCAACACTTCGTTTGCTTTAGCACTATTATTCTCCGAGGCAAAACAAATGTAGAGCTTTGTGACAAGCTAAATTTGTTAAAATTGCATACATTTCAAGCACTAATTACTCGAAATCTGTTTCAAAAAAATTGTATATGACCTTTTCTAAAGAACTGATTTTTACAACACTTTGTCTAAGGCTTAAACTTAAATTTTGTAGTTTTAAAATAACTTTTTGCGATTTTTGAAAATACGGCGAGTTTGCCAAAAGCGAGACAAGCACCGTATGTTACCGTCCCTTCATATATTTGAGAAAAGTTAAAGAAAATATTGGGGGCAGTTTTTGAGAAGTGTTTAAAAAAATTCCTTATATTTCGCGTAGAATTATAAGAAAACTACTCATGTTTTCGAAAAATTGAACTTGACCTAATTTCAAGAGGTCTCTAAAGAACAGATTTCATTAAGGGGAAAAAAACTATCTTGAGTGTAGTTGTAGAAAGGTGCCTTTTGCAATTTTCGAAAAAATAGGTATTTCAACGAACATAAGACCTGCACCATTCTCTTAAGCGCCTTTTACGCTATCAGTGTACGAAGTTTTTAATCAAAAAAGGTTCATCTGGTGGTGCTTGGTACGAGGATACCATTCTCACACGCTTTGCAATCAGTCACCGCCACTTCTCCCAGGGAGATCATCTCCGCAGTGCCGGAGGTTTCGAACTAACACCTTACCGTACAGCAGGGACTCCTGCACTGCGGGAAGGTAAGACGACTAGCGAAGTTGTAGCCTTGCCGCCTCTGTAGAAGAGATGCATGGTAACTACGAATCATCTCCGCAAACATTCTTGGTGTCTACGGAAAAGTAAATTTATAACAATCTGATAACAGAATCAGGATTAACATAGGTTTCATTTCTATTTTCAGTGTTCTCCTGGCATTCCCTCCCAGATTTTCCGTTTTACCACTAGTGATGGTTATGCTTTTTTGGTGGTCTTTATGCATGTAACTTGCATTTTAAAAATATTACAGCTGACCACCGTCACAGTTCATATACTTGTGTGTATGTCCTGGAGATAATTTAACGGGCACAAATGACTATAATGTGTGTGCGCGTTTTAACATCTAATCATTGTTGCCTCGCTCGACAGGACGCCTGGGGTACATTCCCCGCGCGCGTCCCACCCGCCGTTGCTCTGTTCACCTCTGCATTGAAATTTAATTTAATTGATATATTAATATTTGGAAAATTATTTTGGTGTTTTTCCTATTGGTTGATGGATTCTGCCTGTAATTTCCTTCCTTTCATGTAATTTTTACCTGAGAAAATGGATATTTGAATCAGTTGTATATTGTTTAATTGATCAGGATCTCATATTAATTCTGTTTTCTCGTTAATAGGATGTTACAGATACAAAAGGCAATGAATTTGAAGAATTTTGTCTAAAGCGAGAATTACTTATGGGAATCTTCGAAAAGGGTTGGGAAAAGCCCTCTCCCATTCAAGAAGCTAGTATTCCAATTGCCATGTCTGGCAAAGACATTCTTGCACGGGCCAAGAATGGGACTGGCAAAACTGGTGCATATTCCATACCTGTGTTGGAGCAGGTAGATTCTAAGAAGGACTGCATCCAAGGTATTTATAAACGATATTTGTAAATATTTTAAATGTGTTAAAAGTTCACAAAAATTTGCTCAAGTAGGACATTTAATTAAATTATTGGGAGTGGATAATGTTTAATTACTTAGGCTTTGAGGTTCCTTCAGCGACTCACAACGCGCTGACCCAAACACGATTAGATGCGGGGAAAGATGCTGAGCCACTTAAGAGGAAAAAGTGCAGCGCAATAGCCACGACAGCGCGCAGACACTGAGGATTGACAACCCGTGGGCGAAAGATCAATTGTTGTGCTGACTTTACAGAGGTCATTCCTTGACCTCTGTAAAGTCAGCACAGCAAAGTTGTGGAAATTACTCTAACTCTTATCAATTATTTATTTCTTACGAAAAAATCGTCGTTCTAAATGTAATACTGGAAAATGGGATATTTTCCTGCCTTGATCATGTTAACTCAAATTCTAAGAAAACCAACAAATTAGAGGTAAATGGAAACAATAATTACAAGGAAATGGTTGCTCTTTAACTTATATAAGAAAAGCGATATTTTGTTAACTCGTTATTAACTTAGCCCAGCAATTCATAAAAACTAAAACAAATTACCGATGTAAATAAGTAATTGCATGGGAAATTTTCGCTTTCGTATTAATTATATGCAGAAAAAATGAAATTAGTGGCTCCAAAAATTAAGTCAAGGAATGTGACAATTCATATTCATTGGCTACTTCTCAACATAGTCACCACCACTGATGCATTTATCGTAACGATGAACCATCGTTTGTATGCCCTAGTCATAGGAGTCCGCCGCCAATGTAAAGAGCTACGAAGTCACTTCTGTCTGCACATTAGCGTCGTTGTGGGAGCGTTTTCCAACCAGAATACGAAGACAATGAGACGGAAGATAAAGTCACTTGATGTTAGGGGCTGTAGAATGGATGGTAGAACTTTCATCGAAACTGATTCAACACAATTTCGTGTGAGGTTGGCTGTATGGGATCTTGCATTGTCTTGCACAAGAGTAATTCAGAGGCATGTCAACATCCCAGGTTTCTTGTTCTGGATTGCTCACCTCAGATTTTTCAATGTTTGACAATACCGAGCAGTTGCGGACTCCCCGCGCCAAGAAGTCGCATAGGACAACACGTACCCAGAAAACAGTGCTTATGATTTTTTTTTCACAGGCAGTGCTTGAATTTGGTCTTGACAGGTGAACCACTATCCCGCCAATGCATGGATTGTAGGAATGTCAATGCTGCGGCCGGACGTTTGCTTTTGTGTTCATTTGTCTGTTGACTTGGCACGAATCTTGTACACATGAAAACCAAGCCACCGAGAGACAATTTCGTGCAACAGCGAGCGAGACATCTGGGGTAATTGACTAGAGTTCAGAAAATGTGACAAGCCGTTTCCGCAAAATTGCTTGTCGCACATTTTCCATCAGTTTTGGTGCCGCCAACGACTGTCGGCTTCAACGGTCTTGGTCGTGAATCGTTAGCTCGTCCAGCAAATTGCCTACACCATCGTCTAACCATACTATCGCTCATAATGTCGGGTCTATATACGTGGTACAATTGACATTGGATCTCTGGCGGAGATTCGATTTTTGCACGCTCAGAAGCAATGGCTGCACGAACCTCGCAGTTATAAGACAATACCACAGCAGCTATTTTTATCGTAGCACTGTGCGGTCACCACTCCCGTTACGAGACTAAACTGCACTTCATTAGCCCCACATACCTCCTCTGTGTTCCTGCTCGTATTCCTATCCCACGACTCTTGTCTCTGGTCGCGATCGGATCTTCCACTTGTCTTGGGGAGAGCAAAATGCGGAATCAGGAACGTATACAAAGACAGCCGAGCGGAGTCTAGCCATCAGAGAGCTTGTGTTCTCCCGAGAAAAGTAATTTACATTCGTTTGGAGTTTGAATCAGAAGTTTTCCGGCGGAATTGTGAAGTTTCGCTACGTGTCCAAGCTGAGGACAAGGCTCAGGCCTTCGGCCCTCGCGTTAACATAAAACATTCTTGAGTCTATTCAACTCATAATTACCAACACATTTTATGCGAATACTCACCTTTAAAATTATTTTTCTTGTATATGTTCTTTATTTTGCAGGAAAGTTTACATTTTCTTTCCCCCTATTTGGCCCACTAGTTTTTTTCTATACTCTCATAAATCCCCTCAAGATCCGTTCTGTGAGTTTTCTGGGAGTCCGGTCGGCTCGCGGGCCTGCTTGGCTATCTTCGTTTACATCGTGCCTCCGCATTGCATCTCGTACAAAGAAAATTGTCGCTTTTTCGTTTTAATTTGTTCATGAATATCTAAAAAAACTAAAGGTAAAATGATTAGTAAAAACTAAATGTAAAATGATTGAAACATCGCGTTTTCAACGCATAACATATTCCTACTAAAAATATGGTTACAAAATGTCATCCACCTTCCAAAAATTATACAAAATAAGTCAAGTACATTGCATACACAAAGTACACAGAATAAAACTAAGTACCGTATTTTAATTGTCTGATAACGACTTACCGGATTTGGGGCAAATGTTTATTTTACACTTTTTGAAGTAAGACTTGAAAATAATCACCTATACATTGCATGATTTTTCGATATTGCAGAAACTATTCCATTCTCTTCTAGGATTAGGTTCTTGAACCTGTTCCGGTGCCCATTTTGCTCGAGGTCTTTCAATATCTTTCTCCTTTTGGTCGATACTGCATTGCCAAAGCTCAAAGTCTGCTACTTGGCATTCTTCTTAGATGTTTACGCCATTTTCTGTCATATTTTACCATCTGGTCAAGTAATGGCCCTTTAACGTTCCTTCCGTACATCAATATTCCTATTTTTAATCGAATGTTGAATATCTAAAGTAACTCCATTTAGTACTTTAGATTTGTCTCTTGTCATTGCACTAGCTTCATTTCCTTAGATTTGTCTTTTTGTCATTACACTAGCTTCATTTCAATGTTATTAGTAACACAAAAGTTCATTGTGTTACGCATTCAGGATTCTTTCCATCAGCCTTCATGAAGTTCGTTGCGTGTATTTTTGCAAAATGCATTTCCGCCTGAAATATGGCATATTCTGGGAAAGCTCATTCTGTACTACCCAGACCTTTAGATTGCAAAAGAAAATTATTCTAACAATGAAAAAATGTCATTCACGTGATCCCTGCAAGCGTCTTTTCATTAAGCTTGGAATCTTACCATTGCTGTGCCTATTTATTTACTAATCTGTTATTTTTGTCAAAACTGACTTGGGAATATATTTTCATGCAATACTGATATTTATAATTACAACACATGTCGTAGAAATCACGTTCATCAAGTATATGTATGAACAGCTCACTACCAGCAACCCACATACAATACATGCACGTTACTTCACAACACATTGCCGGACGACATTAAACAATTAAAGTCCGTACACAAATTTGAGTAAAAAGTAAAATCTTTCCTGCTGCATAACTATATAGCTTCTGCAGTATATAATGCATTAATTTACATTTGTATTGTAGAATTTCAAAAAAAGACTTCATGTACCCGTAACAAGTAATATACTTAAGCTTCCGGGTCAATGACCACCCCCCACCCCCCATCTCGATCAGTTTTCTTTTCAGATTCCCTGATCCATTGAGCAAATACTGAGATGGGCCCGTGTTTTGCTTCTAGACGTCAACGTAGCTTCACTATGCGCACATTTTGTTGAACTTGCCTTTTGCTTGTAGTGGTAATTGTAGAGCTGGGGGTGAATTGCTGTTTTGTTGGCAATACAGAGGAATCAAATATGGAGTTCGTTTGCCAATGCAAATAAGTTTTCTATAACTCGGGAATGAAAATATCTAATTTCTACAAATGTTGCTTATCTCACGCTTTTTTTCAATTTAATTATTATTTAAATTCTTATTCATCTTTCAACTATTTATAGTTGAAATGTTTCTAAGGGAAGAGAAGAAAACATTGGCAGTTGATTTTCTCCCCCATGTGTCACAAAGTTTCTAATGTTCTTTGACGAAATAAACCAAATTAAATCGAAGAGAGAGTATTGTACTCGTATTAGTTTTTCTTTCTTTTTGTAGAAGTATAACTTTCACAGATTGTATGAGGTCACTTGTTTGATAGACATATCTAATTTTTGGATGTCAATTTTTATTTAAATCAATATAAAAAATTAAATATATCCAATTTATTAAAAAATGTATAATACATTATCAACTTTCATAATCGCGACGTTTCGGAAATAATTATTTCTATCTTCAAGCTGCAATTGAAATTATAAAAACGATAATAATATACATTACATCTTGAAACTAGTGGTGCTACAACAGCACATACTTTCTCGCGTTATTGGAAACTGCTACGTAATATTCTCCGCGCGAATTTTTTGTAATGTTCTTGGAACCTAGAATCAGTGTTTCTTCTTCTAGGCTATTCTCGTGTTGTCCAATTGTGGCGTCTTTGCCGGGGCAAATAATTACAGACGTGAACGGCTTGTAAATATTTAGTATTTATTAGAATAAAGATACTCCGACACCATAACACTATATACAATATTTACAATTAAAGTTAACCGTTACAAGAAGGAACTTTCCCTGGTTACCACCACCGCTGGCCCGATAATTAATTACCATCCCCGGTGTGATGCACCAGTACCTTACGCGAGCATACATGCGAGTATGCCGCACCTGCCGTCACGACGTAGCACGCCGGCTTCGATTCCCCGCCTCGGTAGCCTATGCATTACAATGCAACGCCGCGCACAACCCTCACGACGCCCTACCGACGCGCTCAAACCTGAAGAATCAGAAGAATAGAAGAAAGCTCTAAGGTCGGATTCCGCTTTTATACCCTCTGGGCAGGCTGACAGAAGCGCGTCACCCGCAGTGTCTGCCGACGCTTTCCCGCCGGCTTCGGGGTTTCCAAACCTGCACCCACGACGCGGCACTCCTTCCAAAGCCTTTGTGCGGCCCGACGTCACTTCCGCCAGCGCTGTCCACATGGCTGATATAGTACGTTTGTGCTGGCGACAGATGTGACGCCACAAACTCCTCTATACCCCCCCGGGAATTTTCGTCGCAGTTGCAATCAACACAGAAGGAAAATTCCACTAGTGTGAACATCCTAGGCCGATCGGCTCACATTATATACAACAACTGCGCCTGACTTGGCTAATACACAGATAAAGAAAACAAACAGAGAAGGCCCTACTAACCTACCCCATTGACATATTTTTACTCTCACATTGTACATTGTACTTGAAATATTAAAGATCTTGCCGTACGGTCGGTCCCTCTTATGCATTGTTAAGATTTTTCAGCCTGGTGTGGTAACCTCAAATAACCATAGTATGTTCCTTTTCCTTTTACAACCAAATTCTTGAATTAAATTAATTTTGTACAATACACCCACTACCAAAATGACACATACAATATCACCAATATAGCCACAAACATTACATCAATAAACATTCAAAATCAGATACAGTTCTATACACACAAACTGACACACTGAATTACAAAACCCTATACAGTGATAATTGCACAAAAAAAACAATAAACTAACTTTTACCCTGTGTTACATTTAAAACCACATACAGTGATACACTTAAAATGAAACAAATAAACAATTTTTACATCTCTCTCTTGAAGGATTGTACAAAGTTTTCTTCTTGCCAGAATGAATATAAATGAATACAAAAGTTCATGATATTTGCTGGAAACTATTCTTTCGTAGGTTTCTTGGGAAAAGTTTACTCAATCTTGACACAACACAACAAACATCACATTCACCTATACATCATTCTTCTTGCACTATTTGTTTTGCACTGTGTTCCAGTGTTTTCGGCGCACACGTATCGGCATTGCCGGGTGCAGTGTGCCCCTCTGCAACTTCGGACACTGTCTGGCGCTCATTTTCAAACACCCTACTGAGAATGTCAGCATTTACGTTTAATATCCCTTTCCTATGGCTTATGATGTTGTAATGCTGAATCGCCAGAGACCACCTAAGCAATCGAGGATTATTCCCAGCATTCTGTTGTAACCAGACTAACGGGTTATGATCCGTTTCTATCTTTAGCAAAACATTACCGTCTAAATAGTAACGCAACTTCCCTAAACCCCAAATTAAAGCAGCACACTCTTTCTCCGTGGTGCTCCATTTTAATTCCCCGTCTGAGAATTTTTTACTGAGAAAAAGAATCGGATTTTCATTCCCTTCCTGATCTAACTGTGATAACACAATGGCTGCTCCCCTAAGTGCCGCATCACATTGCAGTAAAAATGGCTTACTAAAATCAGGTGCATGTGTGACTGCCCCCTGACACAGTGCGTCGCGAAGCTGTATAAACGAGTTTTCGCACTCTTCCGACCACCGGATTTTGCCTTGCCTATGTGTTCCCCTCAATAGATCAGTGAGCGCAGCTGATTTCTTCGAGAAATTTCTGATGAACCGTTTATAATACGATATCAGACTTATAAATTTACGGATTTCCTTTTTTGTCGTAGGCCGTGGATATTCCTTTATTACTTGCACTTTGGCTTCATTTTGTCTCATCAGACCACTGCCAATCTCGTATCCTAAGAACGTAACCAATTTCCTAGCGAACTTACATTTCGCCGGTTGCACGCGTAAATTGGCCTCACGTAACTTTTGGAATACTATTCTGAGATGTTTGCAGTGATCATCCCAGTTGTCGCTAAAGATTGCAATGTCGTCCATATATGGGACGGCGAACTCCGCGCAATCTTTCAGTAATGCCTCCATAAGCTTGCTGCAAACATATGGTGCATTTTTGATGCCGAAAGGCATCCTGAGGGGTTTATAAGACCCGAATTTTGTCGTAAAGGTGGCATACCGTTGAGCGCGCTCGCTCATTTGGATCTGCCAAAATCCTTTACATAAGTCCGTTGTGGTTATGATTTTGGCCCTCGCAACTGTTTCAATACGCTCGGCTAAACTCGGAAGCGGAAAATATTCAGTACGAATAACCTGATTTAACTTGCGGTAGTCAATACATGGCCTGGGTTTTTTTCCGGGTGCTTCCACCAAAATCATGGGGGATGTGAAATCAGAATCTGAAGGCTCGATGATACCATCCCTTAGCATTTTCGTGATTTCATCCTGGAGGATTTTAGTTTGGCGATGAGACGTGCGATACGGAGCGCTCCTCACCCTTGCATTTTCGTCCAGCAATTCAATGTCCATCTGAACGTTCTTAGTGAGCCCTGGCCTATCAGAAAAGATGTCCCTAAACTCAATTACAAGCTCTCTCAGCCTTTCACTTCCTTCCGGCTCCATTTCTGTGCCTGCGAGCATTGCCTCTACATCAAATTCCTCCGGTTCTAATTTTAAGGCGTATTTCTCTATTCCGTCCTCCATAATTTCACCTATTTGTTCTTGATTGACAATAAAGTTAACATACTCTGTCCTTTGTACGTATGCTTTGATCATATTGACATGATATACCTTGCCTGTACTTTTGTTCGGCATTTGAATGACGTAATTCGTGTCAGACACCTTCTCTACAATCTCTCCCGGTCCTATCCATTGCACAGATAATTTACGCACGTTGTTCGGAGCAAACACTAATACTTTGTCTCCTACATTAAATGTACGTATCACTGCTTTATCATACCAGGTTTTTCTTTTCACCTGAAGTGCCGATAGTTTTTCATGAGCTGAGTCTCTAATTACTTTCAATCTATTTGCAAGACGAAATATATACTCCGTTACTTCACTACTTTCCGGCTCTATTCCAGAGAGATTCTCGTAAAGCAACGTAATAGGAGTCCTTAAATTTCTACCGAATACTAATTCTGCGGGCGAGAATCCAAAACTTTCATGAAAACTTGTTCTTAAAGCGAACAATATGGCCGGGATCTGTTTTTCCCAGTCAGTTCCAGCTTCAAGACACAGAACTTTAAACAGCCTATTTATTGTACTATGTACACGCTCAACCGGATTGGTCTGCGGATGATAAACTGAACTATGGATCAATTTAATTCCGAATTTATTTGCGAATTCTGCCATCAGCGTGCTTCTGAAGCACGGGCCTTGGTCCGTTCGAATTTCCCGTGGGAAACCGGTTCTGCTGAACAACTGCAAAAGCGCATCAATTACAGCAGGAGTTTGAAGATCTGGAATCGGTATTGCTTCGGGGTACCTCGACGCAACACAAATAGCAGTAAGGACGTGGACATTTCCGGTACTGCTTCTCTGAAACGGGCCTATCGTATCTAAATTCAATCGCGAAAAGACCTCTCTTATAGTGGGGACCAACACTAAAGGTGCCTTCTTCCGATCACCACTATGACCTACGCGCTGGCAGCTGTCGCATGAACGCACAAATTGCTCCATCTCTTTAAAACAATTTGGCCAGAAGAAGTGCTTAGACAAATTGTTCTTCGATTTAGCTATTCCTAGATGAGCACTGACAACTTCATGACAAATCCTTAATATAGGCCCACGAAATTTACCGGGCACAACTAACATTTCATAAATGTCGCCCTTTTTGCTCTTTCATTTCTTAAATAATGAATTCCTAACAAAATGTATCTCTTTCCGATTCTGCTTTTACATCCTTATACTTTTCAAACAAAGTATTTACACCCTCATCTCCCTTCTGCGCCGCGCTGAATTGTTCCGTATTTACTTTTTAACATTTCAGCGATCGGCACAGCCAATTCTAATTCTTCTCCGTCTGCTAATAGACAGATTTCCGGGAATTCCTCCGACGGCTCATGCTCGTCTTCGCCCGGCTTTGCTGTGGGGTCGCCCTCCGCCTCCGGCAATTTTACCTGCGGGTCCCCCGTATCCTTTGCTTTTGTTCTGCTTTCCGCCGCAGCCTTACTGCGCGTCATAACCATGTTCACCGTTTGTTCTTGTACTAAGCCCTGTTTATTATCTTGCAGAAGTTGATACGTTCTGTTACTCAAAAGATAATAGTTAAGTTGGTTTTCCTTCGGCACTATAGCGGCCCTAGTGATTACACTACCTAATTCTGAATTTAGGCGAATTTCCGCCACCGGCAAATTAATGGCAGTTGAATGAAGCGGCTGTTTGATCCAGACCGATTCGCCCGTATAATCACGATCTGTGACTAGATTCGCGGATACAAGATCAAATGACGCGCCCGTGTCTCTCAAGATCTCAGTCGGCTGCTCATTCACGGTCCCTGCCACAATGTGCTGCCTCAAGAATTCCCTTGCCTCGGGTTCACACACGTGATTTATTTGATTGCCCTGTTTCCGCGGACAGTTCTTAATCCAGTGCGTTGTCGACTGACATTCATAACACTTGTGGACATAAGGTGCCTCGAATTCTTTCTTCGCGCTATGTTTCTCTACCCCATTCGTACTTCCTGCCGGCTTGGGTGCCACGTGAGGAGCAACAGGTGCCCTGTTGTTTCCGTGTTCTTTCCGGAATGTTCTTTCCGGCCGGAAAGATGGTAACTGTGGCTTCTTCCACCCTTGCCGCGCATTCTCGTACGCATCAAGTCTTTTCGCGAACTCGAGCGGATTCGCAAATTCGGCCCATTTATCCACAAAGTGTTCCCGCATATCCCCTGGAACTTTATGCTTCATTTGATCGGCCACGATCAAATTCAATAAACCCTCGAATGTGTTTATTTTAAGTCCCGCTACCCATTCTCTGGCATAGTTTAGCAATTCCCTCGCGAATATGCTCCAGATCGCTCCGTTTTTGCTATGTTTCCTAACCAACTGCCGGAATTTCTCGGCATCAAACCTGTACAATTCTAACAATTTCGATTTCAACTCCGCATAATCTAACGCTTCTTCTTGTTCATCTAAAGTAAGCCATGTGTTAACATTATGCGGAAGTAATCCTATTAAATTCACAACCCAATCTTCTTCGCAGATTTTCAATTGCCTGCACTGGCTTTCAAACGCGCTCAGATAAGAAGTGATGTCGTCCTGCTCTCCATTAAATCTACCAATTATTTGTCCTATTCTAATATAATCCCTAGCGTGTTCCGAACGCGCTTCCGAACGATTCTCAGAATTTGTTTCGCCCGTCTGGGCATTTTGCACTCGCGCCAATACTAACTGATATTCCCTTTCTTCTAATATTCTCCTATCCTCCTCTTCTACCTTCTTATCTCTTTCGTGCTGTTGCCCCAATTCCTCCTTTAATTCAACGGAATAATCCTCATGCTCTACTATTAATTTCTTTAAAGTCGGATTTGTTTCCGATCCTATTCCTAAATCCCTGGCGATTCGGATCATTCCCTCCTTTCGAAATCTCAGTAAATGCGCCATTGCTTTCGAACAGTGCCTTACGCGTTGCAAAAGAACACACTTACCCTTAGCTTCCACTGCTTGCACGTCCGTGGCTGCTTATGCGTGCACGTTCGGCGCTGACGGATGTCGTGATGAGATGGATGGATTGGCTGCAACTCGTCCTTCCTTCCTTCCTTCCCGTCCTTCTGCTTGAAGTTTCGCCCCGCCGGTGTACTCGCACGTTTTCGTTCGCGTTTTACTTTATTTCGCGCACTATGAATATTTTACGTCGAAACTGTTCCCTGGCTGAGCCTTGCTCGCTCGCCCACTATTTAATCTTTCTCCGGCGGATACCTGCGGCCAAATTTACTTTCACTTCCGCGCGCACAGTTCGCTGTTCTGGGTGACTGTCCCGCTGGTACAAAGCGCCCTACCTGTTGGGTGTTTTGTTCGTTTCTATAGCTGTTGCTACAATACCGACCGAACCTTGAACGTGAACCGCAGAATTCTATCCCTTCTACGCTCACTAATTACCCATGGACGGATGAAGCCCCTTACTGGCGTAATTATTCTACCTGCCGTTCCTGGCGTGCTTCCGTGTGATGCTGCCTACCCCAGACAAACACCGCACATACACAACTGCGTGGTCGTTTACTAACCATAAACTGCGTGCTTGAACCGCTACATACACTACACTTGGGTGGTAGTTCCTGAACCGCTGCCTACACTATAACTACGTGGGAGTTCTTGAACTGCTGCCACCATTCTACACCTACGTGGTAGTTCGTGATCCGCTGCATACACTACACTTGCGTGGTAGTTCCTAAACCGCTACTTACACTACACGTGCGTGGTAGTTCGTTAACCGCTGCCACCATTCTACGTGCGTGGTAGTTCGCAAATTCGGCCCATTTATCCACCGCTGCCACCATTCTATCCCTCCTACGTCTGTGGCATCTTTGCCGGGGCAAATAATTACAGACGTGAACGGCTTGTAAATATTTAGTATTTATTAGAATAAAGATACTCCGACACCATAACACTATATACAATATTTACAATTAAAGTTAACCGTTACAAGAAGGAACTTTCCCTGGTTACCACCACCGCTGGCCCGATAATTAATTACCATCCCCGGTGTGATACACCAGTACCTTACGCGAGCATACATGCGAGTATGCCGCACCTGCCGTCACGACGTAGCACGCCGGCTTCGATTCCCCGCCTCGGTAGCCTATGCATTACAATGCAACGCCGCGCACAACCCTCACGACGCCCTACCGACGCGCTCAAACCTGAAGAATCAGAAGAATAGAAGAAAGCTCTAAGGTCGGATTCCGCTTTTATACCCTCTGGGCAGGCTGACGGAAGCGCGTCACCCGCAGTGTCTGCCGACGCTTCCCGCCGGCTTCGGGGTTTTCAAACCTGCACCCACGACACGGCACTCCTTCCAAAGCCTTTGTGCGGCCCGACGTCACTTCCGCCAGCGCTGTCCACATGGCTGATATAGTACGTTTGTGCTGGCGACAGATGTGACGCCACACAATGATTTTTTTCCAACTCGGCTGTCCAATTCACAAATGTGGTATGGGTACTTGGTGTAACCCTGTTGTTGTCGTAACAACATGCACAAAACCTTTAAATCACTGCAATCGCCCATTTATAATCTTCATAATTTACCTTTTCGAGTTGCAATTTAAGATTGTCATAAATCTTCTTAAGATAGACAGAATGTGCGACTGATACAGATGCTAAAGTGTTACCAATCTGTAGCAACACACCTTTTTAAAATTCATTTGCTTGAATCAATCTGTTTTATACTCTCCTCCTGACTTACGAGGTTTGGAATGTGAGTAAAATTTACTAAGATTTCCACATTAAGAAAATGTACTAAGTCATTCTCTCTACGTCTGTACTGTAACATAAGATTCTGGGGCTAGACGAGCGTTTTCTTTCAGTGGTGAAGCTAAAATTTCAGATGCATCTGTCGATAGATTTAAATCTGATCAAATCGTTCAGTTCTGTTTGTGTGAAAGGTTTTGGTTTGCATGTGGTGCTTGTCCAATCAAATTCTTCAGCTGACTCATCTGGCGTTGAACTTGAATCAGAATGCAGTATTTCAAGGTTCGAAGGAGGTTCTGGTTTAGGAACGTGAGTGCCATGTAGTACAGGCCTTCTAGCTGACTCCAAATTATGATAAACCATTCTGTGTCTGTTCTTTGTATTGAATTATTTTACTTAGCAGATATAAAAATAACAATCGTTTAGATGGTTCTTTGACTCGCATCACACCATAGGAACTCCAAAACTCAGTGTCTTCCTCTTCCCCTTAGACTTATTTCTTAACTCTGCAACACAAACACTGCACACTTTTAAAGGCTCATCCTGATACCCCTGTTGCATTCCAAAGCAAGCGTTATAAACACTTCTAACAAATGAAGTTATATTCTGTCTGTATTTTGCAATCATAAAACGTCCACAAATATAACAAAATGTTTTTGGTCATTCACTTTTTCTTTGCGTGGTTATAGCATAACAAATATTTAACCAAACGAACTAGTTCTTCAAAATACTGCTTGAGATGCATTTGAATATCATGGTCAACACTGGTTGATTTAACTTTTGCACAGTGTCTGCTATTAGAAGCATGGAGCTATGTATACATGTATTCATAGGTCTATGAATATAATACTGTAACATGCTGTAATCTGACTGTGTTCTGTTACAAAACCATGCAAAATGAACTTGCATAATAAACTGATTATTGCTAATTTGTGTTTCTAACTCATTGAAGATAATGTGTATATTTTCAATATCTTTTTGATCACTATTACTGAAATTATTAAAAATTGTGATATGATAGAACAAAAGTAAGGACATTATTGGATTCAGGTGAGCAACTTACCAATAAAACAAGTGGCAAAATCAAAAAAGGAAAATCCATGTTGACCTGTGTTATCCAAACCAGGCGAATATTTACTTTTTTGTTTATTGACTTGGTACCTTATGGAGGGAAATATGAAAAGACAGTCGAGTTAACATGTGATTAATTAGTAAACAAGTAAATCTGAATGATTAAAATTTGGTAAAAAATAAAATCTTCTATGTACCATGGTCGTTAACTGGCTCTAATGATAACAAAATGCCCAAAGGCCTTTAGTCCTTATAACGCTCTTGTGCATAAATAACTATTAGATAAGGTCAGTTAGAATATTTCAAAAATGAGTAGTTTTCATGTAATTTTTGCTTTAATAAAGACAATTATTAGCTTGTATGAATCATGTTCACAGTTCTCAATATCGCAGGTCTCAAAGAGACTCCCTAAATATCTAGAAAAATTCAATATCGTCAAGCCACTTTGTATTCCCAGATGCAATTATCCCATCCCAACCTGGCAGAATATTAATATCACAACTAATTTCGACCTTGCAAAAACTTCAATAAACATCACTGAACCTGTTGATAGGATACAAGAAAGAATACTGACACGACAAGAATGTAACAACTATTACCAAGTCTACAAAAACGGGTCTAATAATGCTGGAATTGCAGGCTGTGCTATATTATAGTCATCGTTAATAAAATTTACTCACCGCCTCTCGGATTACTTCTCCTATGCCACCTGTGAAGTGTGGGCAGTCCTTCAAGCCATTATATTCAACTTTAAGACTCCAAAAGATACACCCATTGCAATTTTTCAGACTCACGATCAACTCTGAAAGACATTGAGTACAAATTCACTTCCAATCCAATTATCCAAAATATTCAGGAGATTCTAGAAAAGCAAAAAAAGATATATGGGACCCAAATAGAAATAATATGAATTCCTTAAATGAGAAGGCTGATGTAACTGGCCATGTCATTTACCTGCCTGACAACCAAATTCAAGTCCCTTTCCAAGACTTTAAAAAGGTTGTAAAAGACTCCTGCCTCGGTTATTGAGACTAACTGGAAATTGAATGTTTCCAAACTCCATTTAGTGAGACAATCCAGTCTTCACTTAACTCTCCCTGGAAAACATTTTAAGAGAACATATCAGGTTGTAATCACTAGACTCAGGATAGGTCATTTCAATTACAATTTGTGCCATCTATTTAACCCTACAATTTTTCACCCCTCGGTTCCATAGACGGGTGTGCTAAAATAATAAAATTCTTACCAACAATAAATCTGTACAGCCTCATATAACTGAATAATGTATTAGAAGTGTCGTTAGATTAAACCTTACATATTGTAAAACTGTGATTAACTGTAACATTGTCATAATGGTAACTATGATATTTGTATATACAATTGTATGAAGACAGGGATCGCTGATGACACCGTTATAAAATGTTATGTACGGCGTACTCTAATATTTTCGAAATTAAAAAAGAATTTAAATTTCAAAATTAGAATGTTGATGATTATTTAAAACTAAATCATGAAATATCAATTAAATCTCAGAATTTATGAAAATTGCAAATGCTAAAGTTAACTTGTTTTTAAACCGTCCAGAAGTTTGAGTTTAGCTGTGAGGCTGGTAGTTTAGGGGTAACAAATGGCGTGCTAACTCAGAACCAGTGTTCAAATCCCAGCGTGGAGAAAAAATTGTTGCGGGCTGGAAACGCTTCTGCAGATTCACCTAGGATTATAATATTATGTAATCATTACAAATAGTGTGATAAAGTATGTTCATTGTAGTACCACTATTTTGGTTATGTCGCCTTAAATGTAGTAGTATCAAAAAGAAAACATGTTTAGTGGGAAAAATTAGGTGAGTAAATAAATAATAGTGGTCCCGCCTAGAACTTGCTGAATCGAAGGCAATTTGGGAAATTCCATTGAAATAGGTGTCGCTGACCCATGAGTTCTTAAATAATATCATAGAACAGATTGTTCTATCTGTATTGGTAAATATTGCAATTTGATGTCAGTTGCTCGAATTCCACCTTGACATGAAAATTTTCATAATTTGGACATTCGCCAGCAATATACTATAGCATGATGTGTCCTATACAGGTGTTGTGCTGCAGTGAGCTTGTCGCCTTCTTTAGTACCTGAGGAAGCCATAATCTAGTTTTGAAGTTATTTATTGCGCTGGTGACATTATGTGCTAGGTGTATCACAAAATTGATTTTTGTTACTTTAATCATGAAAAATGTTTTTGAATTTTAATTATTTCTTGTTGCAATTTTATGCATATTTTTGTTTTCCAGCTCTCGTAATAGTTCCTACGCGGGAACTGGCATTGCAAACTAGCCAAATCTGTATTGAACTTGCAAAGCACATGCAAGTAAAAGTCATGGTTACTACAGGTGGGACTAATTTGCGCGATGACATAATGAGGATTTATCAGAAAGGTTTGTACCCATTTCTTCAAATATCTGGTGATACGCTTCAAAAAGGCCCATTTATACATTTAGAGTGGTCCAAATATTTTTAACTGATAGTGGAAAGGCTTTTCAAGAGGCTGCAGCTAGCCTAAAAGTGGTTACATTGATTATTTTCTCGGATAACTGAACATATTCAATCTTGCACAGAGGTGCTAAAATGTTTTGTTTTTTAAAATGAAATATTCTCAATGAAATTTGTATATTAAGAAATGAAAATTGTAGGAATACCTGTTGAGGATAAATGCTTCAAATTTGACTGTGTTGATGTATAGAGATTTACGAAGGAAAATTAGCTTTGTATTAGTCGGCATGTGTGTTTTGGTGGAACAAATTTCGTGCCATTATTGTTTGCTTTTTTGTGTTTAATTTATTGTAAATTTCTTACTATACCCTAAATTATAATAAGTAATAGTGTGATATTCGGAGTTTTTTCGCTAGTTGCCCTCAAGTATTTTACATATTATTAGGTGTTCCCATATCTTAATTTTTAATCATGGAACTGTGTATGTGTATATTAGCATTTTAGCAAGCATGTTTTTACTTACATTTTTCTCTTTTTTACGTAGTGCAAGTTATTATTGCCACACCTGGACGCATTCTGGATCTCATGGACAAGGATGTTGCGAACATGGATCACTGCCGTATGTTGGTACTTGACGAGGTAAGTAATAAAAAAATTTGGTCTTTTGACACATGATTTCTCTCTTTCTCTCTCGTATATATAGTATGTTTGAGGAAATGTTTGAATTGTATCATGTGAGCTTGGAGAGACAGATTTAATCTATTAGGTGGGGAAATACATAATCTATCCTAAAAAGCAATGAGGTCCATAGATATTCCATAGTGGCAAAAACTAACCACAGTAGTTTAGAGACGGAAATATCTATACTTGTCACATACACTTAAAATATCATTGATCCTGGCACATGCAAATAATTTGAAAATTTTGAAGTCGAGGATTAGGCTGCTCTGCGATTATTTTCGTAACAAAATAGAACAAGCCAGACTGTTCTCCAATAAATATAAGTGGAATTGACATTTGATCAGCGGATGGTAGATCAAGTTTTGCGAAATGCACTCCGTGTTGCATACATTATTACAGAGCGTTCAGTCATGTGACCGCTTTTTTGACATATCACACGGAAGTGTTGTTTTTTTTCACATAATATTGTATGAGTTTTGGGCATTTTAAAACAAATATCTCAAAAACGGCTCCAAATATTTTCCTTGTATCTACATAGGTTGTAGCGCTACTTGTTTCACCAAAGAATATTTATCTGCTTAGTGCAATGGCAGGTAGTGGAACAAGCGTATGCAAAATATTTCGGAAGCGGTTTTCCTTTAGGTTCTTGAATTATTCGTTTGACATACGTTGAAATGCAGGAGCCCCAAATGTTGCTGTCGTGATGAGACGCCATTAAAGATGGCGGAAAATTACGTCATTTTGACACCATTATCTCTGTAATCCTACGTCCAATCTTTTTGTTTTAAATGAAAAGTAATATTGTGTTTTTTAAAACATGTCTTTATACACGTTTTGATACTTCGTAACGTTTTTACGTTTTCGCTACCGCTTACGCAGTAGAAAGAAAGTTATTTAATGCTGCGGGGGAAAAGCAGCGAATTTTCGTTGTCAGTCAGAAAATCGGTGATTACACTGGGAGTCGCTGTTGCCATATTCTCGCTTCACTAATGTTTTGATTTACATACGATTTGTACGTGAGGAAATGGTGCAATAAAGAATTATTATTATTATTATTATTATTATTATTAATAATAGTATTATTATTATTAATAGTATTATTATTATTATTAATAGTATTATTATTATTATTAATAGTATTATTATTATTATTAATAGTATTATTATTATATTTTTCTCAGTATTCGCCGAGTTTTTATTTGACTTAATGTTTGATTAATAACCAAGACACAGGTCAATTAATTTTTAGTTGCAATTGAATTTTTGCACAATTCTGCATGTTTTTTCAGATGGGTTTTTGCGTAATTTTGAACGTATATTATGGTATTTGAAAAAGTTCCAGAATGTCATTGGGATAATGCTCGTGCACAAAATGACCAGAGGAGCAACATGAACTTTTTGGGGATGATATTAGTGCCTTGACTTCTGCTGTCAATTCTGTATACTTACTTTTTGGCATGTGCCCTTTGAAGATTTGCTGTTTGTGGAACAGTGATGTTAATCATGTGGCCAATCTTTTGCAGTTTGTCTACAACAGTTATGTCTGGTCTGTTATGATGAATAGATTTATCTGTGATCATTTCTCTGTCATAGTACAACTTGTAGTTAGAATTTTTAAGTACTGTATTGGGAACATATAATCTGTACTAGTAATTTGTTTTAGTTTGGATTTTGTGGGCAGTTTGTGGTGAATAATATTTGCAACTTCGTCACTATGTGTAATCTGTGTGGGCCATTAATTTGCTTCCTGATGTGATGTGCCGTTTGCTCCAACTGTTGTGTGGTATTTTCTACATTTCTCATCTATTGTTTGAGTATAAGTTTTCTGTAGCTTTTGGTGTTAATCACTTGATCCTGTGTGACAACCATAACGTTTCTGTTTCGCCAAATAATCACCATATTTTAGCCAAGTGTTTGAGGCTTTTGAGTCAACATTATGCTTTTTTCAAGATTGTTTGCATGGCGTCCATATAGTCTTTCTTAAACACATGTCAATTTTGCAGTTATTGTTCGTAACCCTTGAAATGTCCAAAGAGCCGTTTGTTGTTAAGGTTACGGGTTTAATTTGGTATCTAAACCATTGCAGCGTGTTGTTCTGAGGTTGCTGGTTTCTCATAATAATAGTTCCTTAATGGATTTGTTTGTAGCACAAATATTTTAGACTTTTTAGGCCTCTTCCTCCCTCTTTTTATTGCGCTGTTTGGATGGTGATGTCTAAATTTTGTCAAACTTGTGCAAGTCAGTCTATGGATGTCTTTGAGTTTGTGTCATTCCACAGTATGATTCCAAATGAGTATGCGTATACTAGAACTGCATATGTGTCGATTGCTTTTATTATGTTCTTGCTTGTTAATTTGGTTTTGAGTAGTGCAGTGATCACATTTTTTCAATTGCTCAGCTGTAGTTTAAAAAAAATTATTACCATTTTAAATCACATACACTTGAAAATGGCTGCTATAGTTCTGTGCATTTATTTGAGTGTTTATTGTACATTTGTAATGAAAATTGTTCTGTTGTTCAAAAAACTATGGAACTTTTTTGAAATGGCATCGACAGTATGATCAAAACATCAGATTTGCTTTTATAATAACAGAAAAGTGACATTATTCATATCTCATTTAATATAACTGAAAATACTCGGTGGAGAAAACAGGTTCGATTTTTTCTCAGTGTACTCTTGGCATTAAACAAATATCATTCATTAGTTACTATATATCTTACATTATAATGGAACAACATACTTACAAAATATAATATAATACAGAGTTTTACTCAGCGTCATTCGTGTGTTTCACTTCCTCACTTTTCCAAAAATTGTAAACGCGCAGTTTTTTATCTCTAACACATTGTATGGTCACGCTAGAACTGCTGGATCACAGAAAAGTCAGTCACTCGATGACGTTTTTGAATCTGTACGTTTCGCAGCGTTGATAAATTTCTTCTTTTGAAGATTCGTTAAAAGAAAATGGTTTTACGTGGACAACGACATAGTTTTCAGTTTGCCGACTATGCTTCCATACATTACAAGTAATGCTGGAAAACGCATGATTTTTATCGCATAGCGGATTGTTTCGTGAGAAGCACCTATTTTTTGACATTTCAAATTTTAAAAACGCTAGGAACATTGTAATAGAAATAATTTTTGCAATCATAGTATACGTATGTTCCTTGCAATTCTAAACAATACATTACAGGTACATTGCAATAAAATATGCTTTCAGAAAGTTACATTCGATTTAGGGTATGGCAGGTATGGATGGTGCAAATGGTTAGAATTTAGTACAGCTCCCATTTTGTACGCTTTTTTGCTAATACACACAAAAATGCACATAAAGAATCACCTGTAAGTTGTTCTTTAGCGTTTTCTCTAATAAGATCATTTCCAAATAGTTTCGAAAATTGTTCCAAGATCTAAAAGTACATTTGATTATTAAATTTCAAATTAAAAGTCCACAAACTGTCTAATTAATATTAACTTTTACTTAACAATTTCTCTATTAATCATTTTGTAGGCGAATATACATAAACAGTAAGAACACTTGGTTAAAATTTAGTATACCGTACACCCTTAGAGAACGGTGGCGGCGGGTTGAGGGGGAAAGAGAGGGGAAGAAGGGGAGTCTCCTTAATCCGGCCCTCATATTCCCGCTAAGCGCTCTGACAGAAATTATTAAAACTTACCGATTGGCGATTGGCTACTGGTCGTAGAGTTTGAGGCGCCCTCAAGGAATGACAAAAACCTCTCAGTTGGGTTTTTGCCCCCTTGAAGGCGTCTCCAAACATAGTCTGCCAGGTAGCTGTCGAACTGGCCAGCTGCGCGGCGCCGAGGCTGAGGCGCGCGCGGCAGCCTCGGCGGCGAAACCGCCCACGCTTTGTTATATATAGTGTGTGTGTGTATGTATGTACTAAGTTATGCATGTTGCTCACCTCCCCGCCAAGAGATTCCCCTCATAATCCCCTTAACAACCCTCGTCCCGTCGATTTCCCCTTCGCCGGAGCGGCGCGAAGTGCCGGATTAAACGACTTGCTTAGGTTGTACCGTATACTAAATTTTAGCCGAAGATTATTTTTGTATGTTTATGTGAATAAGGTGTTAAGTTTAATAAGAATAAGTTGTTAGTCACGTTAATTTGAAAATAGGTATTTGCACGCTTAAGAACGTAACTGTGAGAAGTTGAGCGTAATAAATTAAATATGCTTTCATTTTGTAGCAGTACTCGCAATTTGGTTTTCTCCGTATTCACTTGAAGTTTTTCACATATAAGTTTGCCACAACGAACCACGTTTTTGGAAATTCCTTAGAATCTTCTGGGCAGATCCGAAAACAAATTCAGTTTCCCTCCAGGAGACCAAGGCGCGTCGAATGACACCTCATGCCTCGATTGGTGCATGGGAACGTAGAAGTTCTGTAGCATTACTCACAGTTTGGTTTTCTCCGTATTTACCTGAAGTTCTTAAAGTTCAATAACTTCCAAGGCAATAGTGTTCGTAGGTTTTTGCAAGTGTATTTTTAAAAATAAGGTAATGTGGATGCAAATTAAATAACATCTGCCGCGCCGGGTTCACTTGTCGCAGTCAACATAACCCGCACAGATCTATTCGTGTGGCGTTGGTTTGATTCCCGTTATACTCACTATGATGGCAAGGCTAAAACACGCAAAGACACGTTTTTAGAAATTTCTTCGAATCTTCAGGCCGGATTCGAAAACAAATTATCAGTTCCCGCAGACCGACACGCGTCGAATGACATCTCATTCGTTTTGATTGGTGCACAGGAAGTGGTCTAACCGTAAGTGACGGATCTGCACGCATGCACTCACGCACACTCGCAGTTACTCAAATACTGTATAGGGATTATTTTTTCTCAAAATAAGAAAAAAGTTAATCTTTAATAGTGTAAATTTAAAAATTCACGAAATGAAATGTTTAAATATATTGTTTTAAATTGTCCCAGCAGGGGGGGAGGCAGTTGCCCCCCCTCCCTGAATCCTCTGCCTTTTAATGAGTATATATATTCACATATGAAACTATTAATAGAGCAATTGCAGAAGTGAAAGTGAACACAAATTAGACTGAGTTTGTGGAGTTTTAATCTCATTCAAAAATCAGGAGGGAAAAATATTGAAGTGTTAAGCAAATCTGGGGAAGAATCAAATGTAGTGTAAAATATTTTGCGACAGAATTTTTCGGAGCTAATTGAGATTGATCTTGTATTAGGGTTAGAGAATAATCCAGAAACACAGCTTGCAGGTTTATTGTGCCTAGTAGCAAAAATCATAAAAAAATTTAGCTGTACTAACTCTTACTAGCATCATCAATAAGTTCAAGTATTTTTTAAGACGATTATAATTTTGGAATTGCAATATTACTAGTTCATACCCCCATATGTAGGTCTGTCCTAAAAGGCCATTGGATTGGGAATTTTTTTTGAAGGGAACAACATTATAAGCTACTACGATTCATTGGTAAGTCCAATGCCTGATACTGTAAGGTCATATTTGAACAAAGCTACGCATGAAAGAAATTTTCAACTCGTGAAAATACTTTTAAAACAGCAGTGTCAGCGACACCACATTCAATAGTAGTGAAGTAACAATCTATATATTTGGTAGTAAATTCATTACTTTTTAGTCTCGTCATTTTGTTATACTCCATTGAAGGTTTAGTAAGATGGCCCTCATAGTAATTTGACAACTACAAGTAGTAGTAAAAGGTAATGGACTGCAAGATAAAAGTTCATTTCCAAGGTTTATTCGCTTACAATTGGCTTTGGTTTCTTAGAATTTTGTATATTGTAATTTTTGTAATCTTCAGATACCCCACCAACAGCAAAATGATTGTGTCACTGGCAGCATGTGGTCGTTCAATTTCCGGTGACAATTCTTGGTTTATGAAATAATGACATTTGTGAATGTGCTGCTGATCGCTGTGATTTCTTCTTTGTTCTGCAGGCAGACAAACTTCTCTCACAGGATTTTAAGGGAATGCTTGATCACGTGATTTCTCGCTTGCCAAAAGAAAGGCAAATACTTCTTTATTCCGCCACATTTCCTCTGTCTGTGAAACAGTTTATGGTAAGTGACTTATATTGGTATTATCCATTACAATAATTCTATTATTAAGATTGCTGGTTGTACGTATTGTTAAGTATTTCTATTCTATTTTATATTCATAATATATCATTCTTTGCCCGAGAAACCTGAATAATTTTGTATCCGATTTTTTCTACCTGCACATAAAGCTGTATTACTAGAAAACTTGAATGGGGAGAAATTAAAGTGGCATTTTTCAATCATCATGAATAGTAATCAGAACCTATTGTAATAAAAAGGTCTGCGTCAATCAGCAATTTAAGGGTTTTTTTTTGTCTACACGTTATTACTCAAGTTAACTAGTGCCAAAGTGTGTTATTTTTCTGGTGAAATTAAAGTGCTCAGGAAATATTATGTGTGAATTCGAAGTGTTTAACTGAAGACACTGCACTATGTTACTAGTATTACTCCACCCTGCCAATTCTCATGATACTGATTAATGCTATTCGTTGTACACAGCTTGTATAAACTGATTTAGAAATATTCTTCACAGGAGAAGCATTTGCGGGACCCATACGAAATTAATCTAATGGAAGAACTGACACTGAAGGGAGTAACACAATACTACGCTTTTGTACAAGAAAGACAAAAGGTTCATTGTTTAAATACTTTATTTTCAAAGGTATGTGTCTCAAATTATGAATTTATCCAAAATATATACACTATATATATGTGCGTTACTATTTGCTGTATATCTAGTTGCAGATAAATCAGAGCATAATATTTTGTAACTCAACCCAACGTGTGGAGCTCCTGGCTAAAAAAATTACAGAACTTGGATATTGTTGCTATTATATTCATGCAAAAATGGCACAGGCTCATCGCAATAGAGTTTTCCACGATTTCCGAGCGGGTCTCTGTAGAAATTTAGTCTGTTCAGGTGAGTAAATAATATGAGGAGACCACACACTGGTGCATGCTCCATGTTCTTAAACTATATTGTAGGTTCGTCTGTTTTTCTGTGACACACTGAACTGTATTTCTCTGATAGCGACAGTTAAATACATATTCTTGTTGTGATAACAGGAAGTATCAGTGAACGTGTGGTAAAGCAAAAACTAGCTGCTTAGCTTTCCCCAACACCTTATGTGAAAATAGATTCCGGTGTTTCATCAATATTTTTTTTAAAATGGGACTTTCTATCATTTTTGGTTTGGGATTTTTAATTTTCGTTGGCTACAGTAGAAATACTTTAATATTTGGGAACAATTCGCGAATTTAAACATCAAATAGAAAAAAATGCAGGACGCAAAAATTTAATGCATCTTAGTGCCAATTTTGTGAATGGTTTCCCCAGTAAGGTAGCATTTTATTTCTGAAACAGTAAAATCACCTTTTTTATTCATTCTTGCAGTGTGACGTCACACCTTCAAACTTCTTTTTTCCCTGGGAAGAAAAGGTTACGCGAAGGTCTAATGTCTACATACGTATCCAACTTCAGGAAACCTAGAATGGGAACTCTTACTCTTTTTAAGTACATTATCTATATGCATCGTAAATTGTTTGCGAGTAACTTGTTTGATTTTTACCTGTTGATACCTACACTGCTGTGCAAATTTATTCTCTCCCTCTGAAACATAACACCTGTATAGTAGAGAAATATATTTTTCACTTCAACTACTGAGCCATTTTTCAAGTACTGTCTTCTTGGTATGAAATGTTTAAATATGTTCCCAATTCCTTCACAATGTTTGCACTTTATCATATACAACTAAAACATAGTGTAGAAAAGTGTAATGCTGCAGCAAAATGTACTGATTTGGTGACTGCAAAACTCGTATTGTGGATCCTTAACCAAAGTTGAGTTTTCTTGTTCCTATATGTAGTACACCACTTTCTCTAATACATTGTGTAATGAGAATTTTTGTGGGTTCCTTTGTAAAGAGAAATAGTTTCTCGTCAAAATGTTCATCCGTGTGTGAACAATGGTAACATCTAAACAGTTCAGAGGATTTTCACCAAAATATGCTATTCCTGGATTAATCTGGCTGTCGTCGCGGCCCCTGGAATTTGAAATAGATATTTTCAATTTTTGGAGGGTTCTTTACATTAAGTCCCTGTGACAATTGGGAATTTTCTGGAAATTTATTCTTTACGCTTCTAAAATAAGCGCTGGTCCGTTTTTCAGTGAAAACTTTTTCTAACGCGTAGAAGTAGATATTGCTATGGCTATTTTGGCTCTGGCTTAAGATATGTTAGCTGAGGGGGTAAACATCAGTGGAACCAAAGAGCGTAGGTCCATGCCTCAACTCTGCAAAATATTTTTGATGCTTGGAAACGCTTGTAAGTTCAACTAATATTATAATGTTACGAACAGTTACAAAAAGTGAAAGAATCTGCTGTTGTGGCACTAGTTTTCATTCTACCTTAATGTACTTAAAAAAAGTAGAAAAATATACAGATAAAAACTGGTTTCATTCTGTTGCTATATTCTTAGTCGTATTCCAATTCTAATGTAAGGAAGTGAGAAATGGAGAAAATTTTTAAAAATGTCTTTGAAAGGCCAAGAGATTGCAGCTGGGAAGAGAAAGAGAGTGCCATCCTTAAGCATCACTACATAGTCAGCCTTTGTATCTCACAAAGGGAAAGCAAAATACGCATAACAGGTAAAGCTGAGGCAATAGCGACTCTTTGAACTAAGTGTGTTTTTTAAAAGTGTTTTAGCTGCAAAGCATAAATAAAAGGTTTATCCATAATTTTATTTTGGGAGTAGATTACGTGAAGCTCATACTGCGTTAGTTGTTCTTGAATTATAATCAGTTTTCTGTATTCTTTGATTTTCCATTGATTCGATTGATTCCATTTGTGCAAGCGAATTTTCAATGGTTGCATGAAAAATTTTAAACAATTAAATATGTGATGTTAAAAAATTGAAACTTTGTAATGTTAATGAGACTTGTACTATGTTCTTAATTGCACTTTGCAAAGGTTGCGATAGCTCAGTGGCACCATATCAGTTGTCTCTGCAGCGTCGCTGACTGGGAGGCCGTAGAGTTGGTGGTTGGACGGTGGGGGATGTTAGACAGTAGTAACATATCTAGGTCGAACCAATCTCTTGACCTTTCATTCTTCATTCACATTTTCTAGATTTTTCACCCCCTTGTAGTTGAAATGAAATATTAAAATACAACTTGAAGAGATAATAGAATGAAACCAGTTTTATATGCAAATTTTCATTGACAAATTTGAGTCGTTTTGAAAAAACATTATTTGAGCGTTTCTAAAAATGCGCAATTTTGAGGGGTTTTTTCTTTTCTTTTCTTTTCTTTCTTTCTTTCTTTCTTTCTTTCTTTCTTTCTTTTTTTTAACTTTATTTTCTTCCTTCTACACAAAAATAGTTAAGTTTTAACAGACACGCTTACTTTGAAATCATTTGGAGCACTTGTACTCACAAATGCAGTAATGTATTAAAAACGCTAGTTTTGTAATTATGAACATGAGAGAGGTGTCAAAAAATTACATTAGTTTAATTTTTTCTGAAAAAACTCTATTGCTAGGATAGAATGGAAAGTTCAAAAGCAATATTGAACCAGTAACTTTATCCACCCCAACGTATGCGAGCGCTGGGTCCACACTTAAGCTCTACCTTCGCTACCAATTTTAAGCCTGTGTAGCGAAAAACTTAGAGAGGCATTCCAAAATGGTTTCACGAGTAGATTAGAGTGGGAAATGCGAAAGAATTGACTCTCACAGAAATGGGAGTAGTCGTGAAATGCTAGTTTCTTATAAACAATTACACATCGCTTGATTTCTCTACTTTTAAGTACCGGAACACGCAACAAATCGATTAATTTTATATATTTTTTTGTTTATTTATTGACTAATAACCTTTGTAATAAATATAATTTAAATTAATGCATATTGTAAATAATAGTAACTTCATATAATTATCTTTTTTTGACAATTTACCAATTTTATTTTGTGTATATTTACACATGATAGAGGTAAATTCATCATACATTCTATTCGTGTTAATTGATTTTATTTAATTTAACTAAATTCAGATATAATACATAATGTACCGGGAAAATAACAATGGGCATTTTAGAAAAGTTTCCACAATTCCAAATTTCTGTACTTATTTTGCATGTCAGAAATTTACTGATAAAAATATTAGGAGTTTCCTGTTATCGGTTACGCATATATTGACATAATGAGAACAACACAAAATTACATTTATCCTTCTAAGAATGTGAAAGCTTTTCAGAATGTAAATGTGTTTATATATATGTTTTGCGTTCATCTAAGTTCATCTAAAAAACAAAGTGATGAAGCATCTGTTGGCCCAATGCTTTTTTCTGTACCACTTCATACGCAAAGAAGTACCGGAACGCTGTTCCCTGAAATCAAGTACTGCAGTTGCACCTCACAAAAACGAAAGCCGATATGACGATATTTTGCATCTCGTTTAAAGGCAGTTTAGAAAAAACAGTTTTAAAAAATTGCAAAATTTCCAAATGTGTTAATTTGCAATTTTTGCAATTCCAAAGTGGGAAGGTTTCCCTGATGTTCCAGAACCAAAAACTGCGAATTAACAATATTGCAATAATTAACACTTTTATAAACAAGAAATGTGCGCTATTCTTACCGGGCAGTGTAAGCAAATTGTCCCAGTTGATCTAACAATTTTGTCAAGATGCAAATTGATTGTTGAACATCTACTTTAATTGTTGCTAAAATGGTGCACTTGATCCGAATTTTGCTGTATTGTATTAAAAGGTTCCCCATCTTAATGAAAACTAAAATTAATGCAGATTTCTCTCTCGTTAATACAACTCAAAAAAATGGTGGCACACTACTACAAAATATTGACGCTAAAATAAAACAAAATTGAAAATAGCATGATTCACCTACATAAAATAAACATTATTTTGAAAAATTTCACACAAAAAATAATTTGCCCTTTGTGTTAACACTATAAGACAGATTTCCAACTTTCATTGGATTTGAACTGACCTATTCCAAACAAATTAAAATCAAACTTATGACCTTACCTAAACATTCATAATCTCGTCGTTTGCAAACCATCTCGTAAGTGCTCGGCGATCGGCGAATTGTATCAGAGATTAACAGTAATTGACTTCATTCATTCTTTGAATGGTCTCAGATTGAAAAAAATAAATTTTACTGCTGGAAGGTCATTTTCATCTTTGAAATTACAGGATGAGGGAATCCTTCAACTATATTCCAGATAAAACTAACGAAAACGTGTAGGATAGGATGCAGGGAGGGCTCCCAAGTAATCCTTTCTTTCACCAGCCATCTTTCTTCTCCCCGTTCGTTCTTTTATAACATCCTGTCTTTCTCGGTGTGTAGGGGCTCTTTCTATTTCACCCCCGCTCACCCTGGATTTCTTTAAAAGACCTAGTCCGAACCGATTGAGTGGGAGTGCACCGAATTTACATTGAATACTAAAGATGCATTCTATGTACATGCATAGGTGAAAATTTATTTATTTATTTATTTACAAGCTTACAGGCTTATAGCCCAACAATATTACATTATATATATAGTTCATATACAATATATTTACAATCAACATTTCAATATAGATAGTTTTGCCTTATTTTTGAAGGAAAAAAAAGATGGTATTTTAAGGGACGGACATAGTGTGTTGTTGCCTATTCGCGATAGTCTGCTTATTGGAGAGTATAGGCCGTACGATGATTTGTATAAAATAGTTTTAAATGGTTTTACATTTCGAAGACTGTATAATTGGTCATTGATGGTAAATAAAGATTTCAATTTATTACATTGTATTTTGTCATTCATTATTTTATACAGAGTACAAGCATCAATATAATGTCTATATGATTCTAATGTACTAAGATTAGTTAATTTCATTATGTCTGTATAGTTATGACTTATTGATGGATTTGGTAAATGTGCTTTAAACGATGCATATGCTAAAAATTTATGTTGAACTCTTTCGATTCTATTTATATGAGTGTTGAAATGGGGAGACCATAACGTAGAACCATAAGTTAATATAGGTTTAATTAATGAATTGTACAATGTTGTAAGCGTATCAATATTTTTGAACTCACCGCTGTGTCTTTTAACAAAACCTAAAGTTCTGAGGCCTTTACTTGTTATGTAATCGATATGGTCGATAAAGTTCGCTTTTGAGTTAAAAATGATGCCCAGATCTTTAATTTGAGTCTCTCGGTCTAAGTATATGTTATTAATTCCACATCGAAAATTGATTACAGATTTACTTTTTGAGAAGCTCATAATTTTACATTTTTCAACATTTAGTTTCATATTGTTGTTTTCACACCAATTTACCAGATTAAAAAAATCATTTTGTAATTCAGTACAGTCAGATTCGCTTTTAATTACACGATAAAATTTGCAGTCATCTGCGAAAAGTAAAAATTTACTATTTGTGAAGGACGTATAAATATCGTTTATATACAAGATGAACAAAAGTGGACCAAGATGTGATCCCTGAGGGACTCCGGATGTTATCTTCATTTTTTTTGAAATAAAAGATTTGTATTTCACATAATGAGATCTCTCTCTCAAGTATGAGTGGAACCAATGGAGCAATGGGCCTGTTATACCTATATTTTTTATTTTTTCTTCAAGTAATACAAACGAAACTTTGTCAAACGCTTTTGAAAAGTCAGTGTATATTACATCAATTTGCAATCCATTCTCCAAAGCTTCTATGATATCATTATAAAAAAGTAGCAAGTTTGTTAAGGTTGATTTCCCATTCACAAATCCATGTTGCTCATCTATTATAAATGAATTAATGTATGGTTTAATATTTTCGGTTATTATTGCTTCGAACATTTTTGGAATAACATTTATCAGAGAAATCGGTCTATAGTTTTTTACGTTTGTTTTTTCACCTGATTTGTGAATGGGAGTAATATAGCTTTCTTTCCATTTATCGGGAAATATTCCCTCTCGTAGTGATTTATTAAAAAGATCACATATTGGCTTATATAGAATAGATGCACATTTTTTCAAAAATTTAGATGGGATTCCGTCTGGTCCGGTAGATTTATTTTCATCTAATGTTAACAGTTGATGTAGTACTTTACCATATGTAATTTCAATGGATGGTATCTGGGTTCTGATATTGCACGGATTAGAGTTATTGATGCGATTTTGGTTAGTTACTAAATTATTATTTTCTGGTTCAAATACAGATAAAAAGTGGTCAGCTAGAAGATTAACTCCTTCTAGTCCATTATTGCTCATTTGATCTCCTAATGTAAGGATAGATGGTAACCCGGAGTCTTTCTTATTATTATTAATGAATTTATAAAAAGTTTTAATGTCTGATTTAATTTGATATTCAGTGTTATGTACGTATTTATTGAAACATTCTCGTTGAAGGGTTTTTGTACGAATTCTAAACTGTGAGAAAATATTATAATTTTCTGTGTTGGAATTTCTTTTGTAATTTTTATGAGAATTATACTTTGTTTTAATCAATTCTTTTAGTTCAGGAGAATACCATACAGGATATTTGGATGATCTTATAATTTTTTGTGGGACATGTTCTTTTATAATTGTTTGCAATGTTTGATAAAAATGTTCAAGGGATAAAAGTATATTACTATTTAGAATATCATTCCAGTCTACTTGTATTAAATTGTTTATTATTTCAGAATAATTTGCTTTGTCAAAATCGTATGTTTGAAAATTAAATTTCAGATTTTGTGAATCCTCATTATTGCAAAAATCTATATCAAATGTCAATGGAGGATGGTAGAAATCAGGTGAGATTAAGGGGTCTATGGATATGTCAAGATTTTCTACTTGTCCGTTTGAGAATATCAAATCCAGAAGTCCTCCTACATGATTATGTTTATCATTGTATTGTTTTAAATTTAAGAATCCGAAAGAGTCCGAGATAGAAATAGCGTTTTCATAAACTGTTTTTATATAGTCAGGGTTGGACAATAATGTCACTCCATGATTAAGATTTAACCAATTCATACCTGGAAGATTATAGTCTCCCGCCATTACAATTTTATGATTTTGATTTTCCAACAATTTTTCTACATCGTCACAGTGTTTTCGATAGAGGTCAGGTGAAGCTCTGGGTTGCAAATAAATTGCACCGATAATTAATGTATCATTTTTTGTTTTCATTGTTATGAAGAGTTGTTCAATATCGTTGAGAATAATTATATGCTATCTGTTAATATTTGACTGTCGGTCGACAATGTTCGTTTATTCAAGACGTCTTCCTCAATTTCAACATTTAACGATATTGGCACTTTTTCGTCATATTTGTGGTTTACGGAAGTGACTTTTGTTATTAACGTCAATTTCGATTCGCATATCCACATTTGAGAAGAAAGCAAAGGCTATCTTTTGGGTTTAGAAGTTGCAAGTGGTAATGAAAGTACTGGGTGAGATTGCTCGGGCCAGCAGTGTGTATGGCCCAAAGGTCCTTGGTTTAGAGTCCCAACGCTGGCAGATTCCAGACTCTACTTAGTTAGGTCAAATTCATCTTCTATCTAGAGGAGAATTCTAGCCACTGGTTGCTCTGATCGATAGTATTTTTCTCAGATCAGTGCCAAACAAATGAAGTTTCACCAAATAGTTGTATTCCTTACAGCATCGAAATGACAAAGTCGTAGGCCAGTAAAAAAGGTTAGGCTGCATTGATCATGTTTGTGGAGATATCCAACGGGTTTAGAAATTACTAGAGAAAAAGGGCCTGTTCCGCTGAAGGAGGCACACTCGCTAATGCATTCTGAAAAGCCACCCTTTCCTTTTTTCACATTTCTTCTGCATTTGAAAACATCAGTTAATGAGATTTATTAACATTTCCAGACACCAGCATTACAATCAATTTAATTATGGAATTTTTAAAAGAATGTTTGGAATAACACAAAAACATTCTTCACGTTACCTTTTTCTGCCTATGCAAATTGACTTTCTTCACTTAACAGCGTCCTTCGTCTCCTCTGAAATGGTTCTGAATATATTGTAAAGCAATAGAAAAAATAATAGCCATATTTTATACAAAAAAAATCGCAGAAAATTGGCAAGACAAAAATAAATACAAATTTGCCATTGACACTATTTATGCGTACGAAAATACACAATACACAAGTGCATACGAAATGCATCTTGCTTAACCTGTGCCATAAGTTATTTCTTAGTTGTAAAAGTAGTTATTATCGTATAATTTTTTTCGTTAATTATTTTTAGGAAATGCTGTGAATTGTTTCAAAAACATGAGTCTACAATACTAAATAAACCTTTATTGAAAATTTGTTGCAAATATTACATTTTTAATTTTTGTAGGTACATTGGAAGTTACCTTTATGAATTTTTTAAACAAACACGTTTCGTTAACAACTTTGCCCATTTTATGGAAATGAAAGGATGGGGAAGAGGGTGTGGTTCAGCATAAGAGATTTC
Source organism: Gryllus longicercus (assembly GCA_038098605.1). Lineage (NCBI taxonomy): Eukaryota > Metazoa > Arthropoda > Insecta > Orthoptera > Gryllidae > Gryllus > Gryllus longicercus. The sequence continues at coordinate 1,978,887 of JAZDUA010000129.1, read as the reverse complement.
TCGCATGGGTTCACTAGTACTTACATAAAGTTCCAGAAAAATGTGTTGTTTTTTTACAGTAAAGCTCTTTTGCGGGCTCTTGATACTAAAAAAATTGTTTTTCTTATCGCAATATGCAGTGAATTACTTCCTCTAACTATGTGTTGTCAAACTACCAATTTTATGGATCAATCCTGAAAAATTGTTTTACGTCAAAACGTCTGTTCGTCTGTCAACAGCGCCTAAACCGCTCTCAGTATTTTCACAAAACTGACAGTCCTCGACCGATCTGGCTAATGTTGCGTTCGCTTGAATTTCAAACTATATTTTTAGTTTTGTCAATACCACAATGAAGCTTCAAAGATATGTTCAAAATTTTCTCAAAATGGCAAAATTTTATATTTTTTTCGATTATTGCAAAATACTGATATAGAAATGAAGGTGGTTCGATTTTTATTGAAATATCTAACTTTTCGAAAATGCAGTAGTTAAAATGTTTTCACATTTTATTTTTGCATTTTAAGTAGTGTTATAATGTTACGTAATTTTTACAAATAATGTTAGAAATACTTTCATATTTTAAAATTCTGAACGTGGTGGAAGGGGGCTCGGCCTCATGCCCATGAATTCTTTTCTCATTGGTTGTAATCCTTTTGATGTGTAGTGTGAATTTTCTCGAATAGTACATTACACAATTATTTTTGCCGGAACTGAATGTAAATATTTTCTTCAATGAAACGAAAAACGCGTCCCTAATTGATTATTTTCATTATAGTTCACTGCCTGACGTCATTTAAATGTTATTTGCTGGAGTGATATTGCCGAGACAGCCTATAATCTTTCTGTCTCATCGCAGTATTATTTTTTCTGAAACCTATTTTTCAGTATTTATATTCACTTTTTCTTCAATGGATGCAAAAAGTATATTTTGTGCTTTTTCTTCCCACAGATTTATTTACTAGAGGCATTGATGTGCAAGCAGTGAATGTGGTCATTAATTTTGATTTTCCGAAGATGGCTGAAACTTACCTACATCGCATTGGACGCTCTGGCAGATTTGGTCACTTGGGTATAGCAATTAATTTGATAACGTACGAAGATAGATTTGCCTTGCATCGTATTGAACAGGAATTGGGCACTGAAATAAAGCCTATTCCGAAGGTAAGCAGTGTCATGTGTAATGCAAATATATTCTTTTATTTTCTAGTGGTAGAGTGAGCACATGCGGAAATGTTGACTTTCTTTGTTCAGCAATAAGATTGTTATAGGCAATATGCATGCGTGTGTTGCATTTTGTACAACGTATTGGTAATATCGATGTTTCCTGAGGAAAGTTATAGAATATAACATTGTTGCATATTGTTAATATGTAAAGAACTGTTGTACTGTGTATCTGTGTGTACTATGTTACTGTAGTATTTGTGCGACTGAATTAAAAACATGGCCTCACAAAATAAAAATAAAAAATTGTCAGACCCACAGACTTGACAGCTTTTTCTGTATGCCAGGATTGCGCCATCACCTTCCATTTATTAATTTTTTAATCACGAAAAAAAAACCACATTGTGGAATATACAGTTTCCAATTTCATGGTGGTTTTTCACGATTTAAAAAAAACTGAAGGATGATGGCACAATTCTGGCTTCACATTCGGATTCAGCGCGTTGAGATACATAGAGAAACATGTTAAGTCTTTAGGTGTGACAACTTCATGCCTGTGTAATTTATTGCAGTATGCGTGTAGTACGTACGTATTTGTGTGCATTTTGGGAACTAATTTTTTGTGGTTCGGCAGCATTTTTGCTTCTGCAGGCCACTAGCAGTATATTATATGTACAGAACAACAGTTCTTTACACGTTAAAAATATCAGAAAAGTTGCAGTGCCTTGACCCAACATGTGAATAGCAAATACTTAAGGTCTGGCGGCCTCTTCCTTGGAGCCTTGTACTCGCATGACGTTAGCTGCATTGTAAGCAGTGACACACTAACTATGAGAATTTAGTCAAAATTGAGACTTACATTGTTTAAATGTCTAGTAGTTCTTGAGTTTGGGACAATATAATAAAATACAATATTATGACAACTTTACATTGCCAAACATTTGGCCTTCATCAGGGCTACAGAACAGATACAACATTGTGTGTGTGTACTTATATATATATATATATATATATATATATATATATATATATATATATATATATATATATATATACAATTTTAGTTGGTTGACAGAAGTTGAAGGCCAAATATATGGTCGAAACGTCGACAATGTAAAGTTGTATTGTATTATGCTATTGACCCAAACTCGAGAACCACTTGACATAATTACAACGGGTCAAAAATCTTTGAATATTATTACATTGTTTTTGGAACTTTTTAGAATTCCTGGGTATCTAACTAAACGATAGGCACCCCTTAAACACATGGAGGCTCCATAGTTTTCTCTCAATTTCCGTAGACATAAAAATGTGTAATACAACTATTTTTACAAATTATATGTTGAATTTAATTATTTGATGAGTAAATTACTCTGATTTGTGGGGAATTATGTGTTGCTTATTTTGTTGGTTTTTAGTTTATTTTAAAAGATTAATTTCTAATAAATTTTACTGTGTATATTAGGGCAAATATTACATTTTATTCACAACCTATTTACAAATTTCCAACCAATCATGTCTTAGATAAGATCAGTTTATCAAAAAATACAATTCAATTGTAAAAATATTGATAAATTTCTATACTTTACCAAGAAGTCCGTTGTTAAAAGGAATATCTTGTCTGTTGCATCCGGTTCAAGAGTACAATAACATTAAGAACATACTGACCCACGGAATCTGTAGTTTCGTCAATCAAAACTATTGGCTTATCTTCGATAATTTTTCTAATTATTGATGATTTTTTATAACATTAACATGGGTAATTTGTAGTGTGGATTTACCTGGGATGCTATCACCAGTAATTCTCTCATGAACGTTGTAATTTTGGATTATTTACTTTGTTAAATTCAAATATTCACACTCGCCATAACTTCAGAGGTCCTTGATAAAAGTAAATTTGTTGGATATAGCACTGGTACTTAGCACCCAAGAAGCTGAGAATACTTTTTTTTTTTTTTCCCTTCGCATTTGCCACAGCTTTTGCACGTTTTTCTCGTCCATTATGCTACTGCGCGACAAACCTTTTATCTGCACTTTATTTTATGTCACATAACTTGCAAAACAAGACAGTTCCATCCGTTGTAAAAATAAATTATCCAAATTCATTCACTAAGTTTTGCTTTCGGCATCTTCAATACACTAGAGTTTAAGATTTACACGCTGAAGACACAGCATTTCTCACAGTGAACATCTCAAAGTGATGGATATGTGACTGATGTAATCGAGGCTTCTTCCTTTCATTCAAGTGAACTCGGCATGCAAACTTTTGGTTTGGACTGTTCTTTGTCCTGGAAATCTCCCTCCTTAGTAATCGTGAAATCACCCAAACTGAAAATGGCGCTAATAAGCTTCTTCATGATGAGAAGACATATCACAGAAAGCTGAGATTACATACAACTGCAACAAATTGAATATGCTACTCAGGAATTCTGTGAAGAATATTTGTTCCATCTTAAATATTATTTGAAGCAAGAACCATTAAAATATTAAAACGATGAAATCAGTGAAAATGCTTTAAAAATTACTGTAAAGGTAAAAAACAAATTCTTAATCAAAATTACGAAAAATGCAAATGAAGTTATATAAAAATAGGTCATTTCTTTTTGTCATAAAATGATGTATACCATAACGCAGTGTTCTAGAGTGAAAAGGAGAAAAAAAACATTCATTGAAATCCGCCATCCGATTTCTGTAGTATTCAAATGCCACGAGTGATTAGTTTTCCCCTACTCGGAGGAAAGTAATTTTTGCACCAGATTTTGTCTTCTAGGGAGATTAACAGAGTAGGTTCATTCTTAGTGAGAGAGCAGAGTAGCTGATGAATGGTTTACCACGACTCGGCATTACCTGAAAACCTGTACCTTGTGACACTTTTCCCAAGGACTGACTTGTAAGAGAGATTAAGATGTGTAAAGGAAAAGTGTTTGGTAATAATAAAGATTATAGATGTCAAAAGAGTTCCATTGATACCCATGTGTCTTTATATCTAATTATTTTTTCACTCAGTGTGATAATTCAGTGTTTGTTTTCCAACAGGTAATTGATCCATCCTTATATGTGGCAAAAATAGAAGAATCCCAAGAAGCTGAAGACATCAACCTGAGCAAATAAGTGCCGATTTTGTGATTCTTCATCTCTTTGTATTTGTTTATGATGAACTAAATAATTTAATGAATTTTAATTTATATATATAATGTGAAAGAGTAAACAACAGTTTCGTATGTCACTGTAAATAACGCCAATCAAGTCGGCCATTTTCACTACATGTGTGGGTATGTGGTCTGTTGGTGAATACAGAGGAATTGTGAAACTTCATCCTCTAAGAACAATATTTTGCGTGTGTGTGTGTGTGAGAAAGAGAGAGAGAGGTGGTGTGTACACAAGCAGGTGCATGCATATGCAGGAATGTACACATCTGTTGTAGGTGTGTGTGCATAGACGAATTAGTGTACGTGTGTGCACATACAAGAATCGTTTCCCATATTTGTGGAAATAAATATGGTCACAGGTGTGAGTTACTTCATCTTAGATTTTTATACAATTTGTATAGGAAATGAAAATTGGAGGAGTTGACATTTCAGTGTTTGTAAACTGTAATTCATGTAGCTTTACAGTACCTATTGTATCGGGTGTTTTTTTCCTTCTTAAGTTTCCTGCCTTTCCATTTGTTTGTGTGTGTGAGAGTATGGATGTGCGGATGTGTGTGTGGATCCACGTGCATATGTTGTCTGTGTGTCTCACCTTTCTTTCCTGTTTAATGGACACTTCTGTAAAATTTTAAAGATTATTTTGCAGATTTTGAACATCCTTTTGTAAATCATGTTGGTCTTGTGTGTTCAAAATCTTCCCAAACTTGGAAATTGCAGTAGTTTGGAAATTTATTTTTATAAAACTTCCAGAAGTGTAGGATATTTATGTGAAATTTGGTCTTAAGAAGTTTTGTTTTGAAGATGTTGCTGTTGCACATTATGAAATGAAATCTTATGGATCTCTGTAAGCAGTAACAATTAGAATTTTCAATTCTGCAAATTCTAAATTTTTTGATCAAAGATTTTTTTTTTTTAACTTTTCATGAATGGATTTCATATATTATTTACATGGAACTCCCTGGCAAATCAAATTGATATTAAATATTTTATAAACAATATTGTAAAATAATTATAAACACAATCATTGAATTAATGCCATCTAAATTCAATGACATTTCAAGGCGTGTGGGATTTTCCCCACTCGTTCACAATCATGTAAAATGCTTTTGTTAGAAGTTCTGACACATCTTTTAATTGACATTTTGTAATTAATCTATTTTTTGATGATAAGAATGAAAGGCATGTGCCTGACATGTATTTCAGTTCTAGACATTATTTTATCTGTTTTGTAAATAATTTAATTTTGAATGAACTTGGCAGTGTTTAAGAAGACCAGTAAAATGGTGAAGGATGTTGAGAGATCCATAAAATATGAGGAATTTCAGCTCTCCTCAAACCAGTGGGTTATTACGAAATGCATTCCTACAGGTAAAAGAGCTGAAAAAATCCTCTTGCTAAGAATAGCAAGAGATTTCATAAAGTATTCCTAATTATGTAGATTCGACATGCAGCTATATGACCATCGCCTTTGTGTTTGGTAAAATGAATTCTTGAAATTGAACATTATTGAGCAGTTTCTTTTCATTAAATTTTTACTTTAATATTTTTCAACTGAGAAGGCTTTCAGTGTGATAAATGAAAAAATGTATTGAATAGTTCAACATGGAAGCACATTAATTATTTCAAGCTGCGTAAAATTTTAAAAGGAACTATTTAAATTAATTTACTGATTATGTAATGTGAAGATAACATAAAAACATGTTAATTATTTTGTTAAAAATTACTTGGTTCAGTTTAATTCACAACAAAATTAAGAAATTTTCAATTCCAACTATTTTGATTTTGTGCTAAATTTGTTTTCTGAATAAACGATTTCGTCATTGAATGTGAATATTTCTATTTCTCAGTAATTCCTCCTTTATTCCAAGACCTTAACCATGTATTACGTTGACTTCACTCACATTGAGTGCACTTAGAAATGTCGGGCGGCGACCCACAGAACAGGTGCGCCCAGCGGGATACCGAATAGTCACTGCGAGACCACGCTTGCGAACTGCCAAGATCTCTTGCTGGATGGGCGGCCGCTGCAGCGCGGCGAGAGGCACCTGCTCCCCGCAGCGACCCTGCCACCATGGATGACATCAGTCAACCCCAGGACGGGGGCCGCTGCTGTGGACGTCGCTCTGGTGGCCATGAATAGGGCCTCCATTGGTGTGCGACAAGCTGCTGATGGCGCGAGTGTCGCGGCCAAAGGCGAGGCGCACTAGATAGCGTGAAGAGCGACGCCTAGGCAACGTTCCGGGACCCGCCACTGCTTCAGTAATGCAACTCCCTTCGCCTCTTAACGAATAACCAGCTAGCCCCGTCTCATCCCCGTCGCAAACTGAACAAGTGTCGGTACATTTAGGCTTAAGCAATTTGTCGTCACCACGTAGCACCAAAATAAGCCAAAATTACTTTACTAATAAGTCTGAACAAGTGGTCCGATTTTCAATCGGTAAACTGCATTCGATTTGTATTTAATACAGAATTTACGCTACGAAACGGCTTTGAAAAAAAAATTGAAAAATGAATTTGGAATAGTGGGTGGGTGGAATTTGGGTAGAAATTCAAAAATGTGTGCTTATAGCGCGATGGTGGAGAGCTTCCTGAATCCAAAGACGTATCAATCGTCCAAATCGGATGAGTAGTCGTAAACTGAAATTTGGCAAAATACAATGCCCCCATGCCGCGCCGCCACCAGAGAGTATAGCGCGTGGGCTTGCCGGCTCTTGGCTCCAAGGGTCACGGAAGTATTTCGTAGGAGGAATGAGCTGGGTGCGAGGCAGACAAGCCGGCGGTTCTCATGTGGCCCGACAGGGATTCGTCAGATAAAGCTTTCGCTATTTTCTGCATCACAAAATTAGTTTTACTTTCTCGTGTATGCATGGAAAAATATACGTAGTCTAGAGAAATGATGTAATGCCGTGGAAAATAATTTCCTGGTTTCAACGGAAATGCATGTTTTGGGGCCCTCTGATACGGAAAAGTCAACTCCCCCTTAATCCGTCGGTCTGTCTTACAATCTATGAACAACACTAGCGCCTAAACTATTCCTAGAATTTTTTCGAAAATGAGTATTCCCCGGTCGACCTGGCCTGTCTCAAGCTTGCGAGTTTGAAAAAGATTCTTTAAAATTTCTGGATACATTGAATGAAGCCCCTGAGACGTTTTCTAAATTTTCTCAAAAAGTGCGAAATTTGTTGTAAGAGTAGATTGAAATACGCTTCTAAAGAAGGCGTAGGTCCGAATTTTACTGTTAACTTTAAATTTTTGAAAGTAAGAAAAGTTTACATTTTTCTCGGCGTCTCCTCACATCTACAGTATTGTAGGTAGAGATTTTTCTTTAAATTAAACTTGTTTTCCCTAATTAGTTTTTCATTAACGTCATGCACATTTTTGAAAAGTTTACTTTTCGCGGATTAATGCGTGAAATATGTGCATTACAAAAAAGTTTCGGAAACAAAAATTTCTGAAATGGCTCCAATTTTTCTTCATTCTTCAACTTTTGGTAGGGATACTGCTAATTGTACTGTATAAAATGACATAAATTCCGTATTGATGTATTCTTTTGTTTTTTCAAAAGTAATTCAATCAATTTCAATTGTAATTTTTTGACATTTTTCTCGCGTAATTATATTTACATAACCGCAGATGTCTATACATTTCATTTGTGAACTCATGCTTGAAATAGTCTCATAAAGTTCCCCGAAAACTCAAAAGTATTCTGAGAAACTGAGCTCGCATTTCTGAATTTCAGAAACACTCAAACGCCAGATTCTTAAAATTTTTCAACGAAAATGTCGATATATGGCAAAGTTTTACTCTTCTATAGTATTAAAGTCATGTTTCGGTTCTATCATTAGGAGACCGAAAATTTGAAAGAATGATCTTTAGGTGTCAATGGATGGCAGCTGGGAAGAGGGTGTAGCAAACCGGAAATATGGCCCAGAAGAAAGAAATTACGAAACGAACTAGTTCGCGAAAGTGTGTGCCATTCTGAAGCATTACTAGTTTATTTTATTTCACAAATCATACTACTGGTGCTACAATTGAGACACGTTCTAGTATCTTCTGTAACCGAAGTATAGAACAGAATTGATCTTAAAAAATTGCGTGATTCCAAATAATTCCACATTTTTATTCAGTCGTCTTTCGCACAAGTCCCGTAAACTGAGTTGACTTGGTGGCTCAAGAATGATAAGTAGCAGCGATAGCGGAGGTAGAGCGGGAAGTATAAAGCGAAAAAGGGCAGCGAGCAAGCGAGCCAGTCAGTATTAGTGAACTTTGTATGGGCATTTGCAAACTTGCCTGTTTGCGAACCACAGTTCAAGTGCCGCGTCGGATTTGGAATTCCCGGATTTCCTCATAAGGTCCGTAAAATTAGTTTAGTTCTAAAAAAATTGAAATTAAGCCAAAATTTGTTAAGCAAAAAAGTGTCGCTCATTTGACCCTGCTATAAACATTCGGCTACCTTGACATCAAGTTAGCACCGCAATTACCAAGAAATTAGAGATAAATATATTTGTTGCTCATTACCCGAAAAAGAATTTTTGTTGCTCTTCAACTAATACCGAAAATGCAAAATTTCGCCAAAATACTGGAAATACGCAAATTTGCATCTTTGCAGCGAGTGATGGTGAAGAGACGACTGCTCGTCCCCTACAGGTACCACGCACCGTGGTTTTAACAATCGACGGATTAAATCAGGCGCTCAGAATAATTTTATTTTCGGCCTCACATGAAAAGATGAAATTTCACAATTATTATAATTGTAGGAGAATCAGATTTCGAAGTTACGATAGCAGTTTTATGAATTATAAAGGACGAGTATATACATTTTACTTCCGTTTTACTCCGGTAAGTCATACACATTATTATGTATGTATGTATGACGGAGCCCTTTTATCGCGCCCTTTTCAAACATTCAATTTCTCTGCGCGTCCAAGCGCCGTGGAGTGTTGGGCCTTGCAGCTGCTAAGGAAGAATTCTCACAGCCGTTGCTTCACTGGGGCGGGCGTCATTGCTCCGATCAGCCTGTCCCCGTTCAAAAATATTTTTATTCTCACAGTCTTACACGTGTACATACTGCCATTGTTCGAAAAGAAAAACTCGTAGAATTGTCATCGCGCCCTCCGTGATTTGGACAAGGAGGGTAGCAAGGACAACAATGCAAAAGGATTGTAAATCCATCATAAATTTAATTTCAAAATTTTAATATTCAAAATTCGCCCAAACATCGCACAAAATCCATCTGGTTTAGGAATCTCCAACTTATTCACAGGGGGGATAATTTGATTTGACAATGACAGCGCACTATTTTACCACTTTTTCAAATTTGTCCGAAAGTACGAAAACATTTTTAACATCGGCTTCACCTATTTTACTTGGGAAGAGAGATTCACAAGGTGAATTCTATCAAGGATACAAACGTCGTCTTGAAATCAATCTCTGCTCATTCTTTTCGGTAGTGGAATGATAACGGAAGTAAAATATATCTCAAATAAGAAGTATGGAGATGGAATGTTGGTGATATTTACACAATTAGTTCAATTTTCTTTTTGAAATCAGTTCCAAATCGGAATCAAAATTTTGAGTACTACCTCAAACAATTTTGTGACGGTATTCAAAGGAAGGCGGAAATATGTGAACAAGATAAATAGTTTTATATTATTACAGATGATACGAGACCTTTGCTTCTGTTACAGCATCACTAGTTTGATATGTGAGGAAAATATATTGAGATGCTAAGTGACGAAAGCATAAACCAACTGCCTATCCCGCAAGTTCGGCCTCCTCCGCCGGGGCTGGCCGTGTCATAGAGTGATGAACTGCCTCTTTAGTCTATGCTAATAGTAAAGTCAGTTTAAATCAAGTTTATGTTTAATCTAAAAAGGGCTAATCGTATTTTTGTGAAATATGTGCAAGTACTGCGCTTGAACCAGTTCAAGCTCCAGAACCATCCTCTGATAAAAATAATATAACCAAATCAGTTTTCAATTATTAAGTGTTATCTGTGACTAAAACATTTGTATGATTGTGCCCTATGGACTCAAAACTACTCGCCCGATTTAGCTGAACATTTCTGTTGTTCTCACAGAAAATACTACTTATGATGCGGCATGTCGAAATCTGCCCTTTTTTTTCGTCGAAAGTATTCTTTTTATCTCAGCAACAAAATTTTGTTTGTCGATGCACACTAGTCAGTTTAAAAAAAATTGAATTTGCCGAATTGGTTCTGTGCTTTTGCCAGAGCAAATATGGCCAACCTTGCGAAACAAATAATCCATCATCGCGCTCTTTTGTGAGTCACGCCACCTCTCGCCGCGAGCTGTAGACTCGTCCAGTGAGGGGTGGAGGAGGCAGCTGTCCTTCTAACAGCGATATTTATAATAATAAATTAGTCAAAACTACATATTCGTTTTTTTTCTGATTTCTAGTTTTATCTATTGTTATTTTTCGTAAGAACATCATAATAACCCTTGCCGCATTCCACCCCTCTGATCAAGCATTAGCTGCCTCCCTTTGCGCCCCTCCCCGAATTGAATTGAATTAATGCCTTATTTTTACGTGGCGAGACTCGGGCCATCAGGCCCGCTCTTCCGTCTGACCACGCAAATTTCGCTACGCTCCTATCACCAACTACCAGAGGAAGGAGGTATTTCTTGAGCGAGGAACAGGCGATTTTGAATTTAGCTCAGAGGCGTCATTTAGGCTTGAGGATCTACATGCAAGTAAATCTACTAACATGGGACAGCCCGCTTTACTTCCCCTCCGAAGGAAGGCGTACGAAGGATTTTTTTCGCCCTTAAAAATCCACGGCTTTGATCGTGTATGAACCCGCCAACTTGGGTATACCAGTCCAATACGCTAATCGTTACACCATCGCCGCCGCATCCCGCCTAATCCCGAGCAGTTTTCTACTTCTGTTGCGGAATAGTTCAGTTGCCTCGTCAGACGCAAGAGGTCGAAAGTGGTACCTCCTTAGTCCATGGTCGTGCCGGTGCGCCGAGGAAGGGCCCCAAACGGGCGGGTGTAGAAACGGCGTGGAAGGGGGAGGGGGCCGAGGTGTTTTTACAAATTTCACTTTACAACGTTCCTTTTCATCCGATTTGCATGATTGACACGGCGTTGGATTTAGAGAGCTTGTCTCCATTGCGCTATGAGTCCACATTTTTTTAAATAGTTCTCGGAAGTTCGGGCACCAATTTGAAATTAGACTTTTTGCTAGTTCTTTTTTGGAAAAAGGCTAGATAGCGTAAATTCTATTTTAAAAAGGCGTGAAATGTCGTTTACAGATCGAAAATCGGGCCATTGGTTCAGGCGTTATGGGTGAAGGAAGTTCCCTGCGATAATGCTGCGATCTATTGAATATTCCTACAAGTACTTTTGGTACACTTAGCCTTAAACTGCGCGGGATACAGTGATCGCAGGAGCTTACGGTCGCAGTGGCCGAGCTCAAAATTCCAATGGGCCAACCGGTCACTGCGGGCAAGTCCTCTGAGTTGGTCGCACTGTACGAAAAGTGCATTGGCGATCTTTAAACGTCTCTTCGAATAAAAGTATTTTCTGACACACACACACACACACACCCGCGCGCACCGACGGCGCTGCAGTGGATATCACGGCACCGGATCAGCAACCTCGCGTCTACCAGCAGCATAAGAGTAAGCTGTTGGGAGTCGCTGACGGGGAAGAACGGCACCCGCTGCGACGTCCCGAAGGAAGAGGTGGATACTTTTTTCACTACACTCTACAGCTACGTCCCCGAGGTGAATGCGAGTGGCTCTACCAGCCTTACGACGGCCGGGATCCCAACACTGGGAACTTCACCGTGACCAAAGTGCTGCATAAGCTTGCTAAATATAGCAACAAAGCACCGGAGCCAGATCGACTCATGTATGTTTGTGTACCAGAGACCCTGAAGCGCGTACTTCACGATTATACGGAATTACGCGCGTGACGGCGGTACCGCACGGCCCTGATTCACGAAGGGTGGCGACGGGGACCTGAGCTACTGGCACCCAATAACATTAACGTTCCAATGTAGAAGGCGTATGCGGGATTGCTGTCGGGCTGCCTTGGCATGGGCAGAGCGATATGGCGCACTTTCACGGGCGCAAAAGTGCTTCCGGACCGTCGATAGTCGTCGACCGTCGATAGATTTGTACGGAATTACCTTTTAGGTGGAGAGCTCCACGTCGCCCCGAGCGATCGGCAGAACTTGAGCTGTGCCCTTATCGACGTTGCCAAAGCCTTAGGGTCCACGCCTCACGCTGCTGTGTAGATGGCGCTGACCCCAGCCGCACGCAACGTCATCTCCACATCATCGTGCGGCGCGGACCCGAAGGCTAGTATATATGCGCTACGTATATACATACACATACTGTTGTATAATATACAAAGGGCGCGAACTTGCGAGCGCACCAAGAACAATCGTGATGGCCTGATTGCAGGCCGCTCGATACCCAGATACACTCAGGACACGCGGTGACGAACGTGTTACGCTCGTCTCTTACTCAAGCTGCATATTTAAAAGTTCGTTAAATAAACGCCATTCCGATTGAGTATCGTTTGTCGTTATTCCTACAACACATACATGCAAGGTCTTTGGATTAACACGCAACCCATGTTTGGAAACACCACCTCGTGTTTTGGCAATTTGGCAACGCATGAAATACCGTTGGCGTCCCTTGCACTGTTAGCGACTAATGGTAGTTGGCTAATGGTAGTTGGAAGGAAGAGAAAGCACTTATTATGTCCTTGTCAGTCTTCAACGCACAACAGCCGCTACACTGAAAAGAGTAAACGCCTGTCTCTTGGCAAATGATGGTCACTTTGAGCATTTACTCGACGGTCAGTTTTTTGTCATTTTAAGAAAGTTATATTTTATATTTTTTATTTATTTTCAATAATTATTAATTTACTACTTATTTGTGTTATACTGATATTTTTAATAATTTTATTAAGGCTTCATTATTTGCTTAATAATCAGATTCAATAATATAAATTATTATTGTTATAAATAATGAAGAGCTTGGCAATAATGTTTCACAAGAAATCTTTCTGATTTCTCTATGGGCCGATTTTCATTAAATAATAATTATTGTTACGTTGGTGTTAATAAATTGGTAAACAGTCCTAACTTCCTCCACATCTTCAGGATTACAGTTTTGTTTCTTAAGTATACTGGATGGAATCGCCAAAAGAGACGTTTTGTTTCTTGCTCATGCCTCTGCTCACCCCTCCCCACCCCATCCACTCTGTGCAGCGCGAAAAACTTCCGGTGCGTGAGCCGCGTACGTGCCCGCCTAAGCTCTTGAATGGAAAAAACGCATAAACAGGAAATTTGCTGCAGGTTATGACCTGACGGTCGCCACCTCTGCTTTCCTGAAAGGTGGCAAAAAACACGCGATTACCAAGCACACGGCGTAATAATTTTTTAAACAAATTGTTCATCTTAGTTATTGCTTAGATTTATATTAAATATTTATAATTTTTATGTTACAAACTTAATAAGTATTATGTTTAAAATATTATTAAATTGTGTACTTGAAGTGCAGTTAATCTATTCACTTCAGTCCTAGCGCACACAATATGTGTACAAATTACACATTATGGTTAGTACTGTACATAATAATTTTGACTGCATCTTTGTAGATATCAATTCCCCGCTGGATATGATACGAACTATTCCTTGAGGCTTTACTTGGCACTCTAGTGACAGTTTTCTGAACGAGATTATTCGAAAACAAGCGAGAAAAAGGATCTCACAAAGGCGTTACTTGTTGAAGGAGTAGCACTTCTACTTAGGTTCGCACATTGGCACGTTGGCTTCTGTCATAGGTTAATGCATATATGAGTGTGCCTCCAGTGGCACGGGGCATACCAGCGGGCGCAACGACATGGACATTCTTGCATGCACCGAACCGAAGAGGAAAAAATAGCTCGTGGGCTGCCAAATGCCTTATAGTGTTTCTCATAGTCTAGTAACTTCCAAACCCGTTTAATGTCGCGAAATGTATGTTCAACACAGCCTAATAGTGAATAAAGAAAGCAGTCACAACAGTGCGGCTGAGTGTTGTGTGTTGTTAATATTGATGGCGCGCGGCGCAATTTTAATTGACTGCAATGGAATAGTTAAATTGTGCGAAGCAAAGTTCTTAAAGTAGAGATTTCAAGCTTTAATATCTAAATTATAAGTATTTTGAACGAAAATTCACGAATCAATAGCCAATTGAAAAGTGTCTCTTTGTATGGTTTTAAGGTAAACTTCGCCATATTCGGACTAATCTGGTTCACTGTTTGAGTCAAATAATTAATGTTGTATGATCATAAAATTGTTTCGTGGTAACATGAGCACCATCTCAGCCGAAAATCCGTTGATGAAACACTAACATTAAATAAAATGTATTCGCGATTTCCTATAAAGTGAAGAAAGGGCGAAAATTGTGTGTTTATGGGCACCCCTAAACACATTTTAAAAAGGGTTTTATTGGTGTTGATGTTGTTCCGGCAAAGAAAACTTAAGTTTTTTGGGTAAGCCATTGAATTCTATTTTTTACAGCCTAATATATACATGCGTTCGGGCGAATCGCCCAGTTGGGGTTTGTTTTTCCACTGCGTATGGGCAGGTAGGAGAAGCAGATGCTTGCAGATTGCAACAAAATTGTGATAAGGTACGCGAGTTTCTTTCCCTTCCCCATAATACTACGAAAGTGTTCATCTAAACTTTTAATGTTGACAGGGTATATATCAACCCGACGGCCAGTCGACCGCCGGACTCCACTGGCATCTCCTATGGAATACGACAGACTGCTCACTTCGCGGATTGCTATTCAATTTCGTTATTGATGCGGCCTTGGGTGTTCTAGAGATAGACGAACAGTTGGGACCCCCGCCGGTACTCTCCTTCGCCGACGACCTGGCATTGCTTGCACCGGGCAGGCTACATGGCCGCGTTAACGCGGCCCACTGCGTCCAACAGAGGCTGTGTCTTGCAGTTCAGCCAAGTAAGAGCTGATCCGTGGTTGCGGCGGCGCGGAAGGAGGTCCCGACGACCTGCGTCGGAGAGGCTGAGATCCGGCAGCTGCAACCGGGTGATGCTGCTAGGTACCGAGACCTCCCTGAAGGTTTTAGCGTGGTTGGGACCTGGGGTGGGCCAAAAGAGCAGGAGGCCCTGGCAGACACAATTAGCTCGTCATCTTTATTCAACTTGCAGAATATGGATGCGTTCGAGCGATTCGTTCAGTTAGCGTCTGTTTTTCCACTGTGTATGGGCAGGTAGGAGAAGCAGTGCTTGCTGAGTACCACAAAATGGGGTTCAGGTACGCGAGTTCCTTTCCCTTCTCCATAATACTACGAACGTGTCCATCAACACTTCTAATGTTGACAAGGTGCGGGTGTCTACGAATGTTCGAGTGTATTTGGAGCCTTTAAAATTTTGTCCAGTGGCGCCGGATTGCAATCGCGAACTTCGTCTAGGCCTAAATACAGAAGGTTGCATCCGCTGAGGCACACGTGTGGGAATTCCTGTTGAGTGCAGCAGTTGCGAGACAATTCCAATCCTCCTCCTGCTGTACTCGCGCCAAGCCCCCAAGCCTCGCATGAGTGGCTGCCCTCAGACTCGAGGGCCTTCCACGCCTGCGGCCTTCAGAAAACGTCTGGCGGCCCCGCCCCGCCCACAGGTGCGGTAGGTAGGTGTAGCAGCTGCCCCCGAGGCTGAAGATGAAAGCGATGAGGGCGACTACCCGGTTGACGGCTACGCGGAGGCCGAGAGGCTAGTGATCGCGCCTGACGAGGGCGCAGACGCCGTCCCCGCACGTGTGCGGCCCTCGCTATTGCTCACGCTACTGGCTCTGCATTCCCCTCCCTGGAAGGCCCAGTGGCTGCACTTGGCAGCAGCCGTTGTCTAGCGCCCACGCTGGCGAGGTACCCGCTGTCGGGTCTCCGGAAACACCAGCAGATGACCAAGTCTCTTCCTCCACCCTAAATCGCCATACCTGCGACCATGAGTTGCAACTGGGTGACAGCGGAGACCAGCGCCGAGGGCGGCCACTGGCGCCACAACTGCACCGGTGGGCACCTACGCCTCCGCGAACGCAACGATCGCTGACGAGGACTCCCAGGAAGCGATGTGATCACGGCCAAATCCTGGAGTCAGATAATGTCCCGCCTACGTAGCATGTACCAGGCGGTGTAAAGGTGTATTTGGCGTGGTCTCCGATTTCAAGACATATTCACCTCGGTCTTGCAGGGTCAAGGTACGATCTCTTCAAACTTCCTCCGGTCCGGGGTGAACATGAGGCTGTCGACCTGCACGTTCAGGCACGCAGCTCGGCTGAAGTGTTCTAAATAGTCGAGAAAATATCACTTACTAGTTTCGCTGACGAGGCTGCGTGTATGGTGATGGCCCGCAAATTCACGAGTATGTATCGGAGTGCCCCACCAGCTGCGACATAATAGAGTACTCGAGCACGTCCAAAATATTGCGGTCGCAGGGGGAAGGCATCCTGTATGAAAAAACAGGCCGTTGGACAGGAAGTCCTGACTTCGCGGTCGCTAAGGACATCACCGCGGTGGTTGTTGAGGCCGCTGTCACCTTCGGATACGGCGGTCGCCTGCTTGTGGTGTATGCGGACAAGGGGAACAAGTACTTGCACCTCCAAGCAGAACTACTGGCCTGGCACTACCGCGCTGTGGAGTTTCTTCCTGTCAGGCGCTGCCTTGAAGAGATTTTCCTCCGGTGATATGCTTAAAAAACTGAGAATTATCGCAGAGGCAGTCGCGGGGAGCACTGTCTGCTACTTCCGCCACAACTGCCGAGATGACTTTTATCCTACGAGTATAGGGCCAATCCCCCAGGCGACTTGGTACGCAGTGGATGCCTTCGTCCCCTCGGCTGCGACGCATTAATGAAAACGTTCATGAGGCTTCCTCGCAAAATGAGACGCACGTCCGTGACGTGACGCAGGGTGACTCACGGTGAGTTTCTGCGAACCACTACGCTTATCGGACCACGCACGTTAGAGAGTTTGGCGTGTCGCCGTTTCTGCGCGTGGTGACCCTGCGGAGCGCAGTGTGCAGTGACTTTACTGAAGATGAAAGAAAAAATAATTGAAGCCGTGCATGTTCGTAAAGTTCTCTATGGCACTAATCATGATGAACTGTTTAATAAAGATAATGGGATGTTTTATGAATCGTGGTAACTATAATTCATCATTTTCAAGAAGCTTGATTTAAGATTTTTTTTAAATAGCTAATAATTCAGTAATCTTTAAATAAATTACCAGGTTTTCTTTATTGTTCCAAAAATTCCGCTGAAAGCGCAGAAATACCTTCAGATGTGCAAAAATCTGGAAAATAAAATTTGACAGCAAAGGTCCAAATGGGCTGATTTGTAAAAAAAATGTGATACTTTTCAAAGAAACCATTAGCAAAAATGTAGTACGCGTAAAAATCCGGGCTCTATTGATAACTAAAATACTATAAAATAAATACTTTCTCTAAGAACACTGCTAGGTTTTCCACGGTTCCAATAGGCATTGAGGCGTTGCAGCTCTCTCTGCAAATTACGTTTTCGATAAGATAATGCAATTCTTTGAACTGATCACTAGAGACGGGAAACATGTAGTATGAAACGTCAAAATATGTAGTACATTAATAGGTAATGAAAACTGTGTGAATATGTAATAAATTTGTAAAATCGGATATAGTATGTAATAAACTGCACTAATTATAAAACACAATTACAAAATACGTTATTACATTTATAAAGAAGTCCCTAAACATTTAAGAAAATACAACTGTTTTAGAAATAATTCAGTCAATCAATCAATAGTAAAAGCTTCATATATTGCTATTCAGAACCGTAGTGTAACTGCCAGACTGGGCGCAATAGAAGCCATCGTACAAACTGGCAATATCTACGAACAGCAAGCAGCTGGCAGCATTCTCATGGAAGTTTACACGTCACTGAAGTTTCTCGGGAATCAAGGTTAAAAGCCACGAAACGCCGAATCAAGGTTAAAAGCCGCGATATCAGTGGTACTTTTCAGTGAAAATTATCTCAGTCGCTGACGCACACTTCCCCCATTTAGATATCTGAAGCAGGCGCGCCGGACAGTGAGAATATCCGACCACGTCTTCACGTAGCATACCTCGAGTAGACAGCAAGCAGTAATGGGGGAGATGCTGATTGATTTGAAAACACTTCTTTTCATAAAAATATGTAATAAAATTGGAGAAAATTGATAGAAGAAAAAATATTTTGTGAAAATAGCAAAACATGTAAAATATGTAATACTGGACTAGAATAGTAAAAGTGTGTAACGAAAAAATTGGATATAGTATTCAGACGGCGACGATTCGCCAAGATTACAATTTTAAGTACGGTAAGTAGAAAGACAAAAAAAAAAAGTCCAGTCTCTTCTGATCACTATTTAATGTAAAATAGTTCTAAAATTTGTCATCAAATTCCTTAGAGCAAATTATCTTCATGTAATCGCTTCTTTCTTGTTTTTGCTCCAATAGAATGCTGTAACATGGCATTTCTAACTCGGAACTCGCTTACGGAATCCGATTCATACTTCAAATCCACTAACATCGCGGAAATACTGGACATCTTCGTCAGCGCTCATATCGGAGTGAGACAGCGTAGGAAACTGCGGCCCAACTTGCAGTGACCGTCGCTGTGTCTCGCTCTGCCGTGAGGAATACGGCCTGAGTCGCGGACCTGCGGATTTTGCGACTAGCCTGAGAGGAGCACCTCCGATCACAGAGGCTGTGATAGAACAGCGCGTGTGACCCTCCAAGCACATGGTTCTTAGCGTTTAACGTAAAGTGTATATAGTGTTGCGTGTTAGTGTTTAAGCGCCCTGAAGATTTTTTAAATTCCAGACAGACTGATAATACATACTGTTATAATAATAAATATACTGTTATATAATAAATAGTGTTATATGTGTCCTCCCTCGTTTTTTTCCAGAGACTGACAATACCAACAAGCTAATGTGTATATTATAAGATAGTAAATAAGATTAGTTTAGTACCCTCCCCTCAAATTTCTTGTAAATCTAATATAAAAAAATACCTCTACTACGTGAACCTGCGAAACTAATTTCAACCAGCAAAGATTTTCTCTCCGCGCTGGGATTCGAAATCTGGTACTGAAGCCGAGATCTGGTACCTATACACCGCCAGCCTCACAGCTTTACTCAATTTTCCCTACTCTTAAAACAATTGAACCTTGTATTTGTAATTTTCAAATACTCGCTTATATTATTTCAATATCGATTGAACGAATAGATTAAGGTCATTAATGACAAAATCTATTATCATTATTGTAGTTTTACAATATTAATTTTGTTGTTTTCTAAAAAACAAAGTTCGCCGCAAATGTGACCTGCGCCATTTTTAAGCGTCCTCTATCGGAAGAGAAAATTGAAGAAAATATTTGGAGCCCGTTTTGAGAATGTTATATAAACTGCATTAACGTCGTTCAAAAATTACGAGAAAACTTTTTTGAATATACCTATTCGTTTAGGATCAATTTGAGTGGTGTGAGAGAAGAAGTGAGCGATGCGCACAAGCGGGCCACCCTTCTGAGAGTGACGGCACCAAATGTTTTGATGAATTTTTGTTGTTGATTAGTAAGAAGAATGTTTAAGAGACTGGTGCAGTTCTCATTTTCGTTGACATTTTTTGAAAATTGCAGCAAAAAAATTAAAACTACAAAATTGAAGATATAAATTTTGCCTCAAACAAAGTATGTTGTACAAAATTAACGCTTTTAAAAACGGTCATGTACTAGTTTTTGAAAAAATGAGTAGATTTTGCGCTTGAAACTACCACTTTTTTTCAAAAACCGCTGAACATTTTTTTGTATATATTTTTTCACTTTTGTAACAAAGGACGGTAAAAAGTATGGAGCTATTTTAGTGATTTTTGCCTCAGGCAAGTCTGTTGTGCAAAAATCTGTCTTTAAAAAAGGTAATGTCAAAAGGTCGTTTTTTGAAAAAAAGAGTAGTTTTTGCGTAATTTGCGCTTGAAATTTACAAAAAAAACAACATTTTTCACAAAAAACGCTCCAAATTTTCTCTTTAAATTTTCGCCATATATGGGACATAAAGGTACGGTAAAAAATATGGTTTTGGAACTTTCAATAACGTATCTTTTGAGATTCAATGAGTAATAGCCTCAACATGTAGAGTGCGAAATTGTCAAACCAAAAATTTCGTTGAAGCATTATAAACATAAAAGTTAATAATTGTTTTTATGTAAATACTATTTTGCTGTGTTCTAATTAAATGATCATGTAAGTAATAGTAGATTAATCTTTAGTAATAGCCATCAGCTCTCAGTATAAAACACAAATAATAGTTTCAGTGAATTTAGCAAATTCTACGAATTCGTGAATTCACTTTTAAATTTAAATTAAATCTAAATAAGTAAATTTTTGTTCACAAAATCATGTACAATTTTATTTAAGTACATCAGTTAAATAATTTGTTCATTATATTGAACAGATAATATGCATTGTATATAATTTGGTAATTTGTATACATAAAAATATATACTGTTTGTTTACGCTTCATATTTGATATATAACTACGTAACGTAACTCTCCAAGCAGGAAGGTCACACATTATTTGGGAAGCCGGCTTTGCCCGCCATCTAATGCAAGGCAATCAATAATGAATTACACTATTCACAATTTTTCGAGTTGAAGGAATTTAAAATCTTTGTCTAGCAATTGACACAGCTAACAACATCCAGCAGTTAAGTTAGGTGAATCGTAGAGACGAAGGCTCTCGTAAAAGAATGTTTGCGAGGGAGAATTATTTGACGTTTTGCCTCTTGACACATAAAATAATGTCTCAATCTAACACCTACTCTAATGATACCATCCTTGTCTAGAAAGGGATGAAGATTTACAATTTATGATTTTTTTTTTTCAAATTCCCTTTTATTGGATAGGGCGCCATATTCAGCAGAAAAGGATTCTTTCTGAATTGATTTCACAATTCAATGGAACGGCATTTCGTAGCTCAGTTGAAGAGAGAGGGCTGGTTCTCTTAGGCAGTATTAAGGTCCTGTTTCCACACTGATAGATAAGTCGAAGGCAATACGTTGTAATCCGCAGTAACTTCTAATAAGAATTGAAGTTTTTGATAAGTTCTGAGACAAAAGATCCTCTTCAGCACAAGGGGTGGTGAGAAAAGGTTGTGAATGAAGTAATAATTGTACGTTACCACGCAGGCAGAGAGTTTCACTGAGATATCGGTTGGATTATCCATTCTGGACGACGAAACCATTTGTCTTTAGAAGCCGGACTTTTGGCAGTGACTCTCAGCGATATGCGATCAGCAGGGTTGTCTTAAGAAGAAATATGTGACGAATCCTCCTCCTTGAAAAACTGTCTAATTACAGCAGTTCTATTAGAAATAAAAGCATGCAATAATATGGTACTTCTGTAAATAAATATACAGAGTTGACCTTACAAACTAGAGACAGACTAGACCTTACAGACTAGAGAGCATTATAAACCATCATGAATTTGGCTAGTAAAACTGCTCCACGTAATTCAAGACGAGGAATTGTAGTGCCAGCTATAGGCCCAAGCTTTGAAAAGGATGACCACTAGGAAGCCTTCGGTTTGTGATTAGAAAATAAGCTTCAGTAGAGTGCACCGAGTCCTCAGAAGTTAAAGAAAGTGAGACTCGTTTCTCTCAATCCCGTCCCAGGTTCTTTGCAAATCACATTCTTTACTTCTCGTTAGTGCATTCTGTTCCTCCAGGAGGAAGTAACATTTGGACTTACTCTCTTCCTTGAATTCACTAGTGTGAACTGCCCCTGCCATTACTGAGCCTACCAGGGTATCCAAAATGACAGGAATGTCATTAGCTAGTGAGATTTTTGCTTTGAAAACTTCAAAGAACACACCAGAGTTTAATAACTTAAGATGCGTGGGGATTTTTAACTTTGACAAATCCAGGGAGGTTTGAGGCCATTTTGATGAAATATACCGTACTATTAAACATAGCACCCAAATTTGCCAATCATTGAAATGAGATTTGATAGTTAGCTCACTTTCCCATTCGATCCTGATTTTAGATAATTAACTGAATGTTTCAAAGAGTTATACTTTGTTCTTTAATATTTAATAATCGGACGAGAGCTTCCATTACAAAACAAATTTCACGCCCTGACAGGTATTACTCGGGCAACTTTTCTTGAACGATGGATTGACGATTTCGGGTGGAGTGGGGGTATTAGTTACAAAGTCGGCCACTAGAATATTTTAAGTAATGCCAACGTCTGTGAAATGAAAGTCAAAACTGCATCTTGTGCTTAACTTTTTCGGGAGTTTTAGGTGACTCCCTTGACGGAACTGGACTTGACTCAGCCATTTCTTTCGATATTGACACTAAATCAGAACAGGAGTTCTGCACTATGAAAGCAACTGGCTTTGACGAGCTTCTGTTTCGCGCCAACGAAGTTTTAATGCTTGGAAGGTTGTCATCAGTGCCCTATGCGAGCTTTTGCCTTCAACTGTTTCTTGCACAAGGGAGGGGGATCAAGGTCATCGTTCAAGAAAAGTTGCGCGAGTAATACATCATTACCCATTGTGTCAATAACTAGAATTATAGCAGTGGGCAGCAAAGTTCGAAATTGTTTTGTCTCACTAAAGGCCATATGAGAGAGGACTTTATTAGCCTCTTGTGCTGCCGTGCTGACCATAGAACATTCTCCTCTCTCCGGGAAAGATTCTGATTGCATGTTAACATGAGCTACTAAATTCCATTTTGGGGTTATGTTTGTGTTAAATTAACTCTTGAGAACTACACTGCATTTCACTTTTATTTATAACAAAATACATATACATAAACTCTTATTGAACGTCTTTGACGGTCTTTTACAAACACTACATTGCTGCACAGTAAGACAAAAGGACGAATGAATATGATCATTCGTTTACATACCAAAAACAGATGACGACACTATCGACATGTTCACAAACTTCAACCTTACAATATAAATGTATATTTCCAACACGCCTCCTTACATTTATATACATACTATCTTAAATTCAGTTAATATTCATCATATTCCTAAAATACACAAACTTGTCTTTACACAAAGCTTTCGTGAAAATATCTGCCATGTTATCATCAGTATTTACTTTGACTATATCAATTAAACCATTCATATACAACTCGTTGACAAAATGATAATGGACTTCAATATGTTTTGAGTTTTTTGTAAAGTTACCATATTTAGCGATACTCAATGCTCCTGAGTTGTCTTCGTACATTACAATCGGTTCATCAAAATTCAAATCAAAAATTTTCATTACATCTTTTAGAAATTTCACTTCACTCACAGCATCTGATAGCGCAACATACTCTGCATACGTCGAAGCTTTTGTTACACTTGATTGTTTGCGAGACTTCCAAAATACAACATTGTCAAACATACGGATCACATAACCTGTCGTAGATTTACGATCTATATTGTCACCTGCCCAATCTGAATCTACATAACAATCAAGAACTTTTGCATTTTCGTTTCTACAATAATTCAATTTCAGGTTTCTTGTCAAATACAGATATTTTAAGATTCTCAGACAATACTTATAATGTGTGCCGTCATAACAATTCTGAAACCTGCTCAAATAATTAACAGAATAACTGATATCTGGCCTTGTTCCTGAACTAATATATAACAACGCACCAATCAAATTTCTATACTTTATATCATTACGCAATTCCTGAGTTGGTTCTAATTTCAAGTTAACTTCCATCGGTGTAGCATATAATTTTGAGTCTTTAATCTTGTATTTTTCGGCTAATGAATTAATATAATTTTCCTGACTCAAGCTCATTTTGTTTTTCTTGTATTCGTAATTTATATCAATTCCTAAATAACTTTTAACCTCACCTAAATCTTTCATACTAAATCTATTTGACAACAAATTTTTTATTTCTTTAATTCGACTTTTCTTTACACAACAAATGAGCAAGTCGTCAACAAAAATTATCAAGTAAATCAGGACATTACTTTTTCGCAAAACATAAAGGCAATAATCATATTCACTTCTTTGGAATCCTAAACTTTTCAAGAAAGTATCTAAACACTCATACCAAGCTCTCGGACTTTCTCGTAAACCGTACAGTGCTTTCATCAATTTGCACACTCGATTTGTGCCGTCTTCGTAGCCTTCAGGTTGTTTAACATAAACTTCTGACATGATTTCGCCATTTAAAAAGGCTGTTTCTACATCCATTTGTTCAATAATTAAACCAAAATGACAACAGTATGACAGTAAAATCTTCAAAGTTTGCATTTTAGCTACTGGTGCATATATATCATCAACACATTCCTTTTGTTGAAATCCCCTAACAACTAATCTTGCTTTGTACCTATTATCAAACTTTTTAGTAAAAACCCATTTAACATCTATAAGATCTTTGCCCTCTGGCTTACTAACTAACTCCCATGTGTCATTTTTCTTCAAACATTCAATTTCCCTATCCATAGCTTGACTCCAGCTTTTCGATTCATTGCTATTAATCGCCTCCTCAAAACTAACCGGGCTATCTGCACTACATACGTTAATATAAATAAAGTTACTTGTATTATCATCCCTATAGCGTTGTGGAGTTTTAACCACTCTACCCGACCTTGTTGTTTTTTCCTTTAGCGCTGCTTTTGGAGATTCGATTTCGACTAACCTTTCTTCGTCCTCGCTGTTATCTTCAGACCCAGTTTCCCAATTTTCACACCCAGATTCATCTAATCTTTTACTCACGGAACCATTATCCTTTAAACCTACACATCTAATATTTTCTTCAACAACCTCTACATGCCTGGCCACAACAATTTTATTATTTATGAGTACCCTATATCCAACGTCACTGTAACCTAACAGAACTCCCAAATCTGCTTTTCTATCCCATTTTGACTTTCTCAATTGTTCTGGCACCCTTACAAAGACTCTACTTCCATACAATTTTAAATGTGTGACATTAGGCTTTTCTCCAAAAAATATTTCATAAGGAGTTTTCAATTCTGCGGTATTTGCAAGACATCTATTTTTCAGATACGCGGCAGCACAAACTACTTCTGGCCAAAACCTATTGTTAACTTTTGCTTCGGCTAATAAACATCTTGACATGTCCATGATTGACCTATTGAACCTCTCAGCAGTTCCATTCAACTCATGCACATATGGCGGGCACGCATTTAAAACAATCCCCTTTTCCTTGATGTATTGATATATATTATTATTCATGTATTCTTTTCCATTATCACATCGCAATTTCTTAATCCTTTTCCCAGTAAGATTTTCAACCTCATTTACATACCCAACTAAACAATCATATAATTGGTCTTTAGTTTTAATTGTGTAAACGCGTGCAAGTTTACTATAATCATCAATAAAAGAAACAAAGTATCTTTCACCATGCATACCTACTGTTGAATGTGGCCCATTTAGATCTGTGTGAACAATTTCTAGGATTTCTTTAGCCTTATTTCTGTTGTTTTTAAAAGGAACATTATGCATTTTATTTTCTATGCACACTTTACATTTCATAGGTTCAGACTCGACGTTTTGAGGGATTCCATCTACTAATTGATGTTTGCAAATTTTATCTAAATAATTGAAATTTACGTGCCCCAGTATCCTATGCCACTTTTGCTTTATTGTCATATTTTCTTTATTGCAGAAGTTTACGTTAAATTCCCCTTTGTTGATCACACTTGTCACTTTATATAACCTATCTTGTTTCCATGCAACTGCAATTAAACCCCTATCTTTACTAAAAACTTTTGCGCTGATGCCTTTTGCAATAATATCATGTTTCTCTGTGACTCTTGAAAAACTAATTAAATTCCTATCTAGATCTTTAATGTAAAATACATTTTTCATTTCAACTCGTTCTAATCTGTCAAACACTAAAAAATCGCTAATTACATTACCAACTTTAGTTGCCGTTAAAATCTTTCCGTTCGCGATTTTTACATTAATCGGTTCTTTTAACGTTACACATTTAGAAAAGTATTCCTCGTTATTAATTATATGATCTGTACAACCGCTATCTAACAACCAATTAATTTCAATCTGACCTGAATCCTGTGTTACACTGTTTACTTCCTTGGCGAAGACCTCTGTCACGAAACTGCTTGCGCCACTTACATTCTGATAAAACTGTTGTTCTCCACGGTTCCTACCACCATGGTCGTCCTGTCGGTAATGTCGGTCTCCTTGCTCGTTCTGTCGGTAAGATCGGTCGTGACCATAGCGACCGCCTCTGGACCCACGTGGTCCTCCTCTGCCTCCGCGATGTCCATTTTCATAACTTTGGTTGACATAACCTCCATAGTTACCTCGTGCTCTTCCGCCACGTCCCCGGGAACCTCGATGATTCTCAGTTTGTCGACATTCCCTCTTGAAGTGTCCTGGTTTACCACATCCGTAGCACACTTTTTGGCCGCTCGCACTAGGTCTCTTCTCCGAGATGAATGCATTTGATTTTACGCCCTCACTGTCCTGGTTCTCCTTGATGCTCTTCATCCTTATTTTTGCCTTCACGTACTCCGCAGTCCGGTCTTCCTTCTTCAAAACATCCACTAGATCTCCGATATAACTTAGTGACTCGGGCAGCGTTTTGAGCATGTAATTTAGTTTCTCTTCTTCGCTTACCTTGGCCCCGGCTGACTTCAGTTCGTTTATGTATTTCTCAAACACAGTGAAGAATTCATTTATGTCGCTGTAATTCTTTAATCTGAGTCCATCTAGTTTGTTCCTGCAGACAATCTGCAACGCTGTTGACTCTTTGGAGTATAGCTCGTCAAACTTCTTCATAACCTCGAAAGCACTTACTTTATCATTCACGAACTCTAGCTGCTTGTTAGTAATTGCACTAAAAATGCAATGCATCGCCTTCAGGTTCTGTTCTTCCCATTCTACGTCCTTGTCTTCTCGCTTCGACCTCGTGGTCACCTCATGGCATTTTTTAAATTTCAAATAGATAGTTAACCTCGTTTTCCAGTTTGCGTAGTCCTCTCCATCAAAAGCTGGAATGTTCAGGTCGTCCATGTCGCAAACTTCCTCGAATCGACGGACACTGGGCTGAACTCCAATATAACCTCTTCAGCAATTCATCTGCATCCGGAAACCACGCTCTGCTACCATGTTAAATTAACTCTTGAGAACTACACTGCATTTCACTTTTATTTATAACAAAATACATATACATAAACTCTTATTGAACGTCTTTGACGGTCTTTTACAAACACTACATTGCTGCACAGTAAGACAAAAGGACGAATGAATATGATCATTCGTTTACATACCAAAAACAGATGACGACAGTGTCGGCGCGTTCACAAACCTCAATCTCTCAATATATAGTACATTTCCAATAATATACTAGACGCAGATGGCGACACTGTCGACATGTTCACAAACTTCAACCTTACAATATAAATGTATATTTCCAACAGTTTGAATTCACTAGCTTAGTACCCGAGGCCTGTTTCTTATAATTTGGGTCATGCAAGAGAGAATGTTTCTAATTACATACTTGCCCTGAGGAACCCTGCGACATGACAGGCGAAACGTCGGCCTCTCGGCCGACGACGCGGCGTCACCAGGACATCCAAAAAGTCAAATGCTGAAACTGCACACATTTGTACAGTGGGTGATTCTCCGGGGACAAGATGCATTGGGTTGAATCACATACATTTATAGCAAACGCCCTGGCGGCGATGTAGCCTGCTGGGGTTATAGGCGATGTAGCCTGCTGGGGTAGCCAGCTGTAACAGAATTTAATTGTGTTTTCTTAGAAATGTCTTCATTGAATTCAAAGGCATTTGCCTTATAGTTTAAGAAATCGAATAATTCTTGTAATCCTGGCATTCTTTTTGCCGAATTGTTGCTAAGGTACCACGATTCTCTAGTTTTGAAGTCTAGTTTAGAGAATATTAAATGTTGTAAGATTATTTTGCTCAGATCCACATCTAATGATATTGATTTCAACCCACACTAATTAGTAGAAATTTGAGAAATGAATTGTTTAATATAAGATGAACCACCCTTTACTGGCAGAAAATTGAGCAAGAGCCTTGATGTGGGTTATATTATCTTCGTTTTGTGTGAATACCTGTCGACTAATAATTCCCAAGCTCTATCAAAGTTATCTCCTGGTCCGTTTAAGGCGCAAATTAAATTGTAAGGTTCTCCTTTTAAATGCGAAAGCAGATGCACATATTTTTTAATATTGCTAAGTGAATAATATTTCATCACTGTTTAAAATTGCATTAACATGACCGAGAATGTTGGCATGTGGTAAGCTTTGTCAAAGATCTTTTATTCAAATAGATATGACAGTGTAACGGCTAATATTTAATAAAAGATTTCTCTTAAAAAATATCTTCGATAAAATGTTGCCCGAAACGTCTAAGTTTTATCATACATATGGTAACATGGCGCCAGATAGATAAACGTGGGGTATTGCTTCAGCCAAAGTTTTAATTGCAGAGTATGAGCAATTAGAATGTTTGTATAATACTGTTCATCCGGACTACAAAATGAAACCAAACTAATTGACGCGTATGGCATATTTTCCCAAGAAGTGGAAAATGTGGTGTTTCGAAAATGCTCAATTCATAAAGATAATTTTTTTAACGTCAAAATCAGAGAACTCGATTTCAAAAGAAGGAAGAAGAACGACAAGGAAAATTGAATATTACCTCGTCCATCCTCATATAGTTCTTCATTTCGAAGTTCTTTAATCAATGGGAGGCAATGTGCGACCCATGGCCTCACCCTCAAACGTGTCCTCTTTTCCTTTTACTTCTTCAGCATTAAACATAGATTAGTTATCGTTAAGCATAAAATAGAACGAACACAACTATTTGTGCGTCATCTATTTTGAACCGCGACCAAAACTACATAAAATTTTAAACAAAATGTAAAACGTTCGTCAAATTTCTTTGTCAAAGATTCCTTTGTCAATTTTCAAAGAATTTCCACAAAGTTCATCAAAGATATTTGTCAAATTCTTTTTTGTATACCAACATTATACACAATTTCTTATAGCACCGAAAATCGTACAGAAACTGCAGGATTCTGAGACGTGTTCAATAAAATAACATACGTCATCAAACAATTGCCGGGAGTACGACATTTTTATTTACTCGTAACACTGAAAACAACAATTACAAATCGGCAAAAGAAATACTACGAAACATAAATTTAAGTAATCACTCAAAAATACTTATTAATAATGAAAATGAAATGTGCAGTTCGAAACATTCGTAAAAGAAAATCCAGAACTTCCAGAAACGTTTCATTTGAAGTGTGAGGTTTTGAAGGTTCGGCGTCTCTCCTGCCGATATAATTGTGCTGGCGATTCTGACCTTATTTGTTACTAACTCCTCAATGTATTGCTCTGCGACATTAGTTGACCGTCATTCGTATTTTTCTCTTCCATCCAAGTCACAACTTTATCATATTCTTTTTCATAATTATCAGCTGAATTTCTAGGTATTAGCATCAATTCTGCTTTAATTATTATTGCCTCTGGTAAATGCATTTCACAACGAACAATAAATACCCGGCCAACCACGGCCACGCCTATTAAGAAATTATACAGTCAGCCTTGGCCAACATTATGTACGTAACATACCATTCTACTTCCAAATTCAGTAACCATTTTACCCCTGTAATAATTTTATAATGATGTTATACAAAAATATTGTATGCAATTCGTTTATAATGTTACGTTTTGCACACATAAGAATAGCCGCATTCACTTCTTCGTCGTTCATGCGGCTATTCTTATTCGTCCAAAAAAGAACTTTATAAACTAATGGCATAATATACTATTACTGTTCAGAGCCCTCTTTGTGCAGTTTTGTGAAGGAACGGAAAGTGTAATGCAGGTTCACGCCACTACTGTGCGACCATTCCTATCCTTATGGCCAACCCTGCAACATAAAGAAAAACAGAAGGTCAAAAATGAATTTTGCCAACTAGCTCCCGCATTATGTGTGCAGAAATGCAAAGTTTATGTTTCATGTCTCAGTTCTCTGTTTCAGATTACTCTTACTCCAGGAAGTGCTTCGATCGCCTATACTTCATCCGTTGATCGGGTTGGTATGAGGTGATATCGGAAATGAGAGAGTTTTCCGAGTCAGTTGCTATTTCAAAAAATTTAGACACAGTATTTTTGATATGATCAATCAGCAGTGGCATTGATAAATCGCGATGTAAATTTTTAATGGGAATGTATCTTGGGGCGCAGAGGGTGGCCTGAGGCATTCGTTTCGAACTACTTGCAGTGTATTCAAAGTGTATTTGCAGCAATTGCCCAACTGGGGCGTGCGTAGGCCAGCTGCTGCCTAATAATTGCTTTATAAAGTGTGAGGCAATTTGCCGTTGACAGTTTGCTCGACTTGTGAAACAGGCTTGGCAATCTGCCTCTGATCTGCCGCACTTTCTTCCACACGTTTTCAATGTGCAAATTAAAAGTGGGTTGTCTAAAGTGACACCTACATATTTTACATGTTTTTCTCAATTAATCGCGTCTCCGCATAGCGCGAGTGGCTTCGGCTGCATGAATCGTCGTCTCCGTGTGAAGACTGCACTCATACTCACATTGACCTTGACCCGCCACAGCTTCAGCCACTCCTGGATCTGTAGTAAATGCTGATCCAAGTACTTCTGGAGAAGCTCGATCTTTTTCGTCGTGGCTATTACAGCCGTATCGTGGGCGTACAAGGCGAGCTCCGTTTGAGGGTGTGTGGGAATATCACGCTCATAGAGGCTGAAGAGCATAGGAGCAATCACGCTCCCTTGCGGCACTCGGGCCCGTATGGCGCGGTGGGTAGTTTTAGCATTCAAAAGCGTTACTTGGAACGTTCTGTTTGCTAGGTAAGAGTGGATAAGGTGCACAAGGTACAGTGTACCGGCCTTCACACCGTTTTCTGAGAAAAGGCCCTGTACTGAGCGTGGAGCAGTAGCATGCTGTGTCCTTGTCGCATGCGCGTTGTGCGTAGGCCAGCGAATTCTCTTGCTGCATGCCCGCACGGATGACACCAATTTCCACTCACATGCAAGCCGCGTAGGGCATGTGTTTACTGCTTTGATAACGAGTTAACAAGCGGAGAAAGTGATTATTATTTCAGTGTATTATTTTTTTTCATTTGAGAGTAGTATGCTGCCGATTGTATAACTTGATTTTTTTTGTACGAGTACTTAAATCTGATTTTGTGTTAATATTATAGCAGATACAGTCAATAAACTACTATATACAAGTATACGGTTTTTTCATCTTAGGATGTAGAAAAGAGGCAAATTTCGACCTACTCTTATGAATATGTTGAGTTCGGTTGTACATTGTGCTGGCGAGAAAATGCAGGAAAATTCAATCCTTCATGGTATGATTCTCATAAATGTCTTAACTGGTTGTGATGTTAAAGCGAAGTTTCATGGTTGACATTGTATTTTATTGTCAGGTAAGGGGAGTACTTGGAATAAATATGGATAATTTGATAACAAAAATTCATCAAAAGCTATACAAAAACATGAAATATCAAAGATCTTATAAGTAATTTGGTGAATCTTAAAGGCCCGAAAAGTTTTGAATACGATTTCTGAATTATTGTCAGATCAATTAAATTTGCGACACCTTTTAGGATCCGAATGTCTCGAAATTAGGTCTGCGCATGCTCCATGGAAATAATGATTGGGAATGTAATATCAGTAAGACAATTGTTTTCAATAAATTGAATAAAATTACGAAAAAAAATTAAGGTGAAATATGGCCCCCGTATTCCCTTTTCGTGATCCGACGCTGTTCAGTAATCTGTTTTGCCATGGCCGTTCTATATTAGAGTATAGGTAGTAGAGTAAGGCCGCGGTTTTGCATACCCTGAACTACTCCAAGCTTACCACTGCCTTGTCTATATATTTACAAATCTGTAATATTTGTCAAAAGTGATTTAACGGTGTGAACTTATTTTCATGCAATACTAATATTTATAATTACAACACACGTCGTAAAAATCACGTTCAACAAGTGTCAGTATCAACAGTTCACTACCAGTAATTCTCAAACAATACATGTACGTTACCTTACAACGCATTGCCAGATGACATTAAACAAATTTAAGTTAAAAGTAAAATATTTTCTGCTGCATAACTGTTTCTATATAATTAGAGGCTATACTGATTATGAAAAAGATAAATAATGTTTATTTTAACAAAACGGTGATATATTTTGAATTAGTTTACATTTGTGATGTATATTGTTTAAAAGACTTAATATGTTTGTAACAAATAATGTACTTCAGCTTCTGGGTCAATGACATCCATCTCGATCAGGTTTTTGTCCAGTTTCCCTGATCCATTGAGCAAATGCTGAGATGGCCCCTTGTTTTTGCTTCTGGACGTAAATGTAGCTTCACTATGCGCACATTTTGTTGAACTCTCCTTTTCCTTGTAATGGTAGGAGTGGAGGTAAGGGCGAGTTACTGTTTTGTTAACAATGCAGAAAAATCATACTTGCAATTCGTTTACCGATGCAAATAAGTTTTCTATAATTCGGAAACGAAAATTTCTGTTTTGCTAATCTCGCGATTTTTTAAAATTTAGTTTTAATTCTTTATTTTAAACTTTTACTCATCTTTCAACTATTTTTAGTTAAAATGATGGGAAGGGATTCTGGAACTCAAGAAAACGTGCGCAGATACGTCAATACAGTTTTTACTTCTTTTTTTTAACTACATAAATCTATGTATTCTCAAAAAAATATCTAAGCGCCGATCTCCTATATCAATCTACAAACAACTGATGTGAAGGTACAGAACAGTACACTACCTTGCGGGAATGGATATCTAAACTAGTAATGAAAATGTAGACCGCGAGGCTTAAATTGAACCCATTTCTAATCCAAGGTTACGGAGTCAGAGTTACTGTATTTCTCCATGACAAAATGTTTTGGCAGCGTTTCCCCGCTTATCCTGTGAGCGCAGCACTGAAAACTCTGGTCGCGGGATTTAGCTTGTAGTTCTTTGCCTCTGTTACAAGCGTTATTGAAGGTACTTTTACCAGCTCATACTAGGGCATACACATTTCTCTATTGTGTTGTCCTGTCAGTCCGGTCTTTTATTCATTATTAACCCACCGCCATTGTTGAGAAAGAACACCATCGGAAAGATTTCTACAGTATTTAGTTTAAATTATTCTCGACTTTGTGGCAGCACTATCCATGTTCTGGCAGAGTCTTAAAAATGGTACGAAGATTTTTTTGTATTTGCTTCTTTGCATTTTTGGTTGTTTATTTCCGTATTTTTCCGTAATTTTTGCTTATAACGGCAAATATACAATTTTTCATTTGTGGTACACGTAATACCGGGTAACATAGTTGTGTTACATTTTGTATGGAATTGGAATGTCATGTTTTGTATATGTACTTCCCGGGGTAGGTTATGTTGTAAATAATGATTTTGTAACAGTTATAAGAGTGAGATCGAAAATTTATTTAATGTGGGGTGGGTTATGTAGGTTAATTTATTTAATGTGGACCTTAATGTTTGAAAGTCTCTTTTAGACTGTTTGAATATTGTAGGTTTATGTTATTAATTATATTAAAGCCAGGATCTTTTTAATTAATAATTTACAATTGTGATTTTTTTATTTTGTTTGAATAAAATTTCTTATGTAGCCAATTTGTCAATGCTGTTATGCAATAGCTTTTATTGCATGTGAGAAAAACTTTCTTTTCATGAAATGTTTACAATGCTTGTTAGATTTTATTCATAATACAATTAGGTTTGTAAAACAGTTGGGGGAAGGCATTCTGGTGATCAAGAAAATTGTATGCATAAGTGTTACATTCTGTTGAGAAGCTGATAAAAACCAATAAGTGAAATGGAAGCTGATATTTGATTTTGTTCTTGGTGCTAAATATGAAATGAAAATCCTCTGTTCAATTTCTTTCTTGACAATTTTTGTTTGTCCAAGAAGTTGCAGTTATAATTATTGTTGCTATTTACTTGTATCATTGATGAATTCAAAACATTTGAAGTGAAAAATTGCATTGAGCCAAATTGCATTGTCTTCTTTTATCCATTGTTGTGAATGTAACTGTTCGTCGCTTGGGTTATTACTCGTCTATAATATGCATATATGTAAACATACACACCCACTACACAGATACATAATACATACATATAGGGCCTGATTTCTGGCAGAATGTGACTGAACAGCGTTCTGGTACCTAGGGAATAAATATTAAATTATATTATAAATATGTAATTATTTCTTATAAACTAATGATTTTTTTTGGGGGGGGGGGGGTCAGAGACCTAAAATTTTATAAATCAAGCAATACATTCATACATACGTATTCATATTATGTAGTTTTTTATTATTTAGACAATCAAGATTTGTTTTACTCCATTTATTTTCTTCATAAAATCACAAAGTATTTTTTATTTCACAAGGTTCCAGAGGTGTTACCTCAAACCTCATAAACTCTTATTTTAGGTAATTTGCATGTATGAATTTTTAAAGATTTATTTGAGGAGTGAAAGAAACATTAGAAATTTATTTTCACCAGAATTGCAATATGCAACAGGCAAATGGAAATGGGCCAAAAAAATTAACATAATGAAAATTGTCAAAACTACAAAACAATAATAGAAAAATATATGTAAACAAAATAACAGAACAATTGGCATAATAATAACAACAACAACAACTCAAATCCATCATTAAATTATTATAATAACAGGCACAAAAAAACATAAAAAAGAAATTTCAAGAACAAGCTTCACATAATTAACAAATTAAAATCTGGCAAATGGCAATGAACAGCAGGCAGAAAAAGAAACCAACAATAATTAATGATAATAAAATAAGTCTTATAACAATTTATTCGTTAAATGACTTATTTTATTCAACCAACTACTATTGGATCTATTTTCATAATTTTTAAAAATAAATTATTTAATAATTAATCTTGTTTGTCTTTTGTTTTGTTTTTATTTAGTGCCTGATATTCCATTCTTTTAATTTTCCTTTCAGTACCCTTCTAGACGTAATTCCTAAAATTTCATCCAGCAGTGAGTTGAGCAGTTTAGGAG
This sequence comes from Gryllus longicercus, assembly GCA_038098605.1. NCBI lineage: Eukaryota > Metazoa > Arthropoda > Insecta > Orthoptera > Gryllidae > Gryllus > Gryllus longicercus. Next base: position 1,943,458 of record JAZDUA010000129.1, on the reverse strand, counting down.
TGGCTGTGTTAAGCATTCTCTCTCTAAATTTGTTATAAGTCTCTGATAATATGATATTGTCTTTCTTTCTAGTTTCATAATTGTGCCCACTGATGTTTCTATATTCTTCTTTGAAAAAATTAATTCTTTGTAGTATTTGAAATTCATATAATCTTTTAACTGTCATGATTCCATTGTCCGCTGTTCCATTTCCACAGCTAAACTCTCTTCTGGGGAATGATGATGTGTTATATTAATTTTTGCATTGAGGCTTCTAATACATCTATTATACAATAATATATTTAAATGAGTTTTTGATGCAGCCCCCAAAATCCAATTCCATATCTTATGAGAGACTATGAAAATCTCTATGAGAAGTAAAGTAATTTTAATATTTTATAAGATACAAAATCTTTATTTCTCATTAATTTCCAATCACATGTTGTGATTTCCTTACTTTCTTCCAAAATATGCTCTCTCCAGCTCAGATTTTGTTAAAAATTGTAGATACTTATAGTATTTATATGTTATTACATTGACAGTTCTTGAAATCCTTGTGGATGCTGTCAGCTTTGTGAAAGGATATTTTAACATGTGCTCTTGAGTTTTTTTGGTGTTGTGATATGGAGTATTTTAGTCTTTTTCTCATTGATTATCATACCTTTATCAATAATTTATCGTATTATTAGACCACGGATTTTTAGGTTTTAATGTGTTTTTTTGGTGCCTAAAATGGGTTCTTTCAGCATCTCACAATGGGATAAAATGGTATAAGGGGTTGAATGCAATTTTGGTTTTTAAAAGTAACTTAAAACGAATATCATCCTTGTCTGGTGTGCCTACACAGAAGAAAATAGTTAAATGAAGCTACAGACAAAATGAATTAGGCAAAGTATTCTCATTTTAGGTTTTAGAAGTAAAATAGGCACAAATAGGCATTAATGTTGAAATTCGCTCTTTTAGGCTCTTTGAAATTGACATGTTTTAGTTCAAATAAACCTAAAATATACATATAAAACTTCATTTAGTACAAGGCACATAGGAAAAAAAATAGGTTTTTACCTTAATATCCATGGTCTACTTATAATTTATCAATAATAATAATAATAATTTATTATTATTATCATCATTTATTCTCGATTATAAATTGGTACATGAAACACTTCTTCAGCCTAGGCAAAAAACACAGGGCTTAAGTGATTAATTATTACTAATATAACATTACAGGTACCATTACATTTTTACATTTGTAAGCATTTTAAGGAAATCAAATAAGAAAATGTATACAACTACTACTACTACTGCAAAATACAGATATTAATAACAATTTAATTTTTAATAGTCCTTTTGGTTTTGTTCATGTTCTAGTTCTTCACCCATGAATTTTCTCACTAAATAACACATCTCTAGAATCGTATACTTCTGTATTATCTTTAGTGTTCCTGCTGCATCCAGTACTTCCAATTGAGATTTAGAAGATTGGGTATTATTACTGTGGCCGAGATTATTTTACGGGGTGGATAGTGACTTTATTTTCCAGACTTTTTATAATTTCACAGTCCCAATATAGCTTTATGTGGTTGTTTTCAATGGCATCCAGATATTCATATTTATAGTATGAGACTGTATTTGTATTAGTGTCATTTCCTGCTAAATGCTGCTGTAAAAGCTTCGCCAACATTGTGTCTCTTATTCCGTACTCGCAAGGAGCCTGTAATATGCTCAATAGTCTGTGACAGCTTTACACTTTTATTTGTCATCATAGATTTTCTTTTTTTTAATGAATTTTCTGTAGTTTTTGGTTGGCAATACTCTATCTTGAATACCCATTGTGAATCCTGTAGTTTCCCCAAAAAGACTTCCTTTCTTAAGCCAAAGATTGGTTGCTTCTCCATCAACACTATCATTTTCCAGTTGGTTAGCATATGTTCCATGAAGTGCTTTCTGGTCATCTACTGATATGCATTGTAGGGCATAATAGTTACCTGAGAGCTGCAGAGGGTTGCATCAATGTCGGCTTTGCAAATAACTCTGAACATATCGAGAGATGTTTGTTTTTGATAGAAATACTGCCATAGACCGTCAATTTGTTTTTTGTAGAGGTGCGATATGTTGATTATGCCCATTCCTTACAGGAATGTAGGAAGTGTGACACATTCTATTGGTGCATTGGGGTGTGTCATACGGTATTGTCAGTTGTGTTTTGATAATTCTTAACAGGTCTTCTAGATATGTAGTTGATCATTTAATGAGACCAAAAAAATATGCAAGTAATGGAATTGCAAAAGTATTTATGGCTTTAACCTTATTTTTACTGTATAGTGGAGTTCTAGTATGCTTTTGATTCTCTGTAAGAAGTTCCGTTTCAAATTCTTGTTTACTTTTGTGCGATCAATTCCTTTTAGTTGCAGTATTCCTAAATATTTGTACTGGTTGGGGTCTTCAAGATCTTCAATGGTCTCATCAGGAGTGTCACAATTTTCTTCGAAAGCTACAATTTTCCCCTTTTCAAAGTGAACAGATTTGCATTTATCATAACCAAATTCCATGCGCTAATTCTGGATGTAATGTCAAGAATTTTGTGAAGCTGTTCTTTTGATTTTGCATATATTTTCAGGTCATCCATGTACGATAGATGGTTGGTAACGTAATTGTAGTTTGATCGTGTGGTTAGTTTGTATCCGTGTTGTGCTACGAAATGTTTAACTGAGTGGGTTCAGTGCCAAGCAGAACAACAGTGCACTTAATAAGTCGCCTTAGAAGATACATCTTCTAATATAGGTGAGTCTAGAGATCACAGATTGAAGTTTAGTTGCCAGGTGCAGAACTGTGTTCCAGTTCTCCATCATGTGGCGAAGAAAGTAAGTTATTTTGGGGTGTACTTTGTTTATATTTAGGATATCTAATAGATAGGAATGTGGAATGGAGTCAAATGTTTTTCTATAGTCGATGTATGTCATGCTGATATTTCCTTTTTTTTTGTATTGCTTGCGAGTCCATCACCATATCAATGAACAGTTGACCTTTGCAACCTTTTGATGAGATATAGCATCCGTTCTGGTTTTCTGTCGTAATGTTATTTTCCTCTAGATGTGCATAGATCTTATTAGAAATAATATATGTCAAATACTTGTATAGTGAGGGATGGCATGTAATTGGACGGGTCTTCTCTTTGATGATCTTCAGTAGTAAAACCGTTTTTCCTTGAGCAAAAAACGTAGGTGTTTTCTCAGGATGAGTGATCGTCATTGAAGTATTTTGCGAGTCTTTAATGAATGCAGGAGAATAGTTTGAACCAAACGATTTGTAAATGGTCAGGCCCGGACGCTTTCCAATTTGATGCTTTCGTGATTACTTCTCTCGCATCATTCTCACTAACATGTAGGAAGGGACTTTTCTTTCTCTCTTTCATCATTTAATATCGTGCTAATTTGTTCATGTTGCTTAGGTACCTCCCAAATTCCAGACCAGAAATCAGTAATCAGTTGTCCAGTCGGGGCGATGGTTTCATTGATATTTCCATTGATCTTATTACTAATGGTTTTTAGTCTTACGTAGAATCGTTTTTGGTCTTGGAATTCTGCATTTTGTTTCTTGCGAATGGTAGCCATTTTGTATCTTCAAAGTCTTTTAGATTACATTACTAGATGTCGTGTGCGTTTGTTTAGGATCTCTGTTAACATCAACACGGGCGGATCCAGTCATTATTTTGGGAGGGGAAATTTTTTATTCAAAATGTTTTGGTCGAATGTGTCGTATTACTGATTAAGTAGAATGACGTAGGCCAAACTCAGCTTATGTTGTTATACAGTTTTATTCATTTTAATGTTTATACGAAAATATTTTTGCTTGGAAGTCCCGTGATAAGTTAAAAGTAATAGTTACTGAAAAAATGGGAAGGGAAATTTCCTTCTCCGTGGATCCACGCCTGACATACAATGTGACAGCTGTTCCAATTTTACTGGAGTGATAATCTTTTGCCCCCGCTTCTTTAGTTTCCTGGTGTTAGCACCTTTCTGATATTCTATGAGTCTTCGTATTGCCGCTCTCAATTGTTTAATTAGTTTTTCTAGTCCTATTTGCCAGTTGGGTTTTTTTCGTTGCTTTCTCTGTTTATGTATTTTGTTGAATTATATGATATTACTTAAGATGGTTCCAATAGTTTTAAAACTGTAGAGGTCGCACAGGAGGCACACAATGAGGTGAAGTTCTTCTAATGTTCCGCTTTGTTGTAACTGCGTTGGCAGTATATCCTTATTAAGAACTCGTATGATATTCCACATCTTTACTGTCATTTTCGGTTTCAGGAGCTTTGGTTTTGACACTGGCGTTCATACCAGCGAAACTTGTAAACAGGGCATGGAATTCCTTTTAGACTGCTAATTTTAAATTATTTGTCAGCTCAGGTCTGTTGTCCATATATGTATTTGTTTCTGTTGGAGTATGTTGGTTATTAACGGAATCTCCGGTATCAGAATCACCGTTAAACTGCGTTTTTGTTTTGATGTAGTTGGTTTCTTGCTGCGACACGGTGTGTGTTGATTATTGCTCTCTTCCTGACAACAAGGTTTTGTTCAGTAATGATTCCTACAAATTCAGGATAAATTTCAAGAATTTTTCTGTGCATTCGGTTTCTGAAATTTATCATATTAGTTTTTGGGGCTGTAACACTCATGAAGCAACGGATTACATTTTTGTTAATTTCTGTAGTCCATTTTATTCATTGCCTAATGAAACCTGCTTGGGTGGTTACTGGTCTATTGTCCAACAAAACACGTTCCGCAGTTGAATCCAGGTCCCGCCCGTTCAGCTCCGGACCGCCACTGGCTCGCTCGCTGTCACCTCCAGCAGGGGCTCCAAAGGTGCCCTGGCGCTCCCCAGGCAGCGTCTTTTGTTCCAAGACCTTACAGCTTTTAAGATGAGTCTTCATATTGGTATGGGTATGCCATTGCCCTGCTTGCTACTCTCTGTAGCGTTGCGCGTCTCCCACGTGGCAATAGTGTTTTCGTGCTCACTCGTACTACTTTATCCACCTGCTGCCTTCCGAGGTCTTTGGTACATGTAAGATGGTACTAGGTAGGGATTACTAGGTAGGGACAGCGGTCAGCTGCTCCGATTAGTCGCCTCTTACGACGGGGGGAGATCCCATGGCGCTATTCTACTAAAATACCCGGCACTACAAGCGGTTTATAATAATAATTATTATTATTATTACTATTATTAATATTGTTTTAGTTTTTACGAGAGAAACTGGAAATTCTCAGGAGGGTGCGCACTCTTTGATAGCGTAACACCCGTATTCTCAATACCGTGTAATACGATAATATCTTTGAGTTCAGATAATTCGCGAATCAAAGCAAAAAACCCTTATTCACGAGGCCGGATCGTTTGCAATGCGCGGTTTGTATAGCATATAGCATTCCTATTTCGATCCGTGGGTTATGCCTCCGTTTTCGGCGTACAATTCGCAAATTGCACTTGGTCGCCCTTGGTTACCCTATTAAACAATAATGATGGCTCCGAGAGGAATGATTTTTTTGTTGATGAAGCTATGGAATGTTTTTAAAACAGAGGCCCTGTATTTGCTTTAGAAAAAAAATGTGAGAATGACTTAGCCTCAGAGGGGATGCACAAGAAGTTGGTTATAATTTAATTAAGTAATATTCTAATGGTTAATAATGCTCTAATTATTTCCACATGAATAAATTACTATCGGTATATGCACGTATGTGCCTTCATTAATTTTAACTAATGAGAGAGAAAACATTTGTATAATATGTCATCGCATTGCTTCTATGAAACCAACATTGTCAACTTATCAGTTACTTTAAATGAGCTCTGGCAGTTGGCGCAATAGAATTTGGCTCGCTTTGTGACGTGATTCATTCCTCCACATTGTCCGAATTTTGGTGCTCTGTAAAGAATCAGTATGCGGCGTTAAGTAAAAAGGCCTTGAGTGTTCTGCTTCCTTTTTCCACTTCTTAGGATTGTGAAAAAGGATTTTCAGCCATGGCGGTGATCAAGAAGAAATCTCCAGAATGAGATGCGTACTGACATTTCTAATTTAGTGCCGAGATTCGATAAACTGTGTGACACTAAACATTTCCATCTCACTGACTTTTATGAACTCTTAATATGTTCGATTTTTATAGTTTTCCTAACTTTGTAAGGTAGATATGTAAGATACTAAATGATCCAATATTGATATCATTCTAAATCCGCTGTTGAGAACATCAATCTACCATGTGAAAAAGGAGGTCGAGGCATTACAAATATTACCAACAGTAATGCCAACGAAATCTCTCTAATGAGAAAGTATTTCCTTGAGAGGACAGATACGTCGACACTACATATGGCTATAGTACATGCTGATTTCAGTCTCCTCCCCCTTAAAACTTTTGAATGCTTAGTTTCAACCAGAGTTCACAAGCAATGAAAGCCTGATGCAACAGTGGTGTCGAAAAGAGTTACATGGTAGACATCCTAATGAACTATCAGGCCAGAACATAAATTTTTAAGAAGCTAACAGATTGACACGTAGTTTACTGTACCCAGAAACAAGGCATTATGTTAGCAATTCAAGACCAGGTTATCGCAACAAGAAATTTCTTACAGCACGATGAATGTAGGAGATTCGGTGCACGGCACGAAAACATCCAGCACATCAGTGCCGGTTGTAGTGTGTTGGCTTCCACCGCCTGTAAAGTTAGGCACGATAATATGGGTATAGGCACGATAATAATTCATGGACGGTTAGTAAGAAAATACGGACTTGAGTCCTTCAATGTTCCATATTACAAATATCCTTCTACAATCTTGGAAAAATATAAGCTAAACTGGGACAGAAGCTTAATTACAGACGCCACAGTTCCAAACAATAGGCCAGATATAATACTTCTGAAAAAGGTCAAGAAAACAGCCATTATCGATTTGGCAGTCATCAACAATAACAACCTAGAATCCGTTTATAACTTGAAAATTCAGAAATGTGTACCTCTGACTCAAGAACTTCGCCATCAGTGGAGTCTTGAGAATATCGGTATGTTACCGATAATTATGTCCATCACAAGATTAATACCAACACACACAGTGCATGCAATTCAAGTGGTGGAATTACCATTTTCATGCGTAGAGCAAATGCAGAAAGCAGTGATACTGGACAGCTGCAGAATAGTAAGAGAATTCTTCGGACGTTAAGCTGATTGGACACGATTGATTAAAATGTCAAGAGAGTAACATTCGCTCGTGTCTTGTCTCTGCGAGATCGACCTAGATTAGACCAGCAATGGTCAGGTGAATGTTCCTGCACATAGTGCAGAGAGTGCATTAATAATAATATCTTCTTCTTGGGAGTATTATACGGCTCTTGCGGCCGCCTCTGGAATCCCAATCTCCATACCACTCTTCCAGTCATTCTCTTCTTGACCTCTTCTTTGTATATCGTTAAAAATATGATTCTGCTATTCCTCTGTAGGTCAAACTTTTTTTTCGGGCAATTGGAAACCACTCACAAAAAACTTTCTGTGCCATCTCCCACTAGTCTTTACGCGTGACTGAACGATTTCAGCCTCCGTGTTTCCAATTCATCTATTACACTTGTAAATACACATACCCATCTTCCACACTGTGCGTGCTAGAATTTGGGAGCATCAATGGCAAGTGGTCTTAAAGTATTTTCTTTACTGGTATTAGTTTCCTGTAAAATAAAATAAATTTGTTATATAAATGAAATATATTAAATAGGTAACTGTAAATCACATAATTTCTCATTAAAATGTTTTAAAAATTCACAGAATCAAACATTTATTCAGCACCTTGAAAGTTTTTGTAAATAGATTTTTTGGAGTGAGAAATACTATAGCAGTTTCGCTGCATGTTCCACAGTAGTCTGCCTAATGAGTGTATCCCATTTCCTTAGCGTCTCTCTACCATTGGTGAATATCTTGGTTAATTCGTTCACCTTACTCCACTTAGATCACCAAGTGAAGGATAGCGTTCCAAGTAGCTAAGTAGGTAATGGACATTAATACTCAATACAGCCAAGCACGTAGATTGGAAAGCATTGTTTCTAGTAATTGTAAAAAGTTTTATGCTTTGCTAGAAAGTTTTTCACAACTAGAACAAAAGAAGACCAGGCACTCGATTCAATTTCGCTCATGGATGCCAAGAAATTTTAATAATTTACGAGCTTTCTTATTTGAGAACCATCGACAATTCCTGTTTTCAATTTCTCGTTGGTAAGTCTCGGAAATGTACGTAATATACACTGGAATCACAAACCATTCCATACGTACCTGCGATTTATGCGACTATACCCTTGGCAGGTATCATTTCTTCACGGTTTCATCCAATCGGGACCTTGAACGTCACCATAGTGACGTCACTATGGTGACGTTTAAGCTGCCGATTGGATAAAACTGTCAACAGCTGATACCTGCTTCATCAAGATAACTCGATATGCAAAGAGGGAGAATAATTTTCTCTTGAGCAACTAAAGGTAAATCACATTGTTTTCCCCTACAACTATATCTTTCCTCAAGGGACAAGTTTTTCTCAACCAATACTCACTTTTGGCGCTACTGTCTCAGGAATATAGAGCAGGGATTTGAAACATTTACTTTCTCGCTTACGCAGTAGAGAGAACGTTATGTAATGCTGGGAGAAAGAACATGGAAATTTTGGCACCAAAACTTTTTTTGGCTCTGGTAACGAAAACGTAGATAAATTTAGTTGCTAAATTTAGAGAAAACGTCCTCTAACGTGATGTAGCCAGAATCCATTTTTGGGGTCCTTGATACCGAAAAATCGTTTGACGCAAAACGACCGTCTGTTCGTCCTGTGTATGTGAACAACACCAACACCCAAACCATGCTTAGGATTTTTTCTAAATTGAATAAACCCTTGTCGTTCTGGCGTGGGTCGAAGCTCTGAGATTCTGAAAACTTCAGTAATTTTTTGGGGTACTTTAGAAGAAATCCTTGGGGCATTTTCAAAATTTACTCAAAAATTGGTCCAGTTTTTTTCTAAAATTTCTTGTAAGTATACTGTATGAGGTGAAATGAACGCCATATTGCTCTAACCTTTTGTTTTTTCAAAAAATACAAAAATGTAATTTTTTGACTTCTCTCACGTCGACAATATTTGCATGAGCAACAATTTGTTCACATTATTGCATTTACTAGTTACATTTAAAAGATGTTTTATTAAGTTTTTGTAAAACTCAAACGTTTTTTGTGAAATCGAGCTCAAAATTCCGTATTTTCAGGAACGAACTGAGCATTGCTGAACTAACAATGACAGCTAATTCATACGAGATACATTTTGCAAATTAGCATTGTTGATACCCCTTGCAAGTAAATGAAAATGGATGCAAAAATATCATAAATAAATATAATATTGCTATATTCATCAAAACTATCCGGTTTTTACTCGCATTACTTATTTCCACATATTATTATGTAAAGCGTAATCATCTATTCGTTTTCACATTTAACTCAGTTAAAGATCGAATTTAAATTAGGTTTTAAATAAATTATAGAAGATTAATTTGAAAACGTATAACAAAAGCTCGAATGTATGAAACAAACAAAGAAATATGAAATAATATACAAATTCTAATTTACGGAGCATAATGCTGGAATTACCTCTATTACGTAAACGAAGTGCAGTAAATTGGGTGTAGGCTATTATATTTATCACGAAATTACACAGAAAATACTCATTTTCCGAAACATCAATATGACCTTATTTGAAGACCTTGTTTTCTTTCCCGTATACATAAACGCGGAGTAATTTACGCAGTATAGGGATAGTAATGTAATGCTGCGGAAAATCGATACTGCTACGTAAAATTTGCCTGTTTGATAAAATTTCGCCACAAATACTAGTTTTTTGAAAAATCGAACAAGATCATATTTGATGATTTGTTGATGAACACATTTTATTAAGGGAAAAAATGTACCTTCATAGTTGTAGTAAATGTAGTTGTTGTAAATTCAAAATTTGTTCGGAGTCTTCCTACAACTACAACTATAAAGGTACTACTACAACTATGAATTTTTAATTTTCGAAAAGTCAGGGTTTTCTAAAAACATGAGACCTGCTCCATTTTTTTAAACGTCCTTCTGACTATCCAACAACTAAATTTCATAAAAAACGATGGAGACGTTTTTGAGACAAAATATTTAAACAAAATTAAAAATTCCTATATTTTTCTCAAAACTATGCGAAAAATGCATTTTGGAAAAATTTTACTTGCCCTTATTTCAAAGTATATATTTAGGGAACAGATTTTATTAAGAGAAATAATCTCTATCCTTAATATTTTAGTTGTAGGAACATGCCGAAAAAAATTGAATTTTTTCAATACTCGGAAAATCAAATTTTAAACGAACATGAGACCTGCACCATTCCCTTAAACGTCTTTTACACTATCCAACAACAAAATTTAATAAAAATCGATGTTTCTATTCTTTTGAAAATTGTGAAAATGTTTTAGGGGCTTCATGTAAAGTACTCTCCAAAATTAAAATATCGGTTTCACATTCAAGGGGCCGCGACATCAACCAGATCGATCGGAGAATGTCAATTTTGGAGCAAATCGACAGAATGGTGTAGCCGGTAGCGTTGTTCACAGAGAGGTTTTGACGTCTATCAATTTTTCAGTAACAAGGACCTACAAAACGAGGATTCTAGCTGCACCACTTGTTAGAGGTTTCTTCTTCTCAATTTAACAATTGAATTTATCCACTTTTTCGTTGCCAGGGCTGTATAATAAACAGTTTTTTCTCCCGAAAATTTGCTGTTTTTTCGCGCAGAACTTTCTACCACGGTACCGGTAGCGGGAAAGTAAAAATGTGCGAAACAGAACCTATAAAATTTGTAATCTCAACCCTGAAAAGCCGGGGAAAAAACTTTAATTCCAAAACACCATCGCTGGCCACTGGCCATCGGTATATGATTACTTTTCTTCTCTCCCACTATTTATTTTGTTTCGAGGAAATTGATCTTTAATCCTACTTTTTGGTGTGTTTCCGCAAGCTTTTGATACTCCATATCAAACTCATCATTGGACAAAATCACCTGATTTTCAGCGAATAATGTATGAAGGCAATCTTCATCAATGCATATTCCCATACCTCGACCGTCTTTTGAGATTTTCTTGGAGTTAAATGTGAAACAAAATAGGTGATAAACAGCATCCGTGTCTTAGACCCTTTGTTCAAATGACTGTGAAACTTCATTAGCCACTTTTATTGTATCTTGATTCACTTACCAATCTTTTACTGCATTTATATATTGAACGCTGATATCAGCCTTTTCCAGAATTTGGAAGAGTTTACCTAATGGGTCCATATCGTAAGCTTTTTCGAAGTCGATAAATTCAAGGTAAGTCTCTATTCCTAGCTAATCTCTTTTCTAGTACCTGCTTTATTGTAAAGATGTTATCGATACAAATTCTACCAACCGTAATCCCACTTTGTTCCTCTTCTGTATTAAATTCCATTTCAATTGTTTTAATAGTCAGCCATATAGTCTTGATGAAGCATTTATACTTCTATAATTTTTACACTCCTATTTTGGTCCTTTTTTGTGAGTTGATGTTAAATAAGCTTCCATTCCCTAGGAAACATTTCTCCTCGCAAACGCTTCTTAAAAATTATTTTTAGTATTTTGTTTGGATCATTTTTCAATAGTTCTACAGGAATACCGTTACGGCCGGGGAATTTACCATTTTTCATCGTTTTGTGGAGTTCATCTCCGTTAAATTTATTTCTTCTACGTTATGAGCACGTGTAATGTCCAGTTGTCTGTTGATTTCTTGCAGTGCTTCATTGAATTCGTGTCTATTCTCTTCAAACATGTGTAATATTTAACCCATTCAACCATTTTTAACCGTCGTGGGTTGGACCACGTCCTGAAGGGGAGATGCAGGGAGGACTGTGAAGTGTTCCTTTCTTTCACCAGTCATCTTTATCTTCCCCATCGTTCATTCTCGTTCTTTGATTCTGCCCCCTTCTTCCCCTTCTATTTCACTGGCCCCCTGTATGCTGACCGTCCACACGTGCATGACGACCCGTATCAGAGGGGATGTGTGTCCTGGCAATTGAGAGACCTGTCTGTTTGCCAACTACTCCTTGTGCTACTTTCTACTTTGCACTACGTTGTTTACGTATTTTGGGGTACATTCCTTGTAGGTTTCCAACACACTTGCTTTGGCTTCGGGCACTTCTAGACGGGCTGTCGGGAGATAACACACACCGATCAATCGGCCCGGACTTGGTCTTGTACTGAACTCCAGGATGAGCGGGGAGGGTATCCACGGCGGGGCAGCGCTGTCATCCCCCCGCTATATCTCCGTGGCAACCCTGGCCCTCCGATGGAGTGTCTCCTTCTTGAGCTCCATGGTGGGTGGGGACCACAGGGATGACTCTTATATCCATCTCCATGGACACTAAACCTCCCCCGCATTCTTCCGCAGGGAAGAGATGTCCGGAACGAACTATTGATTTAAATAGTCTTTTCTTTCAAGCGGAAGATAGTCCGAAGAAGCCTCGTTTCCTTCGCATGGCATGCGACGGTAAGGTAAATCCTTTAAAATGTTTAGTGCTGTCTGTTTGGCGCGCGCTCTTGAGGAAATGTATGGGAAACAAGCCGTGGCTCGATAAAGAAATGGTACCATTCTTTTCGAAGGACGCACGGATGAACAAATAGAAAAGATGAAATCTTAGCAGATTGCCGGCCACCGGGTGGATGTGACCACGCACCCAACTCTTAACCACTCCAAGGGAGTGGCTAACCAAGAAGACTTTGCTGCTGAGAGTACGGAAGAACTAGTCGCGTTTTTTATGTGCCAGGGTGTGAAGGACGTTTACAGGATCAAGAGGAGGGAGTATGGGCGAGACATCTCAACTTATACCCTGATTCTGACTTTCGATCTTCCATCTCTCCATTAAAGGATCTCCTGCGGTTTCTGTAACCTCCGCGTATGGCAACCCTTTGAAGTCGTTCAAGTGCCAAAGGTTCGGTCATTAAAACAGCGGTGCATGGCAGATAGCCCGATGTGGGGAAAGTGCGTAAAATCGATGCACGAAGCTGAATCCTATGCTACACCATCACAGTGTGTAATTGGCGAAGGTATTTGTCCAACTCCAAGCAATTTCCTACCAGTATGAGGGAAAGAGAGATCTAGAAGATCAAAATCTCTGAGATGTCCTTCCCTGAGGCCAAAAGTCGGTCCCAGGCAAAGAACCCTGTTGACTTTTCTCGGTCCTTCTCTAGCGCCACGAAAGCAAAACCCCAATAGTAGTAGCAAGCTGCCAACCTGCGATATCGCACCCCTGAAGGCGGGATAGTGATCATGCCTACCAAATAAACTTGTCAAAAAACAGCCGACACAGTCTACTAAATCTTGTACATACAATCTCTGGATGGAATCGATGCCATTAGATCTACATTAGATCATACTATTAAGTGCTCGTCGTCAAAGGCCGACAATCTAAATCTTCGAATATTCACTTCGATCAAGCATCTAGTTACCCTGGTAGTTCCCAAGAGGATTCTACCTCGGAGGGAACTCCCGTTGGAGAGGAAACTCGCCCAAACGGGACCCAACGCCGACAGAAGGAAAAAGAAATAACTTAATACTATCATGTCTCTATCTTGGAATATGGTCTCTCCTCACGACGAGACGAGTTGAAACTGTTGTCTCGTTATTTGCCTTTAATATTCTGTTGACAGGAAACGCATCTTGTTCCACCACGACCCCTAGTTGCAACTTTAATCCATGACTTGCTGCTCTACAGACGTTCCAGTTATGACCGAGCTCCAGTGTGTGTGCAGGTGAACCTCCCATCCCTCACTGTCTGTAACATTTATATCCCACCAGGGCAGAGTGTATCCGCCGATGAACGTTTGGGCCTGGTATTCCAACTGCCTTCTCCATTCTTGATAGTATGTGATGAAAATGCCCATAATTTTCTCTGGGGTTCATTCCGCCCTTTGCAATAGGCAATATATTGGAATCGGTGATAGGCACCTTGAACTTGATAATTCTGAACTCAGGTGAACCTGCTCATTTGGCCGTCGCCACAAACTTAAGCACGTGTATCGATCTGGCTCTCTGCAGCCCATGACTGCCCCAAATCCAGATGAACTCCATAACCTAATGATGCATCTTCCTGAAACGACTATGCAATTTCTCCTGCTCTACAATCTTATCTGGAAAAACACTCCATCCCTGCTAAATGGCGAGAAGCCATCATCATCCCAGTTCCCAAAGGAGGGAAAGATCGATCAATTCCATCAACATATCGACCAATTTCGTTCTCAAGCTGTCTGTAAAGTGCTGGAATGCATGGTGAATCAGCGGTTAGTCTGGACCTTGGAGTGTAGACATTAATGGTATTGCCAATATACATACAATACCATAAATGGTATTGCGTCGACCGTGCGAGAACCTGTAAGAGTGTCGCTGTTTGTTGATGATTTTGCTATCTTTTGTTCGTCCAGCACCATCATTGTAATCCAGAGGAATCTTCAATTGCTGCTCAACAAGCTCCAAAAATGGAGTATGTCAACAAGATTCAAATTCTCTCTTACTAAATCTATTGTGCATTTCTGCAGGATATACCACTTGCATAGCAATCCAGTCCTTAACTTCAGAGGAAATCAGCTTCTATTCGCAGAATCTGTCCGGTTCCTGGGGCTTACGTTTGACATCCCTCACGTGGCGCGATCATATCCGCAGACTACAAACCACATGTCCCCCCTTAATCTTTGTATGGTGAGTGGTTCGTCATGGGGAGCCGACCGCATTACCTAATTGCAGTTATATATAACACTCGTAAGCTGAGGTTTGCATTACGGTAGTGAAGTTTACGGATCTGCAGCTCCCTTCACTCTCCGACCCATCAACACTATACACCATGTTGGTATCCACCTCTCAGCAGGTGCGTAACGCACTAGCCGAATCGAGTGCTTGCTAGCTGAGGTTGGGGAGACATCCTTAAAAAGAAGGGATGTTCTATTACGTCTTATGGTACTAACGTCTCAGGACTTAAACCATCCTTGTCGCCAAAGAATTATCCATCCTGAATATGAGACCTCATGTACTCTTGGAACATCACTACCTCAGTCCCCAGGTATTCGATTGATCTTACTGTCAGACTTCCCTCCGCTGTGAAACCCCCTTAAAAGCTCATCCTACCTTGAAAACCCCTCCGCCCCAATGTTGACCTCAGACTCTCCGATCTCCTGAATAAACCACTAGACACCTTGTTTACCAGATGCAGTTTCAGGAAATGAGGGAAGTCTATCCGGATCTTATAATCTTGTACACACATGTTTCGTCGTACAATGACGCAGTGGCATGCTTTTATTGTATCAGGGTCACCAAGTTATACCGACTTCATTCCACGTGCAGTGTTTTCACTGCAGACATGTATGCAATTCTCGAAGCCCTGAAGTACATGAAGTCAGCGTCGCTGCGGCGAGTAATTCTCTTTTCTGATTCTCTCAGCTCTCTTCAAGCTGTCTCTGGTTCTTCCTCAGACTACCTGACGAAATCAGTGCAAAACCTGATTCATCGTCTTCTGTCTCCCCACTATGATCTGCTACTGTTGGGTCCCAGGCCATGTAGGAATCACAGGGAATGAGCTGGCTGACCATTTGGCGAAACCAGCGATGCGGAAGCCTCGTATTGACATTCCTTCTGTACCATTGTCCGATGTTGAGGCTTTTTGAAAACGATCCATCTTTAGAGTGTGGTAAACAGTTTGGCACAACACCACTTTACCACATTTAAACTAAGTGTGATAAAATGATTCTTTTAAACCCCGGCATTTCTCATTCCGACCATCTGGACGTGATGAAAGGCATTTTAACATGTCTTCGAATAGGTCACTGCCAATTTTCTAATAGTTTTCTCCTTCGAAGTGGATCTCCCCTCAAACGTCGATTCATGGAGGAAGGTTGTTGCTGTGGAACACGTCCTGCTGCATTATACGGAATTCGATGGCAGTCGACGAAGACATGGCCTGGGCAACTCCTTATGGGAGATGGTCGGCGATGATTCCGTGCTCTCAAAGCTTTTTTTTTTAGAAAACGGAATATATAGTTTTATTTAAGAGATAAGGACAATGTGTGTGTTTTGTGACCCCTTTACACCCTGCGCTAGGTTTATTATATATTTTTTTGTTCTTTCATTGTCCTGACTTTTGTTGTGCGCTTATATATTTTATGTGGAATTGAGTCTTTTGTAAGCAATGTACACGCATTTAATCAGGGGATAAGTTGTTTTGCAACTTTCCCTTTTATTATACTTTGCCACCAATGTCCTCAGTAGTGTGCCAATTACCTCAGTAGTTTAAGTGCCCTCTAAACCTTCACTCAACCTTCACACAACGCTCACTCACTCGAAAATTATTTAAGACAATTTTAAGCATATTTTGTCCAATAAACTGCTTGGCTATTCTGAATGGCTGTGCCGGAATAAGTACTCAAAAGTTGGTTTGATGCAAATTTTTGTCTCGAATGTATTTTTTCAAACTTTTGGGTGCTTATTGCTGCTCTATTCAGAATATCCAAGTAGCTAATTTGACAAAATATGCTTAAAATTGTCTTAAGAGCTTATTTTCGACGTTTTCTCGCCGGACATTCTGTATAAACCTTAAGTTTACAGAAGTGTGGGTAGACCTATAATGAGAGGTGGTCAGAGCAGTTCTGAGTATCGAAACTTAGCTTCCAGCCCTTCAATCACGGAAGAAGACCCAAAACTTCAAACACAAAAACAAGTCACCAAAACTTCAATGGTAACTCCAAAAGCCCCATTCTCGTGCAAAATTTTAATGTTAATTCTCCCCCATTTTTTTATATTGTAATTGTAGACCAAAATATTACATCAAATGTCTCACTTCTAGGTAATTATGGAAATAAAGTAGAAAACAAAGGCATATATGTGAAAAAATCGATATTTTCATTCTTAGAAGGAAATTCGCGAGCGCATCAACTCTGGAAGTTTCTGTTGGCAGGCGACCATTCAGGGAGGGGCAACTGCCAAACCGTCCACAACAAAAACCCTACCACTCGAACAAAAGGGCGAGGGCCAACCACGTGAATCCCTCTGCCTCTTTATCAGTGGTCAAAAGGATTCCATTTCGAAGGAAGCTCCCGGCGGTGCCACGGACTGGCATGGGCATATATGGACCTCTTCGATGCGGGAGCGCGAGGGGAGTGGGAATTCCATCGGTGGGCCTTGTAGGTCTTTGAGCCGCCGACAGATGGCTGTCAAGAAAGGATGGGAAATCCGGAAAGGTAGCACTACTCAAAAGATAGGGGAGTCAAATAGTACGAAAAAGTGTGTCAATTTGTACCACCTCCAATGTATACTGTGTACTAAAATGTTGCTTGCCAGTAAAATCGGTATTTAATTTTTTTTATTTTCTAATTCTTTCTATTATTTTCTATTCGCGATGTTTGTGTGTGTAAGAGCTAATAAATGTATTTCATTGACTTTCAGTCTAATTCGTTCCGTAGAGGTCCTGCTAATAGGAAGCAGTCAGGACAGAAACCTCATCTTACTGAAGAAATGAAACGTGACATGAAAGAGGCATTTGAATTATTTGATACAGAAGGAAAAGGACAAATTGATATCAAAGAATTAAAGGTAAGTGTTTGAGGCACTGACATTTTTAATCCTTTATGTTTCAACGACTTTATGTTAATTTTCTCATTTTTCTTTTAAATTCTATTTATGAATAGTACACTATGTAATTTCGTTTAAATGCGTTGTCTGATGACCTGGCAACATGAAAATGTTATGATGCGTATATACATAACTTGTGTTAGTAACTTTGCCACTCAAAAAAGGTTTATGGAATTTTGTTTTTGTGGCATTGGCAGGCAATACACGTTTTTCTACGTTTTTTAATTGTCATGTACATGGATGTTTGTGAAAATTGCAACACCAAAAAAGAGAATACTTTTACAATGGAATTTATTTCACAGATTAGGAATATCGCAATACAAAATTATTGGAATTTCAGAACTGTACATGCATTTTGTCCATGGGTCTTTAGTACGGCGGGAAGCAGCCACAAGCTGCCATCGGAGCCTCTAGACGTCGTGGCATGGATTCAATGAGAGCCTGGATATGCTGCTGGGGGTACATTGCCACGGGGCTTCTATGTGTGAACACAAAGCATAGACAATGTCTGAAAGGGAGTAAAACGAACACGTTGCTGACCGAATACATCCCAGACATGTTCGATGGGTGACAAATGAGGCGAAGACGCAGGTCAAGGAAGCAGTGGTACTGTCTTTCTTCGCAGTAAGCTTGCGCATTCTCTGCACGCCATCTCTGCGCAAATTTAATCACTTCTGGATATACTGTTCTACACATCCACCGATTTTTACGTGATTCCGACCATTTCCTCTGAGTGATGCAATTTTCACAAACACCAGTGTATGTATAAACTCAGTGGTTATCGCAGAAATCTTGTGGAAATCCGGGCCCATTACTATAAACACACCGGGCCCATTACTATAAACCCTGTCCCCACAAAGACTGTTAATTCATCGGACAGCGAAAGTTAGCCAGTGATTTCTCCATTGTAATATTGGCAAGTCAATGTAATATTTCTTTCGTCAAACTCAGAAATAAAAGTGCATCCGAGACTTTGACGGCTTGCACTGAAGTGGAACCATAAAATGTATGATTAACAGTAGAAATAGCAAACACCTGCATCTCTCCCCGATCCAGAGCTGTCACCTCCCCCGAGGTTCTCAACAGCCGGCACCTGGAGAGCAGGTTTGTATTGCGCTCGGCGCCTGTAGAAATTCAGCGTATGCAACCTGAGTTCCATTACATGTTGGAACCCTATGTGTGTTTCATTACACTTTGGTGTCGACGTTGGGTTCATGACAATATATAAGTGTATATACAGAAGAATTAACTTTACAGAAGGATAGAATGAAATAATACAGTTAAATTAAATAAATTAAAACCGATGAAACATGGTACAATTCAAGACATTAAGAGTGCACCCTTCCCGGCGCCATTTTGTCTTCTGGGCGGCTTTGGAATCTAATTACGAAAGGACGGGGGGGGGAAGATTTTGGGGGGGGTAGGATATTTAATAATACTAGGTCTTACGTTGGTTAGTCATTAATGAAGGAGATAGAAGGAATAATTCCTAAGTTTTGAATTTCAAAGTTTCATTTTTGCGCTTTGTTTTCATTAGGGGTCGAAAGTATGATTATTTGCAAGGAAAAGTGAGGCGAATGTAGATTTATTCTAATGGAATTTCCATGCTCTTAATGGTCTCTAATTCTCTGAGAGAATTTCCTTCCAGTCTGTCCTACGTATGCAGAATTGCAGTCGTTGCAATTCAGCTTATAAACACCACTCTTATCTAATTTAGAAATGAAGTCTTTATTGTTGGGGAATATTTTTTTACTTTACAAATGCTATTGTAAGAAATTTGGATATTTGCCTCTTTGATGTAATCTTTAGAAATGCACAATCAGAATCTAGAATTCTACAAATATTTTTTCACTGTACTTTCTCACTTTTGCTTACGCATTATAGAGAAATTATTATAATGCTGTGGGGAAAAAGGCAAATTTTCAACAGAAAGACTCTTATTGGCAAGCCCTGGTAAAGAAAAAGAGGGTTAATTTTGATCACCGTCACAAAGTTCATTACATTGCCACGTACGGAATGCTATTGTGTTTACACCTGGGCACCATTCACTGCCCAAGCCCACAAGCATGTCATGTTAAAATTCCGTAACTTCCGCAAGTTCCGCGGAAATACAAAAGCACCAATTTACACTACTCGACTGCTTTTTTTTTATTTCTGGGTGAATACTCGTCAGCATTTTTTAATTATATCGTTAAGTAACGCCTACGCGAAGCGTTGTAGGGCATTAAGAACTAAAAGTTTGAGGTCTCAACGACCCCAGATGCTCGAAGGCCTCAATCGTAATCTCGTAATCTACAGGATGAGATGTTGAACATTTACTTTTTCTGGTTCGCCGCTTCTCGAGATTGACTCACCTGCTCAGAGACGTGCAGACTCTGCAACTAACTGTAAATGAGAGAAACAGACCCAGAGACAGAGTCAAGAGACAGGGACAGGGACAGTGAGAGACGGAGGGGGAGAAGCGGAGAGAGAAGGAGAAAGAGAGAAATGAAGGGCAAAACGTCTGCCGGGTTCCGCTAGTTATATATATTATATTATATTATATTCCGGAGCAATTTCGTAACAAACAGGCCACGTACCTCGCGCGATCATTGTCCTATCCTCACCCCTTACTTACACACACACACACACTAACATACACTACCACACATACCGGGAAACCGGTCGGGAGTTAGAGCTTTTCCGAACTGGGGCGATGCCTCGCTGATGGGAGATACCTGGTTGCAAAAACCCCACTAGCTGACAGGTCGGCGCCAGATCTCGCCATTCAGCGGGCGAAGACCACCTCACGTACCGCGGGGGGGGGGGAACATGCGCTACACATACAAGACTAATGGCCTTAACATTTGACGCGCCGGGAATCACTAGCAACCAATGGACCAAGTAACTAGAAGTAGAGTAAATTTCCAAAATAAGTTACTTTAATTTAAAATTATGAATTAGTTACAGTTAAGAAATTAGAAGAGAATTGATAATTAAATGTAACTTCAAATTAACTTCTCCCCATAGCACGTCACACACAGTTTTTAACTGTTTTTGACGTAAATAAATCAAAAAATAAATAAAATATTCCCCAGGCGTATATACTAAACGAATCGTCCATTGTTGCTTTAACAACGTCACGCTGGCAACAGGCTGTAGCGGTAGCCACCACTACCGCCACCGCTGGGTCGTATTATTAATTTCTAATTTTTTCAGGCTAAAATGGGAATTTGTGTTGATGTATGAGCTTTATAAGATTAGTTTTCACTTTCCATGGTCTACGATTTGTCGCGAATTTCACACGTAATGACTGAGATATGTTAATATGGACAACAATTGCGGAACTATATTACATATATAGTTGTCTAAGGCTTGTCCATAAGTGAACATGAAGCCAGATAATGGTGTTGTGGTTGGTGTTCTTGATACAGTGTGGTGGTTCAATTTGTGTAATGCTCTTGAATATTCAACCTTAGAAAGGTGGATTTTAATGACAATCTAGCATAAATTAATTTCTTTTTAATGATGGTGCCTCTTTTTTATGTACTCAGTATATCTAGTAGACGTACATCATGACGGGGGGAGGGGGAGGTTCTCATGTATTCCTTTCTCTATCTGCCATTGCCTTTATATACTTCATAAATCGCCCTCCCTCTTTTATCAACCTATTTTTTCTTATCTGGCCTTCCATGATTGCTGAAAGCCCACGTATGTGTTTGCCGCGCACAATGACCGGTGTGGAGGGGAATGCGTGTTTCAGGGGGTTGAGGGATCTGTGTATGCTTTCTCCACTTCGTCTTTATGCCAGATGTTTGTAGTTAGAACTGATCTAGCCACGTTCACTGTACAAACACCGATGAGCCCTGCTGACTGAGGGGACGTTTCTGCACCTTGTTGGTCGCAGTATTTTCTTTCGCCTCGGTCTCTTCTAGATAGGCAGTCGGGATCTAACCCGTTCTCGATCAATCTTCTCGGACTAGGTCTGTGACTGAATTCCATGGTGAGTGGGGTATGTCATGGTATCCCCCTGCGAGTGTGCGGCGGGGAAGAAATCATTTCACTCCCTGCCATACCCCGTGGCAACCGTGATACTCCAGCGTAATGTCCCTTTGTTGGAATCTATGGTGGGTGGGGACCATAGGGACGAATTAAAATCCTTTCTCGTGGATTCAAAACCACCCTCCTCTTCTGATAGGAAGACGAGACTGGAGGAAAGATGAGTTGATTTGGAAAGTTTTTCTGTAAAGAAAGTGACAAGCCCTCCCAGTCCCGCTTTCTGGTAATTCCCGGCAGCGAAGAGGGGGAAACTAAGAAGGGCATAAGCTCCATCAAACTTGCTATGTCCGTGGAGAAAATAGGGAAGTTCCATGTGGTGTCGTTCGTCAACGCACCTGAATCATTCAGGGTCTTTCTGATGAATAAATTGATAAACTCCTGAACGTTAAGGAAGTATGCGGCTCCCAGGTGCAAGTGTTGACCTGCCCTACCCTAAACCTGTGTAGTAAACCATTAAATCCGCCATTAAAGTCGCCATTAAATCTGAGAAAGACCTGAAAACCTTTCTGTCTGAGGGGGTTACGGACGTATCCCGAATTCAGCGGAAGGTCTGCGTGGTACGCGCCCTCACCTCAACGTCGATCCTCACATTCGACCGCCCCTCTTCCGGAGATGTTTTATTTTTACAATTTGCATGCAACAGTAAATGACGAACGCTCTCCGCTGCTTTAAGTGTCAAGGTTTGCTGCATGGGCAGTGCTGTGTCTGTGGTTTGCGTCAAAGAATGCCACAACGCCGAATGCGAAGCTGTCCCCAAATGTGTAAACTGCAGGGGTGACTATCCATTTAAAGTAAGTGTCCTATCTTCCAAAAAGTACGAGAAATATAGAAAAAAAAGTGTCTCAGATGTCTTTCCCTGAGGCGCATCGGCACATCATCACCAGAAATCCGGGGTTCCTATCCAGTTTTGCCAGCACCTTGACGCTGTCAAACTCTTTCTGGTGTTGAACGCTGATACACAACTAAACCCGTGCGTGTAATTTTTCCCTGGAAGACATCGTCTGGGAACGTACAGACTGAAATCAGTCCATTTGAAACAAGAAACTATAAGTTTTCAATCAACACACAGAGGCGGCAACCTGGGAAATCAGGTCCGAAAGGACATATTCCTAAGTACCGGTCGCCTGTATTAAAAGTTCATGAAGGTATCCCAACACGTGTGGCCCTTTCTAGCAGCAGGCAGGACGACTCTGCAACGGACGAGTAGTCCCTACAGGATCTCGTCCATCATATTTCAACAGGTAAGGGAAAAAAAGAAAAAGGAACCAACCTCCTATCCCTCACCTGGGCTTTTTCATGGAATATGATTGGTTTGCGCGCTCACTCGGAAGATCTTATGATGCGTATCCACTAGAGACTAACTAGCGCGAGCTAATCTCGAGAGAAGCTCGCAATACCCTGTCTACTTGCGAGCGAGTCGCATAAATTTCTGCCTCTTGAGACTGCACTCGCGGCGCACTCTCGAAATTAGCTCTCAGATGCTTATCCGCTAGAGGGCAGTTCACTATCTCGCGAAGGAGATGCGATATTCAGTTCATGTGGCGTTCAAGATCAGCCGAATAGTGCGGATGATTATTTAATGCACTTTGCAAAAGAAAAAAAACATGGGAGAGAAAGTGGATCGACCACAGATGGGTCCTTGCTCTACTCAAGTAAAGGAATGGGAATTTGAGGTTGTCCAACAATTTCGAAACTTTTTCAGAAGGACTGCTGTCGAGTTACAGCATCTTATCGAATGTATTGGACCAGCACCAGCAAAAAACACCAAAATGACATGAAATTAGTGTCCAGGATAGGATAATAGTTACGATGAGTTTCCTCGCATCAGGTAACTACTTAATGAATAGTTATTTACCTAGCTTAAAACTTAACTCCCTTTTACATTGCTTTAATTTTTTATTGTGTCTATAGACTAGAAAACTGTTAAAACAATCATTGTACCAAAACGCTCAACTTTGACCTTAATTCTTATATTTCCGTGTTTATGTGAGAAATATTTTATTTTATATGAATGCAAATACTTCCATTCGACAGAGATGAAAACATTTTGTAAGTTTCCTTTTAATTCTAGATGCGTCGTGCAGCTACATGCAAAATTATTCCGTATCCCCCTGTACATTGGAAGAATAGTATTGCAAGTAACAACGGCAATATATGAATGTAGGAAGGAGCAGTACTTCAAGGTAGGAGTTTTATTGCAAATAAATGTGATGACTGATTCAATAAATAACTGAAGGAGGAATGAATATAAAGACAAGTAAATGGAAGTTTTAAACCACTCAGCATTTTGTTGAAATCATATATTTTGCTGACAAACTTTCATCAAAATAAGTTAGAGCTCTTCAAGAGATTCATCAAACTGGTGGATCAAGAACATTGACACAATGGTTTAATCAAATATTTACCTTCAGGAGGATCCAACTAGAATTTGACATAGTATTGTCAAATTTTAGTCAAACCCATTTTGTGTGAATTGTTAAAATAATATAATCATAACAAATCTTTCCTAAGGATTGTGACCACGAAAAACAGTTTTCATGGACTTTTAGATTCTTTCCCCCTACACTTTCTTCGTAATAACGAAAAATGTGTTTTATAATTTTATATTTGTCATTGAATTGGCCGAATACATTTTTATTGAAAATAATGATTCTTTATGTGAAATTTACTCAATTTTTCAAAAATAATTTTTAAAATTTTATACGCCGCGAAAATCAGACTTTTTAATGGATTTTAAAATTGCAGGGGGAGAAATCTAAAACTTCATGAAAAAATATTTTTCGCGGTCACAATTCTTTGGAAGAATTGTATTTTCAATTTCAAGGGGGCACTTTTTACTATCTTATCCAGTTAGAGCCTTTGCTAGTATCAGTTATTTTACACTGTTTTCTTATATCCTGATTTCTTACCCTGTCACTCCTGTTTTTTCTACTATCGATCGTAGTGTGTTCATTTCTGCTTTCAGTGGTTTTGTTTTCTTCGTATCAGGTTGGGTTTCAGATCCACATGTCAAAATTGGTCTTACCATTGTCTTATAGCTGTCTTTATACCTTTACTTTCTTTGCTAAGGTATTTCTTTTTCCAAGTTTGTCCATCTCTTTAATATCCTGATACACGAGCACCTTTCATCGCCTGCCCCCTCGCTTCTTTGCTTGTATGGCGATCACTGATGATGTCCACTCCCAGGTATTGGAACTTCATTACTTGCTCGATGACTTTGCCTTCAATTTCCAAATTGCAACTTACAGGCCCCTTGGCTCCTCCATCGATTTCATATTTTCCGTTGAAACTACGAGTATCATATTAAATAAGTCTCTTCATAGGCTGCTATAAGCTCTGCGTTATCTTTTTTTAACTGATTATTACCAAGACTCTGATTCTGGTGAACTAAAACTTCTATGAAAGTGACTTATAAAATGACTTAAAAATAAGAGGAAAATGACCTAAAAGACAAAAATAAAGGAAAAATACGTACTGTTTCAAAACTACTCAATGTGTATACAAATGTTTATACATTATTCAATGAATTTTGCAATTTTGAATAAAATGTATTTGTATAACGTTACATTAAATATGAAGTCTTTATTTTAGGAGGAAATGTAATCCGTAGCTCCTATCTTCCAACCGTCAGTTATGAAAGGTCGACGAAATTACCGAAGATCCGTGTACGTTAGAGAGTTTGAAAAACAGAGTTCACTGCAGTAGTGAATTTCGTCATGAACTGATGATAAAATAAAAAACTTTTTAAACTTCAATTAAAACACTGTTTTTGTGTGTCTTAGTGAATGTTTCATGAATTTACAAACAAAATCACGAAGAGGAAACAAAATGCGTAATAATGACAAAAATGACTGCAAAGGCCAAAAATGACCCAAAAATTAAAAATGACAAAAAAAACATGAGAATTCTTTACATTTCTATCATTTATATGTCGTGATAAACAGGCATTTACAGGTTAGCTACGTCTAGAGAGCACCAATGAAAAGACGACATGTCATCAGAATCCGAACTCTGGTTATTTGATTATGAAGAAACCTTCCATTGGTTTTACGTTGTCATTTAGTTTATCCATTATCAAGTTGAAGATTACGGGGCTTACGGAGTCGCTTTCGCTCCACCCGCACATTCTATTTTATCTGCATTTAGATGTTCTACTGTTCTTTTAGTTTTGACGTATATATATATATATATATATATATATATATATATATATATATATATATATATTCAATGATTTCTGTCAATTTTTTAGACCCTAGTTCTTCAAAATTGTCTCGCAGCCTTACTCGGTCAAATGTCTTTTTGAGGTCTACGAATCACAAGAAGGCGGGCTTGTTTTATTCGATCGCTATCTCCACTATTTGACGGACTAGATATAGTGTATGTTGATCTGTTTGGGCGGAATCCTAGTTATTTATCATTGATTTCGAAGTATGTTTGCAATTTTGCCAGTAATATTTTAATCAGTAGTTATAATATCGTACTGAGAAGGGCTATACCTCTGTAGTTGTTAGTCATTTTTCTTCCCTTTTTTAAAGATCGGTATTGTAATACTGATTGTCCAATCTCGTGGTACATCTCCTAATATTTTAATATTTTATTAAATAATACTATAATACTAATAATATTTTTCTAATATTTTATTAAATAATACTTTCAGGTGCTCTTTAAATATCTCGCCTCCACAATTCAACATCGCGTTTCATATTTCATCTTTACTCGGGGCTTTCGTATTATTTTTTTCCATTACATATATAATTCACTGTAATATAATATATAATTCCCTGTGACTTAAGTCATCCCCGTTGTCATCCTTATTTAGATTAGGATTTCTATATACGACTGAAATATCTATGTATATTTGCCGATTTTAATGGTCGCCTTTGAGAACCAAAAAATGTATACGTATACTTTTGAAGGCATGCTCAAAGAAGGTATTATTGATATGCAAGTTATTTTGATCACAGAAGTAAATTAGTTCTCCATTATCAATTCTATCATTCTCATGGAATCATTGGTTACTCCATCTAATGAATTATTCCCCTCTCGTGCATTCAGATCCCTTGATATTAGAGTATATTGTTTTTCAGCAATTTTGTCTATTACATTTTGTAGATCTTTCGTCGTTTTTCTCCAGGTTTGGCCATATCTGGAGCATTCACTAATAATATGGATATATATTTCTTTTAATTTTATTCTAAGCAACCCTTTGTTAACATAATCTATTTCTTCAATACATTGCTGGTATTTTGGTCAGGGGTGTTCCTAACCGGCTGTAGCTCTTTCATCATTACCTCGTTCACTGTACATGAGGATGTAGTCCTTTATGACTTCAGTGACTTTACCTTTTTTTATTTCTGGTATGTTACACATATCCAATTTCTTCTCTGCAATCTTAATCATTATTTCCTGACTTATATTCCAGGATTTAACATTTCAAGTCTTCATTCTCATTATTCCTTATTTCTTCATTTGTTGTTTCCTTTTCCTTTGCCGGGTCGTCATATTGTGTGAGTTCCGAAGCTTTGCGTGATTCTCAGAGAAGTTTTGTTTTACACAGGAAGGGAGCTAACATGACCTGAAACCCCCCTCCTTTCTCCGACCTTGGGACCGGCTACGGCGGCTACTGATCGATCCCCACCCCAGCGCTCCCCGCAGGCGAAGTTTATTAGCATTCATGTTTTGAAAACAAACTTCTACTTAATATTTTAAAGTTTTTGAAACACAATATATACAAAGTTTTAGTGTTTTTATATGATACAATATGTTTGTTTTTGTCGGCTTGGATAGCCAAGGTCGCAAGGTCGCTAAGGCTGCAGAACCGTAGCTGCCTCGCGCCTGAAGGGTCGCGGGTTCGAACCCCACCCGGGGCATGGATGTTTGTGAGTGGCCGTATACCGTTACCCCTAATGTTACTTACAGTAGTCAGTGTGACCTTTAGTAGTTGAAAAGCAACCTTAAATAATTTTATAAATTTGTTTGTTTCATTTCTCAGAGTCAAATCACGAGTGGAAACAACACGCCCAAGCATTCGAAACAAGATGGAATTTCCCTCACTGTTCATGGACACTGGACAGCAAGCATATAGTAATGCAAGTTCCAATTCATAGTGGCAGTCAGTATTTTAATTACAAGTTCTCACACAACTTTGTTTTGCTAGCTGTTGTAGATGACCATTACGAATTTGCGTACGTAGATTTTTGGTGTCATGGGAGAGTGTCTGAGTGTTGGGTGTTTTTCAGAACTGTTCATTAAATGAAAACCTGCAAGATCGGTTCAAAAAATATAGTTACCAACTCCTGATGCCTTATCCTGGGGAACTGTGATAGTACCTTATTGTTTTGTGGCTGATGATGCTTTTGCCATGAAATGGTTCATATTAAAGCCTTATCCTTTTCGGAATCAACCTATTCCACAGAGAATATTTAATTATCGTTTCTTCCGAGCACGAAGAATAGTGGAAAATGCGTTTGGGATAATTGCTAACAAATTTATAGTTCTCCGCAGGCCGATGAATTTATAGCTTGATAGGGTAAAACAATTGAGCTTGCCAAATGTGTTCTGCACAACTTCCTTATCTCGAAGAAGGACGTTGCTTCTAATTATTTAGCCTTGGGATCATATTGACTCAGGAAACGAAGAATCTCATGAGTCATTCAAGGGAGTTGGCGTGATGACCATCCACCAGAAAATGTATTTTTAGATTTAGAACGAGGCAGACTACTTAATTATTCACCAGCAAAAGGGGGTTAGAGAGGACCTCACAAATTATTTTGTCTCCTGCAGGAAAACAAAATGGTAGTATAGGTATAAATAATTTAAGGCAATAATTTCAAATATGTTAAGTGTAAAATACTTTTTAGATTAGTATTAAGTAATTATTTTAGATACAAACAGGTGTTTTTCAGTGGATTTTAGATTGTAATATTATATATTTACTACATGATTATATGTATGTTTGTGCACTTGAATAAAGTTTTTGTATGTGCTTGTATGTGTTGTTTTCATTAATAGTAATGTGTGTCAATCTCTATGTACATGTGCATTTCCTGTGGACGGCTTGAAATGTGCTAGTTCGAAATGTTCCGTACATGTAATGGTCAGTTGGATAACAAAATAACAATACCCAATTCGAGTCAAAGGAAACTATTCATGACTTACTACATTTGATTTGGTTGGACTCGCAGTCAAACTTGGTGCAAAAAACTTAAATGAATTTAAAAAAACTGCCAGTTGGATGAACATACTTCACTGGTGCACATTCCATTTCTCTTATTTCTTTGGAAGCCTGGAAAAGAAATATAGATGGCTTCTTAAGCAACACGTAATGTTTAACTTCAAAATTTGAAAAACACCTACAATAGTTTCACTATATTTAATAGGATTTTGTATAATAAATATTACAGACAGTCAAAAAGTTTGTTTCAATTTTTTAAGCGTATCGCTTGAATATCGATACTTAAATCCCACTTTAACATATTAAACACGCTGTTTCACATAGTTCTATGTCATTTATCAAATTTGTTCTAAGATGTTCTGAACATTTTTGAATGCATTATCTCTGAATATAAATAGAGTAATTTTTTGCTTTTGCTGGTTTCGCAAATTGTGCATTTTTCTTTTCACCTCTTCAATACTGCCCGTCGAGGTGGGTCGGCCCACGTCCTGGGGGATGCAGGGAGGGCTCTCAATATTCCTTTCCTTCACAAGTCATCTTTATCTACCTCCATTGTTCATTCTCTTTCTTTCATAACATCCTGTCTCTTTTCTTCTTCCCCTTCTATTTCACTAGGCCCCCATATGCTGAACGACCACCCATGTGTTTGCCGTGGATAGCGACCCGAGTCGGAGGGAATGTGTGTTCTGGCGGTTGAGGAGCCTGTTTATTTCCCAACTACCCTCCTTGTGCTACGTTCTGCTTTGCACCTAGGGATGGAGGGGCAGCGCTAAGAATTTTACATAAAAAATTGCCGTTGGAGTTTCAGTGGCAACAGTCGGCCACCGCGCGCTTGAGGGGTGCGCCCTCTTTCTTCTTGCTTGGCTTGAAGACGCGGCGTGTCTCGGGCCATCAGGCCCGCACTTCCGTCTGACCACGCAAATGTCGACTCCTTTCACCCACTAGCGGAGAAAGGCGGTATTACTCGGGGACAAACCAGGCGATTTTAATTTAGCTCAGAGGTTTCATTTGGGCTTGATCTTTTACAGTAATCTACTAACGTGGGACAGCCGGCTTTACTTCCCCTCCGAAGGATGTTTACGTTCTTAAAAATCCACGGCTTCGATCGGGTTTGATCCCCCGAACTTGGGTATAAGTGTCCGATACGTTATCCGTTACATCACCGCCGCGAGTGCGGCAGAGAAGCTGTCTCCTCCGTGTTGTTTTCAGTTACCCACGGAGCACGCGGTGGCCTTTGCATCTCAAAATTTTTAAGGATGCGGATTTTACTGAACACAGCTGCGCGGTGCTGGGCGCCCTCCCATTCGTCAGTGGTCGGTGGCTGCATCGCGGTGCCTTTTGAAATCTTTATTTTGGGTGAAAGAAACGTTTTGACCGGTACGACACCGAACGCATTGGGCTTTGTCATAAAAAAACGACGCTGTCCTTGGGTGAGATGATGGTGTGCCGAATCTCTGCCTTTGTTTCCTATGAGGGAGGTCGACCATGCATCAAACCGAGTTCCTCCCTCCTTTTTGCGGTCATAAATCCGCCCACGCTTTAACAAAAATATCTGCCCCCGCGGTTGGCACCCTTGTGCTATGCCGTGGATCGCCGATGCCCCTAACGGTTCAATTTGCCAGCCTTGGAGCGTCGCGAAATCAACATGTCTTCGTTCTCAAATCTGGCGGGACAATATTTACGTTTAGTTTGTGGAAAATTGTCTGTTACTGCTTCATATTACGTTTGCTTTGTGTTCTGTTTCTATGATCAATAATTTCTTGGGCGCGTGTTTGTTTGGTAACTGTTTGGTACTCCACTGTTACATTAATGTTTTAGTTTATAATACTTTAAAAGATATATTGATGTAAATTGGTGTAATTGTTTATAAACAAAGATAAGTGGTTTTTGATGTTAATAATTTTATTTTTATGGGCTGTAGATAGACAGTTTCTGCGAATTTAGGAAGTCCATTTTCCTAGGTTTTAATATTTTTAAAATAATTATCCGAAATGTGATATTAATCTGATTTGTTCACTAATCACTTCTAATTGTAAAGCATGTGTTTGTGTTTTTGTGTTAATTGCAACATTTGTAACGACTTCAATGTAATGTTTTTTGATTTAATACCTTGAGCAATTATTTATTGGTTTTCTATTAATATTTTTAAAGGATATATCAATGTAATTTATTCACCAATCAAACGATTGGTTTAGAAATAAAAACCGCAGACCAATTTCTTTGAGAAAATAATGGTAAATTTTGTCTTTTCAGATCTAAACAAAGGCAAAAAGCGATAAATTATGTGTTATTCAATTTTGAGTTTGAATGAAATCGTGCTAACTTCCAGGACGTCATCTGACGGTGATATACTTGCGATAAAAGCTGAACATATCTTACCGTGGAGCATCTCTTGTGCACTGTCGAAAGGTTGGGGTCTAGCGTCGAAGGCAACGTCTTGCCGCATATCTAGAAGAGATCCTTTGACAAAGGAACGAAAAATCCTCTCTCTGTATGCCTTTTTTGAGCTTGCTATGGGAATATGAAATTTACAGCCCAATCTGAGAAGAGGAAAACATCAATTTTAATGGCTATTTATGTTGCGTAGCGCATCCAGAAAGTAAGTTTCCCTATTTTGTGGAATTAAAGACATTATATTTACTGGTATACAAAACTTTATTGACTACAGATACAGCAATGCAGCTGGTATTTTATTTGACAGTCACCACACGAATTAAGACACTTGTCATAGCGTGGTCTCAACTTTTGTATACCAGTGTCGTAGAAGTTTGTCACCTGCGATTGGAACCAGCGTGACATAATCGTCTTCAACTTTTCGTCGTGAAAACGCTCTCGAGAGGAGAGGAATGTCTTCAGGTGCAGGAAGAGATGAAAATTGCTGCGTGAGAGATCAGGACTGTATGGGGGATGATGAAACAGCTCCCAGCGGAACTGCTGCAGATCGGTTGCTGTTCGCTGCGCCATATGTAGACGAGCATTTTCATGGAGCAGCACAGTGAGCATGCCAGCAAGAGCGTGCCAACACCTGCAGTAAGGATACCAGTAAGAGAGTGACGATGAACTCTTATCGTGGACCGAACCTCTCAGGTGTCAGCAAGAGCGTGCCAATACCTGCAGTAAGGATACCAGTAAGAGAGTGACGATGAACTCTTATTGTGGACCGAACCTCTCAGGTGTCAGCAAGAGCGTGCCAACACCTGCAGTAAGGATACCAGTAAGAGAGTGACGATGAACTCTTATCGTGGACCGAACCTCTCAGGTGTCAGCAAGAGCGTGCCAACACCCGCAGTAAGGATACCAGTAAGAGAGTGACGATGAACTCTTATCGTGGACCGAACCTCGCAGGCGGCGGGAGAACGAATAAGCGCTGCCATTTCGGGCCACTGCTGCCACGCTACTGGCAATCGGCGGAACCTGTCCGGCCGGCACATGGTTGATACGACAAAGATCTATTATGTATGCGCAATTTTCCCACAAAAATGCGTGTACTTTCATTTCAAAATAATAGGGAAACTTACTTTCTGGATGCGCCTCGTATATCATGTTTTAGTGATCGCTTGGCTCGCCTTCTGGAAGATGTTTCGTTTTGTTAGGTACCACCATTTGTTTTTTACACATCTTACGCGGTATTTTTAAAATGTTTTTACTTGTCACTGGCACAGCGCTCACATGTTTTTACGTTAATTTTATACTGGTGTCAATAACCTTAGATGTTGAAGTGTCTTTAACGCGTTTTTATTTCATCACCATCGTCATCGTCGTTATCACGGCAACCAATTGATACTCGCATACCAAAGTGTTCAGAAAATATGTACAGGTTCATCCGTCGGGTATATCTGTCTTCAAATGAATTATTGTTCCGAACATTAACATCTGGAGACTTTACTATTTGGTTTCATGGACACGTCAGTCGCATGTGTAGGGACGTGGTGGGGTGTTTTCTACTTTGTAAAAAATAAAAAGTTTTTGAATTAAATAACAGTTTCACGAAATAATTGGATGTGTGTAAACTTGCTGCATTTTGAAAATTTGAGAAAAATAGGCCAGTGTGGTAGTGTATGAGTTGAAGTATTGTTAGTTGAAGTATTATAAGTGTTATCAGTTGAAGTATTGTTAGGTCAAGTATTACAAGTTGAAGTGTGTAAGTTATTGTTTATGTATTATATTTTATGTTTTAGGTAGCTATGCGAGCGCTGGGTTTTGAACCCAAGAAAGAAGAAATTAAAAGAATGGTGGCAGAAATCGACAAAGATAATACTGGTATGTAAACGTACATAAATAACACTGACGTTTTCTTTAAGAAACTAATTCTGAACATCAGACTGAACATAAAATGCATGGGAATTTAGCAAGAATAATTTTAATTTCTATGTTCAGCATGGCTGACCTCTCGACTTCCGCTGAACGTAACTTCCGCTAAACTTAAAGCATTATAATACGTTTGCTATATTTAAAATAACATTTTTCATCGAATTTTGACTTTTTTCTTATGATAATTCTTTATTCTTTCAAAAAATACATATTTTATACTAATGGCCTGCAATTGCAAGAAATGCTGCTGAAAAAGGACACAAAATGATTTTCGGAAAAGTAGCATGCACACTAGCCTGAAACTAATACACAATAAAACCATCACAATTTATTTACAATGAAGAAATTTAGCATGGGTACATGAAACTAAGTTAGATAATTTAGCTATGTGCTATACATGTATAATTCTTTAATTTGTTGCCTTGGACACAACGCGTCTCCAAGCCCCGGGGGCGTTGAGCACTTCGCGCTTACGCAGTAATCCTTCATTGATATTTCAATATTCCTCGTCTGTTCCCTATCAGTCAATCTCCCTATACAATTTTTCTCGTCTCGCCGCAGTCAGTTGTCAAGAGGACCGCCAAGTAGCATCTCCGCGTACATCTCCTACTACGCGCCTCTGCGTCACTAGCGGCCAGAATTGGGAAGGAATTAGGATATGGAAAGGGTTTAGAACACAGGTTTGGACTAGCCTCTGTGAAGCACGCAAACTCGTTTTGTCGTAACAAATTTCACTTAAGGCTCAACGGGGATTCTACGGGAATCGAACTCGGAACCTGAGTGGTGACAAGCAAGCGACTTTCGCCCTGAGCTATGAGTGCACTTTGCGCTTAAATGCCAGTTTCTTAAAAACGGCTCGAGAGGGGTGGAGGATGTGTGTGGGTGTTGCTACCCTACCACATGGCCACACGGAGCGCCCCGCCTCAATTTACAGCTTGACAGAGAATCCCTTCGTTTCCGTCCCCAGCACTGGGAGCGGGGTGGGCCACTACTATCTAGCGATTCATATGAGTTTGTTGTATGATCATGCGTGCAAGCGTGTCTATGTCCCTATAATACCTTGGCGCAGACATCAATCAGGCTAGGGTCCCACGAGCGAGTTCTAAACCATGTTGGGTCTCTCTTCTCTTCTGCTGTTGGCACTGCCTAGAAAAGGCAAGTAACAAATTCGGCGCTGTCTCTTTTTCTCCGCGTTTACAAAGCGAAGTATTGGTTAAGTTAAATTCTTTCTGTTTGAAATTGAACGGACCATGTCCATAATCTGCACCACTGCTGGTGACAGTCTCATGTGTTTTAGGTCTTGTGACAAGATGCTTTGGGTAAAAAAAAGGAGTTTTTCCCGGTGGAGTTCAAGTCTCATCTTCTTTACCACATCGTGTACATCTTCCTTT
The DNA here is from genome assembly GCA_038098605.1 of Gryllus longicercus. Classification (NCBI taxonomy): domain Eukaryota; kingdom Metazoa; phylum Arthropoda; class Insecta; order Orthoptera; family Gryllidae; genus Gryllus; species Gryllus longicercus. Next base: position 1,908,858 of record JAZDUA010000129.1, on the reverse strand, counting down.
GAAGTCCTCATAACTTGAGTTGTTAGAGAGCCAATGGAGTTCCCCATTTAGCCATGTAGTGGGCATTTCTCTCGTGTATTTTGAGCTGTTATTTGCTCTACTAGATCCAATGGTATCTTCCCTGTAGGTACACGTGGAACAGACTTTGAAACGTTCCTATACGTACATGTGAGTGTCAGATGTGCAGATTTTTGTGCCTTGTCGGGAAGTCGCTCAATTGGAATTTTGTGTGATTGTTACGACCAGACAGTGAAATAGTATGTGATCATGAATAAGAATGCACCTTGATAGTTGATGTATAGTACTTTTTACGTTCCTGTATACGTACGCTTATACGGAGTAATATAACACTACTAGTGTCTAAACCATGCGTAAGATGTTTTTCCAAATTGAAGAAAAACATCTCGATCTAGCTCGCCTCCAATCTTTAAGATTTTGAAAAGAAATCTTTAAAATTTGGGGGTACTTTACATGAAGCTCTCCGGACATTTTCAAAATTTTCTCAAAAACTGCTCCAATTTTTTCTTTAGATTTATTGCAAGAATAGAGTAAAATATACTTATAAAGGTGACATGGGTCAGATTTTCAGTTTTAACTCTGAATTTTCGAAAATTTCAAAATTTTTCGGGGGTCTTCTTACAACTTCAAAATTGAAAATAGGGATTTGTCCTTCAAATAAAATTTGTTCTCTGTGAGTTCTTTCATTAAGGTCATGTACGTTTTTGTAAAAAAAAAAAAAAGTAGCTTTCGCGCATATTGCGAGTGATATGTTGAATTTTTATAAAATACAAAAACATTTTTTTCTCAAAAACGGCTCTATATTTTTTCTTTAAACTTTTTGTAGGGATTGTACTAAATGCACTCTATAAGATGATATAAACGCCATATTGCTCTATTTTGTTTTGTTTTTTTCAAAAATTACAATAATGTAATTAGTTTACTCGTCTGTCACGTTGTTAATATTTACATTCGAAGCAATTTCTTTACATTCATGTATTTATGAGTATATGTGCTTTAAATAATGTGAGATGAAGTTTCCCGAAAACTCGACAGTGAAAATTCCGTGAAAATAAGCTCAAAATTCCGCAGTTTCAGAAAAGCACACACACCATTTTCTCGAATACGTCTCCAAATTTTTTCTTTATACTTTTCCAACAGATAGTGCCAATTGCACTGTTTAACATGACATAGAATTAATCTTGCTGTATTCATTTGTGTTTTATTTTCAAAAATTACACAAATGTAATTGTTTTGAAAGATTTCGAAGGGCTTGAAATGGCGTCGTATGAATTTTTCGAAAAGTCAATAGTTTTCTGTGAATAGAGGTTCAAATTTCGAGTTTACAGTAGCTCGTAAATGCCATTTTCTTAAAAAAGGCCCAAAATTGTTCAATGAAAATTGCGATTTGGGACGAGGTTTTGCTGTAATAATTCGATTCAACCGAAGGAAGCCGAAAAAGTAAGAACATTTTTTAAAAAAGTACTTTGTGTGGCGATAGATAGCAGCTGGCAGGAGTATGTGGCAAGTCCGAATAGCTAGCTAGCATATTATTAATATTATCATAATCTATTTTTTTGCTCGCGAATAGGCCGGCTTCGACGATGCGTGCATGCATCCTGCATTTACCGGGGCTCAGTATCATTTCTCGGTGGGAAGTGCTTGTAACTTTTTATTAGGGGATCAGCATTTTAGCTGGATCCTATTTTTATCCTCATTGGTGGTTAGCCCTGGGAGTATGGAAGATGAAATTATGATGACGAGGGGTGAAAGGACGACACACTTACCGACACACAAATACATGATCGGGGCCGGACTCTAACCCTGATTTTCTGGTCCGAGACCGCTACGGCACTACTGCCTAATCTCGGCCACCTGGTCGGCTATTATTATTATTATTATTATTATTATTATTATTATTTATATTTATTGATATTGTTGCTGTTATAATTAATATTTTCTCTGTTGATTTTAGGTATTCTGACTTTTGATGACTTTTGTAAGTTAATGTCTGAGAAAATGGCTGAAAAGGACTCAAGAGAAGAAATAATGAAAGCATTCCGTTTGTTTGATGACGATGAAACTGGCAAAATTTCGTTTAAGAATTTGAAACGTGTATCAAGAGAATTGGGAGAGAATTTGACCGATGAGGAATTACAGGTAAATTTTATTTTCTGTTCAGGATTAGATTTTGAATGATTATTTATAGTTAAACCTACCGAAAATGGAAAATTGGTAATTACGGAAAACTGCCTTCAACAGAAAAATGTCGGTCCTATTCGTTTGTTGTATAAAATACACGTAATTTTACTTGCTGTTAACGGAACCTGCTGAACACAGAAACGGACAGCCGTTTCGCTTTCTAGCTACCCCTTGCGCAGTAAAGAGGAAGTTATGGAATGCTGCGGGGAAAAAACACCGAATGTTGGGCAGAAAAACTCTTATTGTCAGGCTCTGATAACGAAAGAGGGGATAAATCCAGTTGTTAAAATTATTTAAAAAAATACTCTTAACACGTGCTGTTGCCAGAATCCATGTTTTCTGTGTCCTTGATACAGAAAAATCGATTGACGGTAAAACATCTATCCGTCCGTCTGTGAACAACGCTAGCAGTTGAACTGTGCAGTCGATTTTCGCCAAAATTGATATTCCACAATCAATGTGGCTAATGTCGCGACCCCTTGAATTTAAAACCGATGTATTTATTTTGCAGGGTACTTAACATGAAGCACCTGAGACGTTTTAAAAATGTTCAAAAATGGTTCCAATTTTTTTGATTAATTTTTGTGTTCTGATAGTGTAATAGATGCTTAACAGAAATGTGCAGGTCTCATTTTCCCTTAAAACCGTGATTTTTGAAAATCTGCAAAAATTCAATTTTTTTTCGACGTCTATCTTCAACTGCAATTACGATTTTTTAAAAAAAATAAGATATGTTTATCAAAAACTGATCTTCAAATAATGTCATGTTATTTTTTTTTTCGAAAATAGGAATATTTTATGTGTAAATTGGAATTGGATTTGAAATGGTAAATTCGAATTTCCTGCGCTTCGTTTGAGGCGGTGTCAGTCTGTAAAAGTAATTTGAGTTGCGCTTGGAGGCAATAGGATATTCTGCAAATCCCTTCTCAATATTTAACTTAATATTAATTAACTTAATAAGATAACTTAATATTACAAATCGAAGAACATTATGTGCCAAAACTTATATCTATATTAAGTTGCAATGTAAATGCATACGTTACAATGCAAATATTACGTATGCATTACAAATATTGCGAGGAAGAATATGCTTTCTCACAATTATTTGCAAATTTTTTCAAGAGGATGAATATATTATGGGCAAATGCTTGCATGGAAGTTCTTCACTCTCCAAACGAAGGGATGCTAAAAATGGGAACGAAAGAGTGAACGAACTCACAATGGAAAAAAATCGGGCCGATTTCAGGGCCCAGTTTACAAGCCAAGGCTATTGAAATCGCTCGAAAGGTAGTCATGAGTGACTCCCGATCAATCGGCTCGGTCTAGATCTAGTACTGAATTCCAGAGTGAGCGGGGGGATCCACGGCGGGCCAGCGCTGTGACATCTTCCCACTATATCTTCGTGTCAACCAATGCACCCCCTATTTGGACACCGTGGTGGGTAGGGAGCACGGAGACGAATCCGCTTGAATACTGTAGAGGAATGTCCCGAGGCCACTATGAGTCGCAGTAACGAATGACAGGAAATAACTCATGTTTTCAGCGTGATCTGCAAACTCGAACTTACTTCCTGCGAAACTTCCCCTATAACCAATGAGCGAAATGGATGGAACAAGAAATGTAATGCATCTTACCGTGCCTTGTTCTACCAATGTCCCATGCCTGCTCAGAAACCGAGTTAATTTCACCTTGTCGACGTCTGGCCATGAATGTTAGTCCACGAAGTTAGTTCCAGAGACCCAGAGTCGGAAGTAGCTCGAAGCCATCGTCAGAGCTGGACGGGATACATTGAAGGGGGTGATATGGTGCTTTTACTATGCAAAAGCGAAGAATGGAGGCTCAGAAGTAGAAGTTTTCAAGATATGGAGACAGCGGAATCCAGATATAAGACCTACCCTAGATTCAAAGAAGCTTGTCAGTCAACGACGATACATACTCAGCAGTGGCACATTCACAGCAGGACAACTTGCTGACATTCAGGGAAATGCGGAGTATTTTCTTCGATCGAACTACCCACATAACGAACATGAACTTGAAAACAATGGTCCTGTTGCAGCTTCATCTCTTTCCAATGTAACATACGTCAGTGATGAAAATTCATCTGTAATGAATAACAAGATAAAGACGTGATGTGAAATCTCCTTCGACGTGAGATAGGAAGATTTTGTCAACTTCCATTCGAATCTCGAGCACCGTTGAGAATACACGAAAATGCTCAAACTTGGAGAATGATAGAGACAGCGAAATCTGTCTTAAATGTGGTGGTAAGAGTCTAGGTAGATAGCAAGATAATGCTGGAATGAATTACATTGTGGATCTCTGTTATTTCAGATATTTTTGGGGACAGCTAAGAACACTAACCGCCGACAGCAAAACAGAGTGAACAGCGCCATACCTCCATGGACGAAAATATTTATGAAACGGAAAGTCCACACTCGGCGTGAAATATCACTCTTAGCCGAGGCATCTTCAAAATCAACGCACATCTCTTAAGTTCAACCAAAAATATTCCATATTAAACAAAAATATCAAATTGAAAATGACGCAAGTAGGCTAATGGTAGTTGAGAAGCTAAAAAAATTCAAGCATGTGTCTTAACGCTTTAGATGTTTCTAACGTATAGTAGATTTCCGTGTGCAGAATTGGTTGAAACGCACGTGAAGAAATTCTATCGGACTCAAAAGACGAGTGGCAACGCTGTCACTCCTTCAAAAGATGATGTCGAAGCATTTGGGGCAGAAATCTGGGAGGAAAGCAGATCCTACAATAAAGACGCATCCTTGCTCAATTTGAAGTTGATGCTGCCGATGAATTTGTGGAAACAGTGGAATATGTTCACGAATTCTCTCAAGGGTACCTATTCTAAGCAATATTGAATAGATATAGAATAAGAATATTGAAAACTGGAAATCCCCCGGAATTGATAAGATCCAGAATTATTGGATTAAGTAATTAACAGCAATACATTCTCATATAACAAAGGCTGTTAATAAGAGTTTACAAAACCCTAGAGAACGCCCAGAATGGCTCACACGCGGCATCACGTATTTGCTACCCAAAACGGGAGGCAGTCCTTTGGCGAAGACCTACAGCCCAATCACTTGTCTGCCAGTACTAATCAAAGTTATAACTGCAGCAATAGGTGACATGTCCAGTCAAAGAATGACTTTGGCTACAAGCTCTATGGTGATGAAAGACCACTATCTCATTTGTTTTACTTGGATGTTGTTGTTTTTTTGAGTTTAGTGTTTTTAAAAATACTGGGCCATCAACAAGTGTCAGCGTGCGAACCATTCAACGAGACATTATCGACGTGGGGTTTCGGAGCCGAAGGACACTGGTGTACCCTTGATGACAGTGAGACAATGCTTTACACCTCGCCTGGACCCGTCAACACCGACATTGGACTGTTGATGATTTGAAACACGTTGCCTGGTCTGACTAGTCTCGGTTCATATTGTTTGGCGGATGGACGTGCACAAGTATGGCGACATCATGAATCTATGGACCCTGCGTGTCAACAGGAGACAAGTTGGTGGAGGCTCATGGTATGGGGCGTGTGTAGTTTTAGTGATATAGGATCTGTGATTCGTCTAGATACGACTCTGACAGGTGACACGTACGTAAGCATCCTGTGTGATCACCCGCATCCATTCATGTCCATTGTGCGTCCTGACCGACTTGGGCAATTTCCGAAGGATAATGCGACAGTCCACACGTTCAGAATTGCTACTTCCTCTGGCCACCAAAATCCCCAGACATAAACGTTATTGAGCATTGATGCTTTGCAACGTGCTGTTCAGAAGAGATATCCACCTCCGTCGTACTCTTACGAGTTTGTAGACAGCCCTGCAGAATTCTTGGTATCAGTTACCTCCAGTACTTCTTCAGACATTGGTCGAGTCCATGCCATTTCGTGTTGCGGCACTTCTGCGTGCTCGCGGGGGCCCTACATGATATTTGGCCGGTGTACCAGTGTTTTTGGCTCTTCAGTGTATGATATAAAATGTATTACATACATATGTTACATGCCTTCCTAAATATTTCGTCGTTTTTCGCTACATATATTTTTTCATATTTCCCTACTTAATGTTAGAGATACGAGATATTAGTAAATCCCAGCTCTTCTAATGACCACACAGGTTGGTGTGACTACTTTTTTTAAAAAATGCTCTTTGTTCATTAGACGTATTTATCAAGTATATTTTCTTTGTTTTAGGAAATGATAGATGAAGCAGATAGAGATGGTGATGGTGAGATCAGCCAAGATGAATTTTTAAGAATTATGAAGAAAACAAGTTTGTACTAATATTCATCAAGAATGGAATAAAGATTTTTTTGTTTGTGAAAATTGTCACGTAATTGTTTCAATTACGCATAATTTTGATTACATACAATAAATCTGTATTCCTAGAAGAATAAAAATCCCTAATTACTAAACGTTTGTTGATTCTTTTGTATATTCATTATTTATTTTCTCTTTGATTTAATTTGCTTTGATTTATTTTCGTCAAAAATAGTAAAAACTGTTCGAGGTGGACGTGTAATCTTCGCACATTTCCTCCATACCCTAATTGTTTAAATAAACTATACAGTTGAGTCATAAAACTGGTCTGTAAAATAAAACTTATTTTCTGTAACTAGAACAAAATAAGTTTTCTGGGAGATAATTTACCTCTCAATCCATATCTAATTTAAGAATTTTGTATCGGCCTCAGTTTACACTTGATAATGGTTTTTGTAATTGCGTATGTCTCCGTATGTTTTATACTCATATGTATCTGACAAAATGGCATGCTCTAGTAACAACAGATCCTAATGTATACAGTACAAAATAAAACGATATGAATGTTAAGAAAAGTGAAGAGGAGGCCATCAACATTTTGTCAACATGGATATCTCCGTCTCTGTCTTCTAAACATTTCTCACTGTTGCATTCATCTTCATTCATTGTCACCTTCCCAGGAGCTAGTGGTACCGGCAATTCTTCGTTTTGAGGTGATTCCATCTACTTGTCACAGTCTGTTGTGTGATCTGTAGGTTCCCTCAAATCATGGAAACAGCAAAGGGCATGTGACGTGAGTCTTTTAACCAGCGTTTCAGGAGTGTAACAAACGACACACAGATTACACGGGTGGCCCATTTCTTGTCCTGGTCGCTTACCTTACACCCGGAATAAGGTTCACAACTCTTCCTTACCAGACGATTAAGGTGTTTTTTTGGTGGGGGGGTGAGATTTAATTTTCCACAGATATAACCTAACTTATTTGGGCTTTTTATACAGTTACGAAGCATTTCTTCTTCTGAATTAATACAAAGCACAAACATTCATGAACCTAGGAAAAGCAGTTGCATCGAAGCCGCTTCCACGCTATCAGATCTCTCAATCCTGGGACGCAACAATTTATAAAATTTATTTTTATTTATTTACGTTAAACGTTTACTCGTCTTTCAACTATTTATAGTTAAAATGACGGGAAGGGATTCTGGAACTCAAGAAAACGTGCGCAGATAATCTTTTCCCCTCTACGCCACATACAGTTTTTACTGTTTTTTTTACTGAATAAATCTAAACCTAAAGAAACACAACGCGATTCTATATGTTCGAGCATGACTTACCAAATCTTTTTCATTTCTTAAGGTGAATTTTCTGAATTCAGTGTCATGTATAGGAATTGCTTGTACAAATTTTGATTGTTCCTGAACAATTACATCTGTGAATTATTAAATAAAACTACACAGAATTAACCGATATGCAATGTTTTCAAGCATTTCCGTAAATAGCGTGTAACAACAAAACCGAGCTTGATAGGCACAAACTGATTACACATTCGAATTCAGTTTCCAATATTTACCTAAGAACATTCACATTCTTAGTAACAAAAATGCTGTTGACCAGTGTAATATAAGCACCAACAAATCGTATTTTGAAAACTAGAACAATTGAAACAAGACGTTTGTTTCCAAGTAATAGAAAACGTTTGGCATTAGTAAACGAAATACTAATTTTCTTGTAGAATATTTGATGGTAATAATAATAATAGTAATAATAGCAATAACAATAATAAACCGAGCGAAATGGCTCAGTGCGTAGCGCCGTCCGTCCTGACTGGGGTATTCGTAGTTTGCCTCAGACATCCAGGCGATTGATGGGATGGTTCAAAAAATGTCACTTCTCATCATCCTATCGCCTTATAATTCATAATTCAATGCTTAAAAATCTTGTCTTACCAAGAGATAAAGCCGAAAAGCTGATACAATGACACACGTTAATCTTTGTCCAGAACATAATGTGGGGTGTGTCAAGCTGGCACAACCACTACAGCGCAATCACATCAAACCAAATGAAATATTTATTACTATTTTATTACCCAAAATTAAATATACTACTCTTCCCGTTTATGAAATAAATATGGTTGTGTTGGTATCTGTCAAGCTGGCACAACCAAATTTAAAAAACGGGCGCAATCGATTCAAACTAATAACAATATTTAGTACTTGTTTATTAACCAAAAATGAAATGTAGTGCTGTTATTGCCGTCTATTAAATAAATATGGTTAAAAACTGAATCGTCATTCAGTCATGCCAGATTTCCAAATTTGATATTAGAAAAAAACAAACGAGCACACTCAAAACCAAAGTAATAATTAAATACACATTCAATACTAATTTATTACTCTAAACAGAAATTTATTACTAGAGGTCGGAAAAATTTGTAATATGAAAGGAAAAATATGTAATGAAAACGGTAAGAACATGTAATAAAAATGTAAAACCGGATATAATATGTAATATGAAAATACATGAATTATAAAACACTGTGATGCTTTATAAAAATATGAACAAATAGTAAACGAGTGGTATGAAATATAAACATAAACGACATCAACAATGGGGACCGAAAGGATGCATTTGACGAAGTAATAAATAAATGAAAATGTGAGAGAGAGCAGTGTAATTAATAGAGATAAAAATATTAGAATTAGTGGCGAATAGAATACCATAAAGACACGTGAGTAATTTCCCTGAGTATTGAATTAGATTACAAAAAGAACCCAAGGATTGAGAGTCAAGAAATAAATGAATAAAGTATTTGATCGATATATTGTGGCGTCACTGAATTTTGGTGATTAAAATTTACGAAAATACGGGTTCTTAATTCTTGCGAAATGCGACGCAAAAGCGACGCACTCGAGAGTTTTTGTTGGTATCGACGGCGCCATACGGTGGGTAATCTTTCTCGCACCCTCCGCCCACCCCTTTCTTTGTGTCTACGACGCGGCGCTCCGCCGGGACACCATCCCCTCTGTTTACAACTGCCGAGTACCTGGGAAGAGACAGCTGCACCCTCCGCCCACCCCTCGCACTCGCCTGCCCGGCGAACTTGGCGATGGTTAACCCACAGTAATGGAAAGTTTTGGGCCACCGACAACGACAAAGTGCGCAGCGGAGCCACGTGCATTTTATAGATAGTGATGGTGATAGGATGGTGACAGTAGAATTTTCTAGAAGGAACCCCTAAGGAGCCCTCTATGATTGACCGAGGTTCATTTGCAGCGTATGGTCAAACGTGTTCATTAGATTTTAGAGCGATCTAGAACTTTCTGGAGCAAGAAGATGGGGAAGCAGAGGTGTAGTGGAGATTCTCTACCGGCTGCAAAGGGATTACTTCTTGGTTGATTGGCGTAACAGAGACTTCTTGTTGGACTGCACACTTAAGGCACACTTCTCGGCTGACTGTCGTATTGAGCATTTTACTTTAATGTTAACTTTAACGTCGTAACTTTAACAAAAGCAAATGTGTTGTTTACTGTCACAAAATTCTGCTTGGGCATTTCCTTGATTGGAGGACAGTAATCGAACTTGTATAAATTACGTAAAAATGCTATCGGAACACTTCTATTCCGGGGAATTTTGCTAAGCATTGTGCAAATTGAAAATGATTAAAGGGAACATGAATTGTAAACACCTGCTGATTCAATGTTGAAGTTGCGCGAGCTGCGACGTGAGGTTGCGGAAGTGCCCGACGAACTCAGCCACCTGCCGCCGGGGTTCCCATCCCCGATTGGAGACGCCGAGCCGGCTGCCTACCCGGCCGGACACACACACGCACGCACGCACCCACGCGCGCGCACACACACACACACACACACACACACACACACACATATATATATATATATATATGTGTGTGTGTGTGTGTGTGTGTGTGTGTGTGTGTGTGTGTGATAATCCCATACGATAAATCAATAATGAAACAAATAAATAGATAAATTTGAAGAACAGATTTCCTTAAGGAAAATCCTTATCTTCAATACTGTAGTTGTAGAAATTTGCCGAACAAAATACACTTTTGAAATTTTCGAAAAATCAGTTATTTTAACGAAAATGAGCTCGGCACCATTATTTTAAGTTTCTTTTACGCTATCCGAAGACAACGTTTAATAATAAATGGCTTCCATTTTTGGGAAAATTTTGTAGATATTGTTGACGCTTCATGTATAGTACTCTCAAAAATCATAATATCCGTTTCACACTTGCAAAGACGCGAATTCGTTTACATCGATTGGGGAATATCAATTTTGGAAATAATCGTCTGAACGGTTTAGGCGTTGATCACAGGTGAACAGAAGGACTGACAGACGGTTTACTGTCAATCAATTTTTCGGTATCCAGGACCCACAAAACATAGATTCTGATTACACATGTTAAAGGAATTAATTTACTATATATTGGAACAAAATGTATCCACTTTCTCGTTACCAAGGCTCGGTAAAAAGAATTTTTGATAATTTCTCGTTTTCCAGTGCATAATCACAGTAATTTCTCTTTTTACGAAGTAAGTTCGAGAAAGTAAAAATTTGAGTGGCCACTGGAAATTAAAGCCTGAATCACGTGGACGGGAGGGGAATATACCTGACACGGACACAACGCATAAAATTGTGAAAGTAATGTATTACTATAGACTTTTATTAAACCTACTTTTAATTAAATTACATGAATTGCTTACGTTTTAGTATACTAATCTGAATTTTGGGAATCACCTTTCCGCTAGGTAGATAGCTATGTCGAGTTGGGGCCCTGGCTGGAGGAGAATACTAGCGACCGTATATTCTGATCAGTAGTTTTCTGTGGTTTCTTTAATCAATACCAGGCGAATGTCGCAGCAATATCCTAACAAACGGGCCAAGGACCGCGAGCGATCAATCCTTCCTTGTCGGGACACATGTCAGGAGACCGACCAGGAGCTTAAAGCTTGTCCCGGCTGGGGCAGTGCCCCGCTGGTGGGAGATGCGTGGTTGGGGAAATCCTCGCTAGCCGATAGGTAGGTCGGCGCCGGATCTCACCATCCAGCAGAGGAAGATTACAATCACCTCACGAGAAAAATACTATGCACTAGACGTACGGGATGAATGACGTAAGCAGTTGACGCGCCCTGAATCACCAATTGTGTTCTCAGTACCGACCAGTACTGACAACCCCGCTCTCCTTCATCACGTACTGGATCAGGACAGTACAGCAGTACAGTTGGCAAATATGAGTACGCATGCGTGTGTAGTGTGGGCAAGATATCCCCCTCCCCTCAAACCGCTATGGAGTCCGCAGTCCTACTGAAAGAAGAGAGGTGCTCAAAGGAGGCGATGGCAAAGCTGGGGGAGGGGGATACAGAGCGTCAATGAGAAGTCCGAGATGCGACAGACAGCGTCGCATCGCCGTCGGCCGAAATCTCGCATCTTCCACACAGAACATGGTTGAGAGTTCAATGACCGCGGTCACGAAGCGAAGCCGTCGAAGGGATGTTTCTCGGCCTGTCACATCCACGGCCACAGACGCCTACCGGGAAGCGCATGGGGAAAAACAAGAGGTACAAACGGAACAGACAGATGTACTTGAGTAGAAAGACATTTTTAACAAATGTCTTTAAAGGGCCGCAAAACTTGGGGATGCGACACATCACTCGCATCCATTCATCCTATGCTACAGTCTGAGCCCATAGTAGTTATTTTTGTAAACATTTTTTAAAATTTTGAATTAATAGGCTAATAAAAATCTTTGTCTGAACTTGGCTTTCGATTGGGCAAATCATATATCTTAGAAGGAACCAAAATGTGTTTTTCCACATTCCTGCTCCATGCAATTTTGAAATAAAGCTAACAAATTTCAAAACATCCTTTTTTAATAGAAAGGTTAGGTCTTTAGTGTTTTCATGCCCAAATTTAATTCTGAGTGTATAACAAAGATCTATAAAAATAATATATTTAGAACGTTTTTTTTGTTGGCACACTGGGAATAACATTAATTTTGTGAGAACTATAATACAGTAACAAGAATCACTGCATGCTCGTTTCAACTAAATCAGTTAGCAATTATTTTGGTAAGACTTTTGCAATTATATTTGACGTTTTTGTTGCCTATTTGACTTATTTGTTGCAATTATAGTTGTTTTGTTACCGCCGGTAAATTCTGGCACAAAGCAAAGAAAATTTGTTTGTCGAGTGCAATTACAAGTTATCATTCAAAATAGATGATAACTTGTTCTAGTTTGCCATCTCGTTTTTAAACCACTGAATTCAAATGTGATCTGATGACCTAGTTTCATTGTATACTTCTTGAAATGTTAATACGAGGAAACTACTCAAAAGTGATGCTGGATGTAGGATAAAATGGCCTACTTATCACTTCGTATTCATTTTATGTTCTCTCTGAGTTCGTATCTAGCAAAACATTCATAATTCCTGGAATAACTTGAGGTTCAAAGTTGAATCGGTTATCTTCTCAGTTCGGTTATATGGACGCTTGAACGTGTAGTGTGTATTACTGCATCTTAACGATGAAGTCGTTCACTGTTCTTATTTCATGCTCATGTGTTCTGCTTCTTCTTCCAAACAATGAGGCTATTATTTTGGACAAACTTGTTAACATTATTTTCCCCAGAGGTACAAAAGCCCCGCCCGTGGCTGGGCCAACACCTGTCAATATCGTAGAGCCTGAAAACAGTGCCATTGTAGATAACGCCACGGAGGCAGGGGAGCCTCTCGGAACGTCCGCGGGGCCCACCGCCCACAGTGAGGACGCGTCGACTGTACAGCCCACTGATTATACTACCTTACCGTCCACTACCGAGTCTGGGAACGATACTTCCAAAGTTCTTATCACGGCGCCGGCGTCCAAATGCCCTGCAGGCCAGAGAAGGAACCACCGCGGCATTTGTGTCAGTGTCATCGGTTGAAAATTACCATTGCAGTAAGTAAAAAGTATTTTGGAGATTTCTTCCCAAATTAACACTATTTAATTCTATCATAAATATTATAAGATGGTAATTCACTAAAAATTTCCTTTGAACCCACTAATTCTGCAGATAACAGCGGAAATTAAACTTAAAATACTGGAATAACAAATACTAATGTTTTACAACACTGAATCTATTTGTGTCAATGACAGTCAACACCATTTATTGCCATAGCAATGTTTGGAAGTTTTTGACATTAAAAAGTTCAACATTGCAATTATTAATGAACAATTTTCCCAGAATTAACGAACATTACAAAATTATCTTGTAAAACGTAAATTTTGTCTTGTTAACTAGCTCAATCATTTACTTTTCTTTCTTATACTATTTATTTTGAAGAAGTTTTATTTTATCATAAAATATTCATATTTTCATACTTTCAACTCTCATATAACTTTAATTGAAATAAGACTTTCAGAATGTCATAAAAGAGCAAAATCTCTTTTAATACAAAACTTTTAGAGGAAAATTTGGTGCTGTTTTTGAGAAAATATCATTTGAATATTTCTGAAAATGAGCCATTTTGTGCTTATTAATACAATAAATTATTATATTAATTCCTGACTATAGTTCTGCAAGATATTTTCATATTATCCTTCTGCAATAGCCTTTCACATTTTTGTTATTAATATTTATGTTGGCAACAAGTTCTCTATTGGCCACAATTATGTATCTGATTTTTTAAAATAATTTAAACAATGTCTCCTTTTACAATATATTACAACAAGTACTGCCTCAGGTAATCATAAGAATTTTTGTTTGAAATTAATTTATAGATTAAGTAATAAATATTACATTTGTCATTATTTTTCTCAGTTTTACAGTTCTTCCAATTTTCGTGACCAGATTATACATATTTTTCAAGTTGATGTTCACAAATGAAATTTTTTCTTAATTGAATTGTTTAGCATTAAAAGATCATATGTCTATTTCGTTACTAACAAACAAAATACAAATTTTAAAAATACAACTCAAGTAAATTTGAAAAAATGTTGATGGACATGTGATGTTTCAATTCTAAACATACAGAAAGTGAAGTTGTAAGTTTACCAAGCTATGACAGGTTTAGGAAAACTCTAATGACTTTCAAAGTTTATAATAAAATACTGTCCCAATTCATTTCTATCCTACATTTAAAAAAAATCAATTAAAAAATACACTGCAGCTTAATACATTTTGTAACATACAGTAAATTACCTACATAAAAGAACATATTCTTCTTCTGTAGTATTTCCCATGATAATATTGACCTATAAAATTTGTTATGATCATCTGATATGTACTGTAATAATTTCGATAAGTTAACAATTTTTATTTATTTACCTTACTGGATTCATAGATACATTTAGGAAAGTTCTTTTGTTGGAAGTTCAATTGATTTCATTGAGTGAATACATTTTGAAAGTTTAAAGTTATAAGAAATTAAACCATTAAAGGACTCTTTAGCAACCACAGAGCTACCTGGAAAATATTCCAATGAAGATAACTGAGAAATTTTAAAATTTACCTTGTGATCTTTAGATACACTTTTTTCATACGCTTCTACAGACAGTACTTGTGTTTTATAATATTTCTGCCACAGCCTTGAAATCATAAACAATATCATTATTTGTTAATAAATTTACTTTAATGGTACCTTTTCCACAAGAGGTAATCATTTTTGCATAATCTTCTGGAATGTAAATACGATCCTGTTTTTTAATACTTTGCTTAGTGTCCCAAAATGGCGGTGCCATGATAAACAGCTTTGTCCCCATATCAGAAAGAACCTTCTGTATTTTTTCAAATCTTTTCATTTCACTTTACATTAAAAACAATCGTTTAATGTATGATTGTGGTTCTGGCCATCACAACATTTAGGAAAATATGTACAAGTGTGTGGCAGTATGAGGAATATTATTCCTAATAAAATCAAGAATGAAACTAACAACTTCATTAGATCCTCTTTTGCATAAACCTTCATGGTACATATAAATATGACATTTTCCACTTTTCAAGTCATGAATCCCAGAACAATTCACCCTGTGCTGTCTACAGCGTAGTACTTCTTGCACTGGTATGTGTGCCAGTGATACATTTTGCATGAAATCAATGACCAAGCCACTGGCAAATTAATCCTTTTTGCATTCATTTTCTACTTCTTTCAGTTTAGTATAAACTTTTTTGGCATAGACTCTTTTCACATTTTTTGACAAGATGGAGCTTTTAATTTTATACATAAAGCTTCACATTTCAAACATACATCTACCTGTGATGAATTAGAATAGGTTCTGGACATGTGTGGTTTCAATATTCAAAGAATATATATATATATATATATATATATATATATATATATATATATATATATATATATATATATATATATATACATATATATATATATATATATACATATATATACATATATATATATATATATATATATATATATATATATATATATATATATATATATATATCAGTCTCCGTTAATGTGCACAGAGTGCATTGAGACATATGATATTTCTTCACAAAAAATCATATATACAAGCTATACATTGATACAAAAATATGAAAAAAGGCAAAAAGTGGACATGTGATGTTTCAATTTTAATCTATTTAATTAATAACACAAAATTAATGTTTTTATTTATTCGTAACATATTGCTAATTGCAATTTATTTGTAACATATTGAAGAGCAAAAATTGTGACAAATTCTCTGTTTTGTATCAGTTCTCTCCATTGGTCAAATCAATTTTAATCAAATGTCAGGAAAAAAAGAAGAAAAAACAAAAAAATATGGCTATATATGGCTATAATTATTTTTGGATCAATCAGTAACTTTATCAACTTTCATCTGATATCGTGACCTAAAATGAATTCTCAATCTATAAACTTCACTTATTTGAATGGTAAATATGGTAAATCAGTCACTGTTTATGTCAATCAGTTAACCAAGATGAAGCTAAAAATCATTACATCTCTCATCAGAAAACAATTCTACAAATGTGTTTTTTTAAGCATACCAATGATGTCTTACCAATAATTCCACTGATACCAATGGTGTTTTTTTCTAAGCATATGTATATTTCTTATTCTAGTAAAAAAGAAGTTAAAAATGAACCGCTATGTTAAAATATTAGATACCTACCATAGCAAATTTTGTGTGTAGAAATGCAAGTTATGTGTATTACCATTAGGAATAATAACCAATAAGATGATCAACTCAAATGCCTCTTAAAATCCACTTTGGAATCTCTTCATTTCCAACTTGTAATGAAGATGATTCAGCCAAAAGTAGAAAAAATATTTCCTCCAGTCTTCTATTTTATTGAACGTATACCACCATCATTAATGAACAAAAAAAAAACAACACTTTTACTCAGAATTTTCTAAACTTTAATCAAATTACTGGATTGTAAATCTCACAAAGTTGAATATCTCCACTGTCATTCTGAAATGTCTTAGTTTTGGCTATAAATATGCTATCTCTTATACCAAATGAAGTTAGTACCCCATGCGCCAGTACATTGTAATATTATTGAATCCGCCATTGATCTCATCTCACCAAACTTAAGAAAAACCATTTAGAAGATAATGCTGGAACATTCTTTCTAATATAAACTAGTGGTGCTACTACAGCACATACTTTCGCGGATTACTTTTAAATATGCAATTTTCATAGAGAGAAAAAACCTAGAGAGAGAGAGAGAGAGTTCAAAGAAAATTAGTCCTGGACCATTCTTTTAAGCATTCCTTGTACTATCCAAGACAAAAAATGGAAGAAAAAATGTTGTGTGGTCTTTGAGAAAATATTGACTTTTACAAATTGCTTTCATTTCAAGAAGAAATTATGCGAAAACTTGAATACTTTTTCTTCAAAAAATTTATATGATCTTTAATGATCTGATTTTTTAAAACAGATTTTGGCTGAATTATCAATCTTCAATTTTGTAGTTTTGAAAGGTTAAATTTGTGCAATTTTCGAAAATGGAGAGCGTTTGCCCAAAATGAGACCAGCACCATTTTTTACCGTCCTATGCTACGAGGAGAAAATTTAAAGAAAAAATTGGGGCCCTTTTTGGGAAAATAATTGTTTAAAAAATTAAAAGTTGCCTATATTTCACACTTTGCGTGCAGTGCTTTTCCTTACAGTAATTTCGCGTTGCTGTACATGAGAAATCTCCAGAGACAATTATTGTTTTTATTGAGTTTTGTTATTAATCGTCGTTAACCATCGTGGTTGCCATTTCCTTTCGCTGCTGCTGTTTGTGAACTTGGACCTACAAATCATCTCATCTCATCTCATGAGACCGTTTTGAAAAACTAATTCCTGGGTGACGCTTTGAGAAGTAAAGTTATAAATATTCCAAAAATGACTCACTATATTCTGATTTAAATGTAAGGTGAATAGACAGCGATCATCTGGGGCGCAATTATCCAATCGACAACTTCAATTTATATATTGATCCTCCCAATTTGATAACCGCGACCCAGGTGATCAAAAGTCAATTCACCCTACATTCAAGTTGGAGTACAAAATATCATTCCTGAAGAATTACAAATCTTTCATCATTGCGAACGAACAAGGCTGTACCACCATGGAGTTAAAAAAAATGTTGCGTCTACATTGACACAATGCGTCTCCTATCCCTATAGAAGAGCATTGAGCCCTTTTGGAATAATCATCCATTAACATTCATATCTGTCAAGCCAGTTGTCGATAGCAACGGGAGGTAGCGTCTCCACGCACGCGCCTCTTACAACACGCTCTCCTGCGTCACTACCCAGTGGCCAGAAGTGGGAGGGAATTAGGACAGGAGTAGGGTTTACACATCACAGGTGTTGAGCTAGTCCCTGGGGAGCAGGAAAAGTCGTTTTTTTGGAAAAAACCTCACATGAGCTTGATCCTGGAATTGAACGCGGACCTCCTTAGTGAAAGACAAGGGACTTCGCTCTATGCCACGAGCGCACTCGACGCATAAAATTAAGTAAGTATTGTTTTAATACAGACTTGTGTTAAACTTGTTTTTTATGAATTTACATGAGTTGCTCCCATTTTATTATGAATTAGTGTTTTGAATTTTGAAAATTACATTCCCGACATTCCATGTAGTTGCAACCTTCATTTGGGTGGGCACCAGTCGTAACTAATTTCAAACAATAATGATTCTCTGAATTGCAACGTGCATTTAACTATTTCCGTAGGTCTTATCCTCTTTGCTCTCTTTTATACATTCATTTGCTGTGCTTTTTAATTATTTAATTAATTTATTGTATTATATACTGTATTAACCAAAAATGTTAAAATATTCAATTTTCATATTCTTCTTCTACATTTATGCCGTTCACATTTTTGTTAACAATATTTACCTTGTCAAGTTTTTCTCTGTTGGCCATACTGAAATACGCAACTACTTTTTTAATTTAATGTTTGTTTGCAATAAGTTACAACAACGATTTATGTTAATATAAGGTAATCATTTATTTTTGTCTAAATTTAATTGATTGTTAAAGTTTAAAATACATGAAATTACACAGTCCACTCACATTAATGTGACTACGCGTCAAAATCCTGAATAACCTCCTTTTGTAGCGCTGACCTGCGCGAGACGTGCAGAAAGAGAGTCAATTAGGTTATGGTAGTACCAACAGGGATGTGGAGCCACGTCCACTTCAGTGCCGTGACAAGCTGAGCTAGAATCCTTGTTTGCGGATTTATAGCGCGAACAGATCGATCGAGATGGCCCCACACATTCTTGATTGGGCTTAAATCGGGAGGGTTTGGTGGTCAGGGGAGTACTATAAACACATCCCGGTGCTCTTCGCACCACGCACGCACACTGCGCGTTGTACGACACGTTGCATTGTCCTGCTGGTAGATGCCAGTTTGCTGAGAAAAAGACGATCTGCATGTTGATATGGTCCTCAAGGATGGCTGCATACGTCTGCGGATCTATTCCATAATGACGAGATCACCTTAGGAATGCCACGAAAACATTCCCCACACCATCACGCTCTCCACTGCGGTCTGGACCCTTCCTGCGATTTTTGCTGTGCGTTTGCGTTCAGACGTTCCATTCAGGCCGTGTACGCCAACGACCATCTGTTCTATGGATCAGAAAACCTGATTGATCTGAAAAGGCCTCCTGTCGGCAATTCAATTCCGAGTCCAGTGGTTTCGGCGCGCAAATTTCAGCCTTCGCCGCCGATGAACAGCAGTCAACATGGGTGCATGAACCACGCACCTGCTGCGCGGGCCAAAACGCAGCAACGTTCGCTGAACGAATGTTGAGGAGACTCTGCTGGTAGCCCCTTGGTTCATATGGGCGGCCAGTTGCTCTACAGTTGCATTTCTATCCCCCCGTACACATCTCCGCAGCCGTCGTTCTCCTCTGACATCTATGGCTCGTGGTGCGCCTTAGTTGCTGTTAACACATTTGTTCCGACGCGGACTACAGAACTGTTAGTTTCCCACCTAGTTGGGCGCTCCATGATGTTACGGTGGATTAAGGGGTAATAATGTGAATTTCGCGCACCCCACTTTAAAAAAAAGATACAAAAAATTTTGATTTTGACGCCGCCTGCCCTCCAGTTACTTGGAGGAGTTTCGATGGCCACGCCGCTAGGAAGTCGAAATGCGCCGCTTCTTGGCGCTCTCTCTTCCCCTCTCCACGGACTGGTGGGGGCAGCTCCTGCCCCAGTGGACGCTCGCGCCTGCGCCTGCTCGTGAGGGCCAGAGGGCTTGGTGGTTTGGCGCACGTGCCGTGCCGTGGCGTGGCGAGAGGAGGCACTGGACTTAACCATGGTGAAAATCTCCACCATGAACTGCTCATCACTCGAGTGGATTAGCATAGGGATTTGAGGCGAAATGCTCAGGGAATACTATTTTTCACTATATTTTTTGTAAATAGTTCTACGCCTCGACTGACATGATTGTGACTGCTGTGAGAGTGCAGTGAATAGCTAAAAGTTTTGATGTATCTAAAAGCAAGAGTTTAACTCGGTGTATTACTCTTTCGTTCAAATTATTATGATGTGCTATGACAGTCGCTAACAGGGGTCACGTATCTTGTTAATTGTCAAACCTTTCGAGGTTGTTTGTATTATTCTTCGTAATGTCTAGGCAGAAACCAGTGCTGTAGAAAAGCCGTTTCGTTTTGAGGCCAAGCCAATGAAATATTTCTCGTGTAAATAAATGCGCTGTTTGTTATCGTTGAAATTAGTGTTCCTATTCTTTGTGTTTCCCTTTCTCGGAAAAGTTTTGAAAATTGTTACAAGTTATCCCTTTTAATAACAGTTGCCTTGGCGCCGGTTTTGGTATCACCATGTTATCATGCACGGGATACTTCAATCTCGGCGCCCCGCGAACACTTTACAAACTTAGCAGTTTCGGAAATACTTCCGCCCTTGGCCCGAAAGCCAATGATAATGCTCGTCTGGACGTCCCTTTTATCGCACCGTTTCGGCATTGCACTGTTTTCCGCCTTTTGTATATTTGTTGCATTGTCGACGCAACGCGTTTCTTGAACCCTTGGGGTTAAGCGCTTGCGTGGAGTAACCTCCTTTACCATCTTTTGTCAAGTCTCATGTCGCAGTCAGTGCCTTTTATCCCTTCGGCCAGACGCTCGACGCCGTTGGATCCCGGCGTTCCCGTGGTAGACTGTCACCCATCCAGGAACTCGCGAGTTTAGAATTCGCTTAATTTCCGTGACTTCACGGAGCGTAGTAAACTAATTCGGCCAACGAATCGTCTCGCGACTGTTCGCGACGCCGGCTCGGACGATTGCAACGCCAGCGTCCATCCGACACGCTTTATATACTCTCCACTGTTAGTGCTGCCACCTGCCGTCTATGAGGGCTTGTTGCACGTGTATGTCTAACATAGGCGGCAGTTACGTTAATGTGAATGGACTTGTATTATTTTATTGTTTTTGTTATTCCAATTTCATCTCCAGAATATATAAATTTTCTAAATAGGTGTACAAAAATGGGAATTTTTCTGTATTGATAACATAAGGTAAATGTTTTGATTTATTTGCAGAATATTGTCTTCCGATCAAAAAGCAAAAATTGTGGCAATTTTTCATTTTCGTATCTGTTCTCCGAATTGAACAAATTTATTTTCACGAAATGTCAAGAAAAAGTAAGAAATATGACTATTAATTTCGAATGATGAGTAATTGTATACTTTATCCTCTGGTTCTTTTTGATCGCTCTTGTACATTAAATTTTGAATCAATCATCAGCCACATTAACTTACAAATTATTAACAGTCGAAAACTGTACAGAAAGTTCATAAGAAATAATTTGATAAATGTGAGCCCACAAAAGCATTCAATTTTAAAATGTATCTGTAATTGTCACGAGTGACTCTACATTCTACGAAAACTAAAACTTGTTTAAAAAACTGTACATTACTTAATTTAAAAATCAAATATCGAAGAATAAATTAAATTAAGACAAAACCTGAATATTTAATAAAGCAGTTACAGGAGTGGGTCCAAAACAGTTTAAAATTATTCTAGTATTGAAATTTCAGAGGTTTTATGAAAATCGAACTTGTGCCATATTTATAAGCGCACCTTATTCTGACAAAAAAATAGAGCCATTATTGGAAAATGTTGATATCATCTTAGATGCTTGATGTAAAGTACTCTAAAAAATTTTAAGATTATTTTCAAATTCGCTGGGACTTGAGTTCGGCCAGATCAGTCATTTCATGTCATTTATTTTCATTTTACATTCTACAGGATGTGAAAACAACTGAACGCTGGTGTGAGGCAAGTTTCAGTGTGAGACAAGATCACAAAACACAACGAATATAGTAAACTAAAAAGCTTGGAACAGACAGCAGTTACATATTACATATATTATAAATTACTGATGTCTAATAAAAATTTACATAATAGTAACAATAAAAATAATACAGAAAAATATGTATACTGTCTAAACCGAAATCGATCGTGACAAAACATTATTCCGGTTTAAGAAAGCTTCCGTTTTATGCCTTTTTATGCAGACACTTGTTATGTTGATATTTCCTTCCTGAAACTAGTAAATTACATGACTTTAGTACAATTATAAAAATATATTAACATATAATATATTTATGGAAGAAATCACCAAGAAATGAATATTAAACATATTTCTAACAATTAAAAGGAAAAATTCCCCAACTTGTACAATAAAATATTTTTTTTCCAACATTCATTAACAAATTTTACTTTTTGGTTTTCCCACTTACTAATACCTTCTCAATTATGTTTTCTGAAGTTGAAAAATTTTAATATTTAGGGATTTATGTTTTTTTTCAATCATTGCTAAACTGGTTGTGACACTCATAAAACCACACCTCCTCACTGCCTAGTGGCTGCACCCGGACTGTTTCAACGCACAATGCGTCACGCTTTGAGTACTTCTGATACCCTCGCATGGCCTTGACCAATGCGGCTCTGCCCGATGAGTGACGATTGTCAACGCGGGGCCGGTAGATTCATGAATACAAGACATGCCCGTGCACCTTCCCATGCTCAGAGAGCCGGGAGAGAGGGAATTCCCCTATGGCATAAGCATTGAGACACAAGCGACTCCAAGATCAAATTCTACACTGACAACTGAAGTCCCTCGCCTTCACTGTACAACCGCCACGACTGAAACTCATCACCAGGATAGGGAAATTAAAACAGAATTGCACATGGATTTCTTCCATTAAGAGATTCTAGCGTCATTCTGCCAATTGCGTTAAATTCGCACAAATTCCGTATTACGAAGGCATTTCTTCCTCCACAGGACCCGAAAAACCTTCCGTTTCCGCGTTGGAAAGATTTCGTTTTATGCTGTGTAAAATGCGAGTGCAAAATTGCCGAAGAAATAAGACACATTTTACTGCATTATTATTGTTGTTACTACAGTCAAATCTGTATAGTTAGTGAAATGTTATCATAATCGTTCTATGAACAAATATATCGTTACCAAAATGTAAACTGATCCATTGATCAACTATCTGAAAATTCTGTGAAGCGATAAAAGTTTGCAGGGCTCTAATTCGGCTAATTTCGACCTCAGACACGTAAACGAGTGCTGTAACTTACAGGTGTACCATCAACTTACGCTAAACGCGTTTAATGCTGCACTGTTTTGCCATCACAGGAAGCAACTGCAAACTAACTTAGTCAATGCAATGTACAAGCGACTACAACCGCTGAAAACATTTTTTTCGCGTGGGTCCAAGTAATACCCTAAGGGTCCAAGTGGCTCGTGATGCCGGTATTTTATTGTGGCCTCACGAGTATTTGACATCTGTATGAAAAAAACGGGGGTCGGCTGTTCAGTTTACGCTACATTCCCGTGATTCTCTCGCTGCGATTGGCTGAATGTGAGAAGACGCAATTATTCCTGCCATAAGCGGAAAATATGATAATTACAAAAGTTTCTGGCCTGACAAAAAAATCCTGCTACTTATTATAAGATGATTATGGCAGTACAGTTTATGGGTAGTGTAGAGTATAATTTTTGTGGGTTCTGAGTAGTAATCCCACACGAGTACCTTTAGCACTCAGACCCCACAAATGAGAGAGAACTTCAATTTTACACAATATAATTTACCTTCTCAATATCCTCCATTGCCATAAAGACAAATCAATATAAAAAATTAGATCAACACCCCAAAATAATACATTTTAATACTACTAACCAAATAATAGAAGAAATTCGAAAATCCCTAATGCCATAAATTCACACACCTTCAAAACTTGGTGATTAAACAACTTACTTAATTCAAACCAACGCTAAGAAATGTCTCGTATTAAATTATCGGAACTAATTCTTTTAAATCGGAATGCAAATGCATAAAAGGCCAATTAAATCCCTTTAAAATATTCTAAATGTCCATAACATAACTGTGACGTTTATCACTGAAACACTTAAAACTGAGAGAACAATTTAAAATACCCAGCTACTTAACTTACAGAAGTTACTAAACATTATTAACTTCCTCAGTCGATGTAGCTCTAATAGTTACAATAATATTAAGCTCACTCAAAGGAATATAGTATCAGAGGAAGAATTAGAAACAATAGGAATAAAATAAATGATAACCATAACAATAAAATTCATGAAATTACAATAGTTGGGGCATGTAGACGCTCAAACACAAATTGTTCAGAAAAGATCTACGAAAAGATTAAAAAATAATCCAAATGTCATGCTTCTGGGTGAACTAAATAATAAAAACCGTATATGGGTATTAATGTGAAAAGAAAAATGCAGACACTAACACCATCTGTGTACGTTTGTTAGAAATGTTTTAAGTAAGAACTGCGCAGTTGATCTGTCGAGCGTGCGTGTTCGGGCTTGCTTTGTTACGGACGTTTATGAATACTTTTACTTTGTATAATCAAGATGAGTAATTAAATAACATGTATACAAATAAATTAATAGGTCATGAGCCCAGGCCATGTGTGAATCATATTCTCTAGTGAGTGGATCCGAAATTGAACGTCCGAAGAAACGCTGAGAAAAAATTGCAATTTGAAAGACTTGTGGGACACGATTTCATCGGAAAATCAAACTGTGAATTTGCCGGTGGAAAAATTGTGCGCGATTGAATTGCTTGATAAAGGAAATGTCGAATCGAATGCGTTTGTTACCCCATACGCTTACGCTTTTTTTGAATATCGCACAAGCATGCGACAGGGTCTGACAATCGGGATTATTATTTAAAATACAACAGTTAGATATACCAGAATACTTACAACAATGCCTTAAACATTTCATGCTCGACAGATCCTTTAAAGTTAAATTAAATTGTATTATCCACATCGCATTTGATAAAAGTAGGGGCGCCTCATCAAGGCTTCTGTTTATCCCCCCTACTGTGCATCATATTTACGGCGGATTTTCCTCCTCCAATAGACTGACAAATCGCTCTTTTATGCCGACGGCACAGCCTTCTTCGTAGTTAACGAGGACACATACAGTTTTCGAATACCTCCAATCCGATTTAGAAAAGTTCACAAATTAGACAAAAGTTTGAAGAATAAATACCAACTCCCAGAAGACTCGATGTAAAAATGCATCTCCTTCCGAAATAAACAAATCAATACTTCGTAGACCACCTACGTAGTAGGTATTAGTTAGTAGTATTGTGTATATTCGTAGTAGTGTTTAGTATTAAGAAGTTCGTAAAACCACATAATACTCTTCGTAGACCACCTACACCTCCAAAGGTAAAAATAGAAAATCTCAGTGTCTCATGGCTGTCTTCCAGAACAGCAGTGAAGTATCTCGGAGTCCTATTAGATACAATACTAATATGGGAACCCCATTTACTCAATCTATCAAATAAAGCTTGGGCCAAAATGAGTAAACTTTAACATCTAATCAACTATAAGTCACACCTCAGTGTCAAAAATAGTCTACTAATATTGAAATCAATAATTCTTCATACATATCGTATGCCTGCCGTGTTGGCACAATTAAGCATTAAAGCACCTTGGTTCATTAGCAATAGACAAATACATCGCGAATTATCAGTTGCTCCAACTACTGAATTTCTGTCAAAATTAAATGAATAATTTTATTCCAAACTACAATTCGTAGCATATATCCCTATTTTCAACCTTGGTAAATCCACAAATTCAAGAATTAGAATCCGTTCCCGTTTCTCTAAAGATGATTTTTGACCTCCATAGACTTTTAAACTCATGTCTATGAACAAATTAAAAATGCATAGATTCAGATCCTTTTAATGTTAAAATCTAGTCAAGATTACATCTAAAATCATTAAAATACGTATCACCATCGTGCAAAGATCACAGCTAGCTAATGAAAAAATAGCAAAAATTAGGATAAAAATCCAAAATGTTAATATCATTGTACCAGTTGAACTCCCTGCAAAGCATGATCTGATGAACAGGAAGAAGTAAATGAATTAAAAAAACTGTATCATTTGTATCTAGCTGTGTTTGTTTGGGGCAGCCGTTTGTGTCAATTGAGAGTGAAGTTGCTGCAATGTTTAAAATTGAGTATCGAGGTGTGATAAAGTTTTTGTGTAAAGAGGGACATTCCCTCTCCCAAATAATCAAGGAACGATTGGATGCTGAGTATGGGAAAGCCTCCATCCAGCGTAAAAGAATGAGCCAAGCAGTTCCGCCAAAGCAGAGAGTCCGTTGAATGCGAACCTCGTGATGGGCGGCCGTTGGAAGTGATGACTATGGAAAATGTGTCGTTTGTGGAAGAAGAACTGCTCAATGATAGACGTCTGAAACTTAAAGAAATCAGTGCAAGCTTGGAACTTGGAAAACAATTGTTTTTCGGATCTCTCATATGTGATAGGTCAGTGCAAGAAGGGTGCCGCGACGTCTGTCCTCCATCCGACAATTTTTACGGTTCTTCAAGGGAATGAATAAAATGTTAGAATCAATAGCCATTGAAGATGAAACAATGGTTCGTTACTACGATCCTCTTTCAAAACTAGAGTCGATGTAGTGGCGCAAATCTAACGAAGCACCGCCAAGAAAGGCAAAGGTAAGCCAGTCAGGACAGAAGATCATAGCAACAATATCTTGGGATTGCAAGGGCATTCTCTTCATGGAATTTCAGAAATGGAACATCGCCGTCGATGCAGTATATTATTCTTCTCCTTTGCACAAATTCCGAAGCGCAATAAAAGAAAAGAGACGGGGGATATTGAGTCGTGGTGTTTCGCTACTGCATGACAATGCTCCAGTTTACACGGCTGTTTTTGCCAAGGCTGCACTGAAAGATTGTAGGTTCACGGAGATTCAGCACCCATCCTATTGCGCAGATCCTGCGCCAAGTCACTTTTAGCCCTTCTCAAAACCAAATAAAGATCTTCGAGGAAGAACATTTTCAGACGACAATGAAGTGAAAGAAGCAGTTTTAAGCTATTTTTCATACAAAGATTCTGACTATTTTTCACAGTGTGACATTTCCCACAAGCCTCCTTTTATTAACTATTTACTAATTTATTAAATTTAGTTGGCTACAGCAATTTTTACTTACGATATTGGGCGTGTTCATACTTACAATCTCAGGGGTTCTTCTTTTACTTTTCCGTAGGCTGAAAATACCGCTCATACGAGCATTGGGTGGTGAAAGATTTCCATTTACTTATGAATTAAATTTATTTGTTGGTTCTGTCAATCCTTTTTTTGGAGGCGAACTGAGACGGCACGTGGACTGTGGATGGCTCGGATGAGCTAACAGCCAGCCTCTTCCTTGATAGCTTTGATAACAACTCGAAGGACCGCCGCATTTAATGCGACGCGGACGCGTTCCCTGTAAATGCCTATATCAGCGTTTGCCACCTGGCGGAGAAATGACGTCGGAGCTCCGCTTTCCTCCCCGAGCGCCTGCCCGTGAAGCGGTGCGAGCAAAGGGGGGCGGGAGGGAGAGGCAGACGGCGGTCGCCGATAACGAAATCCAGTGGGCCTTTGCCGATGTTTCAGAGAGTGGGTGACCATTTACAGCCATTAATTTTCTTTCGGTTTGGAAAGAAAGGTTTCGTTTTGTAGATACCGTAACAATGGCGAAGTGTTTAGTGTATTCGAAAGAACTTCAGAATGTTAAAGGAGTTCAGCTGACAGAGGCATTACGAAGCTTTGCAACTAAAAGAATCTCGTGGGATGAAAATAATTTCTGAGAATTCACAGATAGCCTGCAATCATAAAATGAGAAAGAATTTTGCAAATAGAATATTATGGAAAAGGAATTGAAAATCACGAGGATTTACAACAATCTCAAACAAAACTGTACTGTATAAATAATGAAGCCTGCAGTCCAAATTCTCGCATGTGACCCCTCCCAGGTATCTATTTCTTATCTATTTGTTAGCATTAACTACACATGGACACAAAATAAAAAAGGTTCAGACCCAAAGACTTTATACATTCACACTATGTCGATGCGCTGAATATGAATCTAAAGCCAGAATTGTGCCTTCACCCTCCAGTTTTTTAATGCGAAAAAGCACAGTGAAATTGTAAATTTCGTTATTTTTTCGCAATTGAAAAACAACTGGACGGCATTGGCGTAATTGTGGCTTCGAATTCGGATTCAGCACGTCGACATACATAAAGAACCATGTGTCAAGTCTTGGTTCTGACAACAAACCCCAAAATCAAAATTTACAATATCACGATGGTTTTCGCGATTAAAAAACTGGAGGATGGTGGCGCAATTTTAGCTTTAGATTCGGATTCAGCACGTTGACATACATAGAGAAACATGTATAAAGTCGTTGGGTATTTTTTATTTTACTTACTTACAACCATTTTTTTAAATTTTGTGTGCCTGTGTTTTTGGTTCGGGGTGAACTAAAATTGTTATAGTATATAACGTTATATAAACTATTGTATTAGAATGTTAAAACTGACTTCTCAAAAAATGTTATGTGTTAGGAGAATGGAAGTGGTATTACAGTACTCGTTATGATAAATAGAGTCGGATATTGCGTTGTGTCAGAAATAATCAACGTTCAATTTTTAAAATTTTTCATATTTTTATTGAATCATAAACATTTAAATAATAATTACCATTCAAAAACGTAATTATCGATCGAAACTTTCCCCCACACATCCGTACCATCATTGGAACACTGTATGCCCGCCGCCATGTCCGGCACTACCTTTGCTCCCAGCCCGATTCCGAGCAGGAGAGCAGATTTTTGTGACGTCACAGAGCATTGAGTTGGCAAGCCTTGGTCTGTATCTACACAGGAGTCACTATTACCGTGGCAGAATTCAGAAGGCATGTAGTAATTAACGGGAAAAGGCATATAATTAAGAACAACAAAAAAGTATACAATTAATTACAATAATAATTAAACTAATGTTAGAAAAGTTGCATGAATTTAGTTGCCGTGGGCATCTTCAGTTGAGACTGTTGATTGCAGTTAGCATTGAGGCATTGTAATAGCCGTAGGCATTCACAGTTGAAGATTGTTTAGTTGCGGTTAACATTGAAACATCATAATGAATTGGGAACGTCCTGTGGTGGCTCAGAGCAAAGCCTTTCACCAAGGAGGCCCGGGTTCGATTTCAGTCGAAAGCCGGACAAATCTCATGTGAAATTTGTTCCAATAAAACCAGTTTGGCTGCTTCACAAGGGATAGTCCAACTGTTGTGAAGTGTCCTAAACCCCTACCTCAATCCTAATTTCTTCCCAATTCTGGCCGCTATTTAGTGATGCGGGAGCGCGTATTTTGATTTTGATTTTGATAAAGTTTGGTAGTCGTTGTCGGAGGCGCGTACGTGGAGAGATTGCCTGGCGGTCCTCCTGACAACTGACTACGAGACGTGACGATGATTATGATTAATGGAGAATTACTCCTCCGTGATTAATGGAGGATTACTCCAAGGCAAAGCGTTCAACGCCCCCCCCCCCCCCCGAAGGGGCTTGGAGGTGCATTGTGTCTATGTAGACACAAATTGAAAAAAAATTACAGTTGAAAACTGTGTTTATTGCACATAGCAAATAATATGAGTTCAAGTACGCAATTTGGCTTGATACAGTAATGATGAAATAGGAACACAAAACATGAACAGAATCACGTGCTGTTGCAGCGTAGACTTATAGAGTGTGCACGCGCACGGCACGTGTTGTGAAGACTTGTAGTGTGTACACGCTCAAGCCACGAGTGATAATCTACCTGGAGAAGAATATGGCTACGGTTGTATGTTTGTTGTAATTTTTGACAATTTTCAGTAGCAATAAAAATAAGGACAAAAAAATGTTACTTTAAATACCCCGATAGGTATTGTCGAAAAACTGGAATAGGTTTGAAAAACTTTGATAATGAACAATGAAAAGTAAGATTTCAAAAGAGTTTTGTCTGAAACATATTAGATGATAGAAGATATATTTTTCTCAGGAAATAAGTTAGAAATGCAAATATTTGCAAATTATAAAGAAAATAATTAAGTACATTTGTTGTATAACTTAATTATTTTTGTTTTTTGAAGGTGTTTTTGTATTTCGATTTTTTGTATTACTTTTGTGTTTTTTACGCTAATTGAAGTTTGCTTGTGAATAATAGTTGAAATATGAAACACGATTTGTTTAAATAATAGGTGCACATTTAATTATAATAAAAATATATCGTAATATTTCATTCACCTTAAATTCTAGATCCAAAGTGTAAAACAAGTTGATTAGAGGATTCACAAGAGGTTTTTAGGCTAAGAACACCGTTTTGCAAAATTTCTATACTTTTTATTGTATGTCTTTGCATCTTGTAGTATTTTTACTGCACATTTTAATGAATTTTACTGCACGAAAATACGGTCTTTATTTATCATAATGTTCTTTCTAAAATAAAAATACTAAAATATGTATACTTTGTGATAGGTTCTGTTTACCTTCATAAATTTTATAGTCTATTAATGTTGAGATCTGTTCCTTCCCCCCTCCAATCCCTGATTATTCTTTCTCAATTGGCTGGCATTGTTGTCTATTGAAAATAATAACGTTTAATTTTTTATGTTGTTCTGCTCTCTGCCCATACTTGTCTTTCTCTCTCCTTAAAGTCAAGATGGCACAATGGGAACTTTTTCTTTTTTGCGATAGGAGTTATATTTTTTGTAATAACTTTTTTATAGAGTTCTATAATTTTTTTTATATAAATATGTGCTTAATTTAACATGTTTGGTAAGTTCTCTCCCATTTATGTTTATATATTTCGCACTTACTACTTTTTTCACGTATGCTTGATTTTTTTAATGAATTTCATTGCTGATTTCTGCGCAACTTTTATTTTTAAGAGATCCTCCCATCTAGTGTCTGATAAATATTTAGGTACTTTAGAATGAGGTTTCAAATGTGATTTTAGAACTGCCCATCTTTTTGTGAAAGACGAAAAAATATAAACTTCGTTCACCACACCAAAAAATTATCAGCTGAACAAATCGAGGCAACAATCAACAGCTGAACGACCTACCAAATTTAAATAGTGAGTAGCGCATGGAATGAATCATCAATTTTTTTTTTCGATAATTTTTTGCTGCATACCATTGTATCTACCAACCGTATTGGCTGCATTATCATAAGACTATCCTCGGCATTGTCTGAAATCAAGTTCAGTAGTGATATAGTTAAATAATAAATCAGCTATGCTTTCTCCTGAGTGATCTTTTAGCTCAAGGAAACTTAAAAATTTCTCAGCTGGCAAACCGTCTTCAGGTGACACATATCTAATAATTAAGGTCAACTGATCAGTATGAGATATGTCAGGAGTGGAAAATAGCCAGCCTTGTCCACTTTCACCACAATTTTGTCTTTAACTTTATTTGCCATAGGTTGAATAATTTCATCAAATATAGTTTTAGACAGAGTTGAAGGTTTTTCTGAGCCAGTATTTCCATATCGAGCGATATCTCTTAAAAATGGATCGAATTTTGCTACTACTTCTAGAAGACCGAAGTAATTGCTATTATGTGGAGTTCCAAACTTTTCATGGTCTCCTCTAAACGGTAATCTTCGCTCTTCAAGAATGCAAATCACAGGGAAAACTGTTTCTATAACATAGCGCCAGTATTGATGATCTTTTCTTATTCTTTCCTCTAGCTTTGCAGTTAAAGTTTTTCCTTTTGCTCTTGTTAAGTACGTTAACATATCATTCTTACGATTTTCCGACTTTTGATGAGTTTGAATGATGGCAGGGTTTTCCAATCATTAAACCCTTCAGAAGGCAATGCTGTTGCAGAAGATGGAATATCTGGAAAGAGTTTACAAACAAAGTAAAAATCCCAGCCTTTTGAGGGAGAGCACACAAGCCATTCTAGGGTATATTTTTCTCCATTGGCTTTTGTTAAATAAAAAATTGCTTTTGTCCAAAATCAGGACTGACTCTTACATACTCGCTTAGAATTTAAAAATGATCTATATTGATTCTGAACTTGAGAAGGGCCCTTCTCTACCCAAAATGATACATAATTTTGCGATAAATTTGTCCACAAGCCAACATCTGTTACAGTAGACATATATTTAACATCACTATTTAAATTTGCAACATCTTGAACATGGTGTTTCACATTAGGTGTCTAAAAAATGCTGAATATTCGTATTATGATCATGTGGCTCGTTTGAATATACGTGTTCAGTAAGTTGCTCTTGAATTAGTTCCATATTTTCACTTCTAGTTGGTGCAACGGCCGTGTCCTCACATACAACGTGCTGCATTACTTCCAATTGAGTAGTACGAGTTGGCACGTGTATGTAAGCAGTAATCGGTATTAGCTTTTTTGCCTCTTACTTCTCAAGCTGATTTTTCTTGCGTTTGCAAGCGGCACTTTCAAATCTTTCACTCATTCTTATATTCGAATCTAGAACAAAATATTTGACTTATTAAGTATTGTGCATAAATAACAGCTAATTATTTATTATTAATAACAAATAACATTTTTTTGTATTTGAACTGCAGTTAGATTTCTTTTGTTTATCGAAATTTGCGATAAACAATTCATTTTTGAATAATAAATTGAAGTATAACAATTTCTTTCCCATGAATAGTGTGTCTCATATAGTCATTGTTTATAAAATAATAAATGTTAATTTCATAATTTTGAATTATGCATTTACATTCACATTGTGAAGTGAATTCGCATTCACATTCGCATTCACAATTGTGAAGTACACTTTTCGGTTTGAGAAGAGAAATATGCCACATAAAGAACAAAACAGTAACAAAATATGAATAATAACTAAAATATAATGGAATTATGATTGTGGACATTGTGTTGTGTGTTTTGTGGACATTTGATAATTAGCATATTGTAAAGCGCATAAAAATATGCTTTTTCTTAAACTTCCGGGCCTTAGTTATTACTGTTAGTCAAAATTGAAAAATTACTACTAGTCAAAAGTGTAACAGGTATTTCAAGGGGACCCACTTTATAATAATGCTGTATGATCTGGACAAGAAAATAAAAATGCTCATCAGACACAATAGACATGTATGTTCATATCTGCAGCCATTGCCATTGCAACCACTGATCTGAATGAACTTCAAAAAGCAATAGACGCACTCCAGGAATGGATAATAGAAAACTGTATGGAAATAAATACAGACTAAATGGAACTAACTGGATTCGGAAATGAAGGGAAAAAATCCCCAAAACACCCAAATCATATGCAAAGGAAAAGTACTGAAAGTGTGTAGATCGCCGTGTTACCTAGGAGTAACACGACAGACAACCGGAAGGAGGTTTACATTGCATATCATCAAAATAATTGCAGCCGCACTCCGGAGCATACATGAAATAAAACACCTCAGTCTTTAAGCATGGCAATGCAACTTGAAGCCAAAGTCACCCTCGTAGCCACATACGGAATCACACTGGCATGGCCATTCCTCACAAGAAAGCAAATGCACAATCTGGAGAGGATAAAAGCTACCTGTCCGAAACGAGCCCTCGGCGTGTCATATACACTCAATCAAGACTGATTCGTGCTGGCTAAGGAAACCTTCCTACTAGAGGACCAGAGTGAAGTTCCTGCTACCATTCTCTGCAGCGGCAAAAGTCACCCTTGAGGAAAGAAAACAAGCAAGAGGGAGAACTCTTTCACCATGAATACAATGACAGAGCGAAAACAGACAAGATGTGGGTATGAACTAAGACATGTTGTGCTTGGCGGTACATGGTTTCCATGACACAATTTGCCAGACCACTAATTACCATGAGCAGAATGAAAAATGCGTGCGTCGCGAATGTTGATGGTCATGTGAGAGTAACTACAAAACGATCTGTACATGAAGGACCAATACGTTAACGGAATATGCCAAAGAATAAAAGAAACATGTAACAAACAATGCAGAGAACAGCAGCGACGTGATTGAATGCGAATGAATTATTGGTTCGAAGCAAATGAATCAGGCAGTAAACAAAGGCATTAAAATATAACTTCACCCTTCAAATGTGTGGCAAGGAGTACGAAAGAGACATTTCAGAACTAATGCATACAAAGAAACCTTATATCAATAATTATCGCGTTCGTACCAGAAAAGTGGGTGCTTGACGTTAAAAAATGCTTTCAAAAAATAAGGTCTTTCTCACATGAACTTGGAGATTTCTGGAAGAATTAAAATTTATTGGAAGAAAAGCAAATCATTTGATACCAAGTGCAAGCAATTTTAAACTTTCTATAAAAGTTTAAGACTAGTTATTATACAAATGTGCTTGTGGGATAATGGTGGTCAGTGATTCTCATTATTACAGTGTGACTGCCATTGCCCCCAACGAAATAATTTATTGATCTGAATGAGTTATTGATATGGCTCCCTGGTGCTATTTACATATAGCAAGAATGGCTGGACGGATGAAGAATTCATCGAATGGCTTGAACACTTTAAAATCCTTACTTGATAAACTGCCCAAGTCCCAGTGTTGCTGATCTTGGACAACCTTAGGAGTCACATTACTTTAGACGCCTACAAT
Organism: Gryllus longicercus; assembly: GCA_038098605.1. NCBI lineage: Eukaryota > Metazoa > Arthropoda > Insecta > Orthoptera > Gryllidae > Gryllus > Gryllus longicercus. The sequence goes on along the minus strand of JAZDUA010000129.1, from coordinate 1,873,927 downwards.
TATTGTAAACAAAATAAATACTATTTGAAGTAATAATATGTTCATTTTGCTTCAGATATCTTTAGTGACTCCCATTACCTGCAAGTGCTGGTATACTGACTTCAATATATTAAAAATACTCATCAGAATCATTGATGTTATTCATGTAGAAAAATGTTCACTTAGAGGTACAGATAAGATTAATTAAAAGAATAAGTTAATGCTTAAGCAAACACTTAAGTGACGACTACGAAATGAAGAAAAAGAGTAAACACTTAAATGTCCGTTAAAAATAAGTGTCGACTATGAATACGGTCCTAAAACTTCGAAATGTTTAATCAAATAGAAGAATGTCTAAATCGGGTCAGAGTTGAAAACAGTCCTCGGAGCTGGCTCTCGGAGTGCCTCGGAACAGGCGCAGCGTGTCTGGTAAGTCACTTCTATCACTATATTTACCCATAAAAACTAACCAACTCATATCAACCATCGATTGAGTTTAGCTCAGAGCCAGCATTACAGTTTAGCTCAGAGTCTCTATATACGGCGACTATGACTTGCTGGTCCTGGGGTTCGATCCTCGGTGGTGACGGATTTTCGCCACTAGATACGTAGCAGGGTCGAATTCAAGCAAGCGGTCGCCTGCTCCGGTCGACAGTTTCCGTAATTTTTCCTATTAATACCAGACGGATGCCGGAGCAGGACTAACAAATACGCCAGGGACCGCGCGCTATCTCTCCGTAATCTTCCTTGTCCTATGTTCTTTTACACGTACATCCCTACACTACCGTACATATCAGAAGATCAGACAGCTTCAAGCTCGTCTCTGCTGTAGAGGTATGGGGGAGATACGGGAGAGATATCTAAAGATATATCTGAAAGGGCATTTCCCCCGCAAGCTGACGTGTAGGTTGGCGGCGGATCTCCCCATCCAGAGGGGAAGCAATCACCGCCACCAGTCACCACACGGAAACATCAGTCAAATATGAAATTATCCAAGCATTTCGAAGGGGAAGAGATACATGAAAGTGAACTGCTGTGCCATTTAGATCAGTAGCTCCCGAGCAAAGATAAAGAGATTTTGAGAGTGGAAGTAAGATACAATACGACACATTTTTGAATCACTTGAAATTATAAGTACAATTCTAATAGGTCTGCATGGGGTAGTAGTTGGAAAGTGTAAGTTGTTTCTTTGCTTTTTTTGTTGTAGTAGGACGAAGGTGAAGATTCAAACAATAAATGTTTCATTTATTTGTGAAAAATTGTCAGTGACTGAACTATAACTTCTAAGGCATTCGTGTCAGTTATTTAGAGATTTATCCTGTCTAATCCGGATGCGCAATAGGGCACTCACGCCATTTTGCGTGTGCAAGCTGCAGATCATTCAAATAAGGAAAGTGCATCTGTTTGTAAACGTGGCACAAACTGCAGATAACCCTGGACCCATGGCGTTCGTATTGCGCAGCTGAAGAGGGCAGCGGATTACAACTGCTGCGCCCATCACTCCGCGTTTCCTCCATGGCTGCGTGCGGTTACCTTGTACTGCTGCTTCTGCTAGCGGCTTACTGCTTGTGCCCGGGCGTTTTGGCCTTTCCGTACTGGAATTTGCAGTGGAATTGGATACCATGGAGTTCTTGCTGCGATTACGACGATTACTACGCGGATACTTATTACGACTGCCCTGAAGATAACGCTGAGAATTTCTCACCAACGATGCCACCTACTACCCTAAAACCACCGCGGGAAGACCGTCCAATCTATTAGCAGATTTACTAAATTTACTGCAATAAAGGTAAGAGAGCGGCTACTTGCAAGGACATCAACCACCATATTAACCCCTAACTTGATAACTCACGTAATTAAATAGACCACTATTGGTTTACTTACCAATTTTTCATGCAGTCATATATCACGTATTGTTTTTTCGCTGAATTATCTAGGGATGACACGTGCTATAAACATGGGTGATAGTAAGTACAATAACTAGCCAAAGAAGACTTTTCAATTTGAAAATCGAGAGTGATTGAACGATGCCTTCTATGAGGATGTTTGTTGAATTAGCGAAAAGCACTTTATGGTTAAAAATCTAATGAACAAGTGACAAATATTAACTTTATTACAAATTTGCAGCACAACACCCATCGCTATCTCACTAATTATTTTAAGTAATATTGAAATAGGATATCAGGATAGCATAAAAAATAATCGCTATGTAAAGTATATCTTGTGGGACCAGGCAACCTGGGAAACTAACAGTCAGTGTAAAATGTGAATGATGATAATAATAATAATAATAATAATAATAATAATAATAATAATAATAATAATAATAATAATAACATCAATAATACAATAATTAATAATACAAGAGTACTCATAGTTTTGATACAATGAATGTGCAAAGTAAATATTATATTACAAATAATACAAAATATTATACTATAGATATTAATACTTTTCTTCTGCCAATACTCGTGATAGTGTACTTGTAGAATATTGCCGCAGAAAAATTAATTATTTATTTATATTTTAAATATTACTTTTACACAATATCACTACAAAAAACTAGTTATTTAAATTATTATTAAAGTAAGTAAATGATTATTAAAACGGCTGCAGGTAAGCTATTCCAATCTCGCGTCGTTCTATTCACAAATTAATACTTTCCTACATCTGTTCGTTACTTTTTCTCCTGAATTTTATATTTGTGGTTATTTTTTTCCAGCGTACGATGCGTTTTCTAGTCTTCTACGAATTTCTTTCCAAGCTTTGCCTTTCCCCAAATACGTTTTATGCATTGCCAGCAACCTTAGCATCCTTCGCCGCCCTTTTAATGTATAGATTTAATATTCATATTTTTAATGTTTTTGCCCACAATAAACTGGTTTCGTTTCTGAATACGTTTCTATGCTATGTATTTCTCCAGATCTATACGGGCCCCAACAGCTCACGGCAGATTCGAGTAAAGGACCATTGCGTCTATTCAGTCACCCATATCCATTGAATCAGAGATTTCTTGTACTAAAGCCAAAAATTGGCTCCCGCAAGAATGCCCCTCCCGAAAACCATGTTGTCAGTCTTATATCCACCCTGTTCTACACCACTCCTTCCTTATGTAGTTTGTGATGACGCGCTCCATTACTTTGCGTACTACGAATGTTAAGCTGACTGGACGACAATTTTTCACTGCGGATCTCTCTCCCCCTTTAACGATTGGCTCAACTATTGTTCATTTCCAGTCATACGGAATGCTTTGATTGTTGATGGATATTTGAAATAGGCGTACAAGATACTGGATAATGGCTTCACCCCCTAGTTTAAGGATTTCCCCAGGTATATTATCGGGTCCTCTAGATTTATTATTTCCTAGATTTTGAACTATTTTTCGGACTGTTTTACTTTCTGTAAAAAATTGAGAGCAATCATTAATTGGTTCGACATTGGTTTCCTCATCCGTCTTATTTGCTAGAAAGAAGACGGATGCAAAATAAGCATTGAATAATTCCCATTTTTCTTCATCGCTAAATACTAATGATGGTATATTATGTAAATACTAATGATGGTTTCTTCCTACGGCCGGAATTTCAGAGGTATTTATTTTGCTGCATAACCATCTAAACATAGGACCAAAATGTACTTTAGATCCTATAGTTTTTTCCAAGAATTCTGACTGGACGCGTCTCTTCTCCTATGATAATTCTTTCAGCAAATTGTGGTATCGTGAGTGAGAACCATATAATTTGCGGCCCTGATCCCGAACAAGTTACTTTTTCTGGATCGTAATTAATTTACTTTCTCGAATACGTAGTGTAGTCAGAAGCAACGTTTTGTGGGCCCTTCATACCGATAAAGAAGTTTTTGGCGAAACGTCTGTCCGGTTGTTTGAGTGTCCGGCTGTGGACACCACTAGTCTCTAAACTGTTCAGACGATTTTCTCCAAAACTTATATTCCCCGATCGATCTGATTGCGCGTCAGGCCCTACAAATTTGAAACAGATATTTTAATTTAAGGAGTACTTTACATGAAGCCTCAACATTTTCAATTTATTTCAAAAATGTGTCCAAATTGTTCCTTTTTTTTGCAAAAATAATACAAAGAACGTTTACAGTCAGTGTAAAAATTATTCGGGCTCCTCGTCATATTTCAAGAAAACACCGCTTATAGAGTTGATAAGTGTAATAAATGGAACAAACGTAATTTTCTTCCAATATCTCTTTTATTGCAAAAAAATTGACAACAAAAATAATTATTTTATATTAGAAAACAAGAGGAAGAGTAAAAAAACTATTCTAACATGACAAAAGCATTCATACACTAAATATTATTACAGTAAAATATGTCTAATCCGGAACCTGTAGAAGACGGAAACTGCCTTAGCAGGAAAATTTCTCTGGACCATGAAGTTATATGCTTTTTTACACAGCATAAAACGGAATCTGCCCAACACGGAAACTGGACAATTTTTCATATCCTAAAGGGGAAAAATCTATATAAAACGGAATTCCTGCGAATTTAATTCGATTGGCAGAGACACACTATATCTTTAATGAAAGGAATGCATCTGCAAGTCTGTTTTAAATTCTCTATCCCACGCGATTTAGTCGTGGCAACCGCACTGTGAAGGAGAGAGGCTACAGCTGACAGCGTAGAATTCAAAGTTGGGGCCACTTGTCTCTCAAGGCGTAGGCCGTAACGGAATTCCTTCCCCCTTTCTCTTTGAGAGTGGAAAAGTGTACAGGTGTACGTAATTCCTTGGCCAGAGACGCATTGCTCATAACCATGCGAGGATACCAGAAGATCATAGTTCTCTGGGCTAGGCATTCTGCGTGTAAAGAGTCAGCAAGCAGGCCGATTTCAGTCATTAGGCAGTGAGATGATGTGTATATTTATGGGTTTCACAACCAGTTTAACAAAGCGAAAATCAAAAAACATAAACATTCTCTAACATTAAATGAAATGGTCAAACGTATGAAAGCAAGAGAAACTCCGAACTGTCAATAAATGTTTAATGTTAATTTCTTGCCAATCTCTTCCATAAATACGTTAAATAGTATGTAAATCTATTTTAATAACCGTAATAAAATCATGTAATTTTCTTTAATTACTTCATTACTTACATTCATTTATTAGTTTCAGAACGAAAATATCAATATCACAAGTCGTACAGGGGAAAAGATTCCATCATTTTAGTCGCGAAGTTGAAGTGGTGAAAATCTTCACCTGGGCGAGCACTGGAGTGGCCTAGCTTAGTGCTCTAGTGCGAGACACCACAAAGAGAGATTGGTTTCTTTTTCACTAGTTTTTGTAAATAATTCTATGCGTTAGCTGCCAATGTGATAGTGCAGTGAATAGTTAAGACTTTTGATGCGTCTAGAAGCAAATGTTTAAATTCGTGTATTATTGTTATGTGCTAAATTATTATGATGTCCTATGACAGCCGCTAACAGGTGTCAATTAGCTAGTTGATTTTCAATGGGTTACCTCAAACATTTCGAGTTGTCTTTGTAATGTCTAGGAAGAAACGAGGGCTATAAAAGGCAGTTATGTTTTGTGGCCAAGGTTTCTCCTTAATAAATGCGCTGTCTTTTCTCGTTGAAATTGGTGTTTGTATTTCTTGCCCTTTCCCCTTCTCTCTAAAGGTTTGAAAAATTGTTTCAAGTTCTCCCTTTTGTTAACAACTTTCCCATAGTGAAGTAAACATAGCAAAATGAAGAAAAATACTCGTGACATTTTTATTAATGATCATACTCATTAATTTGAGCAACTTGTGTGTATTAAATATTGTGTTTTTTACGTAACGAAGTATTATGAAAACGTTTGTAATGAAATTCGCATAATTATATAATACATATAAAGGAATTTCACAAGAAAACACGCGATAGTAGTAAACGGATTGAAAATTCGGATTCAGCTCATCAACATTATTAAATTTCACATTATATTAAATTCATTCGACATTAATTTCACATTTTTTAAAATTTAGGCAACAAACAAAACGTTTAAATTCTGGTTAGCATTGTAAGTTATTCCATGAAGCAGTGATAAATCGGAACTGAATGAAAGTTTTACATACACCAGTAGAAATTTTGAGTAGTATTTCTCTTGTTCGTAATTATCCATTCGATTCATGTTATGTGCATGCATCGAAATAGACTACGGCAAGCATTACTATCGCGTCCGAGGTGAAGAATGAAGTACAGGGCTTTTCCAGTAAATAAGCATACCCCCAGTTTTTAAGATTTCAAAACTGTTTTAAACCCTCATTAACTTAATTTTTCATCACAACAATTGCATTTGTAAAGTAATATCTCGAGTACATTATGTATTTACGACAAAACGTGGTGAATATCTTTAGAATTTATTATTTTTTGAATGAAGGGATACGTTAGGCTGTTGGATCAACCACAGCTGCGTTGCCACGTGCTTCGATTGCCGTATCGTACTGTTATCAGAAAATTCGCGTTCCGATTGTTTACATGTATTTGTTCGCCTGTGTTTAGTTGTTTTGTTTTTGAGATTTATGGTTTTAATCGCGTCAAAGTTAAATGTGATTTCGTGTACTTTTCTTCATTTTGGTTTTTAGATTGTGGTAAATTTATTAATTTACAATTTTTTTATTTTAATTTCCTTTTACTCTGCAAACAATTTAAAATGTACGATCCACAAACCGTAAAGTGCAAGGGTGATAAAGTGCAAGGGTGATAAAGTGCTGAATAGTCGAAATAAAGAAATGTAAATTAAGATTTTAACTATTTAACTACCGGTAGATGGGGCCCCTTCCCACGTCGCGACGGCGGTGCGCTACCGAGCAGCGCGGCGCATAGCAGAGCATTGGTTTGAATGAAGGCCTTCCCACGTGCGGAGGGTGGCGGCTGCTGCGGCAGCCGACGCCGAACTCCCGCCACGCGAAGCGGAGGAGGGCATTCGCGCCACCGCTAGCAGAACACAGCTTTAAATGGTATCCTTCCCACTGTGCCGCCGGTCGCTGCGTTTTACCTGCTGCGGTCCCTTTGTTCGTCGTCGCCGGAGGGTCGGCGAAACCTACCCCTCCAGACCCCACCCCCTTCCACGGCGGGCGGCGGTGCGGCCGTGGCTGCGGCGGTGGCGGCGTCGGAAGGGCTCTGCTGCTTGAAGGAAGCGTGGCACCGTGGCGCCGTGGGAAAGCGCCCTAACTGTCCGCTTACCTGGCGCGAGGCAGCTCGATTTTCCGTGAATCAAATCAGTTTGTTCCCGTACTTATTTTGACATCAAAGCAATTTTAAATATTTTGTTCGGTAATAAAAAATTATTTATCTACTGTTGAAAATGTAACACGAATTTTGGTCGTTTCGCAACTGCATGTAGTTGGTTTGAATTTTTGATATTTTATTGAAATAGTTGTGCACTTTAAAACTAATATTTCTTTCTGATTTCTTATGACCTTTCGAAGCACAAAAGGCGTGAGAAGCTGAACAAAAACGTTCCTGTCTACTGAAGTCTCTTAGGAATAGCTTTAGATCTGAGGAAAGGGAGGAAAATACGATTTCAGATAATTGGAAAGGTTTGAGATAAAATACTTCAGCGCTGAACTAGCGCTCTATTGCGGGATTCGTCGTCAACGTCGAGCACGTAACTTTCGATTCATACAGTACAGCAGAAAGGCGCCACATTTGGATCACTGTCGCCATAAGACCGTACTTCATTCTTAACCTCGGACGCGCCATAGCTCAATCGGATACCCTTGTTACTGAGGAAGTAGACGTCCCTTTTTGAAAGTAAAAAAAATCATTCTTTAATTGATTATTTAAAACTTTTTTAATAGCTGACCTGGATAGTCGAGGAGGCTAAGATCTTGTATTGACTCAGAGCTTCGGTCCAAAAGGTCGCGAGTTCGAGTCCCGCCTTGGGCATGGTTGATTGTCCCTTGTCTCTCGTGTGTGTGTGTGTGTGTGTGTGTGTGTGTGTGTGTGTGTGTGTGTGTGTGTGTGTGTGTGTGTGTGGTCGTGGAGGGCCTCGCGTTCTGCTGACTCCAGGTCGATGGAGCCCGCAAGTGTCTTAGTGTCTAGTGTATGGTCGAAAATGCATCCCATCGAGACGTAAAGGGTAACGACTCTCGGCTGGATAAAAGCCCTCGAAAAAACAACTTCTTATTATACGTTTTGTTTCTTAATTTCCTAGTATTCTATGCTCTGTGATGCAGTCTTTCGTCGTAACTACTTCATTTGTTTGAGCTTTCATTATCATTTTTCCTCTATCGCGACTTAGGTCAAGGGGAGGTGACTGATAACCCATGTAGCCTTGACTACTCTCCGGATGCACTTAGAAGAGCACTAACGCTTTGGAGAGTGTGCGCGTGTTAGCAGTGCGCCGTGCCAGCTCCCGAGATGTCTTTTCGGAAGATAGGATTTTTGGTATTAGCAACACTACTTTTTGTAATGTGTGCTTTCTCCACGGCAGCACCTACTTCTTCTCAAAATGGTACTCTTCAAGGCAATATTATCAATCTGCCGGTGCGCGGTGCTTGCGCCCCGAATCAGAGACTCAACAGTGTGGGGCTTTGCAGAAGTTCATGGTGAGCTTTTGGCGCTTGCAAGGTGAGACAGCAGTATTCGCGACCAACGTAATTTTTTATTACATTTTAAAAGAAGCCGGTTTCTCAGGCTCTCACAATCCATATTATTACTATTATTACTAATATTACCATTATTACTATTAATGATATAAATTCACTGTTCAAACTGAACAGTCAAAACATCTACAACGTGATGCTTTATAGCTACGGTCACAACGGAGGTTGACTATTGCGAAACGTGAAATGTATTATATTATTATTATTATTATTATTATTATTATTATTATTATTATTATTATTATTGTTATCACCATTATTATTATTATTGTTATTACTATTGTTATTATTATTAATATTACTAAGCTTCTCAGGACAAAATACACAGAATACGCATATTGCCCTGCTGCTGACAGATCTATATCACCGTCAAAGTTCCAATCTCATGATGGCAGTGGAACGTACGCACCAAAACCTGTTTTACGAGGTGGACTATGGACTCTCGAAAAGTAATATTCGCGGCAAAAAAGAAAGTGATGGCTATGGACACTGTTTGCCGGCATTGCTATTTATAGCGATCATTATAGGTGATTGTCCTTCCGCGTTGATGAACTTGAGGGGAGGAGAATGTTCTTTTTAACGTCCCCTCCCCGCCACTGCGGGGTCCATCAGTGGCTAAACGGTACTGCTGTTTACTTCAGCGCCGGCTCCATGTTCATTGTATACACAACGAACTTGATATTTCGAATAAAACTTAATGAAAACTCGAGTACAATTACTTCTAAAGAGAGAGACCTTTCTTCCATCCGCTCAGAATCCACGCTAAAATCTGATCGACGACTTTCTGTGCTTGGAAAAGCTTGAGCAGAGCTATTTTAAACACTATTAAGCATTTTCATTTTACACTTCCTATTTTTACTACGTAGTTCGTAAAAAATAAATACATACATGTGTACATATTTTGCTATTTTACTACAATAAATTCCATTCTCTATTTATAACAGTTATGGCCTCGCAGATTACTTGTCGGCAGTTACAGACAAGTGTCGGCCAGAAACGAACAGAAAATCGAAAATGGTCCTCTGATCCATAGTGGAAAAACATGGCTGATCTATTGTGCATCGTATTCGATTTCAGCCTACGAACGTCGGGCACCAATTTGCGTCACAATATTAGCGGGAATTTTAAAAGCACCCAGATACCAAAATTATCACCTTGTTACAAGTCATTGAAACAGATAAATGAAGCATTTTTTTAAAAAATATTGCGTCTTTTATTTCAATTACACATTCATCGTGTTATTCTTCTTTGAAAATTGTCACTTTTGCCTCTTTTAAAATGCTTTTCAGGGTTCGCCCCAAAATTACGTTACGCAAAAGAGAGGCAGGGGGTTTGAGGCAGCGTTATGTTGAGTTATATAGGGATAGGGGGTATTAATTTGTTATGTAACATTGATATTTACTTTTTTTAGATTTTTCAACATTTGCTGAAATAATTTCTTTTTGATCATACAGTAAAACATTATATAATTACTTAATTTTAAAAAATAAAGTTATTAGATGGAAATTGTTGCAATAAAAGAAATATTTTTCATAATTTTTTATTGAATCTGTAAGATTATGAAGAAAATATTCATAACTGATATGTAGTATATTCTAGAATCCATTTAAATTGGCGCAGTAGACTCTTGCGCGTGACTCTCATCCACTCCGTTGTGTGCTCGGCTTGAGATCAAAACGTTTCTCGCCAACGTGTTCGTGCGTCACTCACAACTTGCCCCCTATCGTGATATCAGGGGCCGGCAGCTTCGCCATTAACTCGGATTTTAATTATCTGAAATGTTAATATACAACGGAAATAAGATGAACACATTGTTTTCACTGTCCTACAATTTATTTTCACTTCTTGCATTTACATGGGGGAGTGTCGCAAGCGGTACGTAATTATTTCGGGGGGTTTAAGCGCGCGTTACTGGTTCGTTAGAGGGGGAGAGCGGATATTCAAAATACTCTAAATTTGCGACACATAATTTACCCCTCAACACTTCATGCTCTCCCTGCAACATGGCGGCCAGCGTCTGATCTGGATTCCAAATGAAGTGCTCGTGTTATGGTCGCACGTCGTGACAAACTGGTGCTGCGTAAAGCGAACAAAAATAGGGGCGAAGAATCATGCTTTCCACGTATAGCTCACTCCTTTCATAGCTACCCATGTCTTTCCACTATGCTCAGGTCTTATGACGGTTGACGGATGGCAGCTCTCGATCATGGTTAAGGCTTTTGTCACATCTATCACAGCCACCAATATTTCTCTTTCATTATCCATCATCTTCTCCTATTGTTCATCTTACCATCTCTCTTGCGGAGAATGTCAATGACAAAGCAGCAAACACTGAAACAAGCATATTTAAGTCAACGGTATTCAAGAATTCTGGGAATATAATTATATTTTACAGTATCTTAGCTAACATCAGCTGTCTATTGGACTATTTTTGAAATATTGCTAATCTTGCGATTTTTAAAATTTATTTATTTACTTTTATTTATTTATGTTAAACTTTTACTCATCTTTCAATTATTTATAGTTAAGATGACGGGAGGGGAATTATGGAACTCAAGATAATGTGTGCAGATAATCTCCCCCCCCCCAATTACATGGAACTAAAATTATTTCAAGGTATATAAAACTATATGATGGTAAAAATTATAAAATGGCACTGTTTATTTATAACTGTTTATTTTTTTAAACATTATTAATGTTTTGCTATAGCTGTTCCTTTCTTTCCTTAACTTTTCTTAAAATGTCCTCACCATATTTTATTCTTTCAAACAAACCTTCCTGATAATAACAAGCAAATATGAGAAATAGGATTCATAAAATTGTTTTCACCTGTATGTGTGCCATATCTTGAAAAATTATTATTCATCATATCCGTGTAAGTTGATTTCCATTCTAAATTGACTTTAGGAAACCCTACATTTCCAAATCTGATTTTAATGTTGGTAATGCAGTCCACGTGGTAATGATAATACTATTCCAGGAATGATAACTGGAAGCTTTACTGTAATAGAACTGCTGACATTTAAGAGTTAAAATGGCTATGTCAAGTTAATCTTCATTTAACCTAAGAATAAAACACCTCTAGATACATATTACTCTTATAAATTTTTTTTTGTTTTGTTTTGATTTTTTGATGTCTTTTCAGTGTAGGCACATTCCGTTATTTCTATTTCATTCATTTTAATGTATAGACTTTCAGTATATTATTTGCATAGTATTTTTCCAGTTTGGTTTATTCACTACCCAAATATTGAAGTTATCACTTCATTCAATCATCATAATGTGCTATTATATTCCATTTGAATAAATAAAAAATGATATTTCACTATTATTTCAACTTATGATTTGTGTGAATGGTGTGGTTAGTATTATTGAAGGTACAGTACTATTTTATTTTGATCAGAATATTTTGAACATGATAATTTTGTGGTTATTAAACAACATTTTTATAACATTGTGACTGGAATTGAAAGTCAACAAACCATGACATAATAAACAATGCATTAAATTCGTAAAACCACATTTTCTGTTATAAAGCAGGTAAAAGGATGCAAAAAGATAATGTAACCTATTTTGTTTCTTAAATAATCTAAAGTGATTGTCAATAATAAATCTTGACTTAAGAACTCTATCCTTGTATTTAAGGCAATCAAACCTCCATTCTTTAGAAATAATCAAAATATAATAATTGGAAGTATAGTCAGTAATATTTTCAATGATTTGAAAAATGCAATCACGAGAAAAAATAAAATACACAATATTTATTTGATATGTCTCAAAATTACTGACAAGTCTCAAAAATTTGACATGTCTCAAAATTACATTTTAATATAAGATGGACACAGCAAATATTACAAACTTTTCACAATTAATTCTGGCATATTGGGTGTAAAAGACTGTTGCATCATTCAATACACTATTTTAACTTTAAACTTGTTCAGCTATATCTATGTTCCCTCCTCTTATAGGTCTTCACTACCTACTATTTTGGTTTAAAGCAACACTGTTCACTTTCATTGGTGACTAATCTCGATATAACACAGTACAATAGCCAACACAGGTTGGGGAATTTTTCTTGACACAATAACAAGATTGTATTGTGTCTCAGTTCAATTAAATCTGTGTGTAGTATTTTATATTTGTTCAATGAAGAGTTTCCATTCTTCCCATTACACACATCGCATGATTTATCCATATTTCCTTCTTTCTTTACGTCAAAAGTATTTAATAGCACTAACACTGTAACAATATAAATATTAATGTGCAAACAAATTGTCAAAAATATTTTGCTACCATCCTAATTATTTGTTTAAGAATATAAATATTAAATTACAAGCAGATTGTCAATCAATCTGTGACAAACTCACCGCATTTATCAAGAGATGTTATTAGACACAAAGTCCCATGATATAATATTTAAGGACTAGGGATTTTCTGCATGTTGATGGCATGTCCTTGGGATCCATGATTTTTAGATGTTTCTTCTTAAACTCAGTCATTTCTTTGTTTTGCTGCACAATTTTTTTTCTGAAATTTGGGATCTGCCACTTTTTTTTTAATTTTTGCCATCTGCATATATGGTAATGCATCTCTAAATTTCATCTTACGCATTCCACAAACTCCTTCACACAAACTATCCTCGCTAACCTGTCTCAAAGACTCAAGATCATGAACGGTACGTTGCAAGTCCCTCTCCATGTGTTCTCGGACACGAATCATAACTTCGTATCGTAAAGAATCTTGGGGTTTTTCGTTGTCCATGTCCATTTTGAATTTTGAATATTGTCGCCGATAAACGTTAATTGGCTACGATATAATGGCTTGTGGTAAAATTAGGTGAAATATGTTTTGTTTCTATGAGCGCCATGTGTTGAAGTTTTAGCCCGTGGTGACACTAGCCAGGTGGTCTTAAGCATTCCCATTAGATAGCGCAGCGAAAAACACCAAAATGTCACTACAACAACAAAAATAACAACAACAACAACAACAACAACAACAACAACAACGACCGACAAACAATCACATACACCAAACTATGTCAACAATACGTACTTTCTCGTGATATTGTTAATGGTTATGTAATACTATTGTAATATTAAATTTTCTGCCTTACACTTTAACTACCATTTGAAAAATTCTCAAAGAAACGAAGTACGTTACACTTTTTTTTAAATTCATACTTTTAAAGCTTATATATAAGTAGGCTTTATACGAAGAACGCTATTTTTTTCTTCTTGTCATTGACATTCACCGCAAGAGAGATGAAAGATGAACAATAGGAAAAGATGATGGATAATGAAAGAGAAATATTGGTGGCTGTGATAGATGTGACAAAAGCCTTAACCATGATCGAGAGCTGCCATCCGTCAACCGTCATAAGACCTGAGCGTAGTGGAAAGAGGGGTAGCTATGAAAGGAGTGAGACTGGGTAGCTATGAAAGGAGTGAGCTAAACGTGCAAAGCATGAGTCTTCGCCCCTATTTTTGCTCGTTTTACGCAGCACCAGTTTGTCACGACGTGCGACCATAACACGAGCACATAACACGAGCGGTTCATTTGGAATCCAGATCAGACGCTGGCCGCCATGTTGCAGGGAGAGCATGAAGTGTTAAGGGTTGGTTCATAAATTGTGTCGCAAATTTAATCAGCAGTTTTAAACAATATTTGTTTAATAAACGACAACAGTAATAAATTTGTGTTGGTTATTAAATTAGTATTGAATATGTATTTAATTATCTATGTGGTTTTATTTTATTGTGACCGTTCGTTCTCTTTATTATCATATTTGAAGATCTGGCATGGTTGAACACCTATGATTTAGATTTTAATAAACGGTAACCTTAAAAGATTCCTCTTTTGGGTAATAATTAGTATTGAGTGTGTGTTTAATTATCTATTTGGTTTTAATTGATTGTGTCCGTTCGAACTCTCTATTATTATGCTCCACTATTTAGCATGGTTGGATAGTTAAGATTGACTTTTTAACAATATTTATATAATAAACAACAATAGTAACACATTTCTGTGTTGGGTAATACATTATCATTCAATGTGTATTTAATTTTCTTTGTGGTTTTATTTAATTGTGCACATTATCGTACTCGAATATCAGGCATGGTTGAATAACTATGATTCAGTTTTTAACAATAATTATTTAATAAATGGTAAAATTCATATTTTTCTCTTTTCGGTAATATATTAGTATTGAACTTGTATGTAATTATCTATGTGGTTTAATTGGATTGTGCCTGGTCGTACTCTCTATTATGGTCTTCGAATATCTGGCACGATTCGATAACTATGATTCAGTGTTTAACAATATTTATTTAATAAATGGCAACAGTAATTCATTTGTTTTGAGTAATAAATTAGTTTTGAATGTGTATTTAATTACCTATGTGGTTTTGTTTGATTGTGTCCTTTTGTACTCTTAATATGTCGTGCGTGGTTGCATAACAATGCAGTTTGTAACAATATTTTTTTAAATGGTAATAAGTTTAATTTGGGGGTAATAAATTAGTAATAAATGAGTACTAAATATTTATATTAGTCTCAATCTAATGTGCGCATTTTTTAAATGTGGATGGGCCAGATTTCACGCCAGTACAACCAATTTTTTTTTTCATAAACGGCAAGAGTTATCATTCTAATTTAGGGGAATAAATCAGTAATAAATGAGTACTGAATATTCCATTTGGTTTGATGTGATTGTGCTACTGTGGTTGTGCCATTTTGACACACCCTATTTACACCACTGTAGAGGGCTGTTGCATATTGGAAACGTACTAAAATCAGGGGCGTAGCGTAGATGGCGTGTGTGATGTATTACACCCTGACAAAAATTACCTATTTTTATTTTACATTTATTATAAATTGTCCATTTGTTATTTTCTTTTTCTTTCTTGTTCCATTCATATGTCAAAAATCGCGCCATTCAGTATTCGATTCTTCACAAGAATGAAGGAGTCAGTCTGAAATGCCGGCTTGCGTGAGCTGTGGATCGGATGCACAGAGACCCATTACATGCTTATAAAACAACAATCGTGTTACGCAACTTCGTTGTTTGTAAGAGAACAAGATTAATTTATTGACATTATATTTTTTAAGTATATTATCTTAATGTAATGCATTTAACAACTATATATTTGGAGCGAATTTAGGTCAGGGATTGTGCTGGTTCAACGCAGAAGGGTATGTCTCCGTGCAATGTACATCTGTGACGTGAGATGGCACATCGCGATCGAAACAAGTGACTATATAATTTTGGAATCGTATTGTTGTACCGCGGATAAATTGAAAACTAGAATAATATAGACTCCAACCAAGACCAACTACAATGCTTGCTCTGACATTGAAAAGGAAGTTATAATTAAAGCAGGGCTACCAAAATCAACTCTCATTATCATTACAAACATTACATGTCAGGGTCATGTTTTATCAAAATGTATGAACAAGTTCCATGAATACACGGATGTAAGAGCTTTAAAAAAACTATTTTGCTGGTATTTCATTCTCAAACGTAAAAAAGTGTAGAATTTCAATGGTTAGGAAGATTTAAATAATATTTAAATTGCTATGGAGACACATAGTACGTACTCATACCCTCACATAGCATGTGAGAAACACTTAAATATATTTGAAAAATCTGAGTGGGTAGTATTTTATTTAAGTAGCCTGTACAAACTTTGTTGAGCAACAAAAGAGAGTTGTAAGGAGAAATAAGGAAATTCTGTCACACTTCTTTGGAGCTGTATGCTGTATGCTGTATCGTGTGAAAAGGGCTTGCATTTCGTGACCATGATGAAAATAGATCATCAAATAGAGGAAATTTCATCTAATATATATATATATATATATATATATATATATATATATATATATATATATCTGTGGATGTGGGTGTGGATGTTGGTATACATAAGAGCGGTAAATTCCGTATGACCTATCTTCATGAAAGTTGTCACATCTACATGTTTTATCACCCAGAAGGTTTATGTGGTGTGAATTTTGTTTGCAACTCCTCTAGATGGCGCTACAGAACAAAATTACGCTTCATTTTAATTCAGTCTCCATTCAAACTGCACTCCACTTGTCCTTCATTGTTGCTGAGCGTTGGCGTGTGACGCAGGGCGAGGCCGAGATCAGGACAGAGATACGGAGGGACGGAGAAAGGGAGGGACAGGGACAGAGAGACGGAGACTGACAAGTAGAGGAACAGAGAGGCAGAGACAGACAGAGACATAGAGGCAGAGGCAGACTGAGACAGGGACAGAGAGAGGCGAAGAGAGAAACAGAGAGAGAGAGAGAGAGATGGAGAGAGAGAGAGAAAGGGGGATGAAGGTGCTTTGGTCTGCCACTTTTCACTAGTAGAATATATAAGTAAAATAATGAAATATAAAACTCTCAAGAATCATGTGGAAAATTCCACTGTGTTTCGTGGAACCTCACCAGATATTTAGTACCATTTGATTTCAAATGTGAGCATGGTAATGGCCTATGAAGTAAAAATAAAATTTCTAAAGCCTCTTTTGGCTCCTTGACACAGGATGAAACCTCTCATGAAGGAACAAAAGAACTTTAAATTGTTTTACTTTAGGTGTCTGTAAATTGATTAGTTTTCTCTTCCCTAATGTTTTTTTTATTATAGACCAATACTTTCCATTTTATAAAGTATGCCAATGCTAATGGGTATGTGTTGATACTATGCATTGGACAATTTTGTAAACAACTGAGTGTAATAGTACTCTAATTATGAAAGTACGAGAGACACACATTTATATTTTGCTAGGTCATGAACTTCACTTAACTTTTTCTAACCGTCAACCAGTACATGAAGTACGTGAACAATTATTATTTTTGCTGGATCTGTTTTTCTTTTAAAGGTACAAATTATTTTTGTTCTCTAATCGACCAAAATGTCAAATATGGTGTAGGTGAATGAGTAATATTTACAAGTTTTAAATTATTTTCATATTTGTCGGGTTACAAACCCTAAGCTAAAAATCAGGCAATTGCACTGACTAAAATAGTAGTTCTTTGCAAGACTGCAGCCCAGTCAATGGTAGTGTCTTCATCTTCACTTGTTGCCGGACAATCGGCCATTAGTGCGAATAGCGTAAAGCACAGTTTTTTCAAGTGCCTATTCTCAGTTGCCTGATTTCGCTACTTAATCGGTAAGTCTTCTAACTAATACTTTCTTGTAAAATAAAAACAATTAAGATATTTGTCACTCATTATGCCGTAGGGGTCTAATAAAAAGCAAGTGCTTACTCTGAGACCTATCAGTTTGGGATGGCAGAAAGAAGAAAGAGGTCAAGAGACAATTTTTGAATTTAATCCCGGAGAAGACAAGAGTGAAATATAAGAAAATTCTGAAATTAAATAAAAAGCAAACGGTTGATTTCATCTCTCGCGAGGAATTACACAACATGGCCTCTGGGTCTTCCGAATTGGAAGTTCTTCCGGGGATATTTTCCCTCCCAGGGGAAGCCCTAATATATAGTCTATAGTCCCGCCCTAATATATAGTCTGCGCCGGCACAAATGTGTTAGCAGGTAGTTTGCTCAAAAACAGTATCTCGCTAGCTTGAAAGAAGTGAGTGTAGGATTTATATATTTAGTATTATAACAATTTCAACTTCTCAGTTTCTATTGAATTGACATACTAGTTATTGCAGTAACATCGTTTTATGACTGTTTATACGTTTCCTTCCACTATCACTTTTCTCAAAACTCTGGAGTAGCGCAACGTTTCTAAATAAAACGTATGCGAATGTGAAATATATGGATTTAATGGACGAATGAGAAGCGTCCGGTGGTAGTAAATGAAGTAACACGCCTTCTCTTTCCAGGGCGTGAGTGGACGACGAGCCGAGGGAGAGCGGCGATGCAGCGCTGGGGCGCAGCCTGTGCAGCTGGCGAGGGCTGCGCGCAAGCGATCACCCTCTCCTCGCTGCCACCATCCTCCACGCCGACCATATTTAGATAGCAAATAGGAGGGTGATGCTCAATAAAACCATGTTCCTCGAGCAACGTCAGATGAACGCCAAGATATTGCATCATATTAAATGCATTAATTTTAAATATACTCACTCTACAAATCAACCAGCCACATTACTGTACAATAGAGAAATGCTTCAATATTTCTTGAGTAGAATAATAAAGAAGTATTTTTTTCTGTTTCAAGCAATTTTAATTTGTACTCGTGTTTACAGTCCTCGCTTTGGATTCTCTGAGTCTTTAGTAAAGATTTCCATTTAATGTGTGTTGTACTTCAGTTTCTAAGACTATTGTCCCCCAGTTACAATTTAAGACACTGTAATAATAAATAAACATAATAAATTGTTTATGGTGAAAAAATACTGAGTTTCCTGAATATCCCAAATGAGATTTTTAATAGACACTTATAAATGGTTTGAGGCACTTTTAATATATGTACTATATGAATCAGTGACGAAGCCGAAATGACATTTCATCTTCCTTTATTACAGCCATCTTTCTCACAAGTGTGACATTCCTAATTCTATTAAAGGAGTATTAATTCTAATCAAGGCTGCATGATTTAAAAAAACACAATTTATCGTAAATATGGTAGTTGTGTTAAGTCAAGTCGTGACGAGACGACAACCAATACTACTACGACTACGACTATTACCACTACCTCGACTACTATTACTCAACGAAGGAATGCGACGCATAGAAAGATGGCTGAACGAACACTACATTTTCCCTAGCAGAAGCAAAGACCCAAATCGTTGTATTCACAAGGAAACTTATTCCGACACGGGTCACACTTGAGGTTGGAGACACGGACATTGAAACCACATCCAGTGCAAAGTACCTAGGGGTCACGCTGAGTTACTGGCCTCATATACAGCGGGCAGCAGGTAAGGCCGCAGAAACCACAAAAGCACTAAGGATAAATGTGAGGTGACACAGACAAAGTCAAGAGAAAATGAAGAAGCCCGGAGGGCTAACTAGAATCCACTGCCCTGAAGTAATGCTAACGCGGTTCCGGGGCAGTACCACGCCGATTAGAAAAAGTGTTTGTGAGTTTAGCGAGTAGGAGTCTCCCACTACTGCGGGAGAGCGGTGCCTCCCAAGTGTCTATGATGGATTCTCACAATTTTCCTCGCAAAAAAAAACTCTACGACTTTTACCACTACTAGGACTATTACCACTAATAGGACTGTTAACAAAAGTTCTAGGTTTGTAAATTCAGACAATCTCAAATGGAACAACCATTTAAATAAATTTAACGCAAAATTAAGTTCGTTAGTATGCTACGTATTCAGAATTCTTTCAAATTTTGTCAGCCTAAATGCAACTTGGGTTAAGGCATAATGTTCTGTGGAAGCTCATCCTATAGTTCCCAGATTTAAATTGCAGAAAAAGTATTCGAAAAATAAAAAAATGGTATCCATGTGGTT
This sequence comes from Gryllus longicercus, assembly GCA_038098605.1. Taxonomy (NCBI): domain Eukaryota; kingdom Metazoa; phylum Arthropoda; class Insecta; order Orthoptera; family Gryllidae; genus Gryllus; species Gryllus longicercus. The sequence goes on along the minus strand of JAZDUA010000129.1, from coordinate 1,853,914 downwards.
CCTGCAAAGCTCTTATCATTGAGTTTGGACCTGATTGTCTATTTATGTGGCCGTTGCCTTGTCTATTTATTTACAAACCTATAATTCCTGTGAAAACTGACATAAGGATGAGAATATATTTTCATACAACACAAATATTCATAATTACAATTACACGTCATAGGAATCATGCTCCTTATGATTCAATATCAGCAACTCACCAGAAGAACTCCACACATAATACATGTTATTTTACAACATATTGCCAGATGATATTAAACAATTAAAACGATACAAAAGTTGAAGTGCCAAGAAAATTCTTTTGAGCTGCAAAACTGTTTAGAGAATAGACTGATCATGAAATAGAAACATAAAAAGACTACTTATTTTAACAGTGATGAATAATGCATTAGTTAACATTTGCAGCATACTGTACAATTTTAAAAAGACTAAACATCCCTTTGAAGTAATGTACGAAGTTTTTGGGTCAATGACCCCCATTTTGATCAGGTTTCTCGTCTAGTTTACCTGAACCATTCAGCAAATGCTAAGAGGGCCCCTTCTTTTGCTTATGGACATAAATGTATCTTCATTATGCGTATTGTTGAGCTCTCTATTTGCTAATTGTAATAGAAGTAGAGTAAGGAGTGTGGGTTGTTATTTTAGAACAATACAAATAGAAATGACCTATAGTTCGTTTAGCGATTCTATTGTTTTTACTTCCTCAACCGGCGCTGAATCCGAATCTGAAGCCCGTATTGCCACCACCCTCCTTTTTTAAATCGCGGAAAATCACGGTGACATTTTCTTGTTTTCGAGGGTTGTTGTCAGTTTATCCATGAGCAAATGTGCAAGGTAGGTCTTGAAACATTTATATTTGTGCACCGATTCAGGGTTTCCCTCCCCATTCAAGGTTTCAGGGTGTGAATTTCCTGTCCAGGATATATAATTTGGAATCTCTTTCGAAATGATATAACACTTATCGTTTTCATGGACATTTATAATTATTCGAAATTCGTCAGGTTACAATTTAACGTGGAGCTTCCTTGGTTTCCATCCGATTCCACTCAAGTTTGTTTATCTTTTAACATAGCGTCGACCTGAGCACCCACAGTAATCTCAAGAGGTCGCGGTTTCCGAGATCGCTGAAGAAGGGGAAAGAAGAGCGAAAACCCTTCGCCCGCGGCCTACGCCGCCTCCCCATGTGCGAAACAAGAAACGACGTACGAAATACCAGAACATCGGAGTCATCCTGATCAAGAGATAGACTGCTTGATGAAGATAGTGCCATTAGTGCACGATATGGAACAGAACGTGAACTACTGTGCCAGTTGCTCATCCATAAGAGACGCACACACACCAACAAAGCGTTCTTAATACAACGTTTAATGGGCAGACACGTTGCAAATCCGTAGGTGGCTCAGGGGCAGTGGCGGAATTATCTTTCCTGGGGCAATACCAGAGGCACCACACATTCCAAAAAATGTCTTATTTGAAGAAATTTTTTGTATGAAAGATACAAAAAGTATCTCATATTAAGATGTTTTCCAAAAAAAAAGACACTACAAATTGTCTAAATGTCTTTAAATAACACATATATACAAAGCTGGTTGGTTGATTTCAGATTTCGTTGTTTTAAATTTTGACACGAGCTTTACATTTTATGGACGTTTTAACGATTTCTTTCAAATTATTTACCAAATAAAGATCATGGGTTCAATTGGCAAAATACTTAAATTACTTAATCATTCTTAGCCCATGAAATACTTTAAATATTTTTTTATGATTTTGAATTTAGAAAAGATCTTTCGGCAGTAGAAAATGTTACTGGAATAGTCAATAAAACATTATGACTGTACATACATTTGGGAGACATATCATTAATCTAAAATGCTGTATTAGAATTAAATTTCCTAATTCCCTAATTCTTGTATCGAACTCAATTTTCTCTCTCAACAGCTTTATTGCTCAAATAACTTAGCAAAGATAATAATTGAGCTGATAATTGATCTGAAATATCTTTAGGATGTTTTTCAACCAACTGATTTGCCTGAATTATTACTTCATGTAATAATTTCATCAAATTGCTTTGAACGCTCTTGGTGTATGTTATATACTGAAATCTAGGGAAGATAAATAACAGTTCTTAGTCAATATGTTTATTTACAATAATCCAAAATCCAAATATCCGAAATCCAGAATGCAAAGCCAAATCATATACAGTCCCTGGCCATATTATTAGACGCACCCTAAATTTTCAATAAAATTCACGTTTTTGTGACGAAAAATGTATTTTTTTTATTTCTAACGAAATACATAAGTAATAATTGAATACTTACGATAGAAACAAGATATCATATGCAAAATTATGACTGTCACTATAATATATAAACTAATTTTCATAAAAAATCTCCATACACATGTATATCTTTAATACTTTGTCAGGCCACCTTTGGCGGCTATTAGAGCTTTAATTCTTTTTGGTATGATATTAATGCATGCCTGGACAGTTTCTTGCAACTCTGGATGATGGTACCAGACTTGAATTATTTTCAAGGAGGCGAATTTTTGTTGTTATTTCTTAATTTGCGATTTCCCTCTTTATGAGCTCCCAAACATTTTCTATTGGGTTCATATCTGATGAATTTCCTGACCATAGTAACACACGAACATTTTTCTCCAACAAAAATGTTCGAACTGTTCGAGCAGTATGACATGGAGCCCCATATTGCATAAAATCAAATGATTCTTCATTTGAGAACCATTCCTGTAGTTGAGGCAGCAGTCGTTTCTCCGATACTTGCTTGTACTGGTCTTGTTTCATGATGCCCTTAACCATGTACAGACGCCCCGTGCCTTTGCCACTGATCACTGACCAAATCATTGCCTTGACTGGATGTTTCACAATCTGGATGACACAATCTGAATGATACTTTTCACCAGGGCGCTTTCTCACAAATTGATGCTTGTTTGCTAGAATTTCGAAAGTGCATTCGTCGCTAAAACAAACCTTAAATACAAGTAAATGACATTAGAATTAATTTTGGTAGCCATTTATACTTATAAAAAAAGCACTAGACTAAATTTTTACCGATTTCCAGAAGTCCAAATCTTTATTCTTAAGGTTCGTAGCCCATGCAAGACGTTTTTCTTTCATACCAGCTGTTAATCTGGGTTTGTGGGCTGGTCTACAAGCTTTAAAATTCATTTGTAGTAGTGTACACCTTTCTGTCCTTTCAGATACACAGATTCCACTACTTTCCAATTTAAATTTAATTTGTTTAGTAGTAGCAAACCAGTTTTCATGGCAAATCTTCCTCAAACATCTCTCAGATCTTGATGAAAATATTCTCTTCCGTCCACACGTGTTCTTCCTTCGTGGGGATAATTCTTCACCAAGGACAATTTTTTTTCTTAATTCGCCGAATAGATGTCTCGGATACGTTCAACCTTCGAGATAACTCACGATTTGAATAATTTTCTCAGTCGACAAAAGCTTTCACTGCTGCGATCTTCCGATGAGACAAATCACTTGCCTTTCCCATTATTTTTATTCAAAACTATCAGTTTTTCGTATACAACAATTCACAATTTTTAAATAAACACGGCTATACCTAATTCACAAACTAATAAATGGAAAATAAACCATCTTCATGCAACAACACACTACTCATGTCACCGCTTGTTCTACTCAACTCTTGTAATTTGTGCGTCTAAGCAACAATGAGGTGTCACAACAATGGTACATAATGACAAATAATGTGTTAATTATTAGAAAAAGAAGCTTTGTTTTTATTGATTGATTCGCAATAATGCCAGATGTGATGTACTGCAGTGAGAGACTTCGAAACTTAACATTTTGTTAAAAATTTGGAGTGCGTCCAATAATTTGGCCAGGGACTGTACACTAAGACGTCCCATTCGCAGCACAGGAGTCAAAATCCACACGATCCTTCCAGTAAACAAAGCCACACGCCTCCAACAATAACTTCCACTTAAACGCACTCACTAAGTCAACAACACAGTCCTATCGTGCTACCGGACCGGGCGCGTCTCCGGGGTGGCCACGGTGGGCCACACCTCTCTTGCCCGGCACAGTGGGCCTCTTGGTCCGCCTCCGCGGCCACAATGTTGTGCATACAGCAGTGTATCACTCAAACTAATGAATAGGTTCTGAAGTTGATTCAATATTATGTCTAAACAACCATAAAACAGGTTAACGCGAAAACGACTTTCAGTATTTAGTAGTCAAGTCTTTCGTCTTGACGTAGTTTTCAAAATAGCTTTTTGTTTTCATTACTATTTTGATTGTTAAATTGATGTTTTACATTCCAAGTTTTAGCTTGATTCAAAGCTTCATTTTTAGCACCGTCGAAATTATATCAAAATCTTGATGATTATTCTTGGGCGTTCTATAATAAATGTTTAAATTCATACATATCACTATTAAAATTTTGTAACAGCTTTGAAACTACATTGGAGGAAGATAAATTTTGGAATGCAAGGTTACTTGAAATAGAATTCGAATATTTCCATACCCTTTCTTACAGTAACACAGGTCTGTAAAAAATAAATTGGTCAGCTGTTTCGGTTTAGTTGAATGATTTCTACGTTTGGTAGTGCTTTAAATCCAAGAATGACAACCGTTTTGACCTGGAACGTCAGGTTTTCGATGAACAGATGATCATCGTTTAAAACAATCTCTTAACGCAAACATTTTTTACAGAAAAATATTACATTATTTGCACATGTGAAGACAAAGCTAACACCACACTCAATCGGATTGCTTGTTTAAACTCCAAATTTCTTTTTGAGTTTTTCCTCTTGTATGTGACGTCCGGTAGATCCATATACAACATTCAGCAATAATCAGCCATTTCCCTTGATACATTCTTTCCATTTCTTTTATACTTAATTCTCCTTGCTCTTTGCTTACTGCTCCTAACTTTTCAGGAAAATAGTAGAGTTGGGAAAATGTATTTTTGAGCTTATGGGGCAACAAAACTTTTGGAATGCTTTCAATATTGTTTCCACCATATACTTATGATTTGCGTGCTTTTGGTTTCTCAAAACGGTTTTATGACCACAGAAAAGACAATCCACGCTTCTTTTTGAGTTAAAGTCACTGAACCGTTGAAGTCTGTGTCGGATATTAGTTTTTCGGCCCAACAAAAACTCCCTCTTCCAGTTTTGCCCCCAATAAATCTGGAAACTTGGATACCAAGTTCTTGAAACTTCGCTACCGTTAGGAAGTTCTTTAAAATTGTTTCATTATTCCTAATTTTATATGTAGAAGTGGTAATAAACCCTTCTCAAGAGGTACCTATGTCTCCCTGAGGACATTCTTTTCACCAACAACTAGACTTCTTGGTAGCCAAATTTTTGCCTCCATACACATAGAAAACAAGGGTATTTGGTGCAATGCTTACAAACTTTGAGGAGCCGAAACATCTTGGACACAAAGTTCTAATTTAAAATTAACGAAATAAATTTTCTTAACAAAATCCGTAGAATTTAGCTGATGCTTTTTCACCAAGAATTCTCCACATATGAAACAGAAACTGTCAGGCGAATTTACACTTGTTCTTAGAGGTATTGCCCTTATTTTGAAGACTGAAATGAAATAAAAGATTGTGGAGGAATTAGAGAACAAGCTAATGCATGCTTGCAAATGTGTGGGTAGACCCTAACATGCACACTCAACAATGCAGTGATCTCCATCAGGGCCAATACATGTGTGTATTTTCATTATTTTGGGAGTACTGCCAATGAATATAAATTTGGTTTTCCATGTTCAGTCTTTTCCCCAAGTGTGATGAATTTTGAAATTTACCGATATCCAGCTACCTGTTAGAGCAAATTACATTTCGATTGTGAAAAACATGACGTCCTAGGAAGAAATGGTGGTCTTTTTCGAGTTCGGCGCACACAAAAACGTATGAATCAGATAAAATCATGTAAAAAGCTTTTTGGGTGCAGACCTATGTAATTGCCTTGTCTCTTTCAAATTTAGTCTTGCTAGTCAACGTAATTATTGAAAGACCATGAAAAATGTTCGAATAGTTAAATATTATATCGAAGAAAGAATCATTTCTACTTGACCACCTAGTTGGACAAAGTTGCTTCAACTTCAAATTGGTCACATTATTATTATTATGCGAAATTATCGTATTAAATAATAAAGACCAACGTTTGTACTATTGTTACAAAAAAATGTTCTTTCAACAAATCATAAAATTTTGAAACCTCTGAAATGACGGCATCGTTTAAGACTTAAGATTAATTTTAAGATTTAGATTGTGAGAAGCGCAGTGAACATAAATTACTCGATTGGATTCATCCCTTTTTTGTTGCACTCCTGAAAAGGGACCACTCATAAATTTTGCTCCATTGTTTCCCTGACCTCGGCATTTTGCTATATCAATTCCTCTTGACATTTTGCTCTTTTACTATTATATGCAATTTGTAAGTATTATTTTTTCATTTCTTATTTATACATTACATTAATATTAACACATTAATCTCCAAATGATACAACAAATACAACAATCATTTAAATAGGCCTGATAATCATTGGAAATAACTTTTTCATAAACATTTATGAGTGTAAATCACGTACATAATAGAAGACGAGCAAAGTCTTGGTTGAAATTGGTAAAAGAGGTCACTTGTAAATTATATATATATTCTGTTTATATTAAATATAATGCTTATTTCTATAGTAGACTAATATTTAATATAATAAAATTATTAATATTAACATCAGGGGCGGATCTAAAGACGAATTTTGGGGGGAAGAAATTTGTATGTGATTTTCTATATATAGTCACCTTCATGGGATTTTTACCCACTCACTTAGGAAAGTAAATGTAACTCTACTGTGATGGTACTCCGACTAGCTCAGGTTCATACTGGACACCTATTTTCAGTGAAATGGAAGGGTGGGCGTTGTTCAAATGCAAAACACTTACATTATGGAACCAATTAATAAAATTTAATGAAATTTTCTTAAAATTACAGTAAAATTATGATTATTTTACTGATCTCATTACCAAAGTAAAAAAATAGGCTGATCAATAGTTTTACAAAAATCGAATTTCAAAAAATTAGGTCAAGGCGCGGCCAAGCCAATTTAAAACAACAACCATTTAACTTTTCTCCTTGGAAGTAAACAAAAGTCCTTGGTTAAAACGCTTGAGGAGCGTACTCGTGAAACTTGTGTCCGATTCCTGAAAAAAACAAGTCGAAGTCGATGTTCCAGCTGAGGGGAGAGACCTGAGACGGCCCCCAGACGGAAGGATGTGCGTAGAAAGTAGGTAGTCAGTTTTCAGCAGTCTTGGCGGCGGCTTGCCGGAGGTAGCGGGCGCGGGGGGTCTCCAGATCAGCATTGACCCACACACGTCACACCAAAGATTTTTGACGCGCACTCGTCGTTGATAAGTCTTTCATTGAGTGCGACAGATTTTGATTGCTCAAGGAACCATATCAGACAAATATTGCTACTATGTAATACAGAGCACCTGGTAAAGAAAAATAGTCCAACAAAATCTGCTCTCTACTTGAAGCAGTTTCAGATCAATTAAACATAGTAACAAATAAAAGTGACTTCGCGGGCTGGCGGCCCGATTTTCTTTCAATAATGCGTACAAACACTACCTCGCGCGCTAGCGGCTTTATCTTGTTCTCTATGCCGATCTCAAGTTAAGCGATTTTTCAGTCCCACGACTTCTGGCTCTCCTTTTCTGATAGAAATAGTCCTAATTTCAAATCTAATTTGATTACTGTAATACTTGCGGTTGGAGGAAATTAAGTGAAAAAATTAGTACATATAAAAACTCGCGGATTCACCAGGATGCTTACGGTGTGTATGATAAGAGGCGTTTAAACCGTAGCATTGATAAAGATCTTGAAAAACAGATTCTAAGGGAAACAATATTTTGGAATAAAATACTGGATCGTTTAATGAATATCATTATAACATTAGTGGCATGCAATTTTCCATTCAAAGGACACCGAGAACATGTAAAACCCGGTACTAGTGGTGAGAATGGAAATTTTTTATCTTTTCTGGAATTACTAGCAATTTATGACCCACTTTTAAAAGAATTGATCAATAGACCTGCAACATCTATTAGGTTTTATAACCATCAACTAATTGAATTAAAATTTAAATTAAAAACGATTTGGAGAAAACTAAACACTACTTGAAAGTTAAACACTAATTTATGCCTAATCACTAATTTAATTAAAATAAAAATTACCTACACACTGGAACAATCTTCACGCGAGGATTACAGAGAGAGTCGCTCTCAACCTCTACGCTTGCCCTAATTGTCACGCGTACACGATACACTCATGGCGCTGAGGGAGCCGAGCTCAACCTCTACACTCAGTTTTCATTAACTCTATATGCTTGTCGCAAAGAGTGCAGTGCTACAACCTTTACGCTCACCCAAAACAAAACTCGCACCAAAACAGAAACGGCACAGAAAGAGTCGTGCTACAACCTCTTTGATTACTCTAAATAAAATTCGCACACACCACAGCTATCTACACGCATGGAAATGTACGTCTCCACGAGGCGTGGAGGTCACCTGGCGGCTCTGCCAACTACGCCGGCTGCAAGGCTGGCGCTGGAGGAAAACTGCAGCGAAACATCACACCCACGCAAACAAACAAAAAACACCCAGCAGTGGCCACCTGCACGCAAAGTTGTCAAAAACGTCACTTTTTTAGCGGTAACTAAGGCGAATCACCCTGCACTGGCAAGACGGAGGAGGCAGCCATCTCTACAGACCGAAAGGGGATTGAGGAGAGGGCGAACCCTGCGGCCGGCACAGCCACTCAGAAAACGCCAAAAGCGCCTGTTGCTTCCTCGAAAGCGGAACTCCGAAAGGAGGTCGCTGAACTAAAGCAAGTCGCACAACTCACCACAGTTCTCCAGACCCTCTTCCAACAAGTGCTCAATCATAATGGCTGAACAACAAACGCAGAAAACACAAACACCCGTCCACTAGCTGTGGTCGCCTGGAACAACAACGGTCTCTCCGCTCACATTGAATCTCGCGAAAGACGATTAAGAGAGCTATTCTGCAGCAACCATCAGATAGATGTTCTCCTGCTGCAGGAAAAAGGCTAAAAAGCTCAGATGAAATGCAGCTGCGCGACATGGAAGTCTACTGCGCCAATCGCCGTCACCGCGGGGCGGCGTTGCGGTTGCCGTACACCGTTCGATACCCCACAGCTTAGCAGCCCTCGCCCGCCTCGCGCGCCTCGAAGCTATAGCAATCGTAGCGAACTCGACGGAGGGCGATGTAGCTCTTGTATCCGCATACCTCGCACCACACAGACCACTAATAGAGGAAGATTCCGTCAGAGTGTTTTCTCTAGCAACCCGCACGGTCCTGGCGGGCGACCTGAACGCCAAGTGCGAGTAATGGGGATGCAACTCCACAAACAGCAACAAAAACGTACTTGTAAGCTTTCTACTATCTACAACACAGTGGACCTCGTCCAACCCTTCACTCCCACCCGCTTCCCAAACAACCCCAGTATCACTGGGGATATCAGATCATATCAGATCATATTTAGATTTATTAATAATTCGGCAATTAAGTGTGAGAACTTGGTAACAGAATACACTAACTTAACATTACAGAATTTTACAACTTTACAAAATCTACAAACTTTACAAATTCACGTGAACATTTCACCGTGCAATCTTTCATAGAACTCCACTTCACCACACTTCACTTCACCGCACTGCGAAATAGCGAGCGGTAATGTCTTTCTTACACAGTCGTTTCCCTCAGTTTCACAACGTCACTGCACTTCACGCCATATTCCCATAACCTTTGCTGTAGGCAGCATACGCTCCATCAGCTATCCCAGACTGCGGGTCCCAAAACCCACGGATTGGAAAGACTTCCTCTCACTTTTTTCCGCATCACACACCAACTCTCAGTCAATCATTGACTCAAAAGAATCTCTAGACGCACGGATACACTCACAACACAACTACAACTGGCCACAGGAAATCGACGCCGCTATTTTGGCGACCGCCAGATGAAGGATTAAACACCCTCCCACCCGACATCGTAGATCTTTTGTGCCAAAAACGCAAGGCTAGACGGCTCTCTGGCAACAGTTCAGATGCCCCGCGCTCAAAACCAAATTGCGCGAATGCGACAACCGCCTAACAGCGGCGCTATCAAACCACCACACAGCCGAGAGGGAAAAGCGCATGAGAGAGATCGGCACCGATCACTCATTAAACGGCCTTTTCAAATTTCAAAACGCTCTGAGGTCCGCACCAAACACAAACACTGCCATTTGCGGCCCAGACCAAATCGGTTCCACAATCCTCAAGGAGGCGATGCCGATCATCAGCTCGGAACTCATGCACCTTTACAACAGCTGCATCACCCTAAGGTTCTTCCCGGAGAGCTGGAGGAGCCCGAAACTCGGAAAATACCTCACTCTCGCGGCGAGCCATATACCTATTAGCCTTCTCCCTATCACGAGGAAAGTTTTTGAAAAACTAATCCTCGCGCGAATCCAACCAGCTGTCAGCTCGCAAAACCTACTACGAGATGAAGAATTTGCCTTCCGATCGGGACATTCAGCCTCACTTCAGGCACTACGTATGGCCCAGCAGATCTCCACTTATCTTTACTTTCACAGGATGAATCAGGTGTCTACCTCGACATGGTACAAGCCTTCGACAAAGTGCCACACGAAACACTGAAACTAAGACGCTGCCTCCGACAAGATGTAACGGACATGATTACATCTTTCCTCGCACCAACCGCACGTTCGCGGTCAGAGTGGGAAAAGCGAGATCCTCAAAGCGCGGGATTATCGCCGGAGTCCCCCAATGTTCCGTGTTCTCCCCGCTACTGTTCTCGGTTTATGTCAATGACATACCACAATTACCGCGAATACGGTTATTCCTCTATGCTGACGACATAGCAATTCTAGCGAGAGGAATAAACTTAGACCATAAATTAAAAACACTACAAATCAGATGAACCTGACTCTGAAGTGGGATAAATAAAACCACTCAACTTTTTCAGCGGAAAAGTCTTAGGCAATCTGCTACTCTCGCCGCAAACACAAATGCACAAAGCGGTTTAAGCCGCCCAAACAAATCACAATCGGAACCTAAAAACTTGAATGGGCGCCTAAGGCAACTTACCTTAGTGTCACTTTCGATCGGAGGATGCGTTGGCACTTACATGTCAGGCGAATCCGATCGAAACTTAGTAGATTGCAATGTTAGTAGATTTACTTGCATGTAAAAGATCCTCAAGTCTAAATGAAGCTCTGATCTAAATTCAAATCGCCTGTTGCGTCGCCCAAGAAATACCTACTTTCTCCGCCAGGTGGTGAAAGGAGCGTAGCAAAATTTGTATGGTCAGACGGAAGAGCGGGCCTGATGGCCCGAGGCTCGCCACGTAAAATAAGGAATCAATTCAATTAAATTCAAACTTCAGCAAAGGGTTCGTCTTCTAAAACCTCTCTTAAAGGAATCTTCTCTTCCCTTGGACTCTTCCCTGGCACTCTATAAAACGTGTTGCCGTGTCCACCTACGCCGCATCGACGTGGTGGACTACAGGACAGAAGTACAAGGATAAACTTGAGTTAGTTCAAAACAAAGTTCTGACACTCACAGCTTGCCCTCCGTTTCGGAAACGACTGAAAATACTGAAGAAGGAACTTGATATCAAGTCCTTCACTCAATGCTTGAGACGGCTATCATTCAATGAAGCTTATCAATCTTTTCAATCAAACGAAGCTCCGGAAACGCTTAAACAATTCCAACGACATTTCTTTACTATAGGAAAAACACATCAAGCCCTTCCCTCGGACATACTGAGGCCAATGAGCGAGCACACCCGCTAAAATAGTCACAAAACTATAGTCATAAAACTGACTTCATAAATTGCCAAACTGGCAAACGACTAAGATCCGTCGCGAACGTACGCCAACAACTTCACACTTGACAGTAAAAGTAATTTGCGTGCGCACTGCAACATGGTCCAGAGATCAATATGATCCAGAGATCAAAACTCTCAACAACCTTCAGCTACGATGAAAAACTAAAATTCGTGGCCTAAGGAGAGCAGCATAGCGGCGCAGGCAGACGTAGTACGAGAGCCACAGTGCGCGAGCCCGCCGCCGCCTCCCCGCCGGAAAAACGCTCTTGCCAACGTGAATGCGCCTCGGAGCCAGAACGCGTGCAAACGGCATTGCTGCAAAGCGTACCCAGCCCCAACAAGGCGAGAAAGCGAGCGGAGCAGACGGAAGCGCGCGGGAAGGACGACGGGTGGGGCAAACGCCGCCGACGCGCCCACAGCACTGCCAACTCCTCCACAACAATAACAACAACAACAACAACAACAAAGCGCCGTCGCGTGTACGCCAACCGGTTCTGGGCGTCGGCAACTTCCCGCATCCCCTCCCTTAAGCGACGAGCCATTAGACGGTTAGCAACTCGTCTCCAGTAGCCAGCGCAGTCGGCCCGCAGCTAAGAATACCGGGGCGGGAACCTCCGCGCAGGTTCCGCCCGCAGAAGCCCTCCTGGCGGACGCCTCCCGGCAACAAAAATACCATATTTTAATACGTCTGGGTATCACTTCAGACAAGGTCTTAAAGCATGGTATGGAACTTGAGCTTAGAACAAGGCTACCATAGTGAAGGTCACCAGTCAAAACGGACGGCCTGTGTACGAGATTCACACATTCGAAGCAAAGGCTAAGGCTAAGGAGCGATATGCTCGCAGCGAAAGGATTTTTTTGCTATTTGCACCCGCCCCGTCCGAGAACTCTGAAAAGCTCCTCAGAGTATTCATTAGAGGGCTACCGCAAGGCTACACCGCTAAGAACGTAGAAAACGAGCTGAAAAGGCTCCGCTGCGCTCTCAAAGCAGTCAGACAAATATGTCTACCGAAAAAATCGCAACGAAATCGCAACGGCGCAACAGGCACCGAAACGCGGCGCGCGGAAGTGCCCAAAGGAACGTTTGTCGCCACCCTCAGTGACAACGCCGCGCTCACTATTTCCTAAAACAATTAGAATCTTTTACAATCGAGGTCCAAAGGGAAAAGTGGGCAAGACCTTGATTTGCTTACGATGCTGCCGTTGGGTCCACATCGCCTACAATTGCGAGTGTGATGTGCGCTGCCACCTCTGCACGGGCGAGGGTCACCCTGCAGGGGACGACAAACGCGGAACGGCACATTTCCCAAAACGTGGCAATTTTTGTTTAAAGCCCGTCTGCTGCAATTGTAAGCAGCATCACGCTGCATCCTTCACAGGCGCTATGGGCGGGCGGGAGGTCGAGTTTTAACTCGAGCTCCTGAATGCGTGCCTGGCGTGCAGTTGTTTCTCAAAGGTGTGGAGGATTGCGACCATCGGGCTAATACCAAAACCTGCAAAAATAAATGAATCCCGAGCACTTATAGACCTCTTAGTCTATTCTTCATACTAGGGAAGACGTTTGAGTGAATGATTCTGTCGCGTTTGCTTCTGTTGCGTTTGCTTCTGTCGCATTCTGCAGCAAATACGTCGTCTCAACTTACTGAGAGATTAACAATTTGGCTTTCGAGCTCGTCACAGTTCCGCGCAGCAGCTTACGTGGCTTTGCGCGGAGATCGGCATCGCCCTCGAGAACGGCAGAACCTGCCAGCGGTCTTTCTGGACATGCGATCGGCTTTCGACTGTGTGGCATGCGGGATTTCACGCATGCCTCGTGGAGGCGGAAGTGAGCGTGTGCTACGGCAGATTAATCGCGAGTTTTCCCTCCGACAGGTAGTTCAAAGTGTGCGTTAACAACGTATATCTCCTCAACCGAGCCGAGGCGGGTGTGCCTCAGGGGAGCGTTTCCCTCCTACTCTCTTCGGCTTACACGTAAATGACGCGCCGCTCCCCGCTGAAACAAGAACTGGTACTCAACGCTGCTGGCTCATGGTGTTCGCAGATGATTTTGCGTATTACGCGAAATCGGCGAACGGAAGGTAGTCAGTTAAATACTTAAGTGATTGTCTCGCCGCCTTCCCTGAATGGCCAAGTCGGAAAGGACTCGCTTTCAACTTAGAGAAATGCATGGCCGTCAACTTCACTCGTAAGAGGGCAGACCTCGATGAAACTGAGCTTGTCTGGCGCGCGTCTACCTTGGCAGAGCGAAGCGAAATATTCGCTGGCATGTGCACGCTCGGTATCTCGCTGCCAAAGTCAAAATTTGAACCCTTCTTTCGAAATCTCTTCTCCGTTCTCCCGACCTAAATATTCCTTTATTCACGTGTGCGTTCGTCTCTTGTGAGCGTACGCATGCGAGGTATTCGCGGCCGCTCCTCCTACTCTGCGTCCCATTCGGGTCGCAGACAACAGAGCGGCGCGCTCACATCTTTCCAACACCCGACCAGAGTGCGCTCCCCGAGACGCTGACGTGTTCAGAGTTCTAGGCGGGCGAAACCAGTTCCCGGCGGAGCTGCAGAAGCAGGCGGAGACGGCGCTAGAGACTGCGCTCGAGAGGGCGCTAAGGCCGTCCGCTCCGCGCATCCTGCGCGAGACCGGCGTAGCAGCGAACAGCGGCGTGCACAGGGCCTTCCACAGAAGAAAGGGCCCAAATCACGTCGCCTTCAACTTTTGCGCACTGCCGCCGCAAAATAACAAGAGCAATCTTATGAAGCAGTAAAACATAGGCATTTTGTTTTCTTTGTTGCATTCAGAGATAATTTGAACATTAAAAATTGCATTTTGATATCGAGAAAGTAATAAACTTACTAATGACTGTCAAAAACAGGTATTTGTGATACGAATAGTAAAAATTGCATTTTATTTTGCGAGAAAGAGATGCGTCACCAGGCCGACAGGACGAGTAGCACACTCTTAGGAGAAGAACTAAACTACTTTTACCACGCGTGCCATACAATATTTTTAGTCAGCATTACAGACTTTCATTTTTTTTTCAATGCAAATATTACTAATTGGGTACTATATTACATTAATCCTTGATTACAAAGGCGCTGTGTACCAAGCGTTGTTATAATGGCGTAGTCTGGCAGACTACTTTGGGGAAAAATTAATAAAAAGTAATTTTTACAATGAAGCATTAAATTTAATGGATTGAACATGTATGATAAGTAGTTATAAATACACTTTTAAGAGTTTTATAGATACACCTAAATCATTTTGACTCTCACTTGCTGGGTACTGTGCACACATGGCTTTTGAGATGTGTCCATTGAAGTAACTCGTCACGTGATCTTTATTATGATTGCTAAATGTTCAGAACAAAACTTAAATGTTAAAAGACAAGGATATATTATTTATTATTTAGTATATTAGCAAATAAAGCACCAAAATATCACTTACGTTACTACAAAGGCGTAGTCAATTGGACGAAGCGTGTTTATATGGTGTATACCAGAAATATGCCTGGACACAACGATACGTGAATTTCACAGATTTTGAGAAATTGTGAGTGAGTGGAAGGAGGGTGGGTAAACATTTGATACTAGTTGCGTCACCTGACATACGACGCCTGGGTAATCTAGAGTTAAGAACAGTTGTTCGCGATCAAACTAAAGTATTTTGTTTTAATCTGAACATTTGAGCATCGTCTCTCTTTTAGCACGCAGTTCATCTAAAAGTAAATGCTTTTACCAATGGCTGTCTAAAATATTATTTGTTTAAATGTTTCATATTCGTAATCGAAAACTCAAATATAGTAATTTTTGTTGCATTCATCCACATTTTTCCAAACGTCGTCCGCCAATTTTAATTTTTACTTTTTTATAACATATTCGTATGTAGTGAGGTGGAAAACCTCAATATAGCCATTATTTTGCATATTGCAAGAGATATTGAATTTTAACCACGTTTTAGGCATTTCATTCCACTGTGCGGTGCCACAAATGCTTGAGTGAAGTCACCGATTAATAAATGTGTAATTAGTGTATATAGAACAGTGTGGTGTTGTTTGCTTGCGTGAATGTTTGTATATATAGGTTAAGTATGAATGAGTGTGTGAATGAGCAAAAGGATAAACGATAAAAAGAATACTTTTAAGAACTCATAACCTACCTCTAAAGAACTTTTATTAAACTAGAATTGGCCCAAAGACGCCATTGTATTAGTTTATAAGATTAGATTAAAAGTTAGTGTTTTTAAGATAGGCCCGCCCATGCAGCAAAAGTCTCACCGGCTGCAGCGAATATGTATCCCAGAGGCGCTCTTCAGGGCAACTGGGGAGGTGGAAATCGAAAATCTGGCGCACAACAGCCCTGAAGAAGACCGCGATATGTTGGTCGAAATGTCGGCACCTCAGCCCTCAACGCGCTGTCACCTGGACAGCCCAGATCAAAACAAAATGTATTTGCTTGAAGATCCATCTTCAACCCTCCTATACAACTCAGGATAAGCAAGAAACTGTTAGAAGTGAATCAAACAACTACTCAAACACTCAACGATGGAATCGTAGTTGCCGTTCATCAACCAGCTTTTGACAGCCTCCGAGAAATAGTATATACCAGGGGGACATGACTAGGTGACTCATGGAGGAATAATGCTTTGGCATGGAAAGTGAGAGATAAGAAAATTGCTAATAATATCTGGTTAAGGACCTAAGATATTGAAGACAGAAAACTGTGTCGTCAAATTAGTAGAGAAGTTAAACAGGAAGTAAGAAAAGTAAAACTTGAAGCATGGGAAAGAGTATGTGAACATGTAGATCAGAGTATAGGCAATGCCAGATTAAAGAACGCATGGAAAATTACAAAGAACCACAAACAAACTGGCCAGGAGAGACGGCCCAGAGCATTAACTGATGTCATGGCAGTGCCTCTGAACGGGAGATACTGGGTTAAAATCCCGACGATGGCAAGATTTTCGACACTAGCCTGAGAGCTAGGCCGAGTTCTGTCGCTGTTTGGAGGAGAATTCTTGCGACCGGCTGCTCTGATAGTTTTCCATGTTTTCTCCGATCAATACCATACTAATGCCGGAGCAGTAACCTGCCAAACGGACCACGAACCACACACGATCTTCCCTTCCCTTTCCTTTACTATCGGGGGCTTAAAACTTGTCCCAGCTGGGACGGTGCCTCATTGGTGGGGTTTGGAAAACTCCGCTAGCCGACAGTAGGAAAGGGCCGGATCTCGTCTTCCAGGGGGCAAGATCACTGCCACCTTCTGAGCAAAAATCGTGCACTACACTTACGGGACTACTGATCTTAGCCGCTGACGTTAGCAGCCAATCAACCAGACAAAAAATTAAAAACACAGTTCAGCTCTACAACTTATAAATATTGTAGCAGCACGTGGCTGGTGGTTCGTAACAGCACAGCACTGCGTCATGGCGAGGACGGACGGTCGAGGGGCGCCCTGCACACACACACACACACACACACACACACACACACACACACACACCCTGTGGGTTTCTATGAACATTTTCTGTGAAAAAGAGATTCAAATTTTACATTTGCAGGAACGCTTAAATGACATTTTCGTAAAAACGGCTCCAAATTTTTCAACACAAATTTCGATATAGAACGAGATTTTTCTCTCTTATAATATTCTTAAAGTTATATTTAGGTTCTGCTATCAGGAAAGCGAAAAATTAAGATTTTTCTTTAAAAAAATATACTTTTGGCGGCGATAGATGGCAAGAGGTTGAGGCAAGACCGAAAAACTATCCCAGACTAAAAAAAATGAGAAAACTTGGTAGTACTAGAAAGTCTGTGCTGTTCTGTGGGACTACTAGCTTTTACTTTCTCACGTACTCATTACGCAGTATAAGGAAAGATTTTGTAATGTCTGTCCGTCTGACCATCTTTGCTCAATGCTACCGTCCAGGCGATTTCCTCCAAAATTAATATTCCCCAATCGATCTGAAGGAACTCGAAGTTCTGTGAGTTTGAAACCGATATTTTGATTTTTGAGAGTACTTTAGATAAAGACAACCCTTTCAAAATTTTCTCAAAAATGCCTCAAAATTTGTTCAATAACCTTTGTTCTCGGATAGTGTAGAGAACGGTTGTTCCAGGTCTTATTTTCGTTGAAATCCCTGCTGTTTTGAAAATTACGAATGTTCAAAATATTTTCGGCGTATTCCTACAACTACAACATTGAAAATATAATTTTTTTCATGAAATCTTTTGCTCAAAGGTATATTTTAAACTATGTAATTCTAAATTTTTGAAAAATACAAGATGTGTTCTTAAAATTTTGTGACAAATAAAGGCAATTTTTAAACAATTATTTTCTCAAAACCGGCATCAAATTTTCATTTCAATTTTTTTCCTCGTATGTAGCAAAGAACTTGGTACTAACAAACTTGGAGCTTGTCCCGTTTTGGCGAATACACTATATATTCGAAAACTGCAACAAATTAACATTGCAAGAGTACAATATTAATGATAGAGTTTTTCTCAAAGATTTTTTTAAATATCAGATTTTTGAACTGTTCAATAATTAGAAAAAATAGTAGTTTTCATATAATGTTTGCTTCGGTATTGCAATTTATTTTCAAAAATCTCAAAACTGTCACCAATTTTTTTCTTAACATTTTTCCTAATGTAGAGTAAAATTGCGCAGGTCTCCTTTTCGAAGATCTTTCAAAATTTTCGAATATTAGAAAAGTTAGAATTAATGTGAGAAAGTATGTGTTGTCGTGGCACTACTATTTATTGTGTCAAACTTGTTAGTTTCAATATTAGACTACTAGTCTGCAGAAATGAACTAAAAATATCGATATTAATTTCAATGTTCACTATAACAAAATCAAAAAGAATGTAATTACCAATAATAAGTGTAAACATTTTTTAACTTACCTAAATAATTATATAATACCATACATGAAATAAAATAAAGAAACCTACTTATAATTTCAATTGTTCTTCAACCAATGATATTGTCCTGAAAACACCGAGGAATTTGGTGCTATAAGCAAAAACACGAGTAAAAAAGGAATTATTTGAACTTGATCTCAATATTAAAAAAAATTGCATCTTTCATAAGTGTTGACCTTATATGAAATAAAATTGCCCCTTTTTCCAAAAGTTCCCCTCCTCTTTTTCTCTTTCTCGTTGCCTCCCTCTTCCCCTCCCCCTTTCTCAATCTTTCTTGGCTGGATTTTCATGTTCTATGAATATCCGTATGCTGAGTATGTGCAAGCTTGCAAAGTAAAGCAAGCCAACTGCCGATAAACGCCATGTATTTTTATGGATGTTGATGACGGCACGTGCGACCTCTGGTCATTGCGGACTGTCCTCGTGGCACGACTGCGTCGATTGAGTCCCAGACATGGAGCGACGCTCGCAGAGAGCGCTGGCCTCAATGCCGACCGCAGCGGTCGTGGGTCTGGTTCTCGCGCTGGGCTCCTTGACGACACGCACTACCGCTGCACCGTACGTTCTGGTCGCCAACGTGGTGAGCCATTTCGTTGTGCACCAGGGTGGCAGCACACTTCCCAAGCCACCGCAAATCGACGTGCAGTGCTCTTCCTTGCCAGGTGTACAGTGCCGTACTCTTATTCAAGACAACCGTCTCATCATCAACGTGTATCAAGGTACGTACGCATTTCCGTTGGAACCTTGCGTAACTTGTTTTACTACTTACGCGGAATATCGAGCAGAAAATAGCTTTTTTTTAAAGATCACTTAAAACGCTCAGAACCGCACGTACCACACCCACGGAACTCAGTATACCCAGACCAGTAGCCACTCGTGACTTCTTGAAGACGAGATGCCAACCAAATATATTTACTATTAAAATTTCATATCTAGCTAATAAATGCAATTATTATTTTGTGATGCGCATTCCAAACTTCTTTTCTTGTTTAATTATGATTGAACTTAGAACGATAAACTATTCTTTTTTTCTGATCATGAGACACAATTCTACCAACTTGTAAGCAGGAACGTTCACGTCCACTGATACCACTTTAAAGAGATTTTTTGATTTCCTTTCCAAATACCAAAGGAACTTTTGTACAATTTCGGACATAACAGCAAACTTTTATAAAATATTCAGTTTCTATTACATTTTTATTGTGCGATATCTTTCTCTCTCTCTTTCTCTCTCTCTTTCTTTCTCTTTCTCTCTCTCTTCTCTCTCCTTTCTCTCTCTCTCTCTCTCTTTCTCTCTCTCTCTCTCTCTCTCTCTCTCTCTCTCTCTCTCTCTCTCTCTCTCTCTCTCTCCTGAAAAAACAAAGTCGTGCCCACGGAAAACTGATATAATTGGACGAATGCCTTAACTAGATACATGCTGTAAATATATTTCGCCTTATAAAATATTAATAACACTCCAAAAGAAACCAAAAAAATCATATGTGTTAATTATGTTTTTTTTTCTCTTGGAGTCTTTTGGTGTGTTATTACCCTTCAAGTCTTTGGGTATACACCTTCCTGCTTTTCTTTTCTTCTTTCACTTGGTTCTCCGCGCAACTCAAATTCTTCGCAGCGATGCTCATTCCTAAACACCCGCAGACTGAGGCGCGGCAGCTCCGATAGCAGATTCTCCCTTACTACGCACCTAGTAAGGCGAGAATGTAAATTAATCCGGTATATTTATTTTTCAATAGATATTCCTACACAATGTATTCCGCCAGAAATATTAATTGTTTACAATTTTGTGTTCAAAATACTAGAATTCTGACATAAAAATGTGAAAACTCTGTATTATGTAA
The DNA here is from genome assembly GCA_038098605.1 of Gryllus longicercus. Taxonomy (NCBI): domain Eukaryota; kingdom Metazoa; phylum Arthropoda; class Insecta; order Orthoptera; family Gryllidae; genus Gryllus; species Gryllus longicercus. Next base: position 1,833,242 of record JAZDUA010000129.1, on the reverse strand, counting down.
GGGATTAAAGAGTATATGTAGTTTAATTGTAACTTGAAGTATACACAAGGAGAAAGAGTAAAAGTGGAATAACACATTTCTTTATAAATACAGCAACTAAAAAGAATGATCCATGAAAGTTAAAAATTTGATAATTGTTGCAATCAAAATGTTTTTTGATGAGAAAATTTCATTGGGACATGTAAACCTTATAATTCACATGTGTGTATGAAAACTGCTGCAGTTTTATTTTCCTTTTTTGTTTTACCCTTCCAATCTCTGAATGTGTTTTTTTTTAAATTTCTAATATATTTATTTGTTTACAGATAAAAGGGAAGAAAGTTCTCAAAGCTTGGAAGAAACACAAGAAGACAACACTGTTGTTTCAACATTTAGATGGTTTTCTTCAAAGCCAGACCGAATGTCTACAAACTCAAATATTGATAACGAACACCTTAATGAGGCGGAACTGACAAGCTCCCAGCATGCTAATGTTTTCGAATCAGATGATACCCAGGATGAGAACTTTCATCAGACTTCCCAAGATCATGGGGCAGATAGCACAGGTGATGGTTAAGTTACCTTATAGTATCTAGTAACAGAGGACAATTTAAAAAAATCATAATTTTGAGATTCCCCTTATTCGACTATACCCATTGATCTAATTGGTCAACGTCAATCGTAGATATAAATAAAACGGCACTTCCCTTATTTCTTCTATAACGTTATTAGACCAACTTTAGATAAAAGACTTATTATTTCGTTTTGAGTTTAGGGACTGAAAAAGAACGGGGCTCCCAGATATAATTCTGTAAAATAGAATGTTATACTTGAAGCAAATACCGAAACAGATGCGTTCTTAAGTAGGAGATCAATGTATGAAAGTTACACAAATAATTATAGTTTCAATAATAACTCGACATTCAGTTTCAATTTCCAACTTGAGAGCGGAGCGTCAGCGAAGGACAGTTTATTTTCCCAATGGATTGGTCCAATTGGAAGCATCAATTCTAGGATTGGTCAAGTGTCCAGCCGTGGTTGTACAAGCTGTGGAAAACCCAGATTTGGCTGCATGGGGCATAATCTATATTCTGTAATATCGACTGTACCAAACACAATTAAAAGGAGTAAGTTAAAAACACATAACCACTCAAGTGTACATATAAATACATAAGAATACATTAGCTGGTCACCTCAGTTCGAAAGTTTCATATTCTTTCCACAGCTTATCTTTTTCTTGCACAACTTACTTTCACCTGAGCACTTGGAAAGGAAATGATCTCGGATAAGACTTGCCCTGACTGTACGGACCTGACCTCGGCCCCTGGCTCTGGCTGTACGAATCCTCCAGCGGCATCCCTTGTGCAGCAGTGGCGTGCAGCGCGTGGGTCCCCGTATAGACCTTGCGAAGGGGCGATCCTGCGCCCACAGGCCTCAAAGGCACGAGCACCGCGACTTGAAACGCGCGGCTCGCTATGACATGGAACACTCCCTGCCGACTACCCTCACCAAACCTCCATAAGGCTGAAACCCCACTGTCGCCTACTCCTCCGGTCGTCACTGTTACAACATGACGGAGTGGCTTGCCCCTTCGAAATTGATAAGATGCTCCGCTGTCGACGGCTTCGCGCGCGGCCGCCCGCCGAATTAAAAACCAGGGCCAGCGAAGTGGTAGAGGCTCGAGGCTGGAGACTACATGTTTATATATACGGGTATATAGACGGGTTGGACAAAATAATATGAACATCTGACTAAATAAACTCTTTATTTATATATTTATTTATTTATATTTATTTATTAACTATGTGTTTGGGCCACCATTTTATTTTAGAATAGCTGCAATCCTTTGCGGAATAGATTTGTAGAGTGAAACGGAATGTTCCAATTCTTGTACCAAAGCATTCGCCAATTGCTTCAATGCTGTTGGAACTGGATATCTGCTCCTCACGCTCTGCTCTATAACTCCTCATAACGGTTCAATTTTGTTGAGATCTAGCGATTGTGGTGACTGGAACAGATGTTTGATGATACTCTGATGCCCCGCAAACCACGCCTGAACTTTTTTTGCTGTGGTGCTGTGATGCATTATCATCGTGAAATATGGCAGTGTTTGGAAACACTATGCTACTCGTTGTAAGCCTTCATTGTCAGGGATGTCGAGATATTCATTCGCAGTAATGCGGCTATTGAGAGTAATGTTAGGATCAACTGAATTCAGCGATGCAGCCGCCCAAATCATAACGGAACCTCCCCCACAGGATGCGGCAGGTCGGATCGTAGGCTTGTTTTGGGTTCTTCCCAGAGGCGCAGGGTTAATGGATGCGAGTGATGTGTTGCATTCCCATGTTTTTCGGCTATTTTAAACATTTTCTGTTAACAGTATTTATCAATTCCTTAAGGGTATATTTCTGCTTTGTTAGTACATTTTGTTTTTTCCATGCGCTTTCGGACGAGCGTTTGTCCCCTCACTGGATGAATATATATACTTGAGGTTACTAGCTCACCCCCAATGGTATTGGACAATCGGGATTTAATAACGTGGGTTGAGGTTATGTTGTCAGCGGGAAATGGGAGGTAGTGTTGTAGACACGTCTACGACGCGTTATTATAATACTTGTGCGTTAGTACGTGAATACGTCGAAGAAGTAGTCTTGAAGGATTTGAAAAATTATTAAGTATTCACAATCCAACGATTTGTGTGAAGAAGATTGGAAGTGTACAGATTGGTTTATGCAAGTAATGAAGATAATGTACAGGTTATAGATAAAGTTGACGATATTATTTGTGCTGAAATGATGAGGAAAACGTGAATGATGACGCATACAACAGTTCAGAACTACTGAAGAGTATCATGTGAAAGACACAATACGAAAAGTGAAATATTGAATTTTCCGTGGAGAAACTTCGTATCCCCATTGGTAGTCGACGTATGCAAGGATTACACGTCTTCACTTTATTGTCAAGGTCATTGAACTCACGACTACAAGCTTTGTGCAAGATGCGAGGTTTCGGCCGACGGTGAAGCGATGCTGGCTGTCATATCTCGGTCTTCTCATTGATGTTTATGTATCCCCTCTCCCGAAGCCTCGCCATCGCCACCTTTGAGTACTTGCTCTTTTTGTAGGATGCTTGTCATTCCCAGTGGTCACGTGCTAACGGCTATGGACGCCGTAGCGGGGTGCGGGGAAAGACTGCCTGACCACACTACACATACAAATTTCCCAATTGTCCTGATCCAGTATATCGCTATGTAATGAGACATGTAACAAACAGACCAGTTGAAACATTGCATGCAGTTTTCTGAAAAAAATGTTTGCTGCCTTGTATAATTACAGATTCAGAGTACTGCTATAGACAATCTACATGCACTGCCAAAGTGTTCACCTTCACCAATAATAAATTAATAAACACAAAAATAAAAACAAACAATAAAAAATATACTTTCAGTGCGAAAGAAACGTGGCTGGAATGAATTGCTTCTTAGCAAACATATCAGATTACTAGGGTCTTCTAGCATGAACTTGACTAAAGTTGAGTCAGGTCCTCCTTGGTACTCTGTGTCAAAGGTACGATTTCGGTGTATAACAGGTATTCGGTTACACCCAAGTTTGATGATTCAAATACAATCGAAGCATTGGATATTTAAGAGTGGAAACTCCTTCATACGTCTTCCTTCGGAGGAGAAGTTAAGCCAGCTGTCCCATGTTGTAGATTTACTGCATGTAAAATATCCTCAAACCTAAAAACCTTTGAGCTAAATCTAAAATCAGTGAAATTTGCATGGCCAGACGGTAGAGCAGGTCTGATGGCCTAAGTCTCGTCACGAAAAATAAGACGTCATTGGATTGAACTGAAATGTACAACAGGTTTTCCTAGAACATTGAAAAACATATGGTAGTTAATTTCTGAACATTTTTTGAGGTTGTGTCACAAGAACGTTCATAAGGAATATTAATTGTATATTTTTTGTGCAAAGTACAAAAATGTTGTTTAGAAAAATCTGAAAACAATGTTAATTATGTAAAAGTTAAAAGAGAAAATGTAGTTTAATCTGCAGTATAGACAAGAAAAAGTAAAAGTGGAAAAATAAGGTTTTTCTTAAAATTTGATGTTCCTTGCATATGTTTTGCATTTCTAAACCATATATTTTGTTTCAGATGACTATAGGGGAGAAAGTGCTGAACGTTCCAAAGAAAGTGATGAAGACAACACAGTTGTGCCAAAATCTAGATGGTCCTTTGAGAACTCTGCTGAGGAAGCGACAAAACAGGTTTCAGAATTTGAACATGACGAAGAGCAATCAGAAGATCATGATTACAAGGTGTCACAGATTCCTCTTAACGATGACAATGAATTGTCAAACGAAAACAATAATTCAGACCATTCAAAAAATGTCTTAGAATTTTCAAGACCTGAAATATCAGAAGAATCAAAATCTCTTATTGATAATCATTTTCCAACAAACAACGAGGATGAACATCCTTTTGAAGATTATGAAGATAATTCTGAGGAAGCAGCATATTGAGACTTTTCGACCCATTAAATTAGGTTAAAAATGCTTCATCTTTTGGTAATAGATACTTTTAATTGTGGATGTTGGAAGTAAAGAATATAAGAGACCATGTAAGCACAACTGATATATTCAATATGCTATCAATAGAAGTGGATAGAAAAAATAATGTTGATTGTTTGTGACCAAGTAGGGTATCAATATCAAGCATTTAATTTATGGTAGGTACTTCAATATAACTTCCTTTGTTTAAAAACAGTAGTATAATCATCACATTAGTTTCATTAATACATTATTCGGCCTTAACTCAATTAAACACATTTAATACACGAAATAGGCCTTACTCATTTCAGTTACACTTGGTGCTTTTTTCATCTTACAGAGATATTACTACTCTTTATTGAAAATTGTGTTTTTGGTATGGCCTTCAGAAACAGGTACAGGTTTGTAGACACTATTGCCAAGAGCTTCCTCTATAAATTAGAAATATTTTATACAACCATTTAACAAAATGAAGTTAAATGTACAGTTCAGATATAATATTAATATTCTATAAAATTCTAAGCTGTTATTTGCAATAATATTCACATTTATGTTTACAATATTTATAGTATTTTTTCATACATTTAATTGTTGATGTCGTTCAGAATGGTGACTTAATTCACAACTATTATATTACATAAGAGAGAGTGTCATTTTAACAATGTACTAATATTTTTTTTGTTTTAGTAATAACAGAGTGCCATAATGCCCTTGTATCTGTTAATCTAGTTCTTTAGTTAGCCCAACATTTTTAAACATTCCTATTACGTACATTTCATTTTTTTTCATAATAAAATAGTATTAACCTTTGAGTTGCAATTCTTCAAAGTCTTCATACTTTTAGGCCTGTGTCACACAAGCGTTGCGTTGACGCGCGTTACCTAACGCTGATGACGTCAGCTGCGTCACGCGCGTCAATGCCTGTGCACACGAGTCACTTACTGCGCGTCGTAGATTATCACAATATCTTATGTGAAACTACACACGAACGCTCTTCGCGATGTGCTCTTGGTGAGTTGCCTAGCGAGTGCCACGTGTTAACAGCTAGAAAACGCGTGTTATCTCGACTGATTACGTTGTAGCTTGAGCGGTTTCCTTGAGCTATGGGCATAACGCACTAGGCAAAGAGCCCTCGTATGCCATTTCGCATAAGATACAGTGTCGTAGATAGCGGTTGTAGATACGACGCGTCAAATGACTCGTGCGTGCAGGCATCGACATCATCAATAACTTCTCTCAAAACGTTAATTTTAATTCACTGAATGTTTTGATAATTGAAATATTAATAATTTAGACCAATTATTTTGATAATTTTCTCCTGAAAGTCGTAATGTTGAAATATGAAAAGCTTAATGGTTTACTTCATTGTAGAGTGCAAATGTAATTACTATAATACTTAGGAGGATTAAAATAAATAACATTCTTACAAAAAGTATAAATGTTTGAAAAGATGTAGAATGAATGTAAGTAAAAATAAAAAAAAAATTATATCAGAATATTTTTAAATGTTATTTGCCTACCTTTCTTAATTGCCTTGGTCATCCATTAATACATTTCACCCTAACATTCACCAGTGAAAACTAAGGGTGGGAAATGTTAGTATTTTCGAAACACTATTTATTTGTAAAAATGCATTACCAAGTAAAATTAACTTCACAATATATAGGTATTTCAGAATTCTCCTTATCTGCACTCTGTCTCTCACAGTCTCTGCTCACATGTATTATAAATTCATTGTTATCATAATGTGCCCTATCCTTCTCCTGTATTCATGTAGGCACCATAGCATTTTTCTAGTTTGTAGTTGACACCTTAAAACTGTAAGTAAAGTATTCATTACACTTAATTGAATTTAAGACAATGAATCTCATTTTCCATGTGTTAAATCTGTCATTGAATTTAGATAACTAATATATCAGCTATAAAGCCAGCTTCCAAACATTTCTGGCCTATTCCATTCCCTGGCAAGATCATGGAAGGACATTCTTATTGAAGTATCACTTTGCCTTAGACCACACACGTTGAATTGGATTAAACAGGCTATGATAGGGGGGGTTAACTTTGAAGCAGTATGCCCTTCGGCTCTCAGCATTTCATTGACTACATACCCGTTGGTATTTATTTTTAACACTTGAAATAAATTAATACAGTACCCTCCTTAAAACTTTTTAGTAGAATATACGATGGTATATGTGCATCATTGTCAAATATGAAAATTAAAATACAAGAATAATAATATATTGCATTTACTGTATATTCTAACAATAAACATGCATTTTAAAAATTGTCATTTTTGTAGAAAACTTAAGCAGTATTCGATTTATTTCACTTACGATACCTGCATTTTAGATCTGCTCATGTTCTTTCTGACCAGACGTAATAGTAAATATTTGTTCTCATCGTGTACCATATGCACTCCTCTTTGAGAAGTGACAGACATGACAGAAAAGTATCAAAAATGTTCAATAATTTTTTGGGGTCATGCATCATAAACACAAGACATTCAAAATTAAATGAAAATTAGCTCCTTCAGCAAAGGTTGACAGACTTCAATTCAACTAACTTTAAATATTTCTAAGTGTTTCATTATCATATCAATAAATACAAGAAACAGTTATATTTGTAAAAGGAGAACTCAAGGCATCAACTATATTTAAATTTAATACAATTATACATCAGAATAATACTAGGAACTCAAATCATTAACACATATTCTGTATTCGACAATACTCTGTCAAAAAGGGTTATAAGTCAACACCTCTATAATATATTCCCGGAAAAGAATATTAACATTATCAAAAACATTTAATAAGCAATTATATTCTTTTCTAAATGTTATGATGAATACATAAAAAATAAATATGATGAATGAAGAAGAATTAACTAAATTGGTCTTCGGGATACCTTTTCAGAAAGACAAAGGTTATCACGAGATGCTAATAAAAAAATAATTTAAAGTTTAAATAATAATAAAAATTCAAGTATGAACTTTATACTTAGTTATGTATATTTGTATATAATGTAACTGCTGCACCATCATATTCTTGACCTCTACATTTAGATAAATCAATGCATTGTTATTTTTTGCCCTCAACAATATCAAAATGCAATCCTTGTGCATCTACTTCCTTAAACCATACAGAATGGAATTTACATTGATGTTCAGAAAAAAATCTAGATGAATTTGACAATGCAATATTTGTGCACTGTGCTTCTCATAATTTAATTCTTGTGTTTAATGATATCATGACTGGAACAAAATATGTATATTATCACATTTATTTTCAAAATCAAAAAAACAATCATTTTTATATTCAAATTTAATACTTCTAATAATAAAATGAATCTTTTGTGCTCTTATTTTGTGTAAGGAATCGAGGGACACTTCTTTACATTTCCTTCTATAGTATATTGTATTCTTCCACTTCTATTTATTCAAATATCATAGCAATGTAGAAGTCTACCTAAATATATAATTCCCAAGTAATATTTTTGATGTAAAATATTTAATAATAATCTTCAGAAATTTTCAAAATTTAACGTGATGCTTAGGTATTCTAAATGCTTATTGAATAAGAAGTAGAATCTGGATTTTGAAGTAAGAGCATATTTGCTGAGTTTATCGTGACTTAGAAAATGATAAAATTTCTTTATAGTTAAGACCATATAGAACTTTTCTGCTTAGTTTTATTTGGAATATTTCAGTGTTTAGACAAAAGTTTTGAAAAGTAAATTGAAAATAAAGTTTTCAAAATTTATTAAAGTTAATGTATTATCACATGTAGAATATGTTAGAAGTAATAGAGTAAAATTGAAAAGTTTTAAGTTACAATATGAATTTAGAATAGTCTGAAGTTAAAATATAAAATTTCTTTTAAATTTGGGAACTATAATTTCAAGTTTCTGCAAATAAGTTTACATGGGTTGTAAATACTGTATATCCAGTGGGCGGCACTCAACTGAAATTGGAACAACAAAAATATCTGACTGAGCAAAGTCTTCCTTTTGTGGAAGATCTTAGATAATTTATGCCTTCCCTCCTGAATTTTAAACAACTAGACCTCAGTTCCAAAAACCAAATAAATAAATTATAATGTAATTTAACACTCTTACTGAGACTTATTTGCATGTACTGAATGTAATTTCATGAATGATACTGGTTAAAATTGTACCCCTGTAGTCATAGGACCATGAATAAATTATTTTTATTATTATAAAGTTATTCCATGAAATATTCATCTGGCTGTGATTGGTCTTATTAAGTTTTCCTAATCACTGGGTACCTTAGCGTAGGGTTTTCTTTTTGAATGTCACTGTAGTCCTTGTCATTGGGAGGAGAGTGTTCCATGATAACAAGGCAATGGTGTTTGTTTTCCTTTCAAGAAGGCCTATTTGAAAGCTACTGAAGAATTCTCATCAAATATCTCAAATTTTTATTTTTTGGGCGAGGGTTATTTTGTTTTTTGTTGTAGAGAATGTTATTGTAGTGGTTAATAGAAGAGTTTTATGCTACCATTCAATCCGAAACTGGCGCGCCTACTTCGGTGTCACGTGACTGAAAGTCGTGGAACTAGATGTCAACGTGTAAACGCGCAGTCTCGACAAAGTTACGACTTTAGAAGTCTTGTTTGTCATTGGTCGAGGCATATGCCATGACTTATGCCACTGTGAAAACTTAAGAAAGTTATATAGTGGACAGTACTATCGATCTTCTGCACAAAGGAATCGCATCTACGCTAGTAGCACAGGGGCTAGAAATTTGTTGGCACTATTCGTAACTGATGAAAGGGCATGTGGAACCAGATGTTTCATACATTTATTTTATAATAAAGCAGCACTTTAACATCATCGCTAAGGTCATGATAATATTTACTTCGAACAGTTTTCAAAAAGAAAATGTAGCGACTTGGCGTGTTGATAAAAAAAAGTGCTTTTTCAATTCAATTTGTCGGCGAAATTCGCAGTCAGAACCTAAATAAACCGAAAGAAAACAATTATCATTGAAAATAGCAAATGTGATAAGACACCGCACCTCGGAAATCGCATAATATAGCCACAAACTTAGTAATTCTCTAGGAATAGCTTACGCGCGCAGCAGAGGTTGCCACTGGTTGCCAAACAAAACACTTTCCCGCCAAACGTTGTGATGTCAATCTGAACATCTCTATACTGTGGTTAAACGTGCGCATTATTTAAAATAAAGGCGTTTGTGCACGCCATAGCGTCAGTACTATCGATCTTCTACACATGCGCAGATGCACTGAAGTGATGCTAAACTTGAACTGCGCATCCGCAGAAGATCGATAATGTTTTAACGTTCGAGTATGCACAAACTTTAAATGATTCGATTCCAAGCTTAAAGAATCGATTAAACAAAAAACCGTGGAATCGATTCAAAATATCGATCTTTGTGGTTTAAAAATCGATCTTCTGAGAATCGATTCCGAATCGCACATCCGTACATCAACCTACATTACGTATGTTACTATGATAGTATCTCGGTGGGTGCTAGTGTTCGCGAATGTATGTATGGGAATATGATGTAACGTGATCATTCTTTGTTGTTGATTGTCATTTGTAGTAGTCTTTAAAGTCGTGAAACGGCTAGTCTGGTGTTTAAAGAACATCCTTATGTAAAATCAATCGTTCGAAATTTGTAAAAATATACCGTAGTAATGGTGCATTCGTCAAACAGTAAAGATCCAGTTATTGGACTTCCACCTCATTACCTTCATGAACTACCCCTGGAAGACGAAGAGAGATTGGAAAATTTATTCAGATCTCTGGATATCGATGGAAACGGGAAAATAGATATCCATGATTTGTCAAAGGCGTTATGCGACACAGGAGTACATCACAAATATGCTCAGGTGAGAGTTTAGAATTGTAGTTTGTGTAATAGTCAATATTGTCTGTATTCAGTTCTTTTGTCAGACGAACTGATCCAAATTGCCTAAAATAGATGTGATTGTGTTTTTTACAAAGTATGTTGGGTACATCATGGGGTGCAATGTATTATGCTAATTGAAATTGTGGGTCTTGGAGAATGCCCACAAACTTGTACTTTCGAATTAGTGGGAGGGAAAGTTATTCTTAGTGACATGCTGGAAGTGCTTATCCAGCACTGTTTAAAGAAGGTGAAGATGCTATGCGTGTAAATTTCTTAGAATAACCCTAAATACATTTCACTGTTTATTTTGCTTTCTGCGAAATTTGAATGTAGAAAATTTCTGAATATTGTGTGGATCATGTATTTTTGCCTTGTTTTTGTTGATTAAAAATTGTACAAAGGATTTTGGGACACAAAGAAACTGTTTATGCAAGTGTATCAATGCGGCCTTGCTTATGAAGCAATGCATTGAATTTTAAGTTTTGTTCTTTGAAGATATAAATATTAAGCCATACAATGTAAATGGAATATGATGCTAATACTATTGCTTTACTAGAGACAGTGTATGCCAGTATAGAGATTCAAATGAGGCAGATAAACATGGATAAGGTATTCTTCTCCTCTAGATTTTCATTTAGGCTTAATTATACTTAAAGATCAATGCTGGTCTCCTACAAGGCCCTCTCATAACAAGAATTTCTGTGTTTCAATGTATGTATGAAAGTGTTTTTGCATGACAGTTGTTTTTTTTAAAACATCATATACAAACAACATACAAAATAATACTTTACAAAACAACTATATCCCTTTTTAGTGTATGTACTATGAGGATGTGAATGTTTTCATACCCTCAAAAATTACAAATTATTCAGCACAAAAAGCTGAACTTCGTCAACTAGTGAGGTAACAGCGCTGAATGTGGACAAATCGCTGAAATGCAAGGATAATTGTTTATATAATGAGCATTCTAGTAGGGTAGTTCACAAAGATGTGGCAGTAATAATCTAGGTAATTGAGGTGATAAGTCTAATAAAATTCCAATCAAGTAATTTATCTTGAGTTTGTTGGACATATGATTTGGCATGTGTTTTTGAGCAGGTAATTCATGGTAATCCTTACAAATTTCTTTAGAAATTGTTTTTTTTTTCATTTATGTATGAAATGAGTTTGCTTTATGGTATTGGGGCATTAGGATGATAACAACGAAAGAATTAGGAAGTTTTGTACGTGTATATAAGCTTACTAGAGAGTAGAACATGAATGAATCAACCGTTCTTGAAAATTTGATCGCCCTAAGGATGTGATTATTATTTTGTATTCTTTGTATGTGTTCACAAGCTTAAAGTGTCATAAATAGAGGGTCTTAAGTTCAATTGTATTATTGGTTCAGAACCTAATGTTGGTGTGGTGTGTCCAACTCAGGTTCTCAGTGTGTCAGCTTTAGGAAACAGTTTAATTAATGTGCCTGTCCTGCAAATTTAGCTAATATGGCATCCCAAAAAATTCCCAAGTATCAAGGACTCACTGATGAAAGTGGATGTTGTAAATAGAGGGAGAAATTTTAATGCAGCAAGAAAGGAATGTCATCAGATAAGTATTTAGTAAAGCACTTTATGTAAAAGAGAAGTAGAAATGACGTAAAAGTTTGTGATATCCAAACAGCTTTGCGTACCTGAACTGTTCTCATGTATTCCGTTTAATATTACAATTAATCATAATTATTAAAAATAATCATTTATTTCTTTCCTTTCCTTCTTGTTTTTTTCTTCTTTTTTCTTTTCATTCTTGACATATTTAGAAACCTTACATGTCAGCTTTAGAAACCAAAAACAAGTGACTTGTGAGGATTGGGTAATTTGCACAATGTTAGTTTTTTTCCAAAAAGAAAATGTCTTGAAAAATTAAATTATTTATTACAGGGGAAGCCATTTAAACACATAAAGAATCTAACTTTATCTGAAAACAAAGGTTATAGTAAATTTTTTGACACCACCAGCCACTTCGAAGTATTTTTTCCATTAACCTGTCAGCTTTTGGTGCTATTACCTTATGTACTTAAACACTTGTGTTGTTTATGCATTTTTATTATATGTAATATTTATTTCCAGAATACTAGGTAATTAAAAAACATTCCTTTTCTTTATAGAAATATGTTGATTTTGGTATTCTTTCTTATGGGTAGTGATTTGGATGATTGGTTTCTCCCTCATATATTCTAATAATATGGTTGAGCTTGGCTGGTTTTGGAACTGTTTGGTTCCAAAACCTACCTCACTTGGCTGGTTTTGGATATGTTAGTAAATGTCTTGAGAGTTATATATTCTCCCATTCCAAGTGACATACATTGAGTCAAAATTGCTTAGTTATGAGTTACTTGTTTTTTCTGCTTGAAATTATATTGAACTTTAGACTTTGTATATCCACTACATCATGTTGTCGATAATACATTTTTTGAAATACATGAAATACATATAATAGTATCTCATAATTTTCTGAAGAAGTGAAATCCATTAAGGAACTTAGTAAAATAATTTATTACAGGAAAAGAACACATTAAGTCATGCTTTGAAGTATGTCCAAAAACAATCTATTTAAGAACAATGGAGAAGAGCTTTGAAACAGCAATTGTTTTGTAAATCTCTTGCAACTTGGAACATACCAATTCTTAGCGCCTTTAAAAATGTCTATGAATTTGGTCATTTCAAAGGGCACAATTTGAGAGGAAAGCTCATTCCTGCAAATAAAACACCTGATTTCAACCAGAATAAGGGAACGTATTCAAGGCTTTCCTGTAACTGAAAGTAATTATACCAGAAAAATGTAAAGGAGACTTTTCTTAAATCCAAAACTGAATGTAAGAAAAAGGCATGCTTTATTTGATAAAGAATATAGAATTAACAATAAACCACCTGTAAACCTGATTACCTACAGATGTGTTCTGTGGAGACCTAACACTGTGCTATATCACTCAAACTTGACAAGTCAATTGTTTTTGGTTCCTTTTTTCTAACCAAAAAAGAACCAATGTTCGAAATGCTCTACCTATGTAAAAGTATTTTGATTTGGAGAAAATCACTACAACAGTCATGTTATAAGGAGGGTATGACACTTGAGGCAAAATTAGGTTAAGAAGAGAGCAATGGGAGACTTCTCTTCAATAACAATTACAAATTTTTCTTCAAATCCCATCTTCGAATATTAGTATAACATACTGTTATAGAACACTAAACTTGTACAATTTTACAATTTATGAAGCATCTCCATAGGATGCGTACTATTATTTTCAAACTGAAAATAATAAAAAGCATGGAAGTTGTGAAATCAGAACATATTTGGGACAATACATAAATTCTCTTCCAACAGACATAAAACATTTCAATGTTTTCTGTCTGATACCTGTGGAGGCCTAAATGAGAATATTCAAGTCTTAACCTTCTTATTTTATTTATTTAAAAAAGCACAAAACACTTACGTGATAGAACAAATTATTTTTGAAAGAGGGCACTCTTTCGTGGAAGTTCATTTCATGCACAGTGCCATAGAATGTGAGAAAAGAAATATGGATCTTGTCAGTGTTCATGATGGGGAAAAAATTTTTAATATGGCTAGAAAAAGGAACCCATACAAGACTAATGAATTGACTCACAAGTAAGACCCAGATATTTATGACCTTAAAATGTTAGAAATATGCAAGCATTTATGACCTAAAAAATAAGAAAAGGATTTAAAAAATATTTTGTTTGCATTTACAAAATCTTGAAAATCTTATCACTGTTTAAATTACCATTATATTGAAAATATACTTTCCTAGCCGATTCACAATTCACTCCTCCTTTGGTGCCCCATGCAGACAATTCTTCTAAAATTATTTAAAGAAGCATTGATGTTTATAAAAATCCTGGCAAAACTAAATAAAACTTCCTTTGAATCTGGAGATTTCTACTCTTTCTTTTTCTCCTTCTATAAACCTTACCCTCCTAATTCACACACATATATCAGCGATTCCATTTGTTTCGGACGTTACGCTTAGACATCTTTTTATTCTTAAATCTTTCAAGGAAAATTTAGTGTATATTTTTAATGAAATGTATTGGTGTAATAAAGAAATGACTTCATTTCAGCATATTTTATATTATTTTCTTAAATTATTTTCAAAGATATCAAAAGAATAGTAGTGTTCTGGACGATACAAAATTTGTGAAGTCTTAAAAGGGCTGTTGAGTTATTTAAGCAACATTCAGGTCCTTTACTCCATCAAATACTATAAAATTGTTTTGAGATTTTTCTGTATGTTGCAAGGAGTTTGTGTTCACAAATTATTTAGCAGAAAATAATGAAGTTGATTAAAAAAAGTATATATACTGTTACAAAAATTACACCCTAATTTCTTATGGATGTTACACATTACAATTGAAAGCAATATTTCACATAAATTTCTCTTAAAATTAAATTATATTATTTATAATTGCTGTAATTTTATATTGTTTTCTTAGGAAAAACAACTTTTTTTTTTCTTTCATTCTGAGTTATTAGTAAAGCTTGCCAAAAAATGTTTCTCATCAAATCTCTCAAAATTATTGAAGTTCCTACTCCCAGATATTCTTTCATGGATTCCCATGTCTTATTTAGAAAAGAATTCAACATCACATTTCGGAAATTTAATGTCAGAACATGTTTCACATTTATTTATCATGCAAGGCTCACTTTCAATACTATAGCACATAATGTCGAGAACTGATTTTTGGGTTAATGAAAATTCACAAATGTAGGAAAAAGCTTCATTCAGGGTATTGGTGAGTCTTCTCATTGTCAGGGTGCAACTGGAGAATCTTAGAATGAGAAATTTTAATTTTATGTTTTTCTTCGTAAAGTACATGGACTTCTGAAACTGTCAAAAGTAGTTAGCATTTTTGCATTCAAACTTGTCTGTTCCTTTCTTGTTTTAACAGACACATAATTCCTTTTACCTGTTGCTCTTCAACTCCTTCAGGAATCTTGCGAGATCTTGACATTTTTATAACATTACGCAAGTCAACTGTGCCACTGAATGTACACTTTCCACTTCCACAGTACCACTTTCACAAGCTGATGAACTGCTTTTTTTCTTTTGTGGGTTATTTGGAAGATTCTTTCTTGATTTACATACTGCTTTCCTTTATAGTTGATGCATATAAACTTATTATTTAATCAGATGTTTTCATTTTGTTTTGTTAATTCTTCTGCAAGATTTCTTTTACATTGATTCTTAATTCTTTCTTGTTATTTCTTGTTTCTGTTTTAGCAACTTTTCTTTTAGATATTATTTATCCTCTTGCCTTTTTAATAAATTTCTATTCCTTTCTTTCTCAAGAAATTCTGTCCGTTTTTCTGGATTTTCGTTCTTCAACTTTTCCCAACTCTTGCAAGCTGAATATGTAGGATATCCGTAAACAAAAATGAATGGTATAATTTCCGCTTCTTGTCTCATTGACCAATAATATGAATTAAAAAGCTTGACTGAATGAAATTATTTGATTTCAGATACACACTAAAATGATTTATTTTGTAGGGCAGGGGTGTCCAACTTGCAAGACCTCAAGGTCCGCAACCTTTGGTTTGGTTGCGGGCCATATGTTCGTTATTCGGGCGATCCACGCGTGACCCTGCATTGTTGATCTTGACAAATGCACGGTTGCTCGGAAACTGGGTAGGGGGGATAGAACCATTCGTGATATCAAGCCGTTCCATGCATAACGCAGTGAAACACAGGGATGGTTTTGAATTACTGAATTTACTAGAAAAACCTTTTTTTATAGCTGTAAACTTAACCTATTTTCACATTAAGGGGATCTTGACCCCGACAGGGCGCGTGCACTAGACGCACAATGTTCTCGCCCGACATAGATGCAAGGGGCTTTTACATTTGACTAATAACCTTTCTACGAGGGGCATCAAGCTGGAACAGCCATATCAGCACGCCGGAATGAAACATGTCAAATGATTTATTGCTAATTAATTGCCTCGTATTTTCGAGGCGAAAACGGGTGTGAGCTGACTTGACGCAACGCCAGCACATATATAATTTAAATTCGGCTCGCACCTCGACAGAAAGTTTATTGCTAATTAATTGGTAAAATTTGGAATTAATTGCCACATATCTCGGTGGCAAAAACGGGTGTGAGCTGGACGCCAGCACAAACGTAAGTGAAATTCTCGTTTTAGCTTACGGAAACCCTGAGATTTATTGCCAATTAATTGCCACGTATTTTCGTCCCGAAAACGATTGTTTATAACTCGAGTTATCTTTGTGTGCTGGCTTGACTGGTCAAGCCTGCTCACTTCCGTTTTGCCACGAAAATACGTGACACTTAATTGCAAATTGTGGCAATTAATTAGCAATAAATAATTTGAGGATTAACGTGGAGCTACCGCGCGAATTTAACTTCTGTGTGTGTGCTGGCGCCGTTGTCGCCACGAAGATAGTGGCAATTAATTCCAAATTGTGGCAATTAATTAGCAATAAATCATTGGACGTGTTTCATTCCGGTGTGCTGACATGACTGTTCCAGCTTGACACCCCTCTTTCGCTGGCCACAATAAATAGCACTGCCAGTAGCAGATGCCAGTTGGGCATCCCTGCGTTAGGAACACTAGTGGTGCTAGAAAAACGCGTACTTTCTCGTCTTTAATAATAGTTACGTAATATTATTTATACCACAATTGCTTTCCTAGTTTTCATTTTTTGTTCAAGCTTTCCATTTTGCTTTTCGAGTTTTTTACCCAGTTTCTTTTCCACAACCTTTGCTGTTTGATCAAGCATCTCGTTCTGTTTTTCCACCTTGGTTAGAATTTTGTTGTGTTTTTCGGCCAGGGAACTCTCGACCTCTTTCACTTTAGTATTAATTTCTAAGATTTCTTTCTTTAGTTCTTGTTTGAATTCGTCCTATTCTTTGCTTATTTCTTTATTTAAATCATTTCTTAGATCTTTCGTTTAGTCCGTGTGTCCTCTTATGCCATTCATAATTTTGCTAAACAGTTCTGTGTGTCCGCTTCCGACTTGGTCGGTCAGCTGTTTCTTGGGAGGCATGTCGGTGTCTATCTGCGTCTTCGTATTGTCTGTTTTGATTACCCTATCAATTACCTCGTTTCCGTGCGCGCTGCAGTTTGTCACTCCACTAGTATTCGGCTGCCTACTTGATCTAAACGTTCCATCTGGTGTTGTTAGATACTCGAACTAGTGAGAAGTTGCGCCAGGAGATGGCGTTTGTATTTGTGTTTCGTGGGCGGTGGTGTGCATCCCCCCGCCTTACATTGAGGAGAGATACAATCTCTCCTTTATGCTTTACTTGCCTGATCACGAAACTTCAGAACCTAACCTTACTATGAGGCGCATTTTGCAATCTTTCCATGCAGCTTACCTTCTATCTGTAGGGCGCAGGATGTTCGTATCAATTATTGAGCTCGAATACCTTTTGTAGGACAACTGTCTGTTGACCTCTTTTTTAGTTCATTTTATATGTTCGTTTCCATCACCTGCTCATCAATACTTTCGCTTCACATCGCCGCCATTTTCATAATTAACATTACTAATAATTAAATATAATTGATACAGATTAAGAGACTATGAAATCATATAATGCCGTAATGTAAATACATACGAATATTGTCAAAATATTCTTCAAAAAACTGTCAAAAAAC
This sequence comes from Gryllus longicercus, assembly GCA_038098605.1. Lineage (NCBI taxonomy): Eukaryota > Metazoa > Arthropoda > Insecta > Orthoptera > Gryllidae > Gryllus > Gryllus longicercus. The sequence continues at coordinate 1,815,144 of JAZDUA010000129.1, read as the reverse complement.
TCTTAATTGTATCGTTTAAAAAATATTACAATCAATGTAACATTCCTAACACTCTAATACAGTAAAATCCGTCCAAACCGGAACTTTTACAAGCCGGAAACCTGTCTTATCTGGAAAGTTTCTCAGGCCCGTGAAGTTAAGTGGCATTTTACACAGCTTAAGACTCTCACAGACCCGCGCGGGAGATCCTCAGGAATAAAATCCCGCGTGAAAGCTATTTCTAACCTTCGCATGATTAAATTACAATTAACTTTAAAGAGCCGGCCAGCTGTGATTTGCTGCTCAACTGACCGGCAGAAGAATATTTTTCACAGAGCGATGCAGCCTTCAGCGATACTCACTTGTCATAGAACCTGTCAAAAAAATGCCTCCTGTAACCCCTCCACCTGATATGCATTGCCCAAGGCCTTGTGAGGTTATCAGAAAGTCGTAGTATAGGGATGTGGTGCGTTGAAAGAGTCAGCAAGCATTCTGCCTCAGTAAGATGTGTATTTTTCAACTCAGAATCTGTCAGTGAAGAGTGTTTAATATTCATTTATTGATGATTTCTTCCATATACACGATGTACGATAATGTAGTTTGATAATTATTATAAAGTCATAAAATTTACTACTTTCAGGGCAGAAAAGTCAATATCACAGTGTGTGTAAAGTGTCATAAAGTGGACAACCTTGCACAAAACGGAAGTCTCCCTAAACCTAATTTTTATTGTGTCCCGATCGATTCCGAGTTAGATTTTACTGTACTTAAAAACTCTTATTTAAAAAAATCATAATTATAGAAGGCTTGTCACCAAAATGCCAACTTAAAGAACATTATAGAGCAAGTACACTTTTACACTACATAAGAAAAAACTTTTCAACAATTGTTATTACACTGATTGTCATAACTAGATCCTGGAAGTACAGGCATTTATTTTACCCAAAATAGGTAGGCAAAAAGGCATTTATTTTTACCGAACTAGGCGTTCAAAAAAAGCATTTATTGTAGCTAAAGTAGGGGTACAAAAATGCACATAAACAATAAAAAATTATTGTTAAAGGAACTATTGTGAAATAATAATAATAATTAAAGTGAATCACATTTGTATTGCAACTTTAAAAATAACACGTAGGAAAACAATATTTTCTTTCTTCAATATATTCTTGATTCCACTTACCATCTAGTATTAATTTGTTTTACTTGCAACGCTGTCTCTTTGTAATTATGTTGTAGACTCTCTTTTGAATCTTGAAATAGCATGAATAAAAATGGAATTATACTTTTCGTTCTTTGCACTCGTGTAGTCGCCAGCACTGAGAAGGGTAAATCGTACACAAAGGGATTAGAAGCCAGACTCAAAAGGAGGACGGGATGTTTCATGAGTGAACAAAACCTGTCAGCATCAGTGAAATAAATGAAAAATCACTAATGGTATCATCTTCCTTTTTCATTGGGATTTTTAACGCAGCCCCTGCTTTTACATAAAGACAAAACACGACTGACCCTTCATATTGTCCAGGCCTGCAGATGTATATCCAGCTTCATCATGATCAGTGCCATAGAGAAAAAAAGCATAATAACAACATACAGCAAAAATAAGACAAAATGGCAAAAACAATAATCAAAAGATAAATTAGGCAAAATTAAAATCTACTAAAACAACTCCAGAAGTACAATTAAATGATTCCTATTGTTAAAAGTCTAAAATAGTAACAATAACAAAAAGGCATTTTGTCAAACCTCTGAGCTCTATTCATAACTCTAAAAATTTAATTAAACAAATATTAGTTACTTGAATTAAAATGAAATTCAAGAAAACCGAAACCAATGTACTAATATATAATATAAACCCTGTTTTGAGGCAGAAAACAGTTGAATCGCCATTACAGTAGATGAAATATTTATTGGCTAAAATACTCGACTTCAATCATTGGAAATGTACTGAAAACTGCTTTTTTGTCACTTTCCTTTAGAAATCATAAAATTCGAACATTAGAGAGACTGTACACTCTATAAATTTAAGCTTATACACTTTTAATTTTTTACACATTTTCTTCTTTTTATATGTAGGAGCTGATATGTCTTGTCCAGCTTAAAGTATATATTGTATTGCCAACAAAAAAATCTGATGTCTGGAGTAGAGAGAGAAGTCCACAATTAGTTTCTGATCCTCACACAGAAGAACTAGTATTATCAGTTAGGAAACTCCTAAATGCTTCATGACAAGAGTAATAGACACTGAGGACATCGTAGACTTCAAACCCTGGTGGTCAAATTATTTTAAGATGACAACCAAGTTTCATGCTTGTTCTGGCAGTCATTGTGAGCCTGGTGTGACTCTTTCCAAGTAAAGAAGCTAATGCATGATAGAGAATGTTTTGGTTATCTCGTGGCACATGAGTCCATATATTGATGGGGTTATCAACAGGGAAGGCATGTCTAAATTTGCCTTTCAATCAACAGAAAGAAAATAACTGATGTTCAAAAACTAGTAAAATATATCCATTTGCGTATGCTATAAGCAACAAAATCCTGATATTTTGTTCATTCATTGTGATAAAGGAGGTGCACATGCTGCCATTTATCAAGTATATTATGTTAATCAACTTGAACAAACTTTTTCTGATAGCTATACACAGAATGTAATAAATTTCAAAAAAAGTATCGAGAATCTAACTAGACACAACAAATTATAAAACAATGGAGAGATAATGAATATATAGATTCAAAATCATATGACAAAATTTATCCTACTATAGCAAATTTGTCTAGAGCATACGGTTTCTTGAAGGTACTTAAGCAAGGTTATCCCAATGCATCCAGTTGTTACGTCCATTGGGACTTCTAAATACCAACTATCCTAATACCTCAATGCTATTCTCAAGCCCTTACTTAACATAGATTATCCATATGTCTTTAAGAATAGTTATGAACTTTATGAACTAATCTCGAAATTAAGCAAAAAAAATTGGAAAAGAATTACAGAATGATATCATGCGATATTATTTTAATGTTCTCTTCAACTCCCCATCAACTAATTTTAGAGACCCTCCAACAAAGTTTGAAAGATAAATTCCTCTAAGGTGTACATTCTTGAACAAGAAATAATGATTTGTGTTAGGTTTTTTTTACTAAATAATATAAAATTTATCTTTAACAACAAAATTTGTTCCCAAATTAAGTCTGTCAAATTGGAGGCCCATAAAGCTCTTATTTCTCTGAAACAGTGATGTATTATATTGAGCAACAACTTTTTGCTCAGATAATACAGTTCTTTGTGTCAGGTATGTGGATGATACACATGTTATTATAGAAGAGGAGACAATTCAATTAATTTTTTAACTCTTTAATGCTTCAGTAAATCTATTCAATTTGAATTGAAAAAAAGAACATAATTTGATTAACTTTCTTGATGATACAATCTTCAGACATAATAAAAAATTAGAAACCAATTGATATACTAAACCTACTTTTGCAGCAGTTATACTAGATTTTTTATCTGGTCATCCACCTTGGATGAAAATTGTAGTCATCTAGAGTTTAGTAAATTATCACATCAGTTCCATACTGATAATCTTAATAAAGTTAAACAAATCCTTTAGCACAATCTAGAGTAATCAATACTTAAATATGTTAACAAACTTGCCAACAAAATTTTAAGAGTTCCGCCTAACATATTGTCCAAGCTTTCTATTGAATCTATTCAAACTTACCTAATGTTATTCCATTTTGAAAAACACCGACCATAGTGTTACAACAGTTGAAATCAAGGTGAAATATCAACATTAAAAGTGCAATAATTAAGAAACAAAATCTTATATAAGATGTTAAAAATAAAATACCTAAACGTGACATGATAGATATTGTTTATGCAGTTCAATGTATTGATTGTGAATTGAATTATGTTGACCAAACCGAATGAAGAATTAAACGGAGAATAACAGAACATAGAAAAATATCAATAGGCAGAATTCAATATCCAAACTAAAGTTCAAATAGGCAGAATTCAATATCCAAACTAAAGTTCAAATAGGCAGAATTCAATATCCCAACTAAATCATACAATAAAGTTTGATCAGTTTCGTATTTTAGTGGTAGAACCCAACAGAAATCAGAGACTGATACTAGGAACTTTGAACATAAAAACTCAGAATACTATGAATGAAGTAATAGAATACAATCAGTTCACGAAGATTTAAGACAAAATACTAAATTTTTTCGGCAATAATACATCCTCCCTTTTTAACATTAGTATCAGTTATTTTGAAATTACATCTATCAACTCCTTAGTTCCGTTACTCCTTCAACTTTGCAACGACTCTATTTAATCGGTCATGTGGCTGGACTGCACTTCACCAAGTACTTAAAATCAGATATGTTTTTGTATAATTTGTATATATTTTGTTTGGTTTTGTGTATACAGTAGAAGCCCTCTTTTACACGTTTCAGACGACCCCCAAAAAATGGCGTAAATAGTTGGAAAGTGCAAACGGATGGAAAACTCTTCTGCACATGTAACAAAATACTGAAAATTAACAATCCACTTTTATTAAATATTTAAACATTAAATGATATAGTACATCAAAATACAAAAATTCTAATATTTAAAAAAATATAATATACATGACTGTTTTGCCTTCTGGTGGATTCTTTCAACTTGCTTTCAAGTTCTATACTCATGATTTAAACTATTAACATCACCATCTGCTGCAGTAATATATTTTAATTGTGTTTATTGCAGAAACTACTTCTGTACAATTAGGCACATCACATCACCATTATTGTCATTAATTAAAATCACTATCACTGTCACTTCTTGAACTGAATTGATCAAACTTTCTACCGACACTGCGCAATCGCAAGTTCTTCGTCAAAATAGAGGAAGTCTTTAACTTCATAATCTAATTTAAATTTCTCCTATGCAGAAATAAGATCACTCTCTTCTTTTCTTCACTTCTTCCTAATGGTTTTGGAAGATGATTTGCCAGAATTCATCGACTATACTGCTGCCCTCAGATACAACTCTGAAGCTCTTGAAGAGATGTAAAGGCAGAATAAAAATAGGCTGGATCTGCCGGATACGTGAGAAGCAACAACTAACAAGATACTTCAAATGCCTACACTTCGGACACATATCGAGCTCCTGCAAGGGTCTGGACCGAAGGAACGTGTGTTACAAATGCGGCAAAGTAGGGCATCTAATAAAACATTGCAGAGGTACAACCCAGTGTGTCATCTGTAAAGACAAAAGCCTTAGTTATGACCACATGCTGGGTATCAAAAAAAGCACCTCAAATATTGCCAAATTGAACAAGCGATCCAACAGCCAAAATTAAGTTTATACATGTTAACCTAGGAAAGAGCAAAGCTGCACAAGACTGACTTCCACAAGTCGCAACTGGAAAGGAAGTAGACCTGTTGCTAGTTAGTGAACAACCGGACAACAGACAGAGCCACGTTCTACCAACTACGGTTTTTTATGGATAGAAACAGGTGACTTAAGGGTCAATTGCTGCTACTTTTCACAAAACTACCCAATGGACACATTTAAAACGGAAGTAGATGAACTATAGAGGAGCTTAAAGTCAGCGAAGGGGGACGTCGTAGTGGCAGGCGATTTTAATGGCAAGTCTTCAGAATGGGGGAAAGCCGAAACGACAAAAGAGGGGATATTGTCTGTGAGTTATCGCCAAAAACGACCTAGTCCTAAACATGGGTAGGGTGAGTACATGCCGAAGAGAAGCTGCATCCTTACTGGATCTGACAATAGGCTCCAATAACATTGCAAGAAGAGTAAAGGATTGGAGAGTTCTGAACGAAGAGACGCTCAGTGGTCACATGTACATTCAATTTTTCAACAAAAGTACTTGGTGGACATCAAAGGATGTACGAGAAACTCAGAAGTCGACCACCATAGAACACAAGCTGGAGGAATCGAAGGCGAAGAAATCTCTAGAGGAGTCGTAGTACAAAACATGGGTCGAAAAGTAGAATTCTCCTGTAACATTATCAAAGAAGCGAGGGACATAGTGATGGCCGCGTGCACCGCATCCATCCGCCCAAGGGAAAAGCAGCAGGTGTACTAGTGGTCTCCTGAGAACGCAGAAATGAGGAAGTGCATTACAGCTAGGAAACTAGCCACGAGATTCAAAAATGACGAATCACTCCGAAGCGAATACAAAATATGCCAAAAACAGCTGATAATAGAAATTAAAAATAGGAAGTTTTAAAGTGCTGGAAAGAGATACGGGAAGAAATGGAGGATGACTCCTGGGGTATGGCTTACAAAATTGTAACAAAAAAACTTCGAGTGAATACAAAGATCCCCGGACTACAGGACCCTGAATGGGTGAAGAAAATTATAAGAAATCTCTTCCCAACTAGAGACCCGTGGGTAAGAAGGAAACCGAAAAACTACGCATTTAGCGGAAACGGAAGTATTCACGAAAGAAGAGCTACAGGTAGAGGCGAGGAAACTAAATAGTAAGAGCCACCTGACTAGACGAAATTCCTAATGAAATATATAAGAATGTGGTAAAGGAATATCCGGAACGTTTATTGAAGGTCTTCAGTAGTTACCTCAGACATGGAATTTTCTTTAAAAACACGGAATGAAGAAGAAACTGATTCTCTTACGAAAAGGAAACAAGCATAGACATGACGTCGTCGTTTAGACCGCTATGCCTCGTGGACCTAATGGGCAAACTCATGGAAGGGTTGATTCTCCAACGCCTAGAGAAACATTATCAGGAATGAATTTCTCGGATAGTGAGTTTGGATTCAGGAAACGCCGATCAACTACGGACGCAATATTGGAAGTAGTACGTATAGCCGAAACTACAAAAAAGGGGAACAGGTAAAAAAAGGGTGTTTTGCGCACTGGTTGCAATCTATATTAGGAATGGCTTCAAGTCTGCTTGCTGAAAAGATGGTATTAATGTATTGGTGGAGAAGTAGGACCCCAAATACCTGCTAAGAATCATTGAGGACTATCAGAAAGGAAGATTATATACTCGGACGTTCTTAGGCTTGAGGAAGATATGACGTGCGGAATCCTTCAAGGATCCAAATTGGGCTCCATTCCTGGGGAACACCATGTACGTTCTATTAAAAAACAACAAAGTTGACCTTATATCTTGTAGAAAAAATAGTGCAAAGACGAGTGTACTGTAATCGAGTAGCCCCTACTTATGCAATCGACTGTCCAAACGGCATCTTCGCATCTTGCATGGCTAATGCGATACAAGCAGTGTTATCACTTAGTTGTTCCTCCCACCTTCGCATTAATATATATATATATATATATATATATATATATATATATATATATATGTTGTAATGGGACGGTCGCGCGCGTCAGGTTTCGCCGTGTGTTTTAAATTTTATATTAAACAACATTAGAGCTCCTGAAGTTGAGGGCTCAGGAAAGTAGCCTTTTCAGTACCTGTGTGCGAACGGGCGCCACCGAGCGGCCGGGAAGGGTTGGCTCTATCGAGTGGTGGGCCAGGCGCGCCATGAGTTAGCAGGGAAATTTCGGTGCCTCATACCGCCGTGTTCCGTGACTCGCCCACTCAGGTTTTCCGAAAATTATCGGGACCAAAATTTCATCGAAAATCAGCGGCGTCAACCGTCGCCGATGACACCGCGATTGGGCAGCGCACACCGCGTGATTTGGGGGTTCAATCGCTGAAAATCGAGCGGGGTAGGACCACGTGATCTCGTCACTCGAAGGAGGCCACTGCGGGCTTCGCTCAGGCATTTCGATGGGAGAGACTGCAGGTAAGCGTATGCATGTAAAGACGAATCCGCATGTACGGTAGCGGGCTAATGAACGCGGGCTCGCGCATTGCCGTCGCCGCTAGACGCCGCATCGCCGCCGCTAGACGCCGCACCGCACGCCGCTAGACGCCGCGCCTACTCGCCGGAATGCCATCGTCGCTGCACCGCCGGTGGCTCATGTGCCGCCTGGGCTACGCCGCACGCTCAACAATCGCCGCTTGGTGAGGGCTCTACGGCCATTGACCGCCTGTGACGGGCAGAGACGTGATAGGGCCACGCCGCGGACGCCGGGGGAGCCACCGCTTGCGCCCGGGACGCTAGGACGCCACCGTCAGGGACGCCGTACTGGGTCACCGTCGCCCGCTGCTCCGTCCGCCCTTCGGGGGTGAGGGAGGCGGCTGCCGGTGACGCCAGCAGACCGCGCCACGCTGGGCTGTCCGAGCGGGCCGCCGCTTGTGCCACCGCAGGTCCTGATCGCTGAGGCCGACGCCATACCTGAGGGTCCGAACGCCCGGACAATGAGCCGAGAGGGCATAACTAAGTTAACATTAGGTTAAGATAATTTCTTCTGTAATCAGAGGCCTCTCCTCACGTATGCAACCAAAATTAAAATTCGTCTATCAAATCACGATGTGTTTCAATGTATTGGTGCATGGAGAAGCCGGTCACGCATGCGTCCCATCATAATTTCAGAACTGAGCAACAGGGGCATCGCTGCAGACAGGAAACCAAAAGAACAGGTGAGTCAGATTACCCTGGGATTCACCCGCCCCTCTACGGAGAGTTGGCGCAGTGACAGTTGCTGTCAGATCGAGCAGGTCAAAGTAAATAATAACAAGGAAATGTAAAACTGGAGCAGGGTATTACAATGTACATAAACATATACACGAGGTTTTTCGCTTATTTTTAGAAGTTGTTCTTATCGTAGTAATTACCATTCTCGATTCTTTCTATGTCGTATCCTTGTCATTCGTTATTGTTATTCTACGTATTTGAACTTGTGTTGTATTAATAAATCCAAACGATTTTAGCTCATTCTTTACATTTCGGTGTGTTTCAGAAATTTCTGGAGCAGTCAGATCAAAATAAAAGTGGTGATATATCTCTGGCAGAATTTATTCATTATGTTCGTGAGCATGAAAAACAATTACGACTTCAGTTTTCCAGTCTGGACAAAAATAAAGACGGTAAGTATTCTGAAACAAACTCCATTGCGTTATTTAAGTTTAGGTTACTAGGAATCTGAAAAAAAATTGATGATTTACAATTGAACATTACATTTAAGACGGTTTGAATTTTACTAACATTGTGCGCTTTTTAGTTTTAGACACATTAATTATGCTTTAAAAATGTTGAAAATAATAGGTATTTGTCTTTCTCTAAAGTGTGCGGTAACTCCATTGCAGAAATGTGCTGGCATATGAATTTTCCATTATTGTGTCTTTCTAATTAACTCATTTACGTGCAATTAAAGTTACGATCATTTAGTGCTGTGTGATGCGCCTAGAAGAAAATCCAAAAATTAATAATCATCGTTCATCCTCACGGACTGATACTGGTAGTTTCAGCATACAGTATCTTCGATAGCTTACAACACCGTTTTACTTTCAAACTACTTACGTAGCGTAGAGAAACTATTGTAAAGGAGAGGCAATGTTTTGTGTGTCCGTAATATCGAAAAATGGATAATCCATTTTCACAATTTACTGAAAAGTTGCTTCAAATTTCTGGTTTATTTCTTTTCGGTAGGACTAAGGACTTAAAAATGGCGCAGGTCTCATTTTCGTTGAATTTTATATTTTCAAAAATTACAAAAAAAATAGAATAGCATAACTACATCATAGAAAGTTATTTAAAACTAATAAAAATCTTTCTTCAAAATTAAATCTAGTCTTGAAAAGGAATGTACAGTAATTTTGATGTTAATGATGAAAATTTTAAAACCCGTCTTCGCCTTCAGTATTGAAGTTACTGCTTTATTTCCCAGTGAGTCTATTACTCTATACTCGCTCGATGTACAGATTTCTCAATTGATTGATAAGTGCTTCCGGGCACGTCAATTGATAAGGTCAATAGGCCCATAAATGTTGAGCATTTTTCCCCCGGGAGGTGACGCTGGTCGTCCCCCGCTGGATGGTGAGATCTTACGCCGACCTGCCCTTCGGCAAATGGTGTTATCCCCCACTAGGTGCCTCTTACAGCGGGGCACCGCCCCTGCCATGACAAAGTGTAAGCTCCCGACCGGTCTTCCGGTCTGGGTGGAAGTGTAGTGCATGCAAATGTAAGGAATGAGGATAGATCAAGGAAGATGAAGGAAAGATCGCGCGCGACCCGTGGCCCGTTTGTTAGGGTACTGCTCCGGCATTCACATGGTATTGATGGGAGAAACCACGGAAAACTATCAATCAGAGCAGCCGGCCACGAGAATTCTCCTCCAGATCGACTGAATTCGCTGACTAGCTAGTGTCGGAAATCCTGTACAGACAGAAATGAGCATTTTTAGCAAGAATTGTTAGCAAACTATTCTCTCCGATCTAATAATATATATTTTCATAGGCAAATCAGCTATAGATTTGTGTTTTTATCCCTCGTTATGTTCTTCGTGAAGCCGCGACATGGAGAACGATAATTTGAATAACTATATTTCCCACTGAACTCCAAAAAAACGTGCACAAATAATTAAGTTACATTTATGTCCCGAAGCAAAACAAGGGGCCATACTATCATTTGCTCAAGGGAACAGGGAAATGACTAAAAGCCTGATTGAGATGCGGGTCATTGACCCCGAAGATGAGGTACAATACGTGTAACAAGTTGTGTAAAAATTATACAGTCCAAATGGAAAATAATACATTAAATATCATTGTTAAAATTAATATTATTTTCCATTTTGATGTTCAGTATAGAATCTAATTTTATAGCCACATTTATGCAGCAGAAAATGTTTTACTTGGGACGTGTACTTTTGTATCGATTTTAATCGTTTAATGTCATCTGCCAAATTGTTGTAAAATAATGTACGAGTATTGTATGTGAATTTTGTTGTTGCGAGATGTAGATGCTGTCACCTGATGAATACGATTACTAATTCGTAGATTCGTAAAACTCGTAGATTAATATAGAGGGGCTTACAAGAATTACTAGAGTGAACTTTGTTTATTCGTACAATTTCTTTTTGTAATCTGTGTAGTCTGGGAACTATAAAATGAATTTCCCCAGAATAGTATGCCATATTTCTGGCGGGAATGAACACTCGCGAATTGTACTCATCGGGCAGTGTGAAGACTGAACGCATAGCATAATGAACTTAATTTTGTAAATAAAGAACATATATGAAATAAAAGAAGATAAAATTACCTACTTACGATATCATGTTTTTTTCTCCAATCAACGGTTTAGCCGCGAGAGCACCGCGAATTTGAGTGCTTCGAGAATAAGCAAATACGGAGATTAGCCCATTTTGTATCAGTATAACTTGAATATCCGTTTTTCCTAGGTATTGGCGCTATATGAAATGAAAGATGGTAAAATTACCTTCATTTTATATATTCTATATTTTTCTGACATGGATTCTTTGGTATTCAAAAATACGCATGAATGTTACTGTGAGAATAGCTCTCCATTTATCCTTGCTCCTATATATAATTAAATGCAATAGTGTTGTGTACAAATAAATACGGTGCATTGTAAATTTTAATTGGCTAAGTAGGTAATTAATAATGTACAAAATAAAATTAATGTTTTAGAAACTGGTAGACTTGGTCACCGATGCACCTTTGTTTTGAGTGACTTGCTGGGAGGGATTATTGAGCGCACTATGGAGTAATCCTCCGTATGTATGTGTGTGTATATATATATATATATATATATACATACATACATACATTTGTATTTGTCTCCTTTCCCATTTCGTCGCAGTCAGTTGTCGAGAGGTCAGGTAGAATCTCCGCGTACGCGCCTCCTACCTCGCGCTCCTGCGTCACTACCTAGCGGCCAGAACGGGAAACGATTTAGGAAAGGGGTAGGGTTTAGGTCACTTCACAGGGGTTGGACTAGCCCCTGTGAAGTAGGCAAACTTCCTTTTTTATAACAAATTTCACATGATATTGTGTAGGAATCGAACCCGGATCTACTTGGTGAAAGGCAGTTGACTTCGCTCTGCGCCACGAAATACCATCTATTAAGTTTTTAATATATTATTAAAAGTAATAATAAATTATGATGGAGTAAAAACTGTTCAACACGTTTGTCCTGTAATTAAAATATCGCAATACAGCATTCACTGTACATTATTGCTTTTATTACTGTTCACTGGTTTACACTACATTTTTTCCGCTATTAGAGCCCCATTCGCCTGACAGTCAACTTCTGATTGTTGCACTGAACGGCACGTGCCTCCAAAAATTCTCCCGTCGAGGTGGGTTGGCCCATGTCCTGCAAGGAGGGCATTACAACACCCCATTCGCCTTGTGTGAAATGTGCTCTGGTTTGGTGCTTGCAAAAAAATCTCTCCCAGATACAGATGAAATCAATCCACGAAATGCTGGATATTCCTCAAATGTTCATGCAACTTCTCCTTCGGCTCTATAAACGCATCTGGGAAATGTTCTCCACTCTTGCTATATAACGAGAAGCCATGATCATCCCAGTTCCTAAAGGGGGGAAAGATCATTGCCATCAACATGTCGACCCATTTCTGTCGCAAGCAGTGTAAAGTGCTGGAACGCATGGTGAATCAACGGTTAGTCTGGACCTTGGAGTGTAGAAATCTGTTGGCCCTAATCCAGAGCGGGTTTAGTAGAATCCAGTCAACCTTGGACCACCTTGTTGCTTTTTTACCAGCAATTTGGACATCGTCTTGAGGCAACATCTTGTGGCCATATTATTTGACATAGAAAAGGCCTACGACACCACTTGAAGGTACGGCATTTTGCGATCCCTGCACTCCTGGGGATTTAGGGGGAAGCTCTCCTTACTCCTGAGTGTCTCTGTTTTCCATCGCCATAAATGGTGTGGCGTGAACCGTGCGAGAACCTGTAAAGACATCGTTGTTTGTGGATGATTTTTGTTGACACATTGCCGGCCAAATTACTTCGAATTTGGCGCCTTGTCTTCTTTAACAGGGCGTTTGATGTTCTTTGAAGGCGTTTCAAAGGAAAAGATTATACATTTTAAACTTGGCGCCTCCGAGATTGTCTTAATTTTCTCCAAAAAGCCGCGCGAATTTCTTCTCTGCCGACCGAACATTCATTTCTTCATGCAAAGTCCTTGGAGTCGATTATCAACTTCTTTCTATTAGTTCGGAGCGTCACAGAAAGATCGCACCAGCTCCTGGATAGCCAAAAATTCCCGCTAAAAATTGGCATTGCCGAAATGAATTTTCTATCGCAGACGCCGGCTCGCCTTGTTACAAGCTAATGCGGAAAGCTGAGTAAAAGCGTTTTGAACGTCTTCAAGGTTCGACCCAGAGTGTGCCAGGCACTGGATGTAGTAGAAACACGTAGCTAAAGGCCACGGAATTCGTAAGGAAAGGGTCAGTTTTCGTTTGGACAGAGGTTACTGCGACAACTTCTTCAATACTCGTTAATTCTTTCTCCAAGTAACAATCCTTGTCAATTGTGTGTCACCTCTTTTCCAGAACACTCTTGTCTGACAAAAACTACTGATAGAAGAGGCGATGTTCCATTGCCATCTCCATCAAAAATGCTCTCCCAACTTTTCTTCGACTATTTCGCCGCCTGAACAATTTTGCTATATTTTGTTCGCTAGTAGCATCAGTGTCATCCAGAGAAAAATTCAATTGGTGCTTAAGCTCCACGAATGGAAAATGTCAACAGAGTTCAACTTCTCTCCTACTAAATTTACTGGTGTGCATTTCTGTAGGATTGCATTTACATAGCAATCCAGCCCTTTACTTGGGAGAAAATCTTCTTCCATTCGCTGAATCTGCCAGGTTCCTGAGCTCACGTTTGAGAAATCCCTCACGTGGAGCGCTACTATCCGCAGACTACAATCCAGACGTGTCTCCCTCCTTAATCTGGGAATGCGGAGTGGTACGTCATGGGGAGCCGATATCATTACCCTATTGCGGTTATGTAGAACACTCGTACGATCAGTTTTGGATTACTGTAGTAATGTTTATGGATATGCAGCTCCCTGCACTGTCCGACCCATCAACAGCATAAGCCATGCTGGTATCCGCCTCTCAACAGGTTGCTATCATACCAGCCGAATCGAGTGCCTTCTAGCTGAGGTTAGGGAGCCATCCTTAAAAATCTATTTTTATTTTATTTATTTACTTCAAAAACAGTTAAAATTTGTGTGTGACGTGCTTTGGGGAGAAGTTAATTTGAAGTTACTTTTATGTCCAGAAGCAAGACAAGGGAGCATCTCAGCATTTGCTCGAGGATCAGGGAAACTGGACCAAAACCTGATCGAGATGGGGGGGGGGGGGTCATTGACCCAGAAGCTGAAGTACAAACTTACACAGTTACAGGTTCTTTACAATTATACAATCCAAATGGTATATAATACATTAAATGTCATTGTTAAAATTAATATTACTTTCCTTTTGGATGCTCGGTATAGTCTCTAATTATAGAGAAACAGTTCTGCAGCAGAAAGATTTTACTTTGGACTTAAACTTTTGTATCGGAGTTAATTGTTTAATATCATCTGGCAAGGTGTTGTAAAATAATGTGCATGTATTATATGTGATTTTTTTGTAGTGAGGTGTTGATACTGTTACCTGATGAATATGATTACTACATAGAGTGTTATAGATATAGACAACGGCGTTTGCTGAAAATATATTCCTGCCCTTAAATAAATCATTTTTGACAAAAACACTGATTCATATATTAATAGACAAGGTAATGGTAAAATGCCTAGATTGATTCAGAGAGGCTTACAAGAATCACGTGGGTGGGATTTGCTTATTATTCGTACAATTGTTTTTTGTAATCTAAAAGTCTGGGAGCTATAATATGTATTTCCCCAGAATATTATGCCATATCTCAGGCAGGAATGAACATTCGCGAAATATACACAATGAACAGTGTGGAGGCTGACTGAATTTGAAAGAATTCTGAAAGCGTAGCATAAAGAACTTAATGTAGTGTTCAATTCATTTAAATGGCCGTTCCATTTAAGGTTTCACTGAATTGAAAGACCTAAACATTTTGTTACCTTAACATCAGTCAATGCCACGCGGTTCATTTTCAGTGAAGTGCCGTGCAGTTTATTTGAAATGGAAACCTACTTTGAAACAGTTTTCTTTTCATTTACTATTAATTTGTTATTACGAAACCAATTTGAAATATCTGATATTGTACTATTTACGTTTTTTTATTGCAAAGAATATTCGTATCGGCCGCAAAGAGAACTGTTCTTCCGTTACTACTCGTCGAGGGCATATCGTTTATGTACAGTAGGTAGAGAATAAGGCCTAAAGTCGATCCCTGCGGAACTCCACATGCATTTGGCAAAGAATCAGAAAGGTGTGTACATAATGTTCCATTATTCCAGTAAGGTATTTCTACTCTCTGAGATCGTTGTTTTATGTACGAACATAACCAATTTAGAGCAACACCACGAATTCCATACGAAGGTAATTTAGAGAGTAAAATGTTATGATCAATGACGTCACAAGCTTTTGAAAGATCTAAAAATATTGCAATAGGTGCTTCGTTTTCATCCATGGATGAGGCGACATCTTTAACAAAAGAAAATATGGCTGTTTCCGTAGATTTTGATTTTCGAAACCGATGTTGGCAATCTGAAAACGCGGTGTGTTTACAAAGAAATGTTTGGATTCTTACGTAAAAAAAGTCTCTAAAATTTTATCAAAAACCGACAAAAGAGAAATTGGCCGATAATTTTGAATTTCATATCTGTTGCCTTTTTTTGTAAAGCGGCTTAATCTTAGCTGTTATAAAAATATCTGGAAAAATTCCTTTGCATAGGGACACATTAAATATGCGAGTTGACGGGTGTATAATGGCGGGCGCGCAAACCTTTAACATACAATCCGGAAATTCATCAAAATCGGCCGAATATTTATTTTTTAGTCTACCGATTATTTTGAGAATTTCTTAGGAAGAAGTTTCGGAAACAAATATCGTGCCTGAAATTTTTGGGAAAACGTCTGATGCTGAATTTTGTGGTTGAAGACCCTTAGTGACATCGACAGCAATTCTCGAAGAGTATTGATTAAAGAGACTAGCCACTGTTGCCGGATCGTTCATATTTCTATCGTTATCTTTTAAAACAACATTCTCTACAAGGTTTCTAGTTGATTTGGTCAATTTTTTTGCTATATTCCATATTGCCTTTGTTTTATTATTTCAGTTCAAAAAATTCTGGTCATGTTTCATGATTTCTTAACAATGATTTGTATTTTTTAAAGTAGAGGAGGAAACCTTGAGATACGTTATGATGCTTAGAAATGAAAGAAAGAATTTGTTTATACATGATGTCCTAATCCCTTGTGTTATCCAAGAATTGCTTTTCCATGAAATATTTAATTTTCTCATTTGAAGAGGAAAGCAAGTTTTAAAATGAAATGAAAGCGTTGAAATAAAAAAAAGAATTGTATTTATCATTTGTATCAACAGTATTGTAAACCGCGTCCCATGACTCTTGCAGGAAGTAATTGATGACTAATTGTATTTTACCATTAGTAAATAATCTACTCATACGTGTATTTATTGTCTCAGTGTTCGCATATCTTATAATGGTAAGAATTTGTGCATCGTGATCGCTGTATCCTAAATATTTTGTTTCAATTTCATATCGAGTAGTGGTTTTGTTAATTATTATTTCGATTGCCTTTTTTGAATTTAGTGTGATCAGTGTAGGTACATTTATTGTAATATCAAAACTGAAGGATTGAATTAAATTGAGAAACTACTCTTTCTCGCAAGATTCGACCAGAAAATGAACGTTCAAATCTCCACATTTAACAACGGATTCAAAAGAGCGATTGGTGACTTTCTTTAGTGTTATCTCCAGTTTTTTTAAGAACATAATATAATCTACTGCTCTTTGTTGGAGGCCTGTAGATGCAAAGTAATATAATTTTGAGCGTAGTAAGATGCACTACATATATTTCGAAAACATTTTTATCGGAATGCACATTTAATTCCGTCAAGCAAATAGAATCAATACTATTTCTAACGTAAATGCAAGACCCCCCCCCTCCCATATGCAGGACCTTTATGTGATTCCTTTTCTCTACAATAATAGCTTGTGAGGTAAAAGTTTGGAATTTGGAAAATGCTAAGATCATTATGAAATAACCAATGATCTGTAAAGCAAAGAACATCCATTTGATTTAAATCGCTCTGTAGAGTGGCTTCAATAAACTGTTTTATTTGAAGGAGGTTGAACATTATGGTGCAGTATGTTTATCTTTTGCAAGTACCTACACGGATGTTTTTCTACTGCATTTGACTGTAGTTACTATATATTTACTCCATTTTTACCTCGAGTGCGAGGTCGAAGGTTGTAGTGTGTCCCCGCAGTGACAGGTTGTGAGGAAACTGAGGCATCAGGTGTAGGAGAATTCTTAGTGGGAGTGGGAGAAACGGGAGAAGGATCAGAGGAGGAGGTAAGTGGGTTCGAAATTAGGGTCGGGGGTGAAGAACGTAAGGAAGGTGAAAGTGTTGGATTGTTGGCAGGAGACTGCGTAAGACTGGAGTAGATGATGTGTTGTGCAAGCTTGTTGCCAACGATGTTTTCCAGCATGGTTCATGTGGAGACCTTGCCGGGAGAAGTGTTTTGCTGAGAGTAAATTCATTTCAAAAAGTGTAACATTTGTTTCTCTCGGTTGCAGTTTTAATTGTTGGTTTGCGTGCTTAATCTCGCTGCATAGTGTTGGTCTGTTGTACCAGGACAGAGTCGAGACTAATGTTAGTGTTTTGGGCGGCACGTTGTATTTGTTTACATGTTGTTCAGGTTACCGCCCTAATTGTCATTCTGCCCTCCTGTGATAATGACAGTGTCCCGATTGGTTCCGTGTCTTTGTGTGGTTGTCCAACTCTGCAGGGCAAACCTCCCGTTAGGTTTAAAAATAGATGAGACTGAGTAGTTGGAGGGTAACTTCCTACTGAGAATGGAGGAAGGATGGCGGTCATTGCTGTCAGCTAAAATAAGTACTTGTTTTTTTAGGCTCAGTAGGAATGTCTTTGTTTTCAAGTGGGCTAGGATGCGCAGCTTTACGTGTTTTGGTTTTGATGCGCTTCCTAATCTGTTTGCGTTGGTTTTTGCATGGATTTGTCGGTGGCAGAGAAGGGTTGTGAGGATCAGGAATGCGAGGAAAATGTGTTTCATAATCTAAAACACTAAATTTGTTTTGAGTTCCGACTGGATATGGTTTCTGTGTCTTTTGTGCAGTCACGGATGCACGGTTGGGAAGATTCATAGTGTTGTCGACTTAGTAGAGAACGACCTCTTCCAACCTTCGGATATGTTGATCTAAATTACTGTTTGTGTGTGTGAAGGCTTTCCGAAGGTCGGCTCTGAGAGTATATAGAGTAAAAAGAGTAGAACGATTAGTTTCCATGTCACGAATACGTTTTAATGTACTTGATAAAATTGGAATATATACAAGAAACTCTGTTATCCGAGTTGTTCTTATGAGCAACAAGCTGTTAGCTTAATATTTTGAAAGTGTAAGATTGCTATGTATTCAATAAATTTAAAAAATATGATTCGATAATATATTGGTTGTCTTATGGTACTAGAGTGACAGGACTCTAACCATCCTTGTCGCCAAATAATTATTCATCGTGAATATGAGACTCAATACGATATACTCTTCGAACATCGCTAATGTCGGACTTCCTTCCCCTGTGAACCCCCTCCCCCTAGAAAAATCCCAGATTGGAAAGTCATCCTAAACAAACCAGTAGTCTTCTTGATTACCAGATACAATTCCAGAAAATGAGGGAAGCATATCCTGATCATGTAATCTTGTACACAGATTGTTCGACGTACAGTGAGGCAGTAACATGTAGCTTTCTCTGTATCAGGTTCACCAAGTCATATCGACTCCATTCCCAGTACAGTGTTTTCACTGCAGAAATGTATGCAATTCTCGAAGCCCTAAAGTTCGAGTCAGTGACGTTGCGGCGAGTTCTGATTCTGTCAGCTCTCTTCAAGCTGTCTCACCACTATGACGACGCGTTCTCAGTTGGGTTCCAGGCCAAGTGGAAACCACAGGAAATGAGCTGACTGACCAGGCGGCGAAATCAGCGACGCGGAAAATTGGTATCGACATTCCTTCGGTACCATTGTCCGATGTCATGGCTTTTTTGAAACGATAGCGTGCCAAACAGTGGCGCAACGCCACTTTTAAACTTTCAGTATAATCAAGGATTCTGCTAAACCCTGGCGTTCCTCATTTTGACCATGTGGGCGTGTGGAAGTAATTTTAATCCCTCTTCGAATCACACACTGCCATTTTTGTTATGGTTTTCTTCTTCGAGGTGAATCTCCCCCAATCTGCGATTCGTGCAGGACGGTTCTTTCTGTGGAACACGCCCTGCTGCATTGTACGAAATTCGATGGCAGTGGACGAAGACATGGCGTGGGCACCTCCTTACGAGAGGTGCTCGGCGATGATTCCGCGCTCTCAAGGCTTTTTCATTTTTTGAGAGAATGCGGAATACATAATGTAATTTAAGAGATCAGGACAATTGTGTGTTTCTTGGCCCCTTTACAGCCAGCTCAACGTTTATTATAAATATTTTTAATTGTTTTATTGTCCTGACGTTTAGTTGTGCACTTATATATTTATGTGGAATTAATCCTTTTTGCAGGCTGTGTACACGCTTTTAATCAGTGGGTTTGTTCCTTTTGCAACGTTCCCTTTTATTATATCTGTTCTATTTAAAAGAATAAATACTTTGTCAGGGGCACCAATGACCATAGTAATGAAGTCTAAACCTCACTCACACCCAAACAAGTTATTCCCTACAATGGCTTTTTCATGGAATTTAAACGGCTTTCGTGCACATTCAGAAGAGTTGAGATTAATCTGTAGTTTCTCGCCATTGACCATCTATAGTCTGCCTTCAGGAAACGCATCTTCCCCATTGTCCCCTCTGTCTTCGCGATTTTACATTTATCGGTTTGATCGAGATGACGTACTCCGTGCTCACGGTGGTGTCGCAATACTTATCAGAGACTCCCTGTTCTCTGAGGAACAAAACGTTCGACCCGAGTTTCAAACCGTACATGTTTGGATACTCCTACCGTCCTTTTCACTTTCACGGTGTGCTATGTATAAGTTCGTCCTGGCCAAGTCGTGTTGGAGCAAGAACTTGAAGATGTTTCTCTGTTGCTCGCCTCTTATCTTATTGTGGGGGAACTTAAGGCTTACAATCTCACCTGGGGTGGCACAAGGACCTGCCCCAGAGGCAATACACTTGAAAATATTATTGGCAACCAAAACATAATCCTTGTGAAACTGGCGAAAGAACATTTTTTTTCGTGGCTTCTCGGCCGTTGATCTGGCTCTTTGCAGTCCATCTCTACCATCTTTGAGTGAACTGTCTTTGGCGGCCTTCATGACAGTGGCCACTTCCCATTCTAGTCAATTTCGATATCCCCGACCTAAACATTGCTAACTCAACGAGCTGGGTGGGTTCGAGAAAGAAATACGTATATCGGTAAACTGCCCAAACGATATCAGTGCTATGGTTGACAATTTTACTGTTGCCGTTGTTCTTGTAGCCTCAATTACCATCCAAGAGTCGTCGGGTCGCCCACGACATCCTCCCGTGCCAATAGTGGAATGCCGATTGTGCCACCGCGGTGCGCGATCGGAAGCGGGCACTGTCAACGCGTATGTTCCCAACCATGGATAATCTGGTAAATTATAAAAGACTCCGAGCCAGAGCTAGATTGACCATACCGGAAAGGAAAGTTGCGTCCCGAAGAGCTTATATGTCAACACTCTTGCCGTACGGCCCCTAAAGTAGTGTGGCGACAGGCTCGACATATCGGTGGAAGACGTCCTTCGCCGTTTCCAAGTTTCTGATAAATGGAAATCTCACCTCACCAGAAGATAAATTTAAAGAATTG
Source organism: Gryllus longicercus (assembly GCA_038098605.1). Lineage (NCBI taxonomy): Eukaryota > Metazoa > Arthropoda > Insecta > Orthoptera > Gryllidae > Gryllus > Gryllus longicercus. The sequence goes on along the minus strand of JAZDUA010000129.1, from coordinate 1,794,294 downwards.
GCCACTCACTACGAGCATATATCCAGCTCCGTCCACTACTCTCCTGGCTTTCTGAACTCCAAAAGAATTGAGAATTGCAGATTAAATTTCTCGAGCCACTTCGAGGAAGATTATAACGCTCGTTTCTCCATGGATGCATTTTCCTGTGCAGTCGTTTGCGCAAAAATATCTGCTCTGGGAACAGACCAGATACGTAATCAAATGTTTAAACTCCTATATGAAAACGTTTTTTTCTCCAAATGTTCAACCTGTTTTGGGTTGAACATGCCATATCAAAGATTTGGCGCGAAGCAATTATCTAGAACAATCCCCTCATGTTACCGCACCATCTCACTCACAAGCGATGTGTGCAAACTTTTAGAGAGAATGGTAAATACATCTGGTCTCGCTCCTTGAACAAAGGAGCCTATTTAAATCTTTTCAGTGTGGTTTCAGGAAGCATAGGTCAACCATGGAACGCGTAGTCTCCCTTGTCTCACAGATCTCCACTTCTTTCGTGCTTCGACAACACCTGGTAGCAATGTTTTTCAAAATAGAGGCAGCGTGTGACACCACTTGGAGGTACGACATTCTCCACACCGTACGTTCTTGGGGCCTTAGAGGACGGTTCCCATTGTTTATAGTAGATTTTGTTTCTTCAAGATGTTTCCGTGTCCGCCTTGGTGACACGTTATTCTCTACTCGTCAGTTAGAAAACGATGTTCCCCAGGTATCAATTCTGAGTGTCACTGTTTGCATCAATAGATATAGCTTGGTTTATTTAGCCTTCTCGGCTGTTTGAAACATGCATTTACATACATTGTTTACATCTGTTGATATACTCTATTCACCGTTTACAAAATAAGTTTTCTACATTTATGTATTTTATAATTTTTTAAAAAATCTTTTAATTTGTTCACAATTTTTTTATTTCTAACGAAAATATATTATATAATTCAAATACTTTATCAAATAGTGTATTTTGCCTATACAGTTTTACTGAAATTAATTACTTAATGTTGTGTTTGTATTGTTTCCCTTGTTTTATCTTTCACTCTTCAGATTTTGTTTACTAAATATCCTATATTATAATTTTTAATTAATTTAATGAACGTCTTGTAATGAATTCTCGTTTATTAACATAAATTTAAGTGTGTCTAGCATATTTAGCATTGGAGTGTATCGCATGGAATTATTACTCTCGTGGCTCTATTTTGTTGCATCTGAATGTTTTTTAATTCCAGTTTTTTAGCTCCTACTAGAATTGTTGCACAGTAATCAAAATGTGGTGCAGTTCTGGATTTATATATTAAATACCTGGTACAGCCATTTATATGTTGCTCAATTCTGTTTAAAATATTAATCTTTTTTTCAGCTTTTTGTACTATGTACTTTATATAATCTTTAAAATTTAATTTACTATTGGTAATTACTATTTCATTTTGTATAGCTGTTGTATTTCCTTTAACTCGATTGTTTCTCTTCTGTTTCTTCCACTATGGAAAATGATAAATTTAGTCTTTTCAACATTCATTATTAATTTATTTACCCTTAACCATTCTTGAATTGCAATAAATACTCTGAAGTTTAAATTCAATTTCCGCTTGTTTCTCCAATTACATACAATAAGGTGTTATCAGCAAATAATTGAATTTTACAACCATTCCCAAATAGGTTTATCAGACACTTGATTAAGTCAATATTATAAATTATAAACGATACTGGACCCAAAACTGACCCTTGTGAAATTACGCTAATTTTATCTGAGATAATATTATATTTTACTTTTGCTTTCTTTGGTAAAATATGATATAAACTACTGTTTAACATCACCTTTGATTCCGAATTTGTACATTTTCTCAATAAGATTTGGCCTGTCAGTAGTTCCAGGATCGAATCCTGAGATCCAAGAAGATAACTCCCGCTTTCTTTCCTGCATTAATATTAATCTTCTGTTCGACTACAACTGCTTGTATCGCAATTTCACATTATTTTTTTTCTGATTGTTCATTTCCTCTAATTTTATTTGTTTCAATATACTCATTTTACTATTTCTTTAATATTTTTTCATATATGGGTAGCTTATTTATTGGAGTAAATTCAGCTGCTCTCTTTGTATTTGTTACTTTTGATATTGGCATTACCGTGGAAGTTTTTCATGACTCCGGAAAAATTCCTTTTTCGAGGGACTTATTATTTTTTATTTTCAATAATACTGTTTCTACTAATTCATAGTTTTCTTTTAACACTTTTGTCGTAATACCCTTGTCTGTTCCTTTTATGTTTGATAATCCATGGATAATTCTACACAATTCTTCCTTTTTGATACATTCTCATTTATTAAATTCACCATCACACCATCTTTCATCTTGCTTGTAAATATTTTGATTCCCTGCATCTACATTGTGTACTATTATGTTAGTGCTATTTACAAGATAGTTATTGAATTGTTAGCTGTATTTTCTTGTTTATTTCATCAAATATAGTCTTTAGTCATTATATCACAGTTTGTACCTCTTGTTAATTTCTTAATTACCTTCCATAATTCTTGACTATTATTTTTGTGATCTTCAATAGTATTGTTATAATATTCTACTTTCTTTTTCTTAAACTAATTTAACTACATTGTTTTTTTTTTATTACTTTCTTGAACTCTTACCATTCGTCTGGTTCACTCGTTAATTTAGTTATTATGTGTACTTCTTTTTGCACAGCTTTCTATTTCTTCGCAATACCATTTTCTTTCATTCCATTCTGTGTGAACCTTCTGTGATGGGTTATCACCAGGGTAATTCAATAGAAATTATAAATTTAACTAATTATAAATATGGACGATTGCAACAATTGGGAATAGAAAAGAAACCGGGGTGAGCTAAATGAAATAAAATAACTACTTAACGTAAATATTTCGCTACCTGCATAGACGGCCTATCAGATCCACACATACATAAAATTTCATCATAACGGGGCGATCTTGGGATAACCTTAGTGTAGTAGCGTGAAATGTGGATTTTGAAATAGTAAAATCAAGAGAATAATTAAACAAATATGTACCAAGAACGGTCCCCAGTCAGACTTGACAGTTTTAAATGATACCACCTCATCTAGGGATTTTTCCAACGGTTTGTACAAATTCCTCGGTTAACTCGTGATTATTATCATGTTTTAATTGTCTAATATTAAATCCTTACATTTCTCTAAATTGCTCATCTTTAAAATTTCTATAGTCTCTTTTATGTATTTTATTCCTTTCTTTTCGATTTGTACTATTTTCTTTGAAATCTGACTTCACCTCCACCCAGGTATGATAGATTACTTTTGGCGTTAACTTCTACTTTTATGTTTGCATTTGAGAATACTAGATCACAATGCCTATTTCTATCCACTCTAGTTGACTCTTTTACCAATTGGTTTAGTCTTAATGCTTTACAACTATTTACCAACGTATTTTTGCCGTAACTTTCTCTAAGTACATGTATATTAAAATCCCCCATTATTATGCAATCATTAACTGTCATTATTTCTTATACTTTGTAATATAGTCAATAAATTCACTATCAGATGCATTTGGAGACTGATAAACAGCAACTATCGATCATATGTATTCTTTACAAAAAATATCTAAATTAACTATGCAACAGTTATTTTCTATATATATATATATATATATATATATATATATATATATATATATATATATATATATATATATATATATATATATTACTCTCCCCTTCTTCGATTTTGTGAATTACTTCTGATACACCTATAGCCTTGTATTCCAATTTCCCAGTCCTCTATATGTTCTGTTACTCGTGTTTCAGAGATCGCCATTAAGTTAGGTTTGTTTTGGCATTCGTTTATATACTTAGTGATGTGATCGAATTTTTTCCAAAAGACTGTACATTTTGTGTTATGAATATAGCTTGTATGTTCAGTGATTGCTATTCAGAAGTATAATCAATTCTTTTCATTTATCATTCTTACATAAGTTGGACAATCTTTAGCTGTTGCTTCATGATCACTCAAAAAGTCTGTCAATTTTAGTCTTCTGATCTTGTCTTCACAGTTCACACATTTTTTATTTATTTTGCTTCCTCTACTGCCAAGATTACCAGCACAAACTTTATACTATTTCTTTCTTACAATCTTCACTAAAATGATTAAAACCCCGAAACATCTGACAACACTTACAAATTCGTAAACCAGACACTTCCATCCTAACTTTTTTTACCTTGCCCTTTTCCATTAATAATTTATATATCCCTGCATCTGTCTGTAAAATAATATTATCTGTTCCATCTTTCTTAATATCTTGATTAGTAATGTATCTTGTATGTTGCACTTTCGTGTCATTATCTTCGCTCGTTTGTGTTGTTTATTACCTTAATTGTTTGCCGTCTAATTCGAACTCCTCTTGTCTTACTCCTGTATATTTAAGTTTCATATTCTTGGGAATGAAAACACCTACTTTTTTCTTCAATTTTTTCTCTATTTTATTTTTCAATTGCTTTCTCCATTTCTCATTATTACATTCTACAATCACTGCTTCCTTATTTTCTTTCTTGATTTTAGTTACCCCCAGGGGGGGCCTTATTAATATTAACATTCTCCCCGAGAGTTTGTTCCGTTATATTACTATCTTGTAGTATTTTCGGTTTTATTACGAATGTTTTCTTCTTTTCTAGCTATTTCGTCAAAAGTTATGGTTTGGGACTTCTTTTTATTAATATTTACATTTTTTTATTATTTCTGCCATCTGTACTTTTATAATATTGATATCTTCCAAAACTATTTCTTTCAGTTTATCTATACTTTTCTGTTCATTTTTAATTTCAATGATATCTTTTATTAAATAAAATTTTCTTTCTAACGTATTATTAATTTTTCCACTTGAATTTCCTCGTTCATCATTCTTATTTGTATAATTTTCAACGACATTATTTTCTCTATCTCCATCACAATTCACTAGCTCATCTCTAGAATCGAACACTTGATGTTTCTTACTGCAGCAAATCGTGGATGAGTTTAATTCCCTCCATTCTCTTATGCTCTATTAACCTTCACCTACAATCTGCCTGTTAAGGCCGGTCAGCTCAGCACTGTCCACCCAACTGACAGCCGCCGCGTCAGCTTCCTCGGCAGCCGCCTCCGGCGCCGTCGTCCCTGGCGTGCTTGGACTTCCTTGTGTCGCCACGTCTACAAGCACACTCAGCTACCTCGCGTCGCCCCCCCCCCCCCCCCCCCCCCCCGCGCCACGGAAGCTGCTGTCCAGCACTGCCGCCACGCACCGACTGTTTCAGGCAGCAATCATACTTATGATTGCCAATTTATTGTATTTTTTCCGATTTCTACAAAACTGAAAGACCCTACTTTTCACCACTTAATGTCCTCCCACTTTTTCTCAACTGTCAAGACCCTTTTTCAAATTCGTGTACCTCACTTTTCAGTTCACTTTTACGTAACGACCGGCTACAACGTCCGCACCGCCTGCCAATTCCACTGCAACTGTAATCGCAGGCTGTGAAAGCATCGCTCTTCCTTGACGACTTCGCCATATTTTGTTCCTCGAAGATCATGCAAGTTATTGAGAGACAGTTACAGCTTTTCCTCAACAAACTACAAGAATGGAGTGATGTAACTGGATTTAAGTTCTCCACCGCAAAATCCAGTTGCATGCACCTTTGCAGAATTCATCACCTCCATAATCATCCTGACCTTTTTGGGGGGTCAACTTCCCTTTGTCGAATCTGTCACTATCCTTTGACTAACATTCGACAGGTGACCACACACTCAACTCGTAACCTTTGTAAGGAGTGATCGACGATGAGAACGTTGCTGCTGAAAGTGAAGAATTAGTCGCGTTTTTTAAGAGTGGGCGTGACTGAGGCTTGCAGAAATATGGGCGAGAAATCCCGACATCTACCCTGATTCTGACATTCGATCTTCCATCTCTCCCTGAAAGGATCTACTGCAGTTATTATAACCTCCACTTACGGGAATACGAGCCTAACCCTTTGTGTTTTATTTGCCAAGGTTCGGTCATACACTACAACGGTACGTGGGAGATAACCCTGTGTGCTGAAAATCGTTTCACGTAGCTGAACCCTGCGCTATTCCACCGCATTGTGTAAATTGCAAAGGTGACCATCCGTTCAACTCCAAGTAATGCCCTACGTTTATGAGGGAAAGAGTGATACAGAAGATCAGAGTCGCTGAGGTGTCCTTCCTTGAGGTCAAACTTTGGTTCCAGGCTAGGAAACCTGTTGATCTTTCTTGGTACTTCTGTTGCTGCCAAACTCTGCGAGATCTCTCCCAAGTCGTGAACTTCTCATGCCAGGTGTCTTCAGTGGACCTCCCCTCCCTGTGGATACTGCACCCCTCCAAGGCGGGAGGGTGATCATACGTACGAAATATAAAAATTCTACTAAAAAATCTCTGTCGACTCAGTCTACGAAATTTTCTACACAAAAAATTTCTCGATGAAAGTCGATGCTAGTCAGGTACCTACATTAGATCAGACTATTAAGTTCTCGTCGTCACAGGCCCGACAATGTACACCTTTGGACACTCGCTCCGAGCAAGCATCTACCCCCGCTTGTAGTTCCCAGGAGGTTTCTACCTCGGAGGAAATTCCCGTTGAGGAGAAACTCACCCATTCGGGACACGACGCTGATACAAGAAAAAGGAAATGATACAATACCATCATGGCTCTAATTTGGAATATGAATGGCTTCTGCTCGCGACGGGATGAGTTGAAACTGTTGTTTACCCGCTATACGCCTTTAATATTCTCTTTACAGGAGACGCATCTTGTTCCACCACGCCCCCTATCCTTCCGTGGTCTTACCCCGTATAGTACTGATTTTGATGACAGCCTCCGCGAACATGGCGGATCGTTTTGAAGCAATATCTTGTGGCCATATTATTTGACATAGAAACGGCCTACTCTGGCAAAGAGCTGTATCCCGCTTTGGATAGCAAATTAGTGATGCCGCGTGCGAGTCATTCCGGGAGTTCCTTTGGGTTTTCTAAAATTTTATTAACAGCCTAGACGTGAATGTAATGCTATTAATTTATTAATCCAATTAATCGGGCTCTTATCAATCCCATTTTGAATTTTCCATGTTATTTGCTTGGAAGATTCCTCTTCCGGGAATTCGTGAACATGTTTAATTGTTTCCATGAGTCCATCGGCAGCATCAATTTCAGACTGCAGCCAAGATGCGTCTTTGTTGTAGAATCTGCTTTCTCCTCAGATTCCTGCCCAAAATGTTTCGATGTCAACTTTTGTTGGCTCTAAATGGCCAATTGGTTTTTGAGTCAGGTTGCGATAAAATCTCTCCGCGTGCTTCAAACCAATTCTGCACACAGAAATTTTTTCCACGTTTGTAACGTCTAAATTCGTCGAGCTCATGCTTGGATTTTCTCTTTTAGCTTCTCAGCTACAGTTCGCGTTGTCATTTTCAATTTGGTATTTTTGTTGAACAAGGATTATTTTTCCTTGCACTTTAGAGGTCTCGTTGATTTAGAAGAGGGATATTTTACTCAGAGTGTCGGCTATCTGTTAAATAATTATTTTCGCCCACGGTGGTAGGAAGCTGTTTACTCTGTCTGGGTGCCGGCCGTTGGAGTTCTTGTCTGGTTCCAAAATTATCTGAGACTAGATATCCTGTTGCATACATAGTGTGATTTCAGTAATATCTAGATCGCTACCTGGGGTCTATTCAACTGCAGTTAAGACAGAATTTGCTCTCTCTATGACTCTCTTAACGTTAGCATTTTCGTATATTCTCAACGACTCACGAGATTCCAATGGAAGTAGTCGTACTCATTCTACCTTGCTTCGAAGGAGATTCCGAATCATGCCCTTGTCGCGTGATATATTTATTATGTTTCGCGTATCGGCCATCGTGGGACCACGTGATACGCCATCCCACCGGGGCTGTCATGATTATCGGGGTAGGTGCGCGTTACTTTTCTATTGGGTGTATCAGCATTTAATGCTGATTCTATTTTTGCACCCCAAGGTTGTAAGCCCGTGAGGATGGGGTGAAATTATGATGATGAAATGATGTAGACGCATGCACGCAGACAATTATTATTATTATTATTATTATTATTATTATTATTATTATTATTATTATTATTAGGATTGAAATGATAGAGTGAAGGGTAAAAGGACTAGGATGATGGTGGGAGGTGGGGAGGTGTTCGTGAGATTTTTGGAACCATCCTAGCATTCGCCTTATGACCACGGAAAACCATGAAAATTCCCTGTCAGGATGGCGGCTCGGGGATCGAACCCTGACCTCCCGATTGCGAATTCAACGTACTATGCACTGAGCCACTTCGCTCGGTCAACAACAACAATAATAATAATAATAATAATAATAATAATAATAATAATAATAATAATAATAATAATAATAATAGTTTTGTTGGCCATGCGCGACGTGCATCTCACCAGGGCTCAGACTCGATAATTGGGATAGGTGCACGTTAATTCCCTATAGAAGTGAATCATTTCAATGCTGATTTCATTTTTGTACCCCATGATTCTTAGCCCTGGGGGATGAAATGAAATTGATTAATGACGAAATAGATATACAAACATACTGAGACACACCCAACTCAACTATGCCCGAGGTGGGACTCGAACCCGCGATCTTTTGGTCCGAGACCGCTGCGCCATTACTGTCTTTGCGATCTCGTCCATCGAATCGGCATTATTATTATTTGCTTATCGGCAATTTATGACCACGCTACACGATTAACGTATCTATTAGGATCTGCTTTCCAGCTGTTTTCCTCGGTAAGACGAGGTTGGAAGTGGTAGATTTCGCGTGGAAGAACTTTCTGAGGCTCTCAACCGGCTTTTCAGATCATGGTGCTAATGTGAGTGAAACCTGACCACCAAGGCGTCGTGGAAGGGTCACGCGGTTAACTGAGGATCTAGGTGATGTTTAAGGGTTTTTGATAGTAGGACCCTTAACCTTCGTTGAATATTCTGTCTGTGATGCTCCATGACACAATTCCCGCCGAGTAGCCTAAGATGAGCACAGCATAAGTGTTAATAGCTTTTAAAATATTCCCTCCATGAAGTCCAGTTTTTAATATTTTTCTTACTTTCTGACCAAATTGGGTGGTATTTCATTCTTTATGCTAGTGTGATCTATACGCCTACCTTGTTCAACTCCTAGATATCGGTACGTTTCTTAGCTTCGATACCGCATATTCTACCACATGTTTCAATGTCATATGCAGTATTTTGCTGCTTTCCTTGAACCAAACTTGCTGCTCTGCATTTGTGCAGTCCATATTGCGTCCTTATAGCGTTCGAAAATCTTTCCACAGTTTTCACATGTGAGCTGTGTCTTAGTATTACATCGTCCATATAAGCCAGATGGTTAATGCTAAGTTATACTCTTACTCCTGATTTGATCGTAAATCTGTAGTCTGTGGCGTTCAACATGTTGAACAAGTGGTTCATGCTCAAAAGAAGCCATAGTGGACATTATTATTATTATTATTATTATTATTATTATTATTATTATTATTATTATTATTGTGGGAAAGGTGTCCTCAAATTATAAGTCTGGCACGTCGAATTAATTAACAAAATGTATTTGGCACAATAAAATTACAATCTTATACTCTTGAAATACAAATCGTACACTCTCTCGTGGCTCGGCTCAAGACGGACTGTCTCCCCTCCAAAACGCCTTCCTCCTCACTGCTCGCCCGTAACAGTGTTACCAACCGCGGCGCGTACTTCCTCTGAACTAACGGCGGGAAAACCCAAAAACTCTGCGGCATCCGATTCCCACACTCGGCCTTCCTGACCATCATCCGACTCGGATGATAGATAATCTTGTGGCCATGGCTGCATAAACTCTGCACAAGATGTAGTTGCTCTCGGTCCTTCGCAATCACCCTCTCGGCTAACATCGTAGGTGTCGTTTCCCTTGACTTTGGTTATTCGATATGGACCAAGATTTTTTGGTTTCAACTTCAGACCCGGTCCAAATTGAGTACGTTTGATTGCAACCAAATCCCCTTCATTGTACCTTGTTGCCTCAGTTCGGCGCCGGTTAAAACTCGCTCGGTTTTCATTTTGCACCTTCTCTATCTGCATTTTGGCATCTTCTCTAAATTCGTCTCGTCTGTCTTCAAATATAGCTATCAGCTCTTCATTTAGTAGATCTAAAACTCGAATATCTGTCTTATTTCGCATCTTTACGCCAACCAAAAGTTCAAATGGCGATCTGCCAATACTCCGTTGATAAGTTGAATTCATAGCTCTCTGCACATCAGGTACCACCTTATACCATTTCGTGGGATCGCTTATAGAAAGCTTGGCTATGATGTTTGCTATCGTCGAATTCATTCTTTCAACCTGGCCGTTGGCTCTTGGTAAACCTGTCGTTATCAGCACGTGTTTAATATCTTCGCTCCTTTTGCACGAGTAATGTCCTTTTTCGTGAGCAGCTTTAATAATTTCCGTCTGCATGCCTCGTGGAACCACTAAAGTTTCTCGTCCATCGCTGAATTTAAACAATAATCCGTCTCGAAACTCAAAATCATCATACGGCTTTTCTTTCAGAATTTGTTTGATTGCTATGGTTCCTTCGTCTTCTTCTTGAGCCTTTTTAATCTTCGTGGCCAAAATGTCGGCAAAACCAAAAAGAACAGTAGTACATCGACTCAGTGCATCAGCGTGCTTCATTCTCGAACCAGCGCGATGCTCAATTGTATAAGAATATTCCTCTAATGACATTGCCCATCTGGCTACTCTTGGCGAAATATCCTTTTTATCCATTGTCTTTTGGAACGCTGCACAATCAGTTACAATTTTGAAATCAATACCTAAAAGGTATACTCGAAACTTTTTAAGTGCGTTCATAACAGCTAGTATCTCAAGCTCGAAGCTGCTATACTTTTCTTCTTGTTCAGTCGTCTTTCTACTCACATATGACACCGGGTGGAGCTTGCCATCATCTGGGCACTTCTGCAAAAGCACTGCACCGTAGCCAAATTTGCTCGCGTCCGTGTGCAACTCCGTTTCATACTTCGGGTTATATATGTTCAAAACCGGACTGGACGCTAGAAGGTCCTTCAATTTTTGAATTGCTTTTCGCTGATCCTCCTCAAATCGAAATTCTTGATCCTCCTTCAGCATGTCACTCAATGGTTTAGCTATCAACGCGTACTCAGGTATAAACTTTCTGAAGTAGCTCGTTAAACCAATGAAGCTGTGTAGTCCTGTCTTCGTCTTAGGTTCTGGAAAATTCTGAACTGCTATCGTCTTTTCCAAAGATGGTTGAATTTGTCCGTATTGAATCGTATATCCAAGGAACTGTACGACTTTTCATGAATTGACACTTTTCGTAATTAATATCCAATCCGTAGTCCTGGGACAACTCCAAAACTTGCCTAAGTCGCTCCAAAGCTTCTTCGTCGTCCTTTGCGGAAATAATTATGTCGTCCATATAAATCAAAGCGACGCCCTGTGCCATCAATGGTCGAAATGCTGTGTTGATAAATCTCTGGAATACTGCAGGACTGTTGCATAATCCAAAAGGAACCTTTCTGAACTGATATTGACCTGCATGTGTGATAAATGACGTGTACTTTGTACTACCTTCCTCAACGTCAACGTGGAAAAATCCATTTCTAAGATCCATCGTGCAAAATACTCGTGCGTCTTGCAGTCTGTCCAGTATATCATCGATGAGTGGTAAAGGATAGCGATCCTTCACTACGATCCTGTTTAACTTACGGAAGTCAATACAAATTCTGGATGTACCATTCTTTTTCTTAACGACGAGCACCTGACTGGCATATTCGGAAGAACTTTGTTCTATAATTCCATCATCGATCCATGTAGAAAGTTGTTTGTCTACTATTTCCTTCTCCTGTGGTGATAATCTTCGCGGATTGCTGTATATAGGTTGTTCGTCCTTCACGGAAATCTTCATTTTCACATCAGTAGTTTTTGTCCTATTCGGTACATAATTTAAAACCATATCTTCTACTTTCTTCTTAACCTCCTTGCTAACAGTACTCTCGATTTTTATTTCCGGTTGTTCTACAATTTGTATACACATGAGATGGGCTTCTAATCGTGGTTTCCTCACAGTTACTCCGTTTTTGTTCATGAGGACTTCAGCCTGATCCAAAAGGTCGTTTCCAATGATCATATCCATCTTCATAGCATCTTCGGAGACTACGTAAACATCTGTCTCAAATTCAATCTCATCGATCTCAATCATTGTTGTAAAATATCCTTGCGGAGACACCAATTTTTTTCCGAAACCGGATATAATCATATCTGTCTTCTTCAACTCGGGTGCACTTGCTGAATCATACACATTCCGTCTTATCAAGTTGAACTGGCTTCCACAATCGATGAGAGCTTTGACTGTCTGATTGCACAATTTAACGTCCTTGAACTTGTAACCATCGGTCTCCTTAGAGTTCGCATTCATAGTCACCGATTTCTTGGGATTTTGTTTCCTTTCCATCGTACAGTCAGCTGAGATGTGACCAAAACCACCACAATTAAAGCATTTCTTGCCCTTTCCTTTGTGCTCGCACTCGTTCGACGTGTGACCAAACTCACCACAATTGTAACATCTTTTACTCGTGCCTTTGTTTACATGTTTAGTGTTGCTGTCACTTGAAGTTTTGACATCCTTTCCCGTCGAGTTCTTCGGATTCTCGTTGTAGTTTGTTCTAAACGTCTTCTTCGTCGGTATCTTCGCGGCTGCTTGCTTGTAATGTCTCAATTTTTCTTTGAACTCTTTCAAGTTTTGCGCTCCATACAACAATAATTTTGTTCCAGAATCATCTTCGATCCCATCAATAATATTGAATCAATGCGTCGTCTTCGATGTCACCTCGGCTAGCAATTTCTCTCATCACCAAAAAGTACTCTTGCAGAGATTCTTCTCGTTTCTTCTTTCGGTTGTTTAACAGTCGATGAATATCTGCCGTGCTGGTTTTTACATCAAACTCTTCTCTCAAAGCTTTTTTCAACGTGGACCACGATGTTATTCCTTTTTCTCCCTGAATAAATAATTTTGCAAGGCCGCCCAGTGATTTCTTGGCAAAAATAAACTTCTGTAAGGAATTCCAATCCATCAAAGTCGCTGTCTCCTCGAAGTCTTCAATCCATTTTTTTACTGGATATCCGTCACTGCCATTATACGTCTTCAAAGTGCCTTCAATATCGCGGAAAGTCAATGAAAATTTCGGCCGATCCTGCACCGAGGATGAAGAACGCGAATGACACTCACTTCTGACACCAGAAGAACGCGAATGACACTTCTGACACCAGAAGAACGCGAATCAAATGAAGAACGCGAATGACACTCACTTCTGACACCAGAAGAACGCGAATCAAACTCGTCGTCCGAACTGTCTTCTATTTTTTTCTTCTCAATTTTCAGCTTCTTCTGTAAATCAGCCGATACTTTCCTGAGTGCATCCCTTGTCTCATCCATCTTATCATTTAGTTTATTTTTTGTATCAAAATTCTCGTCGTAATCGTTCTCTTCCTCTTCGTCTTGTTCGATTTTTATCAGAAGGTTTCCCAAATTCGACAAATAATTGCACACATCATCGATCATTACTTCTTTCGTCCCGTCATTGATACAAAGAATACTACATGTAGTGCCCAATTCTGCCTCTGTAAATGAATTATTTATAAATTCCTTTTTCAATTTAAAATCTTTCGAATCTAATTCAAATGTGAATCCCGCGAATTCCTTTAACCTTTTCCGATTCTTCCTATCTTTTGGGATATCTTCGAATATTAATTTGTGCAAGGTTTGAATTGCTTTCGCAGGCGCAGAGGTTATGTTTTTATTTATTTTGTCGATATCTCCCAACGTCGCCATCTCTCGGGAAAATTCTAAAACTTTTTGTTACTCTGTCGATAATATAGGACACCGTCGATAATGTGTGAAAAAGTTTTTTACCTTCTAGAAGCGTCGAATCGTGTAATCAAATTTCTCAAGGTCCAGAAATGTTTCGTTTTATTTCTACTCACTTATTTTCGAATTCCGGCAATTATTGTCGTCGTTTGATTCACTCGATAATTAGGGTTAGAATAACACCACGTCGCCACGTCGTCACGTCGAATGTCGCCAGAATGTCGCCACGTCGTCAATTGAAAATCCACCGTCGTAACAACCTTGACAAATGCCTTCAATCTGGAACTGTCGTCGTAAATTCCAAATTGTCGTCGTGCAGCGCGTCGTATTTTCTCAAGGTTGTTGTTCAAAAATGGCGGCCGGAAAGTTCCAGACGTCTCGTCGCTATCCGTCTCAATCCTCGTCGAAATCCAACGTAATCGCGGACGAGCCCCCAAATTGTGGGAAAGGTGTCCTCAAATTATAAGTCTGGCACGTCGAATTAATTAACAAAATGTATTTGGCACAATAAAATTACAATCTTATACTCTTGAAATACAAATCGTACACTCTCTCGTGGCTCGGCTCAAGACGGACTGTCTCTCCTCCAAAACGCCTTCCTCCTCACTGCTCGCCCGTAACAGTGTTACCAACCGCGGCGCGTACTTCCTCTGAACTAACGGCGGGAAAACCCAAAAACTCTTCGGCATCCGATTCCCACATTATTATTATTATTGTTGTTATTGTTATTATTATTAAAATTTAAGATATGCTCACGTGCAACATGGGTCTCTGCTCCAAGGAAGAAAAACTGTATTTAGTGGTAAATATACTACGAATTCTTTTATAATTCTGTAATTATGTTTATTTCTATGAAAAATTATGCAGATTGTTATTTACAACAAATGTTTAAATTATCTCCGCCAGGCCATGTCTTGCCTATATCGCTCGTTTCCCTTTCGACTCTTTTTGAACACATGGTTGACAATACATAACGTTACCAATAAGTAACTTTTTGGTGTGAAAGTCGAGACTGTTTAATACGTGAGGGAAATTTGGATGAAGGTGAAATGATTGTCGTGAGGGCAGAGAATTCAATACTTGTTCATGCTGGACGGCGTGACTGTACCTACACCTTGCCATATATGCCGACTGCGTTAGGACCATTTGCGTTATCTCCATCGTTCTTAGTCAACATGGAGAGTTTCCATGTTTCAGTTGTGAGCGGGACAGCCGTGAAAAGTCTCAAAACCATATGCACCGGAAATGTGATTCGGAACAGCTTAGTTGAGTTACAAATATTATTTTTATAATAGATTCATATACAATGAGTATAATGAAGCTGTTTATCAACGCTACTCCAAAAGATGGCGATTGTTTCAAATACCTGTGCAAAACGTTTTCACTTTTATCCGAAACCAAGTTGAAAGATGGAATCTTTGTCGGTTGCTGCAAGCATACGTTAAATAATTTGAAACTAGCTATGTAGCAAAAGAAAGAGCAGCTTTGATTGTCTTCCAAGATGTCAGCCAATTTCTGGATAATTACATGACTCCTGACTATGAAGCAATTTTTATAAATGTGCTGGACAAATTTCAAGCGTTGCGTTGCTTCATGAGAGCCAAAATACATTTCCTTCATTTATATGTGGACTTTCTCCCCGAAAATGTAGGATGAGTTAGCTAAGAAAAGGGTGAATGATTCCACCAAGACTTGAAAGATATAGAGCGCAAATATCAAGGAAGTTAGGACAAGAACATGCTCGCCCACTACTGCCGGATGTTAACATGCGATAGGACTGAAATTGACCATAGAAGAACGTCAAAAATAAGTTTCAAGGGAAAGGGTACGAACTTAAATAGAAACTTTTTTATTTTGTTTAAAATTTGTTTCGAAGTTTCATGTACGCATAATCCTCTAGGTCAGTCATCAATTTTATGAAAGTTGCCTTAATAAAAACTTATTAAAATAGTGTGTTCTTGATGCTTTTCTTCAAGAAAGTGACATAATTTGATGTAAAAATTTTAATCTCGAGGACACTTGTTTTTTGTTTTTTTCTCGACTAGAACATGCTAGAACCGTATGATCTGGGAGCAGTCATCTATTTAAACCTATAAAAAATTAATTTTGCTGAAAAATCAATTCAATTCAAAATCAATTTGCCTCGTTAAGAATCGATGTTTTAAATATATTTACGTACAATATCTTAACATATCTTGTAGATACCACTGTTGCCAGATAGTACGTGCAAAATTGTTCCAAATAATTCCTTTTGAAATAGGATTTTAGCAAAAATATCGACATCGATTTTACAAAAAAAATCTGACGTGATGACGAAATTCTGAAGGTCATTCTCCACGTCAGCACACCAAATAAAATCAGCGAAACCTTCTCGTGCATTCTTTATAAACTTTAATTTCTCAGGGTTGTATAATCAATACAACCAAAAACTATCATTGTGAATGGGTTCAGCAAATAACAAGCATTGCTACAGAGGATTTGGTCGCATAAGAAGCTCGATTGGGTAATTATCATTCCTCCCATGGAATAAAAATTATTAAGACTATCCATATTCACATTATCTGGTTTGTCAAAAAAAAACTTGACATAATCATTATTTTGTTTTGGTTCTTAACAGAACGTAAGACCGTTCAAGTGATGAACTTTCTAAGTACGATGAAGCGAATCCAAAAGCAGACAAGATATCAATAATTAGCTTTGATCCGAACTTGTATACATATGTGCCACTGTCAAAAGGGAAGAATGACTTAGGTCTTTTTGCCGATATCCATTTTTTCTTCCACGAGTCAATTGCCCCATTCTTGAGCTTTAAAATCACTGACCCATTAATTTATCTTGTATTCAACATTTTGTAAGAAATGTCTGCTGGTAGGTATTCATTTATTGATACATCTGTGAACGGACTTCTACAATTGTCAGCAGCTGTTTTAATAATTCCGAGACGTTCATCTACGGCATTATGTATTTTGATTTGATGCCAGTTACCATTAAACATTTTGTACCCAGCATTTCAGAAACATACCACTGATGTTTACTGTCTGTCATTACTGCGTCTTCTCCATACTCGTGTAAGAGGCGTTGATTTCACTGTTCGGCTATCGGGTCAGTATTTTCCATGTCTGTGACCCGTCAAATCGAGAAAAAAGTAGCATTCATTAAACTTTACTGAATAGAAAAGTATGAGTATATTGAATTGCAAGGCCTCATCAACATTAGTGCCTGCGCGACATCCTTTTGCCTCACTACCTCTCGGCCCCGATTTCTTTTGACGGAATGAAGGTGGTACCACGCTTCTCCTGTGACCTAATACTCATTAGCAAGATTTTATGTACAGTCGCGTCCTTCTATATGAACGATGAATCGACTCATCTTTGCCATAATCACTTCATCACCTTCGTCCAAATTTTCCTCACAAATAAAACACACCGCTCGAGATTCATACCTAAACGTTATTTATTAGTCGCGTAATTTATTGCCAACATCGCTTTTAAAAGGTCCGAGAGGGAACCTAGCGATATAGGGAAGACATGGCCTGGCCGAGCTAATATCAAAATCTGTTGTAAATAATAATCTGCATAATTTTTCATAAAAATGTAACTAGAGTATTATAAGTCATATCTTTACCACTAAATACTTTTTTTTTCTTTCTTGGCGCGGAAACCGCCATGTTGCACGTGAGCATAACTTAAATAATGTCAGTTTATTGTATTGAAATTCTTTTGATTCAACTAAATCATACTAGTTGACAAAACGTATATGCTTACTGCGTCACTTTCCAGAAATTTCAGTAGAGTTTATCCTTGGTATTTAAACATAGCGATTTATTTATAATGACCTTAGATACCAAACAATACTACATTCGAAAGACCGTTAGTCGTACTTTGGAGTCACTTCAGGATGGAAATTAAACTTTAAAATCTTGCGCTCTATTTCATTAAAAAATCGTTATAAAACGGAATTCCTCTGCATTGAATGCAATTGGCAGACTCGAGATTTTCTTAATGAAATGAAAGCATATGCAATCTTGTTTTAAATTCACTATCCCTGTGACATGTGATTTAGTCGTAGTCGGACATTGAAGGAGAAGGGCTTCAGCTGTCAGCGTACAAATCGACCTGGGGGTCGCGTGTCTGTCAAGGCTTAGGCCGTAAGGACATTCCCTCTCTCCCGACTCTCGGGGCGTAGGAAAGTGTACAGGCATGGCTTCTATTCACGCGTCTCACTGCCTCGCGATTTGAAAAACATAACCCCTCGACCCAGATACGCATTGCCCAAGGCCATGCGAGGATATCAGAAAGTCATAGTAGTGGGTTGTGACGCATTGTGCGTTGAAGGAGTCTGCAAGCAGCCCGAATACAGCCAGTAAGGTGTGTATTTTTTAACTCAGAAGCTGCTAATGAGTATTTAATACGTATTCATTTATGTGATTTCTTCTATAAATACGTTATGTTAATGTATTTTGATAAGTATTAAGTCGTGTAATTTACTACTTTCGGGGTAGAAACGTTGATATCACAAGTGGCATAAAATGGACATTGCATAAAACGGAAACCTCCCTAAACCGGAATTTTTTGTCCCTATCGATTCCGGCTTAGATTTCAAGTCAGATTTAATAGTTTCTGAATTATGAAAATTGCAAAAATTCATTTTTTCAAGTTCCTTTTATACCTTTAACCTTGTTTATATTGCTGGGAGTATAATGAACTGTCTTCGTGAATATATCTTCAAATTATTTCAGATACATAATTTTCAAAATACTTCGTGTGTAGTTTTTGTGAAATTTGAATTATACAATGGAACGTTTAAATGTTATTTTAACTTGTAAAATTTTTACATTGGAACTAGAATTCTTTCTTTACGCAGTTCATTTGTTTATATTAGATATTGAAATAATTTTAATATACATTCGAAATATGAGTAGTTTTTGCAATTTTATAAATTATTTTAAGGGGGAAAGGGAATGCAGCATTTGTTAAAGTATTGCATGCTTGGACTAGGAGAATATGTGTTACAAGTTCAAATGAGTAGGTTGGAGGAATATTTCTATATTATATTTAATTATATTTTTCGAGCCATTTATATTTGGTTGTCAACCCTTTAAATATATCGGTGTTGTGAAACGATTCGAGCGCCCTCCCAATTTGGCAATGGCGCGCTGACAGAGTGTTGCTACAGCTAGAAGCCGCCACCATTTCGTGTGATTATAAACTATTGATTTTATATAAATCTAAAATGCGCATCAGACGTTAATCACCATTTCATAATCGTGAATACATTGAATTCAGTGGCAGAAAACAATTCATTTGAACTTAAGAATTTTCAAAAAATTTCGCGCTTTCTGAACGTCACAGGAAGATAGAATTTGTATCATTTTAATGTTTCGTAATCGTTATCAATATTACGAGAGAGTGTGCTGTTGTTAACTCCGAGGTGTTAATTTAATTACGTGTCTTCCCATCCATTGTTCATGCGAGACGATTGAAAATTGCTATATTTTTAACACTTTAGGAGCAAACATGGGCTTTACCCGAATTATTATTATATCACATTTAATTTGTTTCTACATTCGCATTTCGGTTACAATAATAATTAATTATTATTCCTTCAATTCACGTCTTAAGATAAGAGGCGGTTGAATATAAAATCTATTCCGGGATGCAACCAGTTTCCTAAGCAGCAGATCTAGGGGCTACCGGTACCTCTACATACTTCGCGCAAAATGTGGCTGATCCCAATATAGCAATATCTTGCACTTCCCAAACCTTTGAATGGCCTGCGAGTTTAGCAAAGTCCTTATACATATTTTGCGGAACGAATCCCAGAGCTCTGATAACTATGGGAACAATCAGTACTTTTACGCCCCACATTCGGCTGATCTCGATTTCCAAACTCTTGTATTTAAGGCGTTTCTATGCTTCCTTGGTTACGGCCTGTTGATGGCACGACACAACAATATCTACAAGTAGACATTTTTTCTCCAAATTCCGGATAACAATATCAAGCGCAGATCCACTGGGATGGAAATGTGGGAATTCACCCCCTAAAATGTTTCAGTAACTATTAATTTTAAATTGTCACGAAACTTTCAAGCAAAAAATATTTTCGGATAATCATTAAAACAAAATCGAATCACAGCATGACCTGAGTGTAGCCTGCGACATTTTACAAAATCGGTAATATAACACATCCGACCAAAACATTTTGAGTTTCCCCTCCCAAAATTTGGTTCTGAATCCGCCCCTGACAATATCAGGTTTGTTTGTTGCTATCATGCGATCAGTTTGACTTTGTTGGTCGTACAGTCCAACAGATATGTTTTGGTGAGTGTTAGTACCACTTAGATCATGTGTTTGAAACTTTGAGGGCAGTACAGATCTGCCAGTAGGTGTAACTACACACCCTATCGTGTCTTTTCAAGTGTACGGTCTTTACTCGAATTGGACAAGCTGAGGCGAAATGATCAATGGTTTCTTTATTGCTTATGATTAGTGTAAAATAATTTTGAGTAATAAAGTTAATTTTAATGATTTTGAATAGAAAATGCTGTGATAAGGCATACTATTACCATTACATATGAATTTGAGGAGGAAAGACAATCTCGGAGATTTCGTCTCATGTAGAATTGAAAAGGATTTTCGGGTATATTCGCACTGACATTTCTGAGCCATTTTTGATACTCTGAAAGATATTTGTATTCTTTGGGCAATATTGAATTAATTTCAGTAATTTCTATAAACTTCCTGTTTGTTGATATCAAATAATGATTACACGTTGTAGTGAAGTGAAGTAATTAATGAGTTGAAAACAAATTAGTCCCCGAATCATGTGTTTTTTAATATCGTGTTTTCAATCAAATTCAAAATATTTAAAAAATCCAGTAAAAAAAGCTGAAAACGTGAAAAGTTGTGAGTTCTTTCTGGAAAGGAGTGGTAATTTTGTAACGGGTCTTATCACTCCGTGAAATGCGTGTGGTACGTAGACAACACGTGAGTTTTTCTCACTCGAAGTCGTACACAGCAATGTTTGTTCTTTTGAAAGTCCTGCAAATTTGTTTTTCGTAACCCTGTTTCTTAACCTGTGCCATTGATAATGCCCATTAACTCGTATTTACAAGTGTTAGTACTTCTTACTGTACTGACATTACTCCTTTTTTACTTGTTCTCTTGTTTCACTTGTTTTATTTATCTTGATAGGTAGTTTTCGAAATAAATATCTCCCCTATTTTCACTACAACGCGGACGCCTAATGACTGCCAAGGCGTTGAAACACATCTGCCAAACTTTATTGACAAAGGTGATGTCGCTTTCTAATCGACTGGAGACCGCTGCCAACGCATCACCACCTGTTCCACGGTTCTAGAGGTACATTTGATGTGTGTTAAATGTGTTCTTTTAACGTAACTTACTCCCTGAGATCCTCTTTTCACACAGACCAAACTTGCAAGTTTTTCGTCTCCTGCACTTGCGCGTCCAGCCAGACTCAGACCTATTTTTCATTTTTGGCCTACGACATGGGAAGGATGTGGTGACAATTACCTCGGCCAGATGTACATCCTTGTTTACTTAAAATACGAGTAGTTGTACACGGTATCATTTTGTGAAGTGTTTGTTGCTATGGTATATATTCATATGTAAAATAATTTTAACATACGAAAAGAGAAAAGATAACATACATGCCAGTTGTAACTGAACATTACTAGTATTTTCAAATAGAAAACTCCAGTTCAATTATATTTCATGTTTTTTCGCAGGAAAAATCGACGTGGATGAACTTATTAAGGCATTTAAGGACTTAGGTGTAGATATTGACAAAAAGGAGGCCACAAATCTTCTTTTAAGGTATGTTTATTTTTATTTCAATAGTTCTTGTGTTGCCCTTCTTATGCCAATTTACATATATTGCTTATGTATACATTCCCTTTTGTAAATGGATTAATTTAATGTGACATGTGTTCACCATAAATACCATTTCTGTTCATTATTAACCCTTAGTTACTCGCGCTGTTGTCACAAGTACCCGCGCGACCTACTTCGTACTCCAAGCCAATTTTCTTGCAAAAATGAACTATGCTATGCCTAAACAAATTTGAATGTAATTTTTATTTAGTTGTATTTGATATGTATACATATTACAATTTTAATTAAATAATAATTGTAATAAATTTAGCGTATTACTCTTCAGAAGAATTTTTGCATTTGATGACTTTAAGAATGTGTTCGTTGCATGCTAATTTTTTGCACCTGTTAGTAGTAAGTCTGGTACTAATAGTAGTAGTGCGGGTTTTTTTGTTGATGTTTATTCTTGATCATCACGACTTCCACTTTCTGTAAATTTTCTGACAAGCGGTGTTTTATTCCACTTTGGAACCTTATATCTTTGCCAATGAAAACATATATACACTAAATCACTGCTTGAATAATCAATAATATAATTAACCTCAGAATACGTGTCATGTTCATTCTCGGCCGTGGTAACGTCTTCCTCGAATCACTTGCACCATCGTAAAATTCGTCTTCTGACTATTCCTCATAAAAATAATTCACATAACTGCTTTTCCGGTAAACTATTCATCTCTATTGTTCCTAATGTAAAACAAAATAAATTAGTTTAATTACATCAATAAACAAAAATATACTCTTAATTAAAAGAAAATAACAACTCACATTGATTCCTGCGCGGCGTAGAAGGTACGCCAACGAACACTTCCCAACGGAAGTATAGTCGTCTAGCCACTACAGTAAATCTTACGCAAGTAAGTATCGAGGAGGATGGAGCTGAATGCCTTGTGCGAGGTTAGTTCAAATGTCAGAACGCGCGCTCAAGTTCTCTGACACGGCGATAACAGTTTCAATGGCGTACAAAGTACGCCAGCACGGGTAACTAAGGGTTAAATATTATCAAATTGCTAAATTTTCAGAAATAAAATTGCCTCATATTTAGTCGTGTTTTGGTAAGTTGTACTTGCTGGAATTAAAGTTTTCCGTAATTTCAGAATGGATCAGGATGGAAGTCTCAACATTAGTTTTGATGAGTGGCGGGACTACTTGCTGTATGCTCCCAGCACAGATATCATTGAACTCATCAAGTATTGGCGGCACTCCACGGTAGGTTTACGGTAATCTGAATCAAACTGCTTGTATAAGTGATAATTTATCAGCGCCAATGTGTTCATGCTTACTTCCCAAGTCCTGTATTTGACAGTTCGTGGTCACTGGATGACGCCAGCGCCGTAATCTAAGGACCACGAATCAGAAGCTTCGGCGTTTGTACACTTGTCACCCCAAATTAGGGAACAAGTGAATCGCGTGCCTCGAACTTTGTGATTGAGTTGAGAGAAGTGTAGTGTCGGGTGTCAGGTTATTGTGTTTTAATGTGCGTAGCGTGAGCGGAATTTCTGAGTAGCGATGTTATTAGAATTGTTTTAAACCTTTGTTTTCGTTGTTTACTATTGCGTTTTTGTTATCGTTGTTATTGCCTGTTGGTATCGTTTCGTCAGTGCTGTCTTCTGACAAGTCACAAAAAAGTGGCAAGCGCGGCCGAGGCTGCCCAAGGATTCATCCCGTTAAGGAAACTAGGAAATCCGATCGAGGCGTCTCTCTCAAAGGACTATCCCGCGAAAATTCAGTAAAAATGGTCGTGATTACTACTCCCTTGTTACCTCTTTCAAAAGAAGTACAGCGAACAGCTGATGCCCTGAAATGACACGTAAAACCAACGATGAAGATTGGGAAAGAGAAGCGAGATACGGAAGAAACTGGTCCTTCTCACCTGGAGACGCCGGGCTAGAAAAGAAATATTGAAAGGCATGTCACGCCACAATTTTCAAAAAGGTGCTGCGTGTAGGCATATTTATAGTCATTATGCATGGAACGAACAGTCGACCTCAAAACCCTGTAATATCACTACGAGATGCACAATTATTCAGGGGAAGTGTGCCTTCTCTGAGTACAATTATCCACGAACTGGGATTCCGATATAAAAAATTAACAAACACGAAGTGTTAATGGAGTGAAACGATATTGTCGTGTGGCGCTCGTGTTTTCTCAGAAATTTATGCCCACAATTTTGATGGCTGAACGAAACTTGGGTGAATGCTGGACACCTATTAATTCTGCATGGACTGATAACTCTGTGGCTGGCACTACCATTGCACCGCCTGGAAAGGGTGACATAATAATTAACACTAATTATTGCTCATGTTGGCACTGCTATGGGGTCATTGAAAACTGCCTTTTAGCGATCCGATCCCGGAAAACAACAGATTATCACGAGGAGATGGACAGTGAATGTTTCCGGGAGTGTTTTGAAGAGCAATTGCTCTCACATTTGAACAAGCCGTTCATTATTGTAATGGACAATTCGCCATAACATAGTATCTGAACCTTGGAATACTAAGGTGGAATTACTGGAAGATATTGCTAGAAAGCAGTAAACATCAATTCCCCAAATTCGTCATCGACGAAGAGGCTAAAGCACACGGTCGCAGTCATTCGTTCGCAGCCCTATCATTGCCGCCTTTAATGCTATTGCATTGATGAGGGTGCAAATAAAGGGTTATGTGGCAGGAAGTAATAAAACATTTTCTCTCACTAAAACGGAAAACCTTTTCCGGGAAGCTGTGGAAGGCGCCACCCGCGAGCAGTGGCAAAAGGTTGTGACGCGCCCTAAAAATTTGATAATGGAAGCCTGCCGCAATGAATGTAGCATTGAAGCAAATGTGGACAAACTGGTGATCGCCCTTGGTGAATCAACCAATGCTGAAAGCAGTAATCTGGAAGACAGTGATTGCGGAGAAAGTACTGTTTTAAACTAGTGCAGTGTTCAATTTATGAAGAGAACACTGCATTTTTGTTGACAGTGCGCACGATGAAGTGTTTTCAAATAACGAAGTTTACTTCATCATATCACAGAATGATAGTAGTAAATGTAAGTTTCGTATTTATTCTCTTTCATTTGTTACGAATTATTCAAGACTTTTCTTTGTGCCTAGTGTTGAGAGCCCATGGTAGTCCGCGCAGTATACGGCAACGGCCGCCCACTCGGACGAGGTCTCGTACAGAACTCCAGGGTGTGCGGGAGCATCCACGGCGGGGCAGCGCTCTCATCCCCCCGCTATATCTCCGTGGCAACCCTGGCCCTCCGATGGAGTGTCCCCTTGTTGGGCTCCATGGTGGGTGGGGACCACAGGGATGACTCTTATATCCATCTCCACGGATACTAAACCTCCCCCGCCCATTTCCGCAGGGAAGAGATGTCCGGAACGAACTATTGATTTAAATAGGGTTTTTTTACCGACGTACCGACGAGCAAATATATAAATTACCTATAGACTTCCCTGATAATACGGCGTGCATCAAAGAGGGAAACCAACAAAGTTTTTAAAAAAGCATTGGAGTCATGAGGCGAACTGAACCCCAC
Source organism: Gryllus longicercus (assembly GCA_038098605.1). Taxonomy (NCBI): domain Eukaryota; kingdom Metazoa; phylum Arthropoda; class Insecta; order Orthoptera; family Gryllidae; genus Gryllus; species Gryllus longicercus. The sequence goes on along the minus strand of JAZDUA010000129.1, from coordinate 1,768,957 downwards.
GCACGTGCCGTAGTAACTGGAGCTGTTGATTTCTTAAGAATTGATGACAGACGCAGGTTGGGTCAAGTACGGTGGGAGGCGGTATGCTCATGCGAAACGAAGCGGTTTAGAGGTTTTTGTCAAGCAGTTCGATGCTGAAGATGTCGAAGAGCGGTGCAGGTCCTTCCGCAGTGAAACACCACTGTGGTAAAATTATGCGGAGTGGTGAAGTGTGTGGTATTGAACTTTTTAATACATTTTTGCATAAAAATCCAAACTTTCCTATTATACAAATCGCTGCCCTGACTGCACAATTCTGTTTCTAGTATATTTAAATTAATAAAAGACGTCGAGGCAGGAAATCTTCAAACTCCAAAGAAAACAAAGCGGAAGAAACCAGCGACTGAAACATACTATGAATTTGTTGTGCATTCCTTCTTTTTTTAAATGAACCACCGACATTAATCAAAGTACTGCAGGCAGTGAACAGCGATCCTGAATTACAAAGTGCTAAGAGAACCAGTTCGTACAATTTAATTGTACCCTCAGTATTTGTATTCCAAAAGAGAAGGAAAAAGAATCTCATTATTGTCAGAGACGATTTAGTATTATGGAAGCGTAACTACCTAAGAAACATTCGGCTCTATCGGGAACAGAATAAAAAAAACATTACTTGGACGAAACATGGGTGACAAAAGGGCTTACTACGGTCTAGGTGTGGGTTGGCTCGACAGTGAAACTGAAAAAAAACAGCATTCTTAGCTGGTCTCTCAACAGGGTTAAAATCCTTCAAGAAAGGACAGGCGTTTAATTGTGGCCCACATAGAGGCAGGATTTGTGGAAGAACCTTCTGATTATCACGAATAAATGACTGGCGATATTTTTAGAGATTGGTTCGTTTGTGTGCTTTCGTTATCAGAACCGTACAGTGTTATTCTTCTTTTTCATCTGGCTTTGATTTTCGGTGGGGCAATCGCGTTAAAGAGGTTTTCCGTTAAAAAAAGACAAAAAATTGCCCTCCTTTAAATAAATTTAAATACAATGATGGTTTGTTGATTTCAGAAGCCCTTGTTTTGAATCTTGATACGACAAGCTTTACATTCGCCGGTGATTTAACAATTTCAAATTATTTCTCAAATTTTGCGTCATGCGTTCAATTGACAGAATAACTAAATCACTTAATTGTTCTTGGCCCATGGAATTCGTTAATTTTTTTTACACGTTTTCAATTTAGAAAAAGAACGTCCGGCAGTAGAAACTTACTGGATTAGTCAAAAATTGATTATGACAGAACATACATCGATGAGACACGTCATTAATCTAAAATCCTGTACGCAAATTAAATTATCTGCTTCTTGTAACGAATTCAGTTTAACAATTTTATTGCCCAAACAAATTCGCAAAGGTAATATTTCCGCTGATAACACTGGTCAACAGCATTTTTGTAACTAAGTATCTATATAGTGTTCTTAGCTAAGACGTTTACCGAATTCGAGTATGATATCAGTTTTTGCCTATCAGGCTGTTTTCTAATGACACGCTCCGTATCTACGGAAATACTCGAAAACGCTGTATATTCGTTATTTTCATGTCGCTTCATTTAATTATTCTGCAGATGTAATTGTTCAGAAACAATCGAAAACAATACTACGAATTCCTCTACGTGACACTGAATTTAGAAAATTCTCATCTTGGAAATAAACTGTTTGGCGATGGCTCATACGTCGTGCTTGAAAGATAGAATCGCGTTGTTTTGTGCCAGTTGCGTCCCAGCATTGCGAGATCTGATAGCGTGGAATGTGGCTTGGATGTGACTGCTTGTTGTAGATTGTGAATGTTTGTCCTTCGTATTAATTCAAAAGAAGAAATGTAACTCGTAACTGTGTAGATAGCCCCTGTGGAGAATTAACCCTGAAATCGCAAAAACTGAACCTTAATCTTCTGATAAGGAAGTGTTACGAACTTTATTTCGCATGTAAGGTTGGCGATCAGGACAAGAAATGGGCCTCCATATATGCTGTGTGTCGTGTGGTATACGCCTGACACATTGGTTAAAAGGTTCACGACACATCCCCTATGAGGTCCCCATGTTTTGGAGGGAACCAACGGATTACACAACAAACTTATTTCTGACAAAAATAACGGAAATCCCCTAATAAACGAAGAGAACTGTGCAATATCCTAATTTACTCTGTTATAAGATCTGACTATCATAATGAAGAATTGCCGGTACCACTTACGCCTGAGAATATTACAGTGAGTTAAAATGAATTCTACAGTGACGAAAATTTAGAAGACTGAAGATTTCCATGCAGACCCAACATTTCATGCCTGTGACAAATGAACCACATTTCTTGTCTCAACGACTTTAATCGTGATTTAAATTTGTGGAAACAATAGTCTGAGCTTTTATCTTTGCAACTAAAAGGAGGGAGTCTCTTTTCTCGTGTACGAAAGTGTTTTTTTCGTGATCGCAAAGTAGTCTTTCAAAACATTTCTTCGAAGAAAAGTGACATACTGTAACCGAACCGATTACCTGTGGAATCGGTTGGCCGCCCTGCCACTAGCTCAGATCGGTGATGGAAGGAACTGTTATGCAGTACAATAGGAACACAAATTAAATAAACACTTGTTCACTGGTAAAATGATTCGATTTATTTCTGGGCATGAATGATAATAAAAAAAAATGCACCAGAGAAATTTAAATTATAAACTAACAATGGAAAAAAAATTGAAGAGATCGATTAAAAAAAAGAAAGGAAAGAACATTAGGCGTTAGTAATCAGTAAAGCTTATGACTAGGAAGAAAATCAACTTGTTATAACTAATATTTACATGAGTTACAGGATGACAATTTAACGCGCCTGAGCGCGACACTGCATTACATAAGTCTTGGAGTTGAATGACCCTCGGGTTGTTCAACCCTGTAGAGTTCTTTGTGAGCCCGGGCGGACCCTCGGCGTCTGGAAGGAGGGCGGCGGCCTTGGGGCAAGGACGCGACCGCTGCGGTCCCACACACACCCTCTCGGCGCGTGCGTCAGCTGGACGACCCTCTGGCGAGGCCGTTACCACTGGCAGCGATGGCTGGGCGATCTAGCAGCGATGTCTTGGCGACTAGAAGTTCTTGGAGATTCTGGCAGAACTGGTTGATACTGGTTGATACTAGTAGAAACTGGTAGAAGTCGGGCGATCTCTATCTCCGGAACGTAGTAATCAGCCTAATGTCTCTTTAATTTTTATAACATAACTTCGGAAAGTCTAGCGACAGATAATTCCCACCCCAGAGAAATATTTTTTCTCTACCCCTTTTTTAAACGCCACAGAGGTCTACTTGCCTCTCCCCGACGAATAAATCCCACCCCAGAGAATTAATTTTCTCAATTGTTGTCAGCTAGTAGCTCTCGCTCCTTCCAAAATCTTTCTAAACTTTTCAGAGACAAACTGGCCTCTCCACGACGAATAATTTCCTCCCGGTGAAGTAATTCTCTCCCGACTCCTGTCAGCCCAAAACTCAAATCAAATCTGATAATTTCTGCGTCGAAAAAATTCTAAGTCCGGCAGAGGTGAACTTGCCTCTAACCGAAAAATATTCCCCCCAAGAGAAACTTCTGCCCCGACTGTTCCGTCTAAAATTCAAATCCCTTCTGCCGTTCTCTCCGTCGAAATCGCCCCAGGTTAACTCTTCTCCCCACCCCAATTTCTTACGTGTCCTAGTTCCCTTTGATAGCAGTGTCGCTATTGGTTGGAAGTTGTTGCGTAGTGAAATATTTTAACCCAATCGCAGCGTGAGAAGCGAAGGAAATTTCCACTCTTTATGTGGGCTGCGAGCATGCAGGGTTGTTCTCGAATCTTCTAGAACTCTGGCCCTTGCTTGCGTAGGGGGGCGCGTTCGATGACGGAAGTATTGCTCTGGGCTCCCCCGAAAGTGGGTGGTCTCGAAATCTGCAGCCGGCTGTGAACACTTGCACAGTGTCTGTCAACGGCAGTCCTCCAAACGGCCTGCTTAATGGGGAGGAGGCGGTAATAGCCTGTCGCGACAAGTGAGACTACGCGTGCATTGCAATCTGTTTAAACTCTCGGTAGAATTCTGGGTGGTCCTAGTTCGTTATATTTAATTTTTCTAGGCATGAATTTCTTTTCAAAAAGTATGACGAAATCGGTTTCGCTACAATACATAGTTTTTTGTAGTGATATCGAGTCCGTTTTGGAGACTCTTTGCCATGATTTCAATGTAACTGAATGGGGCTTGTTCATAGATTACAACAAAATGTCTGAAAGCAGTACTTCTTCACAGTGGGAACAAATTTCCTTGTTCCCATTGTACATGCAGTTATCCTGAAGGAGACGTATGATAACTTTAAACTGCTCCTCACACTTGTCAAATATGAACTAGTGGTGCTACAGAATGGCACAGACTTTCTCGTATTAGTTTTCTATTTTCATGGGTATGGGCTAGCTATTCTTACATTTTACATACTCTTGCTGACTGCCATCTATCGTCGCCCAAAGTACTTTTATTTTATTTTATTTTATTTTTTTCAATTTTTCGGTTTCCGAATAATAGACCTGGAATATTACTTCAAGAATATTAAAGAAGTCTAAAACCTCGTCCTAAATGGAAATTTTCATTGAAAAATTTGGAATCGTTTCTAACAAAATTACGTTTAAGCTTTACCCTAAACGCGAAATTTCAAGCTCTTTTCACAGAATTTTTTTAAAGTTTCGATAAACTTCATTTGAAGCACTTCCACTCACAAGTGCCACAATGTATACGAATCGCTGCAAGTGTGCATATTAACGACCTGAGAAATTTTAAAAAATACATTTGTGTATAAAAAAATAGAATACAGCAAAATTAATTCTATGTCATCTTAAATAGTGCAATTAGCACGATCCGTTTAGAAAGTTTACAGAGAAAAATTGGAGCAATTTTTGAGAAAATGGCGTTTGAGTGCTTCTGAAAATGCGTAATACTGAACTAATTTTAACAGAAATCTGTTGAGTTTTCGATTAAATTTGTGGCATTATTTAAAGCACGTGTACTCGTAAATACATGAATATGAACAAATCACCTCTAACGCAAATATTAACAACATAAGTGACATGTAAAAAAAATAATTTTTGTTTTTTCTGGAAAAACAAAAGAATAAAGTAACATAGCGTTTACGTCATCTTGGGTATCTTCTATCATCTTGAGTGCATTTAGCACTCTCTACCAAAAGCTTAAAGACAATAATTGGAGCCGTTTTAGAGAAAATCTTTTATTTTTTTTCATTGCAAATATTGCACGCGATTTTCCGCAAAAACTACTTAAAGTTTTAAAAAAATGTACATGATCTTAATAAGAGAACTAATTCAATTTTGTAGTTGTAGGAAAACGCCGCCGAAAAAAATGTTATACTTTTAAAATTTTCGAAAATTCAGAGTTAACTGTGAAAATTGGACCTATGTCAACAGTATAAATGTATTGTACTTTATTTTTACAAGAAATTTAAAGAAAAAATTTGGAGCCATTTTTGAGAAAATTTAGATAATGTCCCAGGAGCTTCATGTAAAGTACCCCCCAAAAATTAATGAATGTTTTTCATAATCGCAGAGCTTCGGCTCAGGCCAAATGGACAGAGGTTTATTCAGTTTGGAAAAAAATCGTACGCCTAGTTTAGGCCCTAATGTTGTTCACACATACCAGACAAACGGACGAACGTTTTTGCCATCAATCAATTTTTCTATATCAAGGACCCACAAAACAGGGATTCTGGATACACCACGTGTTAGAGGGTTTTTTCTCTTAATTTAGCAACTGGATTTTTTTTCGTTATTATTTATTATTAAGGGCCCGGCAATTAATTTTTTTTTCTGCCGAACATCCGGCGTTTCTCGCGCAGCATTACGTAACTTTATATTACGTACATTATTCCGTATATACGTACGTATACGGGACAGTAACTAGTGGTGCTACAGTACGGCACAGACTTTCCCGTATTAGTTTTCTATTTCCTTTGGTATCCGGACTTGCCAGCTGCCATCTTTCGCCGCCCAAAGTACTTTATACAAAGTACAAAAATTTTCTAATTTTCTGTTTCCTAATTGTAGAATCTAATTAGTACTTTAAGAAAATTAAAGAAGAGTAAAACTATATGAAACTTTCGAAAACTTTGCAGCCGTTTTTAAGAAAATGGTGTTTAAACGTTACTGAATGCGAAATTTGAAGCTCTTTTCTCAGAAAACTATAGTGTTATCGAAAAGCTTCATATGGAGTCTTTTCAAGCACTTTGTCACAAATGCAATAGTGTTTACAAATCGCTGGAAAGCTATAAGTGTATCTTAATCTCTTCTTACAAGAAATGTAAAGAAAAATGGAGTCGTTTTTGAGAAAATTTTGAAAATTTACCAGGAGATTCACGTGAAGTACCCTCAAATTTTAAAGTATGTTTTTTAAAATCTTAAAGCTTCGACTGTATGGGTTGTAATATGTCACTTAAACTACAGTTTTTGAATGATCATTTGGACTCCTTCCTTTATAACCTCGATACCGTTAGGGACGAACTTGGTGAACGGTTCCGCCAGGACATTCCTTAAATGGAAAAGCGTTACCAGGAAACTTGCAGTGACTCACTATTGTCCGACTTCTGCCGGACATTTCGGAGACATGTTCCTGTGCCAAAGTATCGTAAGAAATTGGGGAGAAGATATTTTAGGTGTTTCATCACTTTTCTTAACACTTACGTTGTTGTAGTTTTTAATCTGTTGTTAATATGTTAATCGTTTGAATATGTTGTTATTAGAGCGTGTCATTTTGCCAGATACATATAATACATAGGGAGACATACGCAGTTACAGAAACGATCACGTGAAAACGGAGACCGATGCAGAAATTCTGATATTAGATCTTGGTTGAGAAGCAAGATCTCCCAGAAACAGTTCTTGTACTTTTTACAGAAAAAAGTTGTTTTTTTTAACCATTGTAATTGCCATAATTATTACTTCATCTAATAGTTTAATAAATTCTCGCGGTTGAATTACTTTCAACGTGCATGCTATATCATTCAAACTAATAAGTCTGTTCTAAAGTTGATTCAAAATTATGTCTAAACAACCAAAAAACGTGAAAACAACTTTCAGCATTCACAAGTATTTCGTCTTGACATATTTCATCAAAATAAATTTTGATTTTCTTTACTCTTTGCACCTCTGACGAGAGAAATAATGTACCATTTCCTTCTTGTTCAACTTTCGGAACGCTCCCTTGGTACATAAAAACTTGGTAAAATCCTCTGGCGCAGTGACACCCTCGGCAATAATGTACCATTCTTTTACTTATTCATTGTTTGCAATGTTTATTTACTTTTTAATATAAATGGACAAAGAAAATAATTACGGGAAAATAGTGAAACAACACTTTTCTCATCATTTTTTTTATTTCAATGAACTACAAATTGAAATCTATTTCATAAAAAAGTTGAAACAAATTGAAACGAAGAACATTTTTAGTTTGTGTGTGGGGCACTTTAGAACCGGAGGCCTGTGCGCATTGCACCGGCTGAACCACTGCTAGTTCCGCCACTGTAATATGTGCAATAAGGTCAAGAATTTACTGAACTTGTGTACGTTCAATAACATGCGAATTTCGTAAAATACAGTGGCAGCTGGTGCCAGACGAAGACGAAAATTGGTATTCCCCCTGCCGCCGAGGCGCGCTCGGCGATCATCCCACCCACCCACTTATTGCCGCAGCGAAGGCTCTATGTTGAAGCATAGGTCCACAGAGTAAATGCAATAAACGCAGTAATTGAGCCAAGTGCGTTACATGGTGCCTGGGAGAGCACGAGACGCCGGAGAGAGCGCGAGTTGGGCGCTCTTTGAATTCAAAATGATTTCATATACATCGAATATTTTGTAAATTGAATGTCGTTTAAAGAAAAATGTTTATTCCTAACATATTGTAAGATATTGTTTTCTTATCTGGGGTTGTGCAACCGTGCAATTTAAGCATTAGAAACGGTACGAGATTCGAATTCCGTAGTCGACAACTTGCTGGACACCATGAGCGATGCTTGTCAGCGATGCTTTTCGGCCACTTTTCAACTTGTCCGCCTACGTGTAAAAACTCGCACGGTTGATGCAATTATTGCCTTGTTGTTTGATATCTATTATAATAATTCTGATGGTTGTACACTTCACTAAAGTAAAAAATCGTATCTCAGAACTCTGTACTTTAAAAATACTTTCTTCCAGTGGACACAGCATCTTACTTAAGACTTCAGCTGTTGTGGGTATGTGAATATTAATCGAACTGTTGTATAAAACTCTGCAAGGTTGCCAACTAAAACAGAAGGTTCGGTTGCAATCATTAAGCGTTTCCTTCTCTAAAAATGTTTGTTTAAATATTGAGTGACGTACGTGTACTAATAAATTTTATTATTACAACATAGTACAAGATAATGATTTGGTGCAGAGGTAATTGCAAATCTAACAATAACTTGAATAGTATGAAATTATTTACATATTAATTTAGTAATAAAGTAAACAAATTAACAATATCAATGTAGTGTTAAAAGATTTTTAAAACTAAAATTTAGTAATTTTACAATTCAATTTAAATGATTTATATTCTCAACAATAATTTCAAATTTTAACTGACATTAAATAATGGTTCAATAAAAAAATTAATTTCGTACAAACAAAATTAAATGGCCACTATCAGGCGCAGTAGCACCGTGGAATAACTGAAAACTGACGTCGAAGCGCCTTGTGCGACGACGAGAGAAAACCTTTGAAGAGGATTAATTAGACGGTGTATTGGGAGTTACCGCAAGGGAGAGAAATGTGGGGCCACGTCCTCATTCTCGCATCGCTGTTGCTTATAGCTTGCTAAACTTAAGTTCACGAGTTCGAATCCCAGCGTTAACAAACCTACTGTGATGTGGGTATAACAATGATCTGTGTATAACAATGTGTAACATATAAACAACAAATTATGCGAGGAAGTACGTTCTCTTGTAGCACCATTAGTTCTCAAAACTACAACTGAAAAGATGTCTTTCTTTTGCAGTACTTGGATATTGGGGAGGATATGAATGTACCTGATGACTTCACCCAGAAGGAAATGACGACTGGAATGTGGTGGAGACATTTAGTAGCTGGTGGTGTCGCGGGAGCTGTGTCTCGAACTTGTACTGCTCCCCTAGACAGATTAAAAGTGTATTTACAGGTAAGGCCTTTTTAGGGAATGTTGGTGTCTCACTCTCATTCTCTTAGAAAAACATTGTTTATGCTATTGAGTCAAAAATATAAAATACTATGTAGATTTGTGGCCAGATCATTACAACGCGTCATCGTGTAAGTCCGCACAGGAAAACAGTCTTGGTCAACCTTGGATTAACACAGCATTGTCTCGTAACTGTTGTACCTTTAGAAAAAAGTTCAAAACGTGAATTCGCGGCTTAATTCTGTACTTATATAAAACGTCAACAATTCAAGCCACAAAATAAAATGTATGCCATTAGCCATAAAATGAAAACTTCACTCATGATATTGATACTCGTATATTAATCTTGAGAAAAAGCAATTTATTATTTAACTAAAAGTTCTGTAATATAACTTTGCCATTAGCAAATTAATGAAACAATCTCGTGTGTATTACACTGATGCTTTGTTTTGTATGTGCGTGATTTTAAAATACAGGTATAACGGAGAGATATCTTACAAGTTCAGCTGAATGTCTTACTACTCTTCGTAAGAAATTTGTTATGATTATACACCTCTAAGTGTGGTTGATGGAATTTAGTGTTTCATAATCATAAACTGTGTTATTGAATTTACCGTTCGAGAATTATTACGTAGTGTGGAATGGGGAACTTGTTCGTTTTATTCTTTATTTCAATATGTTCTCATAGATGTTCACACATTTAGTCCACAATTCAAATATTTTAAAATAATTATAACATTTTTATTCACATGCATTGACACATTGTCGTAAAATAATGACAATTCAACAAAGCTCAAAGTAATCGGACGAGGAAGGCACCCCCCCCCCGCTTCATAGTACTCTATGATTTGCATATAAGAATTTTGAGTGCCTGCAGGTAAAATTTCATTCGTTCAGTTCATTCCATCCGTGGATCCGAGTGTCCAGCACGGCGAGTGGGGGTGTGAACAGAACTATTTTTGGAAATACAACGCCGGGAAATTGCATTTAGATTTTAAATCACCATGCATAGCGCCTTTGGAACGTGAGATACTGCGCCACCGTAGACGCCTAGTGCCACCGTCTCGACATCATCATCATCATCATTATTATTATTATTATTATTATTATTATTATTATTCACGAGGGACGGCACAGGATAGAACTGTTTCACTGCTCGTTGGGGTCAGTGAGAGACAACCGGATGAGCTGGGTTTAGAAGCTTTACCAGTGCAGGACCAGCTGCCTTGGGAGTGCAGCCGCCCTCTTTTGGCCCAGTTTTTCAACCCCTTCCATGTATGCGCCAGTGTTTCAGGTGTAATTAAATAGTGGGTTCGGAAAGTCAGTTTGTTTCCTACTAATTTTCTCTTAAAGTCGGTAAGTGCTTAGTGTTCTAATTCTCAATAATACTTTCTATGAATCCCCAGCGAACGAGATTCTATAATGATTTTTGGGATAGTTTAATTGGTAAGGCTACGGGAAGAATGTTCCTCACAGAGTCTAACAATAAGTAAACGGCCTGCCGCAAGTTACGTATATGTACGCAATACAATATGTAATTTTTCCGTTTTACGCTTATATCAGTTAAGTGACATATATGCGGTTAATTTTCTGCAGGGGAGGGTCATACGTTATTACGGAATATGCAACAAGCCTGAGTTGAGGCATTCTGCTTCCGGATTCCGTGACGGACGCATCGCCGCGAAGCTTACGCGAGTCGCAAGCAGACTTGAATGTTGTTCTAGATAGTCATGAAGTGCTAATACATCTTCCGTAATTCAACCTCCAAGTGGATCAACATACCTATACATCATACACCAAAAGATGTATTAGATTATTTCGTTCATTCAAAATCCATTCAGCCATCTGTACCAAGACCGCTCAACGAACTTCTTTTGGTCCGCCTCCCAATATTAACAACTAGCAGCGTTTCCATACTCCCTCTACAAAAAATGTAACATCAACGCCGATTGGAAAAAATTTCGAGATAAAATGGGATATAAAATCCACCCACCAAAAACGAATTATCAACAACCCAAGAAATAGATGAAATAATCAATAATTTTGAATATCAATTATGAAAAGCATATCATTCAAATTCCAATAAATCATCAAACAATAAAAGTGTTCGCCACTACCTTCTTACACCGTTGCACTAATCTAAAAAAGGCGTAAAACTCAGGAAATTTCTCTCAATACGTGACGTTCTAGATAAATTAGAATATCAAATTACTAGAAGAGAAGTTTCACGCCTACTTCAACAATTCAGAGTAACGGAGTGGGAAAACTTCATCAAAAAATATACATCAAAGACAAGAGTGATTTCTGGTAAATCCAGAAAAAACTCAAAAAACTGCAAATGCCAATAACAGCAGTGTTGAGGTTGCGAAATATTACTTAGATGATTGGGAGAGCATTTGCAAAAACTGCGACGAGAAGTTCTGTGCATCGCCTTTTTGTGTTCTCGTCAGACGGGAAGGTTCTGAAAAGACGGACAAGATTAACACCTTGCCGTAAGAATCATTAAGTATTGAATAGATTGTCATGGTTATCTTTGTCTGGACGAAAATAAACGTTCTCCTTACGTTATTGACGCTTTGTGCTGCTTTTGCCGCTTTTCAAAGTGCTGGTTCACGGAGACATGATAATATTTGCTACCAGCGTACCAACTTTCAATACGCATATTACTCAGCTTCTCTACACGATTGCTACGAAACTGCTCGCGGCTCCAGATTGTCCACGAGATAGTCCGAAGTCGCTCGCCTTTCGCCAAGGAGGCCGATTCTCTGACAATCGTGTGGAATTTGTTGCGACAAAACGAGTTTCCGCTGCTTCACAAGGGTTAGTCCAACCCCTGGGAAGTGTCCTAAATACTACACCTATCCCAATTCCTTCCCATTTCAGGCTGCTGAGTAGTGATGCAGGAGCGATTGGTAGGAGGCGAGAACGCAGAAATGCTACCTGGCGGTCCTCTCGACAATTGACTGCGACGGGACGTGATGGATATGACATATTAATTAAGGGAGGATTACTCCGAAAGCATAAAGCGCTTAACGTCCCCCAAGGGGCTTGGAGTCGCTCTGCATCAATGAGAACGCAACTAATAAAAAAATCTCAAACAATGCGATCTTGTCGCGTTTTATGTGGAATAAAATTGGAAGTTGGGGAATTTCTACCATGTGCGAAGCGTTTTCGCCGGCGGCCAGGAGGTGGTGCGATCTACCGGTCACTTTTAGATGCACTTTTTAGGTTTATTTGGAAGAGTTTCATATAAGCGAAATCTTTGCTACTTGTGAAAGAATTCGCGGGTTTTGCGATATACGCGCGTTATACATTTCAAACTTCTCGAACGCGAGAAGTTTGAAATGTATAATCTTTCCTTCTTAAATACTTCAAGGAGTTGCCAACTGAATGAGTTCTAAGCATGGTGTCAGATACATAACACATACATATGCTAAGAATATGTTATATGCAATATGTAACAGTCCATGTTATATCACAAAAAATGTCAAATTCACCATAGACGAAAAGGAACTAAAGTTTATTCTTGGTATTCATTTATTGGATGGGTACCACACATTACCCCAGGAAGATAGGTATTGGGAACAATGTCCTGATGTAGGTGTACCACTTGTATACTCTTCTATGTCTAGACAGAGATTTTGTGATATAAAAATGTTCCTTCATTTGAATAACACCACTTGTATTCACAAAGTGATAGGTTTTACATACTCTGTCCTTATTTAGAGAAACTTCAAAAAGCTTCTAAAATTTGGCGTTTTCAGTACCGAATTATCAATAGATGAGATGATGGTTCAGTGCTATTGGCGTCATCTGTTCAAAATGTACACGAGAGGAAAACCCATCAAATTTGAATATAAAATCTGATGCATGTGCAGCTCAGATGGGTACCTTTTTAATTTTTCTCCTTAAATGTGAAAAGAACCTACTGAAATAAAATCGTTGGGGCAGAGGGTAATTGCAAACCTCACGAAGATTATTGAAGTCAGAGCATGATTAATTATTTTTTGACTTTTTCTTCAGCAATTACACTTTTGCTTTCCTAATAAATCAAAAGTTGAATGCAACGGGACGTATTCGCAATAATCTCACAGGAAAGTGACTTATAATGACTCCTCCAAATAATCTGAAAAGTAGAGAGGCTACATTGGATATCCTTTTGATAAGAACAAGTGTGTACTGATTGTAAAATGGAAGGATAACAAGGTAGTTACAATTGGTACTAACTACGGCACCATCGAACCTGTTTGTTTTGCGAAATGTTTCTTACAAAATGAGAAAGAGCATGTTCAGGTACCCATGCCAAACATCGTAAAATCATGTAATGAGTATATGGGAGGTGTGGAACTCCTAGATAAACAAATATCTCTGTTTAGAGTGAGAGTGAGTTCTTTTTTTTTAATTTCTTGAAATTGCTGTTGTAAATACTTGGAGATTGTGTATGATAGTGAATGAAAATAAACCTCCCAGTTTATTGGCTGTAAGTAGAAAAATTGTACTGAAATACCTGTCAGAAACAGCCTCAAACCAAAAAAGAACAGGCCCTCAGAAATCCAGATTAAAAAATGGCAGAGTGATTAGTGATAATAGATTTGATTCAGAAAATCATTTTGAAACACCTATATAAACCCAAAAGCATTGCACATCCTGCGGACTGAAAACAAAAAGGCTCTGCAGTTGCTGTGATTTACCACTTCATGACAGATGCTTTGGATCGTTCCACAACAAGTAAATATTTTGAAATCATAATTATGAACAGTTTCTTAAATATTCTTTAAAGTTTGTAATTATAGTTAGTAGTTAAAATAAATCAACAGAAATTAAAAAGAAATTCCATTTATATGCGGTTGAAAAAGTTTTTGAAAGAAGTCATACATCTAATATACCCAAAACTATCTTACGTTGCATTTACAGACCTCCAACAAAGCAAGCTTTAGATAATTTCATTTTGTTAGAAAATCTAGAGATAGCTCTGAACAAAATTAGAAATCTATCTCTTAAAACCATTGTTATATGTGGAGATTCGATATTGATTTTCTGAGTGAATCCCACCGAAACGAGCAGTCACTCAATTTACTTCATTCTTTTAATTTAGATATTACAGTGAATAACTACATAGAATACATTTAAATCACGAAATGCAATAAATAATATTATAATTAACAAAATCACTACTAGATATGAAATAAGAACTAATGTAGGTTACAGTGACCAAGATGCATAAATCCTTACAATTACTAATAGCATGAACAATGACACAGTAAATAATGCACGCATGTGCAGAACATTCACTAAAGTTATCATAAAATTATTTACGGACTACTTGCAGAAAGAATGATGGGACTCTGTTTATGACGCAGTTGACACAAATGAAAAATATAATCTATATTTCTCCAAGCTTTTGTTCACTTTAATGTATGCATTTCTCTTAAAAAGAGAAAATTAAACATTTCACAGAAAATTAATACAGATCACTACTGGAATTACAACATTGTGTAAAAACAAAAGTATGGTTTAGATTATTTCTAATCATCCTAACATATCACCAGGCTTCCATGTCTACTTCCGAGAATACAAAAGAATTTTAAGTACTAGTTCAGGAAAAATTGTGAAAAAATAATTTGAACACTAGTAATAAAACTAATACACAAAATCGTAAAAATTACGACCTCACCGTCTCGATACTTAGTAGAGAATGTTGTTCTAAACTATAATGAAAGAGAAGAAAGTAATCCGAAAAAGTTGCAAATCTCTTTGACCAGCACTTCTCTAGAATTGCAGCTCATCTCATGAAAGGACTAAAACCAAAAAATTTAACATCATTCTCCCAAAAAAATTTTGACAAGATTATTATTAACTTATAACTGTTTATTTCTAAAACTTTTTCTATCGAAGTCCTGAGAATAGTCAGTAAACTAAAAAATAAATATTCATATGGTTTAGATGAATTTCCAGATAGTTTATTGAAAACTCGTGTACCTGCCTTTATACACCCGTTAACTCACATTTTCAATGCTGCTTTATGCACTGGAATATTACCAGATATTTTCAAAACAGCAAAAGTTAAGCTACTATTTAAAAAAGGGAATGAAAATCAAAATCAAAATTACCTACCAATTTCTCTCTTAAGTTTTCTCAAAAATATTAGAGAGGCTTTTCTATACGCAAATGGAAACTTTTCTTGGGAAAAACAGAGCATTTTCAGGCTCATAGAAAATCAAAATCTAAGGAAACGGCCATTTTTTTCTTTTCTTAAAGATGTTGCTTCATCAATGGACCAAAAGGAAGCACCCATTGGAATACTTTTTGATCTTTCGATAGCTTTTGATGTTATTGACCCTAACATCTTGCTATCAAAATTACCTTCTTGTGAATTTCGAGGTATTGCCCTAGATTGGATAACCTTGTACCTTAAACATTGATCCCAAAGAGTAGCAATACCGTACTGGCACGAATGGACATTATTTACATCTTTCCAATTCTTTACCAATTGAATATGGGGTCCCCTAGGTTCGATCTTATGTCCTATCCTCTTTTTGTTATATATAAACGATATGTCCTCATATATTAAAAATGGAAGCACTGTTGTTTGCCGATGACACAAATGTTCTTTGCAAAAAAGGAACAATAAATAGTACAATTTTAGAAGTTACAAATTGTTTTTGTAATAACAAATTAATAGTTAACGAAAGAAAAACTGTTTCAATGCATTTTGCATTTCAAATCGACAATCACACGCTCTATTGTAAATGAACAATATGCAATTAACTGATGTTAAGGTAACAAAATGTCTAAGCCTCTCAATTCAGTGAAACCTCAAATGGAATGTACATCTAAGAGAATGAAACGCCATAGTAAGTTCATTATGTTACGCATTCAGAATTCTATCGAATTCTGTCAGCCTTCAAGCAGCTCGTTGCGTGTGTTTTCCAAATGTGCATTCCCGCCTGAGATATGACATAATATTCTGGGAAAGCTCATCATGTAGAACCCAGACATATAGATTGCGAAGAAAAGTATTCGAGTAATGAAAAAATGCCATCCCATGCGTGATCCCTGCAAGCCTCACTTCATTGAGCTTGGAATCTTACCATTGCCTTGCATATTTATTTAAGAATCTCTAATATTTGGCAAAATTGACTTACTAAATGGTGGGAATATATTTTCACACCATACTGATATTTATAATTATAGCACACGTCGTAGAAATTTCGTTCATCAAGTGTCGATATCAATAGCTCACTACCAGGAATCCACATACAATGCATGTACGTTACAACGCATTGTCAGATGACATTAAACAATTGAAGTCGGTACACAAATTTAAATCAAAAATAAAATCTTTCTGCTGCACAACTCTTTCTATACAATTAGAGACTACACTGATCGTCAAAATGAAAAATAATGTTTATTTTAACACAACAGTGATATGTAATGAATTAGTGTACATATAATGAAAGAGAAGAAAGTAATCCGAAAAAGTTGCAAATCTCTTTGACCAGCACTTCTCTAGAATTGCAGCTCATCTCATGAAAGGACTAAAACCAAAAAATTTAACATCATTCTCCCAAAAAAATTTTGACAAGATTATTATTAACTTATATATATATATATATATATATATATATATATATATATATATATATATATATATATATATATATATATATATATATATATATATATTGTACATGTTTTTTAAAGAATTAACATGTTTGTAACAAATAATGTACTTTACCTCCCGGGTCAAAGGCCCCCATCTCGATCAGGTTTTTGTCCAGTTTCCCTGATCCATTAAGCAAATGCTGAGATGGCCCCCTTATTTTGTTTCTGAATGTAAATGTATCTTCACTATGCGCATGTTTTGTTAAACTCCTCTTTTGCTTGTACTAGAAGTAGAGGTAAGGGCGAGTTACTATTTTGTTAGCAATGCAGAAAGTCTAATCTGCAGTGTGTACAGTTGCAAATAAGTTTTCTATATTTCGGGAACAAAAATGTCTAGTTTTTCAAATGATGCTCATCTCGTGCTCTTTTAAATTCTATTTTTATTTATCTATGTTTTAACTTTTACTCATCTTTCCAACTGTTTATATTAAAAATTATGGTAAGGGATTCTGAAACTCAATGAAACATGTGCAGATAATATGTTGCATAGAGTTTTTACTGTTTTTTGACTAAATAAATAAATAAAGTGCAACCACTGCATGGTTTCTTGAGCTCAGAGATCCCTCCTCTAACTTAAGTTGAATAATGAATACAAATCATATTAAGTATCAATCATATTAAGTTGAATAATGAATACAAATAGCAATGAACACTTTTGACAAGAATTGACAAGTGTGATATTTCATGTAATATAAAATATTTCAAAGGCAAATGAGCTACAGAATTTTCCTATTATCTCTTTTCGAAGGAATCGAAAAGAACATAAAGAGACGATAGAGAACCGCGAGAACATGGAGAACAATACTCCGCAGTGAGATCCAGAAAGCATCATTTATCTTCTGGACCAAAACAAGGAGCCATCTCCCCATTTGCTCAAAGAATCAGTGAAACTGGATGAAACAAATTGTGCGAGATGGGAGTCATTAGCCTGGAAGCACACCATATTTGCTCTCTTAAAATTATTCAGTTCAAATAGTAATTAACACTTTTTTGTAGTGAGCTATTGAAACTGACTCCTGATGAATATGATTACTATGTCGAATGTTATAGTTATAGACTACACTGGCTGAAAATGTGTTCCCACTCTTCAGCAAGTTATTTTTGACAAAACAATCTGATTTGTAAATCAAAAGGCGAGGCAATAATAGAATTCCCAGTTTAATAAACAAAAGCACAAGAGACTCGCTTGGATGGGTTTTGTTATCTGTACAATGTTCATTTCTGTAATTTAAAAGTCTGTGAGCTACAGGATGGCTTTCACTAGAATAATATGCCATTAATTAACATTCTCAAAATATACACAACCCAACATAAATTGGGCTGACTGTATTCGAAGGAATTTTGAAGGCGTAGCATAACATAAATAGTGTGTTCAATGAATTAAAAAGGACTATCGTTTTGAAGTTTGAGTTAAGAGACTGATATTTTCACACCTTAATATCAATTACTTGCCTATCAGCTATTTTTAGTGGAGTAGAGAATTGTTTATTTGAAATGAAAAACTGCATTGAAACTATTAATTTTAATAAACTTAAACTATTTTTTAAAATTATTATAATTTGTTATTATGAAACAATTTAAAACGTCTGATATTGTCCTATTTACTGATTATTTAAAAGGATATTCTTATCGACAGAAAAAAACTGTTGTTCCATTTCAAATTGCAAGTGAGCAAAAAATTGCATTTACGGAATTAGTTGAAGAGCAACCATTTTTTTTTGGGGGGGGGGGACTATTTAGCAACAAACAAGCGACAATTTCCTATGTAGTTATTTTTTATGTGTCTCTGTAATTTCTTGGTTTTCTTGTAAATGACATGCTAGCTCGTCATAAAGGTAGCAGAAAATGGCATTTCCGGGATTATTTGATGAGTATTACGTAAATATTTATATTTATCTCTGAAATTTATGGTTTTCTTGTAACCGTCGATGATGAATTTCATTGGCTGTTGTAATGGCGAAACAGAGGGTGTCAAACACAAGACAAGAATTTCGCCCTCGTGTAGAGGTTCTGATCGAACTCTCGTCCCAAACAGTAGTGCCCTTAAATTTTCCCCAATTTTGGAGTATGCGTTGGAGAGGACTGACGAAGGGAAGCGACTTAACAGTTTCATGAAGTAATCCTGAAACGTGGGTAGCGGGTGCAAGAGAATGAGAAGAATTTATTACAATTATGATGCTGAAATTTAATGCATTAGACACTAGTTGTACTGAGAAAGTACAGAAATTATAACCCATGAGGCCTTGAATGATGGGACTTGTATTTTTACAAAACAAACGACTCTAAACCCTTGAATTCACGTTGATAATAAAAATTATAATAATTTAATATTAATAATAATAATAATAAAAATTATAATAATTTAATATTAATGGGGATGAGATGATTATAAGACCTAATTGAAATCTATTTCAAATAATTAATAGCTTTGGGTAGTTTGATGCTGATTGATTAACATAATTGCATTGAATCTTATCACTTTAAATGGGATTTATTTGAGTGCCGTTTGCTTCGCTTAGATTTGTATTGTTGATATTAAAATTGTTCATTAATGTTTTGTTGCTCATTTGGCACTAGTAGACACAATGAAGTTTACAAATTGGAAAAATGGATAGAACTTTAGATATAACATTTGGTAATCAAATGTTGCTGTGAACTGGTTAGTCATGTTTGACATTTGTTGAGAGTAGTTTGGATATTCGTTCTGGGAGCTAGGGTTGGCTCGCAGCTGTGTGAAGACAGGCGATGTAACGTAACGGGGAGGCGCGTGGGAGCCCCGTCGGCCGTGGGCAAAGGTTTGGCGCGTGGGGTCAAGATGGCGGCGCCTCGCAAGAAGACACGATGCTTCAATAAGACTCCAATAGTTCCTTGGTTAGTGGTTTGCCTTGTTCACATTGGTATAGTTTGTTGGATGTGAGTCTCGTTACTGCATTGATTGGCAATAATTTTGAGCTGCCGCGCGTTGCAGGTAACGTGATAACTTTCAATTGCAAATATAATAATTAGCGACAGTTTTGACCTGCACCATGTTGCGGGCAACAATAACTTTCATTTTCGAATACACTAATTATTAGGGGGCGGATTTTGATGACCTAAAACCGCCTTAAATGCTCAATGAAATGGTCTTATAAAAATGTTTAATGGAATGCTCTCCCTAAAAACAAAGAAAAAAGTCGTAAAAAATGTTATCAAAATAACTTCAGATAAACGCCTCAAATTGTTGGGTTTGTTACTGATGTAATCGAGGCTTCTTCCTATTGTTCAAGTGAACGCAGCTTGCAAACTTTGGGTTTGGACTTCTTTACAAGAAAACCTCTGCCCTTATTTATCGCGAAATCGGCCGAACTGTCAATAGCACCGATAGGCGTCACAGGGACCTTAGATTACATAGTACTCACTACGGCCTATATTACAATATATGAGCGAAGAAATCAAATAGGCTACTCGGAAATTCTGTGGTCAACATTTGTTGAACCTCCTAAATATTGTTTGAAGTACCATTAAAATATTAAAATCGATGAAATCCGCAAAATATGCATTAAAAATGTCGTAAAAGGGTAAAAAATGACGTATTAATAGAAATCGACGAGAATTGCAAAAAAAGACATAAAATGGGTCATTTCGTTTTGTCTTAACATAAAATGAATTTCAATACTAAACGGCATTGTTCTAAAGTGAAAAGGAAAGAAACAACTATTCATTAAAATCCTCCCCCTACTAATTAGCAATAGTTTTGAGGTGGTGCGTGTTGCAAGTAACGTGATTTGAATTAATTTCCCGCGAATACGAGAAGACGGCTGCGCGAGCTCGCCAGAAAGCTGTACTGTCGACCGTTCCGGGGAGGAGACACGTCGAGCAGGCTCGCACCTGCTCTCGTGGGGGATTATCACTAATTTCGTGGTTTTATTGTAATTTTGGTGTTGACATGTCAAGTTAGCCGAACATGTAGGGCGGGGTCAAATGAAGAGCAACAATTTTATTTTTGCGAAACAAATTAGCGACAAATTTGTAATTAAATTTCCTTTCTTTAACTTTGCTGTGCTAACTTGTCGGACCTCGGGATTTTCCCACCAGTCCTCTGCCACCAGCGGGGACACGCTCTAAGCTCCCGATTGGTCTCCCAGCTGGAGTGGTAGTGTCGTGCGTGTGTAAGGGTTGACGATAGGAAAAGGAAGCAAAGTTCGCGCGTGATCCGTGGCCCGTTTGTTAGGGTACTGCTTCGGCATTTGCCTGGTGTTGGTCGCTGAAACCACGGTAAACTACCGATCAGAATAGCCGACTGCTAGGGTTCTCCTCCAAACAACAACGGAATTCGATCTAGCTATATAGCTAGTGTTAAAAATCCTTCCACCGTCGGGACTCGAACCCTGAGTTCCCGTCAGGGGCACTGCAGTGACATCAATTGATGCCCTGAGCGACTTAAGCCGGTAAAGGTGTTTTATCCTTACATGGATCGTTTAACGTGTTTGGCTCAGGGACTGCAACGTATTGAAGATATTAGAACTTCGCCGATTTTAACAAATTAATTTCAGCAACAAAAATGTGTTTTTAAAGGCCCCACAACGAATATTATCTTAGAAACTGCAGTTACCAAATATACCATTGTCACCTAAACCAATGCTGACAAGATGGGAACCATGGACGAAAGTAGTGAAATTGTATTGTGAGCATATAGATGCAATTAAATCGGTAGTTGATTGTTGTGATTCCAAATGTGATGTTTCTATTCGCCAAGCTAAGAGTTCGTTCAGTGATTCCAATTTGATCTGTTCAGTGGCCTGCAACAGGAGTAATTTTGGCTGACTCCCAGGGAGCATCAAACATCTGGAGACTTCGAGACTTGCTCTGCAAGAATCTACTGCCATAATAGAAAATGCGGTCGAAAAACTGAAGGCTGTGCAGCGAGAAAATGGTCCCAGTGTATTAAGTAAATTTAAAATGTTTTACAAAGAAACCCACCGATATTCGACATTTCTCAGTGTAAGTAGAATTTCAAGCGGGGACATTATGATATTTTTAAGGACATTATACTGGGGAAAATTGTCTCCAAATACGCTCCAACAACCTGACATGATATAGAGAGATCGTTCTCTGCTTTTCTTGTATAGTAGTCTGACCAACGTCAATCGAAGATCTCAAATAACTAGGAGAAACATGTAATTGCTCACTGTGCTGCCAAGTATGTAAATATGTAATTAAATGAGAGTGAATGTATTTAAAAGTAAATATACATCTGTAAAACATGTTACATATTTTGTTGTATTTTACATATGTTCTCGATTTTTGCTACACAAACACATGCAACATAGCCAGCACTATTTTTGACAATTGGCCAGTCATATGGCACCATACGCTCCAACAACCTGACATGATATAGAGAGATCGTTCTCTGCTTTTCTTGTATAGTAGTCTGACCAACGTCAATCGAAGATCTCAAATAACTAGGAGAAACATGTAATTGCTCACTGTGCTGCCAAGTATGTAAATATGTAATTAAATGAGAGTGAATGTATTTAAAAGTAAATATACATCTGTAAAACATGTTACATATTTTGTTGTATTTTACATATGTTCTCGATTTTTGCTACACAAACACATGCAACATAGCCAGCACTATTTTTGACACTTGGCCAGTCATATGGCACCATGGTGGTTAAACGTCGTGCCATGAGTTACGTATTCTGTACTGGCCACTATGTGACTGCTTGATTTAAATACTTTTAGTAACGAAATATGAATTCGGGTTCTGTACTTGGTTAACAATGACAACAAATCCTAATTGTTTTCTGAAAATTTACATTATTCTCATCAGAAATGTTATCATGCAAAAATTCCTAATTTTCTTGAAAACGTGTGTAGTGGGTTATGGCATGAAAAACATTAGCAAAAAACAATTCAAAATTTGCCCTTTCAAGAAACTAAAATATGTTGTAAGTGACTAAAATATGTTGTAATAAAGCTTCGAACAACATGAAAACTAATAGGAATCCGCGGCATATTGAAACTTTTCCTCCTCTACGTGTTACTCAACAATTACTCGGATTTTTTAAAAAGTGTGTGACTTGTTTTAAAGGTTTACATTAGATTGAAGATTGAAGTTAAAAAAAAAAAAAAAAGAAGGAAAGAAAACCCCATCAAAGCCACAAGTCTCAATGTGGTTGAAAAATGCAGAGATAGGGCATGTATTAGATATGTCTGCAATGCGGCTGTATCAAAGTTTAAAAAATTATATTAATTCACTGAATGGAAAATCGAAACCACCAAAACATTGTTTCTTGTTGCTCAGTATTAAGACTTGATGGTTAATGAAGGGGAGGGAGGGAGCAAATTCTTGACAATTACTGTTCAATGTATTCACGGTGCGGAACATGTTTCTAAAAGTGTGTAAGGGAACCACATCTATGTTGTAGGTAACTATTGCAAAGAAATCCTTCTATTTATCGTAACTTAAAAACATAATTCACCACTTATCATTATAATTACTGGATTGTTTTGTGAAAAGGTAAAAAAAAAAAGTTTTTGCTTTGCGGACAACAACCTTACACTCATATGATTTCTTGGATATGAAATGTTGAATGCTTTCAATAGATCATTTACAATTCTTAATAAAATAATGGACAATGGCGAGAAATAAAGGTTCGTTCTATTAATTCAATGATTTTGATAAAATTGTGTTTTTACAACTACACCGATTAGTATTAGCAAGTGATAATACTTCTGGAGTCCACAGGTCTACAAAATGAAACTTGTATTCGTCAGAAATGTAAACATATTTTTCTAAACCAGTTTTAACTCTGATTAAGATTTTGCATTCAAATTTGCGCCTTCACCTACCATTTTTCTATAATAGGGAATCCATTGATTACACATTATTCAACAAAAAATAAATGTAATTATTTTGTGATATAAATGAATATATGGGCTATATCTATAAGTAAAATATATTTAAAAATGTAATATATGTAACTGATTTATGTAATAGATGAGTTTCATTATATTGGTATGTTGTTGGTATTTATAAAATAATTTTAAAATGTTATAATGATATGATTGGCCACAAGGAATGTAGTCGGTAAAAGGATGGCTTCATTTTGTTTTGAGGTTTGGAAATGGTGGCTTGTGACTGTGAAGTAGAATGTTCCTCACGATCATATTTACATTATATAAATTAATATAAGAAGTTTAAATAAATGTATTTTGTAATGTGGTGAATCGTGAAAAGAATGTCTTTTGTAAGGAAGTAGAAATAAATGTAGAATATCAGATTATTTCATTGTGTGTGTGAATCATGTTATGAATTATTATGTATGTTATTGTGAATCGTATATTAAGGTAACTTGTAAACAGCTATAACGAGAAAAACGTGGAAGGGAGAAGTGAGAAACCCCGTGTAATTTACAATATAATAAATTTTATGGTTTACCAGTTCATTGCTGTATTTATGGACCTGAAACAAAACAAAACTTAATACTCTGGCAGACCTTTCGGATTCTTGATCCCCGCACGGACCTTTCAGATTCTTTATGCTTGTGCGGGCCTTTTAAACACTTTATACCCGTTCCACTACCCACAACAAATAACACATTCTTAATGAATTTGATTTATTAAAAATAAGAAACTGGAAAATAAATAAACGGCATAATCCTCAAATAAGAAAAATAACTCTTATAAACCTTTTGTTAAATTAATACAAAAAACTGCAATTTTGGTTACGTATCACCTTCTTTAGAGACACATACGCTGCTTGCTACTAGCAGTACTACTACTAGTAATAGATGTAGGCACAGCAGCTAACATCCTGGAATTGTTATTTTTCGATGGACTGAAATCTTCAAAATAACTTTTGGCAATAGAGGCAAATAACCTAAAAGTACAGTTTCATCAACACAATTCACACTTATTTTCCACATTACTCTCAAAAACACTATAATCACTTCAATTTTTTTCTGGAAGCAACTATCCGTAGCTTTGTTAGCTTTATGGAGAATTTCCATAGGAACTTCACAATCTATTTCACTCTGTGCGAACCAGTGAGTCCAACTATGCCTATGCAGTAGTGTAATGAGTAGTGGGCAGATTTTGAGGACCTAAAACATTGCCAAAAATGATCAAAAAATGTTCCTAGAATGCTTGAAAAAATGCCCTAAAAACAAAAACAACCACTTCAGATGAATAACTCAAGCTGTTGGATTTGTTACTGAGTACTTTGTTACGGTGCTTCTTCCTTTTGTTCAAGTAAACTCAGCTTGAAAACTTTGGGTTTGGACTGTTCTTTAAAAGAAAATCTCTGCCTTTATTTATCGCGAAATCGGCGGAACTGACTATGACGCCGCTAAAAGTCACAGGAACCTTAGATTACATCGTGTAATAAGTATAATAGTATAATATAGTAATACAACGGCAGATATCACAATATATGAGCGAAGAAATCGGAACGGTTACTCAGCAATTTTGAGGAGAACATTTGTTGCACCTTGTAATTATTGTTTGAAGCAAATACAATTAAAATTATGTTAAAATCGATTAAATCAGCGAAAAATGACGCAAAAGGTAAAAAATGACTTATTAGTCGAAATCGACGAGAAATGCAAAAGTGACTTATAAAATAGGTCATTTCGTTTCGTCATAACAAAATGAATTTCTATACTAAACGACATTGTTTCAAAATGAAAAGAAAAAAATGACATTTCATTAAAAACTGCTCCCTAGTAATGAGTCATTAGAGGGCCAAACCAATATAATTAAAAAGAAACGTTATTAAAATAAGTTCAATGACAACACGGATCTGCATTAACCGTATATTAAATATATAAACAACGGCATTTTAAGGGAAGTCGTAAATGATAAAATGACAGGGAAAATAGTGTGAATTTTTTTGGTAATGGATTGATAATGGACACGTGAGGAACTTCCGTGAAAATAATTGAAATTAGAAAATTACAGGATGCTCGGATATCACAGAGTAAACTGTGTCAGACGCAGATGGGCGATTATCCAATCAGGAGATACGTAGACGTTGAACAAGGAGGAAAGCTACGCAAAAGTCAAAAAGAAACTATTTATATACTAATACAGCACATCGGAAAAGACAAGCGAGCTTTACGAACTGCCGGGGCAGAAGAACTCGAACTGTGATTGCGGTGATGTGCCACGGGATTGACGATACGTTGCAGGATGCTGCTGAGGACTGGAAGGTACGACCGAGTATCGGCATACAAGAAGGCAGAGGAACGAACAGGGGAGTGAGAAATAATAATAATAATAATAATAATAATAATAATAATAATAATAATAATAATAATAATAATAATAATTACGACTTGTAGTAAGACCAAGTATTGTCATTGGATATGTTATTAAAGCTAACAAAGTAAGGTAACATGGCCATGTTTGCATGGGGAAATCAAGGAGAGTGTGTGTGTGTGTAAATATAATATAAATGGGAAACGCTGACTGGGAAAGATTTTCGTGTTCTTTTTGTAGTTTTTGTGAAGCATATTGTGAGTGTTGTTTTTGTAAGCCAAAGAGACGCCAAATTATAAATGTTTTACTTTTAAAATACGAATCTGTTTGATTTCGTACATGTAGCCAGAATTCCTATAATTCAAACACTTAAGTGAAGTATTCCTTACGTTAAGTTCGTCGCCGCCATTCCGTAGGACGGCTAAGTCGACCCACAAAATAAATCTCTCTGCAGTGGATATCCCGGTCGAGCATACGGGATATTGTTTAATAGATGGAATAAAATACATACAAAAATTAGATTTTTATAAAAATAAAAGCACAGAATTCAAAAGGGATAACCCATTAGGGTAATGGTATTGTTGATATTATTACGTGTATTATTAAAATAAACAAAAAGCCAGTTCAAAGGGATAATAGAGGGAGAGAGAGAAAGTAGTTATTCGATACGCACTCTTTCTTTTTCAGACGTCATGTTGAAAACACGATTACAATGCATACAGTGGCTCTCAAAATTGACCATACACTATCTAAGAAAACAGAAACTGGCGTAGAAAAATCATTTATTGTAGAATGTGAGTCACAAAACAAATATAGGTAGTAATGCAAACATTCTCCACTCATACGTTACAAAAATATCTCGAATTAAGTAAATAGATAATAAATAAAACTCCTCGTAATGCGTTTGCAATTCACTAAAGCAATGAACGTACACTGCCAATTTGTCTTCGTGAAAAACGAAAAATAATAAGACAATATTTTTGTGTAATGAATTTTAGTACGAATAATAGCCCCCAATTTTGCTGGCATTGATCTTACTAGCTTCCTTGTAAATTCAGGCGCATTTTTATTTTCCATTTCTCAGCGAGGACCCTATTGAGCTCTTTTCTGTTGAAACGTCATGCTTCTGCTTTTGCTTTGGTTTTCCAATTCTCACCTTAAGTTCTGGTTTACCCGCTAGCGTTGTTCACAGACGGACAGATTGAAGAACAGATTTTTGCAGTCTTTCGATTTTTCAGCATCAAGGATTCATTAAACATGGATTCTGGCTACCCACGTGATAGAGGATTCTTTTCTAAATTTAGCAAATGGATTTATGCACTTTTTCGTTACCAGGGCCCTGCAATACGAGTTTTTCTGCCGAAAATTGCCATTTTTTCGCGCAGCATTATATAACTTTCTCTCTACTTCGCAGGAAGAAAGTAAAAATACGAGTCTTATGACACTCGTTTTAAAAATTTTGTAATTATTATTAACAGAACTCCTATGAAGCCTTTTAATGATGCTTACGCCTTAATGCACCAGTTACTAAGCTGGTGCTATCTGTAATTCAACCACCACATAAACATTTAAAGGGTTTATCTCGAAAATTCATTTTTGGAGTTGTGCCAATATTGCTGTCCACAAACTATTTTAATGAACCAATATTTTAGCTGCAAAACGCTGGTAACATAATTATGTCATGATGTTAAGCAAAAAACTGCAGGGACTATTATTTATCATATGTAACTCTGTAAACCACAAGATATTAGTTCACATTGAAGATATGCAAAAAATAATTCGAGCATTCTTGGAATTTTGTTAATTTCCATAAGGGTTGGTTTGTGTTCATTGTTACGCCACTGAAAACTCTGGTTATAACAAATAGTGAAAATGAAGGTTAGTATATTTAATAGATTAAAAGAATAGTGCAAATGAAACACTTGCTGTTAAAATACCCTAGTGCGCGGCAAGCGATTAACCTCACTGGACAGTTACATCCAAAACTCGTAGAACCGCGCTGCACCCAGCCCATTGGCAGACGCGCAGGTTTGAATTTCGCGCCCAGAAGTAACTTTTAAACTCAATTTTATCGTGGGTTTTTTTCCCCTCGGAAAAACTGAACCTGTCATTCTCTATGATCACAGAATCTGGGGTAATTTTGTTGTAACGGGAGCTCCTGGACATTCTGGTTAGCAACCATAACTGCATGATAGGGGAGTGTAGATAGCCACGTTGTCCTACTGAAAGTTAGCAAGAAAGCCCCAGTCCAAGATTCGTTGCACTTTGACATTCCTTTTTAAAATTGATAAATTTCCATATTTGGCAACTGTGAAATCAATAAAATGCAGATTCCCAACACCTGACGCACACATACTATTACACCTTGCTTTACAGTTGCACGCAAATATTTATCTTCGCATTAATCTTCCTCCACACGTACTGTTGCCCGTCTGATCCAAATATCTTGAATTTACTTTCATCGCTGAAAATCAAAGTTTCTCAGAACTACGGAGGGTGCTTTCCAGGGGGGGGGGATTCGGCGAGGGGGTAACTGCTTCCCCAATCGTTGAACAAATTAATTATTTTTATATATATATAATTTGTTCCGCGATTATACATTTTAAATTTATTTTAAAAAATTGTTTCTGTATTTTGAAAAAAATAATAAAGCGAACAATTTTATTAAGCTGAGCCAATAACATACATTAATAAATTGGTGAACTTTTAGTCCAGTATTATAAAACGCGCGGGATGTTGTTCAGCGTTATTGTGAATAATTATTAAATCCTCTTTCAATTATATTTTGCTTTTAAACGTTATTTACATAAATTAAATTGTTTCGTGTCCAAAATCATGTGTCGTAACACTCAAATTTGAACTCTTAAAACGAGAATTTACCGTTTATTATAGATATAGCTTGAGGTAAAGGTGGTGATATGAGCCATTTATATAACACGATTTGGTATCTTTTCATACATCTCAAACATTTTAGTAGGAACGATTTTAACTACTAGTTTAAATCCTTTTGCCATCACAGCTCTATGGTTCAGTTGTAAATGAGAGCTGATGTGAAACAGGTGTTCGTGTTTTCTCGGTTCTAAAAGCTTTGGAAAGTAAGTCTTTGGCTTTTAATTATAGCTTCAGTTCACTTAGACCGGTTTTAGTTTGCAGAATTATAATAGGCGATGGTTGTATTGTCCGAACGATGGTGCGAATATGACCCCAAACTTTAACGGGCTC
This sequence comes from Gryllus longicercus, assembly GCA_038098605.1. Taxonomy (NCBI): domain Eukaryota; kingdom Metazoa; phylum Arthropoda; class Insecta; order Orthoptera; family Gryllidae; genus Gryllus; species Gryllus longicercus. The sequence continues at coordinate 1,739,640 of JAZDUA010000129.1, read as the reverse complement.
ATATTACATAAATCACAAATTGTGTTCGTACTATTTTTGTTTTAGATGCCACGAAAGTTTCTTGACCCAAAACAAAAAGGAACTAGTGGTGCTACAGAATGGCACAGACCTCGTACTAGTTAGTTTCCTAATCTGTGGTCGGGGCTAGCTTTTCGTTTGTGCCCCATCTTCTCACCAGTTGTCCAAACACAATTTTTTCACATTTGCTAAATTTTTCAGTTTCCTAATGACAGAGCCGAAATATTTCTTAAAGAATAATATTAAAGAGTAACACCTCGTCATATTAGGAAATTTACGTTGACAAATTTGATGCCATTTTTACGAAAATGGCGTTTAAGCATTAAGGTCTATTCACAATGCAAACATAAACATAAGCATGGCGTTAACATAAAAGTTAGGACTACGTCCATAAGCGGACTCATTCACAATGCGTTCGCATAAGCATACCACGTAAGACGTTAACGTACGAGCATCAACCTTCTGTGCTTATTCTTAAGTAAGGCATAAGAAATGAACCAATCACAGAACGGTAACTCAAAATCGAAATCGGAGCGAAGTCGATAGAAGAACTAACGCCATATGGGCCATGGACACAGTCGATACCTTGAAATCTATTCTCACATCCAACCAATAGTAAACCAGAATGTCTCACAGCCAATAGAAACTCTTATTTTGCTTATATTTATGTTAGACATTGTGAATACTTCAGTCTATTACTTATGTTAATGTTTATGTCTATGCTTATGTTTACGTTAGCATTGTGAATGGGTCTTTACTGTAAATGCGAAATTTCAAGCTCTTTTTTACAGAAAACTATTGAGATTTCGAAAAACTTTATTGAAGTCGTTTGAAACACTGCCACTCACAGATGCAATAATGTATACAAATCGCCGAAAATTAGCATTTGTTTGGTAAACAATTGGGAGACTTTTTCATAAAATGGTGTTTGGGTGTTTCTGAAAATGTGGAAATTTGAGTTCATTTTCACAGAAAACTGTTGTTATCGAAACTTGACGACATCCTTTAAAGCAGATGTGCTCATAAGTGCTCATAAATATGAACAAATCGCCTCTAATATAAATATTAACGTCATGCGAGAAAGTCAAAAAATTCATTTGTGTATTTTTTTAAAAAACCAACAAAAGAATAGAGTAAAATAGCGTTTGTCATTTTATGAAATACATTTAACACTATCTATCCCAAAAGTTAAAGAAAAAATCTGGAGCAGTTCGCAAACAAACATTCAGAGTTATCAGTGAAAATCGGCCTATGCCATCTTTATAAATGTATTTCACTCTTTTTTATTACAAGAAATTTAAAAGAAAAAAATTGAGCCATTTTTGGGAAAATTTTCGAAATGTCCAGTGAGCTTGATGTAAAGTGCCCCCAAAAATTAATGAATGTTTTCCAAAATTGCAGAGCTTCGGCTCAGGCCAGATCGGCAGTGGTTTATTCAGTTTGGAAAAAATCGAATGCATAGTTAAGGCGCGAATGTTGTTCACATACACCAGACAGACTCACACACGTATTGAAAGAAGAAAAAACTTTTTTTTAGTATAAGGGGACCCCAAAACGTGTATTGGGCGAACTTCTATATCCCATCCTCTTGCCAGCTACCATCTATCGCCCCCACAATTGTTCGGTTGACTTACAGTAGAATTGAAATATTTCTTTCAAAATATTAACGTAAGAAGACATTTTTGTTGAAAAATTTGGACCCTTTATAAGAAAATTCCGTTACTGAAAATGCGAAGTTTCAAGCTATTTTTCACAGAAATCTTTTGTTTTCGAAAAGCTTCAAACTTCTTGTACGGATAGTGTTAAATGTACTCTTTTAACACGACATAGCGTTGATTTGGGATATTCTTTTATTTCTTAAAAAAATACTCAAGTGTAATTTATTGATATATCTCACGCTGTTAATATATACAGTTTCAATTTATAAACACTATTGCATTTCTGTGTTAACGTAATGGCTTCCAATGAAGTTTTTCGAAAAACATTTTCTGTCAAAAGGAGCTTCAAATTTTGCATTTACAGTAACACCTAATCGGTATCGATAGGTGGCAGCTGGCAAGAGTATGTGGCAAGTCTGAAAAGCTAGCCCATATCAAAGAAATAGAAAACTAATACGAGAAAGACTGTGCTATTTTGTGGCACCACTAGATTTTCAAATATTCCTTATTTTAAATTATTAACCCACTTTCTGAACAGTTAATAAAGTTCATATTTTTTACAATGTTTACACAAATGTTCAAGACGAAGTTATATTTGTTTTTTAAACTAGTGGTGCTATCAAAGCGTATATTTTTTCGCATTGTTTCTAATAGCTGCGATGGCGGCGGCGATGGTGTGATGGTTAGCGTACCGGACTGTTATACCCAAGCTCGCGGGTTCAAACCCGATCGAAGCCGTGGATTTTTAGGGCGACAAAATCCTTCGTACGCCTTCCTTCGGAGGGGAAGTAAAGCCGGCTGTCCCATGTTAGTAGATTTACTTGCATGTAAAAGATCCTTAGCCTAAATGACGCCTCTGAGCTAAATTCAAATCGCCTGTTTCTCGCCCAAGTTTCTCTGCTAGTTGGTGAAAGGAGCGTAGCGAAATTTGCGTGGTCAGACGGAAGAGCGGGCCTGATGGCCCGATTCTCGCCACGTAAAATAAGGCAAATTCAATTCAATTCAATAGCTCCGTAAAATTGCACTACTACATAATTGCAAAAGGGTTGTCAAGCAGCTATTTTTCTGGTCCTATACTCGAACTTAAATCCTCAGATTTGACGTGCCGGCACTCATACCACTACGCCACAGAAGGGCTGAGTGGTCGAACTCGGACAAAGGTATAAAAAGGTAAATGCCATATTCATGTAAAAAAAATAAAAAACGTCAACAATCAAAACATCCGCTGGCAACTCCCAAAGCCTTCAGTCCGTTAAGATCAATCAGGGAATATCAAGTTTGAAGAAAATCAGCTGAACGGTTTAGGCGCGTACAGACAAACGAACACACGGACGTTTTGCCGTCAATTGATTTTTCGGTATGAAGAAGCAACAAAACATGGATTCTGGCTACACCACGAGTTAGAAGTTTTTTTTCCCTAAATTTAGCAACAGGATCTATCCACGTTTTCATTACTAGAACCCGGCAATAAGGTTTATTCTGGGGAAATTTCGACGTTTTCTGGCGCAACCTTACATAACAGCCTCTTCTTACGAAGAATTCGTAAGGCGAGAAAGTAATAATAATTTCTGAATCGTTAGGGTTATCTAAGTTCGTCACGTGGCTAGTGTTAATGTATTTAAATTTCATGTCGATAGATTTATTAGTTTACTAAAATCGGTTCATACAGCTGCACAGAAACTCAACAATAAATTTGACGTGACATACATTTTACAAATTACAAAAGAAAGTTTAAAAAAATGTTTAAAATTTACAAACTGCAAAAGCAAGTACAGACACGTCCGGTTTATTTTGTGTATGTAATGATCGAATCCCTAATAGTTTTCTACAACAAATTCATCCAATTAAATTCCTCGTGTGGGACTCGAATCGTCGACCTTCTAGTTTCAAGTGATGAACCCGAACATATCACTTATCAACCTTGGCTATCCAGGAGGACAGGATCTCTACACTTCCATATTACTCGAGACACAACTATCAGTTCTAGCACTACTGCGCTGAGAAAATGAAACTATGTGTAAAAACATAGAAGTTAAAAGTTGCGAATTAAAAATTACCTACGCACTTCAAATTTATTTATCTTAATTGATTGTATTTGTTAGTAGAAGTGCTTCAAATGATTTTCAATAAATTTTCTGCAATTTCCAATAGTTTTGTTCGGCAACACAGAATCGTGATAAATAATTATCCATGAGAAAGACTGGAACAAGCCGTCCTTGCCTCCGAAGCCCAGGGTCAATACACATCATTTAACCGACTTCGGCCACCGGAGTCATACAGGGGATATGCACTCCATATTAGTCACAGCTTCGTGCATCAGTTCTAGTATTAGGCATACAAAAAATTAACAAATTTAAAAATTAATGTCGTTTGGGCAGGAAAAGATTCCAGCCCGGAAGGTTTATCTCGACGCGGTAAATAATTTTTGCTTGTTAAAAAAAGCAGCAGACAATTGTGAAAAATAATTATTTTTCAATGAGCCTCGAAACAGCGGCCTTTCTCCATGAAACGCTCAAACCGAAATCGACATTTAACCACTTCGACCACCCGGATAATACAGCGAATTGGCACTTTATATAACAGTCATAAGCTCCGAAAAACAATTGATTGACGAGACATACGTCTTACGAATCCAATAAGAAATGTTTAAAATTGTTTAAAAGTTGAAAATTCGAAATTCACGTACACACACATCGTTTAATTATCTTGATTAATAGTATTTTCAATTAGAATTGCTTCATACGGTTTTCAATGAAGTTTCTGGAATCCTGAATTATTTCCTGGGGCAACAGGATTGTCACAAATAATTTCCGATCAAGACTTGAACGAGGTAGCCTTGTTCCCGAAGAGTTGTGCCTGTACGCCATTAATTTAGCCACCTCGGCCATCCCGTCAGGACATGAGATGAATACTTCTATAATAGTAATAAGTGTATGGTGGTTTCTGTTCTAGCATTACGGAGCCGAGTAATTGAGAAAATGTGCAAAAAATGTGTTTCGGGTCACAAAATGATAGCCTTGAAGAGAATGAGGCTTGTCGCAAAAGCTAGTCATGAGTATAGAGATTAGAAAACTAACTAGGACGAGAATATGTTCCATTCTGTAACAACACTAGTTTATTTATTTATTTATTTAAATAGCTAAATTTCTACAATGTTTTTCTGATTGTTCGTTGGCGTAGGTAGGTGGAGGGAGAAGCTGAAGGATTTCTAGAGGATGTTTTTTCATTCAGTTTCTGGGTGGGTTTTGGAGGATGTAGAGGTAAAGTTGATATTCAAGTTTTTGAAAATATGAATAATTTTCGTGTAACTTGGCGCAAGATCAAGGCATTTGATTTTTTTTAAATGTTTTTCTTAAAAACAGCTCCATTTTTTTAGGGATAGAACAAGGGCTGCTCAAAAGAATGGCGCGGATCTAGGTCTAGCACCACTAGATTGTCTGGTGTGGTACTCTTGTATATGCATTTCTAATTCCATGTGTGTATTTTCAGTTATTTCAGTATGTTATTCAAGTGTGTTTCGAATTGTCTAAGAGACATTCGATTTGCATACATTTATAATATACAATGTGCAGTGTATGTATGTATGTATATATATATATACATATATATATATATATATATATATATATATATATATGTATATATATATATAATGCATATTGTATATATGAATAAACTTATGAAATGTGTAAATACGGGAAGTATATAATACAAACAGAAGAGCGGAAGGTCTGTTTCGTCCTCTTCATCTGAATGGACTGTTTTAGAATGGATTTTTTTCTTTGTTGATCTTACGTCTTTGTCTTTAGAAGTGGGTACACTTCCTGTGGAGTGAACTCTTCGTCTTTCTGTGGTGGTTGTATTTGAAGTGGATACGTTTGAGGGTGAGAGATGGTCATTGGGGTGGCAGAGAGACCGGTGAGAACGATACTATAAAAAAGTTGGGGTTTGTAACTTGTTTTGTTGAAGGAAAGAGCCTACCAGTGTAATTTGTTTTAGGACATAGAAGTAACGTACCCATCATCCACAGACTTAGTCGTACGAGTAGGTAATAATTTGTCTGCACAATTGACAGTATATTTTGTTTGAATTGCAGGTGCATGGTACCAAGCAGACAGGCATAAAAACCTGCCTCAGTCACTTGTTAAAAGAGGGTGGTGTACGGAGTTTCTGGAGAGGGAACGGAATAAACGTTGTAAAAATTGCTCCAGAATCAGCAATTAAATTCATGGCGTACGAGCAAGCAAAGCGGATTATTCGTGGGAACAACACTAGAGAATTGTCCATTTACGAACGATTCGTAGCTGGTTCATTGGCTGGTGGTGTTAGTCAAACAGCAATATATCCACTGGAGGTGAGTTAGTTCATATAATTGCCAATTTATGCTGTAACATTTCCGTTTATGTATAAATGTTTCAAATCAGTTTCGTCTGTCTGAAACAAATTAATATTTCAGGTTATGAAAACGCGTTTAGCCTTGAGGAAGACGGGGCAGTATAAGGGAATACTGGATGCCGCCACAAAAATTTATAGGAATGAAGGTTATCGCAGTTTCTACAGAGGTTATGTGCCTAATTTGTTGGGCATTATTCCTTACGCTGGAATAGATCTTGCAGTGTATGAGGTAGGATTCAAAAGAGTTCGTAGAACACCGTGTAACAATTTAAGAAATTATATCTAGGAACCGGATTTCCATGCAAATACGTATTTCTCCCTGTAGCCAGGAATATGTTCACATGCAATGTGTATGAAACACCTAATTTCCAGTTATTTAAAACATGATTTTATAATGCATATCTTGTATATTTTCTCGGTAAACATATTTCTGCAAATTGCTAATTATTTTGTGTATTTGGCATGGAAATAATAGTTACAAATATTTATTTACTATATTTCAATTAATTTAATGTAAGTTCTTTATATTTTCTGTACGTGGATTCATTACAGTCAATATCGCTTTCCTGTATTTGAATTTTGCATGACATTTTATGGAAAATTACTATCGTTTCAAGCATTGCGTAGCGTCTAGTACATGATAAAAATCGGAAATGCTGCTGAATTAACACATTTGAGCTCCCAGAAGCCACAGAGGAGGTCCTATATAAATGTGAGCGAAATAGGACGCGAGAAAAAAGGAAAAGGTATGCTTTACATGGCATGAAGGTGACTGCTAAGGGATACTTGGAATTGTGTTCAACTGGGATTCTAATCCTAGTTGCTAAAAGTACACTGCCTGACAAAAAAAGTGTTACACACAGGAGTTGTGGGAAGTGATTGAGTCTACACATACGGCATGACTATGTGATTTTATCGAACTGATTACAATATGGGATGAAGATAGATAGCCGTTGGCAGTTACAGATTAGAAAGTATACCCCAGGTCAGTAGGGTGTCGCTCCTCTGGTTGCAATGCATGCCCTTATGCGGTTCTGATGATGTCAAACTGCTTTTGGATCCTCTTTTGAGGCAGGTTCGTCCACAGTTTCGGCTGTTCCTCCAGATCCTGCATTTTGATACTGCGAGGGAGTCCCCTTCCAATATCATCCCACATATGTTCTATGATGGAGAAATCCGGAAATCTTACTGGCGATGGGAGGACCTCAACTTGAGCTAGGCAGTCCATAGACACACGTGCTGCATGTGGGCGTGCATTATCTACTTGGAATGCTGTCTCAGGGTGCTGTGCCATAAGGTGTTGGAGATACAGACGCAGAATGTCTCTGATGTTGCTGTGCCGTCAAAGTCTGCTGAAGCACTATTGGAGGTGACTTGTTCGCATATCTCAGGGCGCCCCACACCATGATGCCCGGGGTTACGCCTGTGTCTCCCCACATTTTAGGCAGGAAGTGCCCTCTGTCCTTCACGCCGCCACTCTCTAACACGATGGTCATCGGAGGTTATGACGAAGTGGGACTCATCACTGAAAATGACGCGACATCATTAGTTCGCTGTCCATGCCTCCCGGGCACAGCATTAATACAAACGCCGACGCCAGTGTTCTGATGTCAATGGCTACCGACACGGGACGGCGCAATCTGGCGAATGCGGGTGGTCGAGCCCCTGTGCGAGAACTCACAGGCTGTTGGCGAGTCACCAGTACATGTTCGTGGATGGCAGCTGCCGACGTCCTGGGATTCCTGCTGGCGCACCATACGACGGTCTTCCCTGGGGGTTGTGTTTCTTGGTCAACTGGAGTTTGCACGACGTGCATTGCTGCCCTCATGTTCCCATTGATTCCAACATCGCCCACTGTGACATCTGAATGGCCCATATGCCTGGTAATTGCACGACCATCCAGCAAGACCAACCAGCCTCATGAAGTCCCACAATGCGGCCTCTGTCAAATGCAGTTGGTGGATAGGCTGTCGAACGCGTCTGCTTGGGTGTTTGTGGGTGCTTGTTACAGCGGATAAACGTCGTTCTGCACTGACACAAAGTAGTTGACTGATAACGTCCGCGCAACAATTGGGTTGTGACATCATGATTGCACTCTGGTGGGCGTTGTAGACATTTCAGATACCCGTGAATCAATCATTTGCCCAAACATCAATTTGTATGCATATACACCGAAGTAGGATGATATTGAACCACTCCTGGGTGCATCGCGTTTTTGTCAGGCAGCCTGACGAGTATTTTAATAAGGTATTCTATTGTGAAAATTAAAGCTACTAATACTACTCTGAGAAATTTCATGGATGGAGCGGTAAACTGTGAGTAAATTGTCGTTTAATGTACGTTAATACGTGAAACATTGTAAGAAACATTGTTATAATTAGTTAAAATACTTTTAGAGCATATTTGCGCGCGATATATATATATATATATATATATATATATATATATATATATATATACACCTATTTTATAGATTAGTAGTAGATATTAATCCGGTCTCTAATTATGGCTGCTATATATAGTTCACTTTTTATAAGAATGTAAAACCAATTTAATATTTAGCTACTAGTTGTAACTCGAGCATTAATAAAATTATATATTTACATATTGGTAGATGTAAGCATAATTAATATGTAGATATTAATTATTCACAGAGCAGTCACATTAGTGCGACCACCCATCAAAATCCTGAATAACCCCCTTCTTGCGATGCTGACTGCTGCGAGACGTGCAGGAAGAGTCAGTCAGGTTAGGGATGGTACCGACAGGGATGTGGAGCCATGCCGTGAACAGCCCAATCGAGATGGTCCAACAGATTCTCGATTTAAATCGGAGTAGTTCGTTGGCCAAGAGGTATTTTTGACTGATCCTCGTACTCTTGGAACCACGCTCGTATACCGCGAGCTGTATGACTCGTATTGCTTGTAGATGCCGCGTCTCCGTGGAAAAACGATCTTCATATAGGGGTGGACATGGTTGGTCCCCGAGGATGGCTGCATACTTGTTTATCAGTTGTCCCTTCCAGAACGACGTTATAACCCAAGGAATTCTACGAATCATCCCTCACGCCATCGCGCTCCCTCTTCCGGCCTGGACCCGTCCGGCGATTGTTGCAGGGCCTTTGCGTTCAGACGTTCCAGGCCGTATACGTCAACGACCATTTGTCTGATCGATCAGGAAACGTGATTCATCTGAAGAGGCCACCTGTCGCCACTCAGTAGACGTCCAGTTGCAGTATTGGGGTGCAAATTCCAGCCTTCGTCGCCGATGAACAGCAGTCAGCATGGGTGCATTAACCTACCCACTGCGAAGGCCAATACTCAGCAACGTTCGCTGAACGGTTGTTGAGGAAACTGGATGAGGATGTCTAACCTTCCGTCATCGTAGGCCTCATTCCCCCATGTCATGTGTGGGTGATGGTGCGCCACAGTTGCCTCGGCGCAGGTTTGTTATCGCACGAGCAAGATCCCAAATTTGCCTCTCGTGTAGGTTGCTTTTTGAAATTGGATCAGACCATGGAGCAGCTCTCTCATCCCGTAGAGATGAACAAAATTCTCTGCTTTATCTGCGCGCCCGCTCACCGTCAACGGGATCGCCGTAGAAGCGATGAACTTTAACAATTCTGCGCGGATCTTAAGTTTCTTTGGTCATCTGTAAGCTCAGGGCGAGCATTCCTTACTAGCGTGACAGTTGTATTGTTTGTAAAAACTTATTCTGATTTCAATGTTACAGTGAAGTGATTCACTGCTTCATCTATCTCAGCTTCCGTATTTACTGGTATCTGCTCAAGACGAGAATTCAGCTGTGTTGCGAAACTTGCCCAGTTCGTGTCACTCGAGGTTCGAAAGCTATCTTGGCGTTTCGCTACAAGAGACGCTACAACGCATATTACTGGATTATGATTGGAATCCAGTGTGGCCATTGAGCGGGGAACCACACACTCCTGTTACGTACTTCGAGAAGTGCGTAGAGCTATTCGGTGCGCAACACCCCGCTTTGTTGGTACACGATTGGCATTTTTTGCCGTTTCTGTTAGTTCCGAGACCGCCCCAATTCGTATGTCTGTCGTTAAAGTCACCCAGAAGGATAACTTTAGAATTTAATGCGAGGAGGGCATCATTTCTAGCCTGATCTAAGGTTTGGCCAGGATAGTATACGAATACAACAAAACGTCGGGCATTTCCCCCCAAAACCTACGCCCCGACTGACTCTAAAGACGCCAGAGCAATAGGGATTTCGGGTTCGAACTGCGCGGTCTCTGTGATAATCAATGAATTCCCAGAGTTTGGATTCGCATTCATCACTAAGCCACGTTCCTTGTAAAGCCAAGATATCAGGTTGAAAGTCAACTGCGAAATATTCAATATACTGTGTTTTGAAGATTGCACTTCGCGCGTTTCAAGTGCACACGCGGAACGTGCTGTCCGCATGTCTGCATGTCCGCATGTTAAGATTTTGTCTAGGCATTGTCGGGTAGCATACTTGGGATACGCTCAAACATCGCTAGGAACAGACTCCTAGTGAGTGTTTGCTTGGCAGTTGTGGGTGCAGTGGGTCCCGGAAAGCGGTGCGTTGGCCCCTGCGGAGCGTGTGGTGCCGAGGCGCTGCGCAACATCCTTCCAGGCGGGTCCGCCGTTAGCTGCCGACCGAGGCGCCGACTTTCTATCAGAAACATCTTGACGTGAGGACCTCTCGGTCTCCTCTGCACGCGCGTCTGGAGAACGCATGGGCAGCGTGCAATGGCTGCATCCTATGAAGGATGCAGCGTGACTTCGGTTGCAGTTGCAACAGACTGACTAAACTAAAGTTCCCTCGCTATGTGCAATGCGCCGTTCCGCGTTTTTCGTCCCCTGCTGGATTCTCCTCTACCGTGCAGATGCGGCAGCGGGCATCGTACTCGCCGTTGCGGGCGATGTGGCGTCAGCGACAGCATCGTATGGAAAAACGTGGCCGTACCTACTTTTCGTGTTCGACCGCGATCCGGAAGGATTCGAGTTGCTGCTACGTATTTACGGTTTCCGCCCAACACGCTTTATATACCATCGACTGTTAGTGTTGCCATTTGCCGTCTGAGGCATTATTATTGCACGTTTACAGCGAACATAGGCGATGACCAATTTACACAATTGAATTGCTTTTTATTTGTATTAATTTTTCTGTGTGAAAATATATATTTCTTGTAAGTAATAAACAACTCAAGCGATGGGATATAGCATTTTTAACTGGCAATGTTGATCCGCGCGCTCGCGCGAAAGTAAATGTGAGACGTCATTTCCTGAGCCTGCCAAGTACAAGGAAAGTACACTGATCGATGCCAAAATTAGAGGGAAAAGAATCTGGAAATCGCCATTGCCCATCGCATCAAAAGCGAGGGAACCAACGGGCGAAATATCGTTTACATTAAGAAAACGAGCAGTCTTCTGAAAATTGTTCAAGAGAATTGTCGGAAATGCAATCTGTTCACGTCCTTGAGATTAGTAATGCAGTTCGAAGTGTTTTATTGTGAGCAATCCGCCATATTTGAAACTGTTCTCTTCGGCCATAACGCCGTTTAGTTAAAGGAAATAATCCTTGCTCAAATCCTGGTGTTTGGACGTGGTGGACAGAAGCCATCGTTTTATGAACCGAATGCGTTCATAAACTTTGCTTTTTGTGGCCGACTAGTACAGAACTGTTGCGAGTGGACGGAGGTTTCTTTCGAGTGAGTAATATTGCTACGAATTTTGCAACGTTAGCATCGTCAGCAGATCTAAAATCTTACATTGGTGGCCATTTCGAACATATTCGTGCCGTAAGTTACGAACCACTACCAGCCTCTGGCAGACTCGCACTTCAACGGCTGCGACGAAAACTGTGCACACTGAGCACTCGTGTATAAGTAATATTCCGATGGAGTATTCTTTAATGAATTTTTGATGGCCGTTTACTCCCAAAATAGTCCTCCCTTGCAGTTCCATGTCGTGATGTAAATCTCCGTTTAGATACCATAGTGTCTAAGACATATTACAAACTTTTGTCTAAATGGAAATTATTTTTGTTGCGGTGTCATCAGGTCCTTTAATGGTATTGATTACATCGTTAATCGATGTGATTTTTGGGGTTGCGAAAGTCTTGAGCAAATTGATGAGGCATTTCAACTCGGTTTCTCTTGATTGTTGATGGTGATACGAATTTGGTGTATGACAACGATGGGTTCGATAGAGATGGCTTTTTGGTTGGTTCAGGAGAATAATGTGGTGAAGTGTGTGTCAAGTGCTGTGTTCGTTTTTGAGTCCTAGTCAGTTGTCTACTGTCGTCTTGTGCTTTGAGAGTGATGGGACAAGTGGGCCAATATGAGGGGTGTTCTTGAAAGCAGTTTGCATATTTGATGGTATTATTATTGCAGGTGTTGGGGTGGTGGAGGAAGCATTTGGCGCAGACAGAAGGTCGTTGGCAATAAGACTGGATGTGGTGAGGTTGCTGACAATTTGTGGAGAGAGACTCGGGCGGAGGGGATGTAATCTTCAATTTAATGGCATGTCACATTTATCTGGTGAGTGTGAAATATCGACTACGCTATGTGTTAACTTATATGGTGTACAGTCCATGTCGTAAAGTAGTGTCATCAGTTCTTATTTCTCATGCCTAGTAGATTGTTTGTTTAGTGATTTCGTTCATGTTTTCAGGAGTTGGTGTGTTAGATCAGATTACTCGGTAGTTTCGTCGTGGTTCTATGATGGTGATAATGTATCACGAATTTGTTGGGGAGAAGTTTCAAGGATTAATTTTTCAATTTTAGACTGGTTTTGGTAGTCACCTTGTGTCGCAGTGTGTATAATTCGCTCTTTTCAATTTTTCGCAAAAAAGTCTGGTGAAATAGTCTGACGTTCATCAATAGTATTTAAGGGTCTTGTAGTTCTTTATTATCGATGTGTAATGCTCCAATAAGTCATTGTTTCGTTAGTCGCGGTGATGTGTTCGAGTCTCTTGTTGCATTCTTTCCTTCACGTCATTGTCGGAGGGTGCAGAGATCGAATTGGTTAGATGTCTATATTAGATGATGACCTTGGGAAATAGGGGTGGAGCGGACCTAATTTGTAGTTTGAGTATTTTCTCTTCTCTCCGAGTAGTGGTTGCAATGAAGCTTTTTAATCAGGTCAAGAAACTGTTTTTTTCCCTTTGTGAATGTCATCAATATGTATAAAAATCTTCTGCTAGCAACTCGTAGTCTATGATTACACTCGGGTTACTCGTTTCGCCTGATAGTGTTGGTGACGTGTGTCCAGAGACAGAAATATTGTTCTGTAGTTCGTACTGTAGTCACTATTTATTAGTGTCTGATATCTCAAACATCGGTCAATAATGGAGTTCATTTACCATGAACTTAGGAAAGATATTTCCTCAAAACAGTCCCCAATGGTAGCTGGCGCGGAAAAGAAAGGGGTGGGCGGTGAATGCCCTGCTCCTGGCAGCAGCATCTGAGCGCCCCACCAGGTCTCCGGCGGATTTTCGAGGTGTCGACAAAGTCGCGTTCCCGTTGATTTTATAGCTGCACGAAACTCGCACGTCACTTCTCCGAACCGTCGAATCTCATCCTCGTCTGTCCGTCCTGCGACCCTCCTCCACGTCTCACTCTCGTCTCTCTTGCCCCAGTCTCTGTGTCCGCTGTCTTCAGTCCGCTGAGTCAGTCACGTTGCGTCATACTATACGTAATTGGTCCGTCTCCGCCGTCACATGGTCGGTGAGTCTCCTAATTTTGACTTCCCACTCCCTGCATCGGGAAATCCCCAGTTTCGCTGCCGGCCACCTGCGCTGTGTGAATCCCAGGGATTTTAATCCTAGATGTGTTTTATTTAAAGGCAGGTGGGCTGACGAGCGAGCGGTGGCTCCTCCTAGGGATGTGGGATGTGGGGCACGTGCGCCCTCGGGGATTCCCTTTCGTTGCAAGGAGTGGAATGTTTTAGGGCGGAGTCGCTGACGCAAAGATTTGTATCGCGCCCTGTCACAGTAAATAGCTCGTCTAAATTAAACGTAATGTCGTGTGTTTTATTTGAACTATTAACCGCAAGTCATTTCACTTTGTAGAATCAAACCGGAGAGGTAGTCTGCCTAATACGCCAATCAACTTAATTAGCTCGACAACTTATTTAACTCGGCTGTGTTAAAACCTAACGGGAGATTTGCAAACTTCAAGTGAGTTGGCCACCCATGGAAAAACTCTTACTAAATGGAACATCTCAGGAGGGCAGAATGACTAATTCGGGCGGTGACTTTGAACACAACCAACATGTTGACAAAATACAACGTCCTGCTCAAAATACGAACATCACAGTCTCGGCTCTGCCCTTCTGGTATAACAAACCAACACTGTGCAAAGAAATTATACATACAAACAACCAATTGACACTACACCTGAAAGACAAACGCAAACTATTTGAGCTACACGTTCATTCTGAAAAACGCTTCGCGTGGTCAAGGTTCAAGTGAACTTGCAGGAAAACATGCACTCGGCAGACAGCACACAAATTACATCCCTTCACGTCCTCATTAGTGTCGTAACCAAGACATCCCCACCCACACCTCCTAGTTGTCTTCCGTTCCCCGAAACTCCTTCAGTCCCCCTTGCCTGTTCCTCTGAACCCTAGCACTACCTCTCCCATTACTCATTCCTCTCCACCTGTTACGTTTTAAAGATTCACACAATGCTTCATAATGTTCAATCTAAAATAACTTTGAATTTATCGAAGTAGCTTTACAGTGTTATGTAAGCCGAATAGATTTTTGCTTTACAAAGCATTCGGTACTTCAAAATGAACTAAACGCACGCCAAATTCCTTATCTTGCAGGAATGGGAATTAAACAAGGGTCTTGCAAATGGAGATTTGTACTTATATATTAGGAATGATATTCATTATACCTTCTAATCATAATTTAATCTGCGTACATTCCGTTGAAAATGTTTTTCCAATAACATCCGCACATCTTACTTTTCTTTTTAAATTATCTTACTTGTCTTATACGGATCTACAGAAAATAAGATACAGATTAGTTCATTGTTAGAAAACCTAAAGATCAACTGTGGTAAAAATAATAACTCTCCTGAATCCATTGTTACATGTTGAAATTTCAACATGTATTTTCTGAGCGAATCTCTCAAAAAAGAGCAGTTTCTCAATATAATTAATTATTTTCATTTATAATAAATGTATTTAAAATATGCTTATAAAAATGACATAGGTCCGATTACCACAGTTCACCGTAAATGTTCGAACAGTTCAAAAATTTGAACTTTTTAAACCTCTTCTTACATCTACATTATTGAAGAGAGATTTTTTTCTTCAAATAAAATTTGTTTTCCTCCATTCGTTTTTCAATGACCTCATGTAAATTTTTTGATTATATCAGTAGTTTTTGAGCAATTTTGAGTGAAATATGGGCAGTATTAAAAATTAAATTTTCTCCAAACTGGGCCAATTTTTTTCTCTAAACGTTTTACTGATAGTACTCAATGTACTGAATATCATGAGAAGCGTCATTTTGATGAATTCTTTGTATTGTTCAAAAATTACGCATACAAAATTACACATTTTAATATACCTCTTATATCGTTAAAATTTACATTATAGATGTATTTATTGTTTAATTTATTGTTCAATACACATGAGTTCGAAATATCACAAATAATGTTTTTTTTTATATAAATCCATAAGAACATGGGAACTAAAAATGGCGAATTTTCGAAAACGTTTAATTCAATTTTATTTACAAACTACTCCCTGGAATAGTCAGTATTGGAAAATAAATCAAACCTCTATTATATACTGAAATTTTGTTTTCAACCAAGACATTTAGGGCCTAAAAAATCAAAAAATACTAAAAAAGTTTGTGTTTTTAATCAGTATAAAAATATTGTTCAAAAACGAAAAGTAAACCACATTAGTTGATATATTATATTAATATTTTATTTGTAAATGTTAAGGAAAATATTTTTTTTTTTTTTGTTTTCCCGCGCTAAAGATTTGGTAGGTGGATTGTGATGAAATTGGTTACCATGGGAATGACCTACGACTTGTTGAGTCCATGTCGAATTGCTGCACTTCGCCGGGCGAAAGGAGGTCCGATCGATATTAGGTGTCCCATGACTGTCACCACAACCTATGATCATAGCGGCGCGGCTGCCATTAAAGACAGTGTTACGTAATAATATAAGAAATATTCTGTGCAGTAAATGCTGTGGTTCAGCTGTAGAATATTAAAAGTAATATTGTATTGTATATTTGTCTTTGTAGTTTAAAACTAATACCTATTTCTTATACTTACTAGTGACATGAACTATAAAAGTATTCAAGCTGTATTTCCATCAAAAACTCGTTAGTGAATTTTGGCAGTATGGCTGTTAGTCGTACGTAAATGAAATTGAATAATACATTTTTCTAATTTTATGATGTACTTTTTCTCAATCATGAAAATAGAAGGTGACATTAAATTAAATGTTATGTTTATTTTTCAGACACTAAAAAATTCGTATCTTCGTCGCCACAATGATGGCGATACTCCAAGTGTTTTTCTGTTGCTGACCTGTGGAACTATCTCCAGTACTTGCGGCCAAGTATGCAGTTACCCATTAGCTTTGGTGAGAACTCGTTTGCAAGCCCAAGGTACAAAAATACACTCCGTACAGATAACATAAGATGTTTTAAATTATGTCAAGTTTCAGATATCAAGCTCACATATTTCGAACGATCTTTTCTTCAAGTGGAGTCCATGATTAACAAAAATAGGTAATCGGTAAATATTAGGGACAGTTTTCTATCAAAGGAATACGTTTTGATTGAAGTGGCATTTCATTTCGTGTTACCAATTAGACTTGAAAGTGAATGTCCATCTGTATCCGAATACTTCATGATGATAAATAACAGCAAATACCCCTTACCCTAACACTCTAATAGTTGTTACATGCACGAGCACAACTGATAAGAAAATTCAGTCCCTCATTTTTACTTCCTAATATCTACTACATAGTTCGAGAAAGTTGTCTGCAGGTACATACAGTGGAAATAGTGCCGCTTTTCGACAGACACGTTTTGTGGTCCCTTCATACCAAGGAAGTTCAATTTCATTGCCACTATACCAGGCGCGGCTCGTTTTCTAAATGGGAAAGGCTGCAAATGTATTCCATTGCATTCCACTGCATTGCGCGCATTTTATTTCTATACATAAAGTCTTCCGAAACAGTCTTAAGGGGGATAAAGACTTCGCGCTTCCGATACAGGCTTAAGGGGGTAGCGCTCCTACCGCATATTGGGGAAACTAGTTGATGAACTATGTCACTCGCTGAGCTGCATAGTAATGGTAATTGGCGAGCTCACCCTTGAAGGCTACCAGAAGGCAGCCTTCGTCCGCCGGTAAGATTGTACAGTGAATGCATGACGTCACGTCTCCTCGTTTTACACAGGTCTTATGACGAAATAAAGTGGGAGCCTGACGAAGTTCTATTCCCTTCACATGCGTTTCGGACGGCAGGTAACGAACTGACGAAGAAAAATTTTGTTGTGATTGTTATATAACGTAACTCGGAAATCCATTATTAATAAATAAATAAATAAATACATTTATAAATATATTTTTAATTTGGGGGGTGGCGATTTCTATTGGAGAGGCTTCGCCTTACAGCCTTTAATGACGAGCCGCGCCTGCCCTATACGTAGTTAATTTCTTTCTCGTATACGTAGTTCAGTCAAGAATGCGCGTTTCGCGGGTCCTTTATACCATAAATACGTAGTTTTTTTCTCAAAACGTCCGTCTGCATGATTGTATGTAAACAACACTAGCTCCTAAACCGTATACGGACTTTTTGCCAAATAGATATTCTTCGATCGATTTTCTGCGACTTCGGGCCCTGCGAATTGCAACTGATTCGGGGGAGGGGGTACTTCATTTGGGAAATTTTGAATATTTTCTCAAAAATTGTGCCACATTTTTTCTTCAATACCCCCCACCCCCACCGAATAGAGGAAAGTGCCCTTGTAAAAATTACGCATGACCTATTTTCGTTAAATTCTCAGAAATTACGAAAATATCAAAAGTTAAATATTCTTTGGATACCTTCCGAAAACTACAAATTGAAGATGAGGCTTTTCTCATATTGCAATTTGTTCCCCATTATTAGATCTTTAATTTTGTCGTCGCAGGGTAAAAATTCATGTTTTAGCCAAGCTGATTTGGTGTTACAATGAGTTAGTAACATTGTAACCAGAGGTGTATCTAGGTATTGAGGCGCCCGTGGCATTTCTATCATTAGCTTTCCTGAACGTAGGTAATGTAATTGTTTCATAAAATTGACTTTGTCAATAGTTATTTCAAAATGTTTTTCTTTTAATTTGTCGTAGTACATATTTTTAAAATCAATTTGAAAAACACACGACGTTGTTGCCAAACATGCATTTATCTGTTACACCTCCGGGACACCTGGCTTATCCTGATTTCTCATATAAAAAGTATGCTATGCTCTTTTCGGAGACGTGCACCCACGGCCGTCTGTTCCGGGCAACTGAATGGGCCCTCCACTTATTTACTTTATTTAACTGCAAGCATATTTTTCAAAATATAAAAAATAGCTATATTTATTTATATTTTTAAATAACCACATGTTTATTACAATTAATACATATGAAAATTAATAGTTAAATTATATTAAATTCTGGTTAACGTAGTGTTGAAAGTTTCTCCATTCCGTGAAAAATTACGAACATTTTGAAGACCGTGTTTAGGAAGAGTTTAGATTGTCTCCAAACATGATTAACGTTTAATGTTTGTAATTCTCTCGATGATAATATTAATACAAATTTCTAAAATAAATATTTAAAAAGTGGGCAGTTTATAAAAATTAACGAAAGGAGTCATTCTACGCTAATAGCGCAGGGGCTCGAAATTCGTTGGCACTTTCCATTACCGATGAAAGGGCACGTGGAACCAAATCGTTTATACATTCAATTTTATTATAAAACAGCACCTGAGCATTATCGCTAAACTCATGATAATATTTACTTCCGTTTTCAAAAAGAAAAGGTAGCGACTTGACGTGTGTTGATAAAAGTGATTTTTTAAATCCGATTTGTCGACGAAATTCGCAGCCATAATCTAAATAAATAAAAAAAGCAAATATCATTGTAAATAACAAATCTGATCAGACACACGCATCTCGGCAACCCCCATAATACAGCCAAAATTTTAGTAATTCTCTAGGAATCGCTTACTCGCACAGCAGAGGTTGCCACCCAACACTTTCCCGCCAATCAGTGTGATGTCATTCTCTATTTATGGTCCTTTAACCAACACTCCCATACATACAGTGCGTGGTAGCCTAACTGACGAGAAATACGCGAAGATTTGGTTAAAAATGTGGAAATAAGGCCAACAAGGGGACACGTATCGTTCTTGAAATGGTTAGGGTTTGCAAACAGATTCTAACGCTGCATATGCTGACAACATGACTGTTATAGTTTAGGAGCCAAAATCGCTGGATGCTGTTAGTATACGGCAGTCGATGTTACAGGTTTTTATGTAATTTGCTCTCCTACTAAGTGCTAAGCGTCTATTTTGATCCCTTAACATCAACTTTCCTGTTGTAATATTAATTAGTGATGGAGGATTGCCAGCGAACCTGGAATTAGAAAAAGACCAAAAAAAGGAATTTGTCTCGGAAATCGGGAATTTTTTGTTTTTATATTTTGAGCACTAACTACACTGCATAAAATTGCATATTTTAGGATTAATCATAGTGCATAAAATTGCAAAATTTTAAGGATTTATTTTTTCCCTCGCTTGGATGTCGAGGTTGAAAATCTGTTAATAGTGAATATTAAGTTATTCACATTGTGACTTATCCTGAATTAATATTTTCTTTTTCCCCTTAAATAATATAATCACTGTTTCAAAGGAAAGATTCGCAGAATTGAGAAACAATATAAACGAACGACACCTGTAATCACAGCCTTGCTTTCTGCTTAACTGAAAGGGCAGCCCGCTCAAATCATATTGTTCGAACATGGATTTTGTGAAATCAATCGCTACTTTTCTACTATTCTCTCTCACTTCTCTTTTTCATTTTTCATGGTGCTTGCGAAACATTGCAATCGGATTGTTCGTCTACATAAAACTAATTTCTATTTAGTTTCTATTTATTTTAGTATTTCGATTCGATAGGTAATTTTTACGTAATTTCACACTTTTAAGTATATTTTGATTTACTTATTAATTTTTTACTGTATATTTTGACATTTTATACTGCATAAAAATTCGATCTCTAGTTATGATTCTTAGAATGATATAAAGAATGTGTTTTTTTTTTTACGTTCTAGTCCCTCGTGTTATATACATTGCTCATAAATAGGGCCCGAATGTTTATGACAACAATTTTAGAAATGTTCAAGCATTTATGAACTAAAAAATATGAAAATGTAGCCATGAATATGACTAAAATGTTTTGGTTTGCGTTTTCAAAACCGTCAGTCTTGCCGCTGCTTAAATAACCATTATATTGGAAATAAACCTTCAAAATCTAGCACATTCATAACTCGCCCTTCTCCTTTGGTGACCCGTGAAGATGTCTAACTGCGAGAGTTATTTATAGAAACTGTTGGCCTCGGCGCAAAACCCGAAGAAAAAAACTAACACTTCCCTCTTATCAGGTGCTTTCTACCATTTTTCTCCTTCCAGCGTCCCCAGGGAAAATAGACAATAGATAATAGATACAATTGAAAGAAATTAGATAACAATTGAGACGTGAAAAATCTCTTTGAGACGACTGCAACCAAGTATACGAAAAATGGAACCAAAAAATAAAAATGACAAAAAATACGAAAATTTATGGGAAAGTATGACCATAATATGAATATTAACGGAAAATGACAAAAGGGTTGAAAAAAGTCAAAATATGACTATATGACACGTGAAAATTGCATAATTCTGGTCATTGTGAATGAAATCATGTTTAAACTAAAATGTTCGATGACAATAACTGGGAGAACAAAAAATGACATGACATAAATATCCGGACCCTACTTATAAAATTGCTTTTCCGTCAAATTAATTTTCTTCGAGATTGATTATTTCTTGTCATATAGTGCCTTCAGGAAACTTTTATTCTTCCCCATCATCCCCTCTGCCTTCGCGACTTTCTTGGTTTGATGAAGATGACCGACTCCGTGCTCACGGTGGTGTCGCGATACGTATTCGTGACACCCTGTTCTCTGAAGAACAAAACGTTCGAACCGACTTTCAGACTGTATGCGTTCGGATACACCTACCGTCCTTTCCTCTAACGGTGTGCAATATATACATTCCTCCTGGCCAAGTCGTGTCACAACAAGACCTTGAAGATGTTTTCTCAGTTGCCCGCCCCTTTTCTTATTGTGAGGTACTTTAGTGCCATCAAGCCTGGGATGGCACAAGGACCTGCCCGAGAGTCGGTGTACTAGAAAATATTATTGACAACTAGCGGACCCGACAGACTTCGTTCTGTCCAAAAGATTTGTAATGTGACAGTTTTTTGTTCCTACATATTTTATAGTCTGGGCAAAAAATCTCCTGAACAGAACCGTCACCCTGCTGATAGGGTGTTGTGAATAAGAAATATAATTAAATAAAACATATATAAGCATTTAAAAGTAAGTAATCGCTTTATTGTTAATCATGTGAATCATAATTATTAACAAAAAACAGTTTTATTTTCATTGTAGTGCTTTGTGATATACAGTGTTTTTTGTTTGATTACCTGGCGCATAGACAAACAAATCTGATGGTTTTCCAACACGGGAACAGGCAACATACAATTGACCATGTGAGAAACATGGGTTTTCCAGATTAATACCACAAACACTTAATGATTGCCCCTGGGACTTGTTTATGGTCAGAGCAAAAGCAAGCCGAACTGGAAACTGTAGTCGTTTAAAGTTAAACGGCACATCAGTCGGAATCATTGGGATGCGCGGTATGAGAACGTCTTCTCCTTTATACTTTCCTTTCAGTATAGTTGCTTCTATCACGTTGTTTAGTAATTTTTTATCGCTAATCGTGTGCCGTTGCAAAGACGTGGTTGGTTGATATTTCGCAACATTATAACTACCGATCCAACCTTTAATTGAAGATTGTGAGGTGGCAATCCTGGTAAATCCAGCGAGTTTAAAAATTCTGGTGGATAGTTCACTACATCATCTTGGTTAGTAGCCAAATCAACTGATTTATATATCCTCGATTCGCCTGTAATTTGTTCTTGAATTTTTAAATTTAATTCATTTACATCTATGTTTTTTGCAGCCAATATAGCTCGTTCGCTCAACCAATCATGGTTTCTGTAATTTTGAGAAACATCTGGAAACACCTTCTGAATAAGTTCATCTTTTGATCGAGTTAACTGACAAAAACTTTGAGGAAAGTTAATGCAGCCAGTCAACATGTCTATAGGAAATTTGCCATTACCAATGTCAATGAGTTGTTTAGAGTATGTTTCCAGATTGGTCATTTTGCAACTCGACACACATATTCTTGCTTAAATAAAGTACTCTGACATGTTTCCACAAACTGGAGGACTTTAGACATGCATTGAGTTCATCAGCTGGTGTTGATCGTGGAATCACTGGCAATGTTTGACGAAAATCTCCTGCTAATAAAATCATTGCACCACCAAATTGGTTATGGTTGTTCCGTTAGGACACTAAGGTTCTGTCTAAAGCCTCCAAAGATTTTTAATGTGCCATCGTGCATTCATCCCAAACAATTAATTTACATTGCTGCAAGGCCTTTGCCATTGCAGAGTTCTTCGAAATGTTGCAGGTCGGAGTTTCATTGCTTTGCATATTTAATGGCAATTTTAATGCTGAATGTGCTGTTCGACCACCGTCAAGCAAAGTTGCTGCGATTCCCGACGAAGCGAGTGCAAGTGCAATTTTATTTTGTGAGCGAATCGTTGCTAATATTAATGAAATCAAGAAAGTTTTTCCTGTACCACCAGGTGCATCTAAGAAGTAAATCCCTCCAGTTTCATCATTTGTTACTTTCATAAGAGTATCAAATACGTACTTCTGTTGTTCATTCAACAGTGCAAGATTTGTTTGAATTAATTCTTTCAAAGTGTTGAGATCATACAGTTTTTCTCGATTCAACTCTTGGTTAAAAGCATCATGCATTGGACGATTTGGGCGCGGCCAGGCCTACCTTGAAATATACTTAATACATACCTTGAAAGTTGGCATAAAATTTTCCCGAACTACGTTTGTTGACCCAAATGAAGTCATTTGAAATCAATTGTTACATTGTTGGATTTTGTCAAAAAGTCTATGGAATCTGTTCCTATTCCTGAAACCAATGAGTACAATAGCTCTGGTGGTGGTTCCAATGGTATCAATTTCACTTTACCATTTGCGCAACACAATCCATTAGCTTCGTTTTTAAATTTCATTGCCTTACAATATGAGCAAACCGAGTTCATAGAACCAATAACAACACATTGGTAGTTACTGTAGTCAATTGACACATCGTAACTGAAAGCAGCTCGATTCAAACTTGCGCGATTATTAGTTGAATGTAGCGCTCGCGCTTCACGCGTTTGTGATATCCGAATTCTTTCACGTTCATTTCGGTCGTCACGTTCTTGTGCAGCATGATTAGATCGGTAATTAGCTTGCTTTGTAGCATTTCGTGTTCTTCTACCTAAATTGCTTCGTCTTATAGGAGGCATATCTATATTATAATAGTTTCGGAACGCGACATTAAATCCTCCAACCATGTATTCTGTGCTCCAACGCACACACGCACACTGTTTTGATAGATATGATTGAATTTGAACTTTGTATAACGGTAATAAAGTGCACATTGACTCTTTGACGTTACGAACATACCTACAACAATGAGTGCTTTAGCTGAGTGAGAGATAGCTAGTGTGAGATAGTGAGAGATAGATAGAGATAGCTAGAGTGATAAAGCTCAAATTGACTCTACGTTTTAGTTAGAAAACGTTTGTATGGGAAAAAGAAAAAGGCTGTTTTTAGGGTTTTTCCGGCAATTATTCGAATTTTTCTCGACGTAAAAACCATCCTTGGACTTCAACGAACATTTTAAAAAAAGAATTGCCCAAATTGGTCCAGGCGTTGTTGAGTTATGCGGTTACCAACACATTTTGCGATTCATTTTTATATTATAGAAGACTAGAACGTAATTCCTCTGAATCCGCGAAAGCACGCATTTTTCTGTAGATTCAGACACTTTCTCGTCCGTTGATGTGGCTCTTTGCAGTCCTTCCCTCTCTACCATCTGTGAGTAAACTGTCCATGACGACTTGCATGCACCACTTCCCCAATCCGGTCAACTTCGATATTCCCGACCTAAACATTGCCCGCCCTCCTCGCTGGCTACCCCACCGAGCTGAGTGGGAAATATTCGTAAAAGAAATACGGATTTGCCGGAAATACGGGAATCTGCCCAAACGATTTTCATGCTCTGATTGCCCATTTTACTGATGCCGTTCTTCGCACGTCCTCAATTACCATCCCGAAGTTGTCGGGTCGCCCACATCCTCCCGTGCCATGGTGGAATGCAGACTGTGCCACCGCGGTGCGTGATCGCAAATGGGTATTGACAAAGCTGAGTATGTCCCATAGATAATCTGATAAAACGAAATCCATGTATCCCGTCTGTAACTGAAACACTGATAGTTCCTCCAAAAACGGTAAAGCAGAGTCTTCGTGCAGTGTTTATACTGAAGAGAAATATGCGCTCTTGGAGGCACTTCGCTGTCAATAAAGGAACCAATAATCTTCAAGATTGAAAAAGCTCGCTCGAATCCATCTCCTGTTTCTCTTGTTGTGACCCTCTGACAATGATCATCCAATACCAAATTCATCATTTATTGGTTTGTCGTTATTTGTTTTTTGTTGGATCTATGGCCACGTTAATATAAAGTTAAACAAAATGGCCGACCACGAAGTCCGCCAGCGAAGCTCGCCACGAACTCTGAGGTAGACATCCTCACAGTCCCAACAAATGATACCAATCTGTCTATTAAACGCTCTATTCTTAGCGCATGGCAGACAGTGGCAGAACTCAGATTTTAAACGCACGAGAATCAAGGATTCCATAAAGCAATTAAGGTAATTCCATAAAGCTAAAGACGTACATTAAGCTAATTCCATAAAGCTAAAGACTATTTTTCAAATATTGCTAATCTTGCTATTTTTAAAATTTATTTTTATTTATATTAAACTTTTACTCATCTTTCAACTAGTTATAGTTAAAATGACGGGAAGGGATTCTGGAACTCAAGAAACTCAAGAAAACGTGCGCAGGTAATCTTTTCCCCTTGAAATCAGTTTTTGCCTATCGAGTTTTTTTTTCTTTTCTTATATTTGTTATTTTGCTGCAGCTTCATTTATTTATTCTGCAGATTTAATTGTTCAGGAACAATCGAAAAGTGAAAAAGAAATTCCTATATATGACACTGAATTCAGAAAATCCAACTGTAGGAAATCACCTACCTGGCGGTCTAAATGAACCACATTTTTTTGTCTTAAGGAGACCTCATCGATCTTGTTCGTAATTTAAATTTGTCGAAGCAACAGTCTGAGCTTTTAGAAGCGCGACTAAAAGGATGGAATCTTCTTTCCCCTGTACGTTTTTCGTGATCGCCAATTAGCTTTTTTCAAAATAAGTGACGTAGTTTTTTGTATTGATATCAAGTCCATTATGAGGTCCACCAGGACATTCCTCAAATGGAAGAGTATTATCAAGGCAATTTGAATGGCGCAATGTTGTCCGACTACTGCTGGAACTTCTGAAGACGCAAAGGTTTGATGAAAGTATCGCAAGAAATCAGGAAGGAAATATTTTTAGGTATGTTTCGTCACTTTTCTTAATACTTACGTTACTGTAGTTGATGTATACTTTAAAACTGTTGTTATTTGAGCGTGACATTTTGCCAGGTACATATAACATATAGGCAGAATACGCATTTGCAAAAAACGATAATTACATGAAATCTGAGGCTGATTCTGAAATTAGATCTGGATTGAGAGGCAAATTATCTTCTAGAAACTGTGTTTTGTGGTTGTTACAGAAAAAATATGTTTTTGTAGACCCGTGTTTAAATTTAATGAATGGCAACTGTTGCATGATGTATTGAAGTAAGGCAGTGTAAAATTTCACAGACTTGTAACAGAAGGTATTTTGTCTTCTACTACACTACCATCTAAAAAATCCAAGACAATTTTTATTTCTGATTGCATGATCGTAAGTAGAACCTAATGTGCCATACAAATGTGGATTCTCTTTTGTATAATGAAGACACTGAAAAATAAAGTAATCAACCTACAATGACTGCACATGGGAATACCACAAAATAATCTCACATATTTTTTGCAATTTAAATAATCTATCAACAGACATGTGACTCCTAAGCTTAACGCCATAGCTTAAATGACTGTGTTTATGAGAATAATATACCGTTTTCAGAACCTTTATACTAACACAAAGTTAACGTTTTAAAGTTAATGTATAAATAAACCCCGTTGCAAACTTTTGATTCTACTCTATGAATCTGATTCTCCCAATTTAAATTTTGATCACTTAATCAACCCAAAACGTTAACAGAGTTTTGCTGCTTATTTAAGTTTTGATTAATCTTATTGTAGGAGAGCATCAATTCTTGAGTTTTTTTCATTGTTTAAACAAAGCAAGTTGGCAGAACACCGATCTTTGTCACTATCTGCAGTGTGCATTATTGCTGTTTTTAGCATATCTTTTGAACTTGCATTAAAACAAATACTTAAATCGTCAGCAAAAGGTATAATAAATAATAAAAGGATGGGTTCCAATATTGATTCCGGAGGTACTCCATGTCTGAGAGGTAGGTAACTAGGCCCTTTAATAAATCACACTCTGAAAATTTCCACTTAGATATCAGTTTGTGTCATCATAAGTGACACTTCTACGTACTTGAATGCCAATACTTGAATTTTAACTGCTTTTTTTGGATCTTTAGGCCTACTGCTCGTACGTTTTGTCACAGTCACACACCAAATCACAGCAGCCGGGCAAAGTGCCTAGATCACCAATAGGGGAGGTCAGGGGTGGGTCGCCCGAGTAATGAAAATATGGCCCTCTATCATATTTAGATTTTAGATGTGGCCCATGAGGCCTTGAAAGTTCGACATCCCTGGTATAGTATGGTATTGCTTCATATTTTGATTCATAGCTACTAAACATATTGGGGACTTGTAATAATATTGTATTAGAATTCGATGAAAGTTTGAATCTGGTAGCTCAGAAGATGCAAATGGACATTTATATAAAATTTTTGGACTCAAAAAAAATTCATTGGTTTCTACCCGGTTTTTTTACTGTTTTCCTTCAAAATACTCGCCCTAGGAATATAATGCAACAACGATTAGACATATCAAAAGTTTGTGGATGGGATCCTAGAATGATCACGCCTCTCCATAAGCAGTTGTGAGTGAGAATGTGTGAGGAGAATTCAGACCTTTTGAGTCGGATCAGAAAAAATGTATTGGTCAAATCGTCATAGAAGATTAAACAAGAGTACATTCGTGGTATCCTGAAACAAAACAATCAGTGGAAT
Source organism: Gryllus longicercus (assembly GCA_038098605.1). NCBI lineage: Eukaryota > Metazoa > Arthropoda > Insecta > Orthoptera > Gryllidae > Gryllus > Gryllus longicercus. The sequence continues at coordinate 1,711,962 of JAZDUA010000129.1, read as the reverse complement.
GTAAGCATAAGGGTTATCCAACGCCCAATGTTTTTCGGTCGCAAACATCTGGAAAACTCATGTCCAAGGGTCTTTTTTTTTTTTTTTTTTTTTTCTTTTTTTTTCTTTCTTTTCGATTCGCGTAGCATTCTGCTTGTTGAGAATGGAAAACAAGAAAACAATATCTGGATTCCTTTGCTAACATTTTCTCAGGTTAAGGAATGACATAAAGAAGAAGCGTCGTGGGAAGTTGTCTAAAGGTATGCTCCTTCACAACATCGCAATTAAGGGCCGTGGCATTGAAGGTTTAAACCACCCTTCCTATAGTCCAAATTTAGTCCACTGTGATTTCTTTCTGTTCAGAAAAAAATACCCTTTGTGGTCGCTGATTTGTGTCCAATGAAGTAGTGAACAGTACTGTAAATGAGACCATTGAAGGATAGGAAAAGCATTTTTATTGTTCTGGATATCCTCTTCGACAGAAAAGTGGGGGAAGTGTATTCAACTGGAAGGAGATTATGTTGAAAAGAAATAATGGAATAGATTTACTGCATGTGTGGAAGGTCCTCGAGCACAAAGAAACCTCTGAGCTAAATTTAAAATCTCCTGTTTCGTCGCCAAAATTAAACGTTTTAACGGGCTTTGTTGCTACCAACCTATTTGGCGACATTTTCTTAGTTTAACCCGTTATTTCGCAGTATGACAACAGTAGTTTTAAGATTCTTCGAATTCATCCCATTGTTGCCCGGCGTGATGACTGAAGTTGATAATATTCTTGGAAATAAAAGCAATTTGAGGAAGGTAAATTGAACTTACAAGAACAAACACACTTCGTTTCTGTAAGAAGCTTTGATCGCTGATTATAGTCTTCAAAAATTGAATGTTCATTTCAATGTATCAAAGCAGGCTTGTACGAAATTATAATTGCTATTCTGGATTGTGTTGCAAATACTGTATCGGTTAAATTTATTCCTGTTTGTTTCATTTGAAAAAGTAGGAAATTATTGCTGCTTCTGACTATTGAAATGAATGAATCACAGGCGCTTTGTTTGAATTGGACATTTTCAAGTAATAGGTTGGTGTTAGTAGTGCAGAAATTGCAACATGTCAGTATTACGTAACTCTTTTAAATAATGCGAGAAAGTATATGCTGTTTAACTAATAACTCGCTGCTTCCAACTAGTAGGGATGACAAAAAAATCCATGGTTTTAAAATATTGACATTTTCCACCAGAAACATTGATATATTAACATCGATGTTTCCCCTCCTGACCCCTTACCTGACTACGCCACCGCACATGTCGGGAGCTGCGAGTCTGTCCTGTATGAAGCGTTGCCCCGCTGGGGGAAGATACCCGTAAGCCGGCATAAGTCGGCGCCGGGCCTCACGTTTTACCGAGGGAGGAACACCGCCACCTCCCGCGATTTATCATGTACACATGAGACTAATGATCCTAGCAGTTCTTGCCCCGGCAACACAAAATAAAGTTATTATAGCTATCAAATGCCCCTTTCTGAATAATGCCACAGCTTTTACAAAAACGTTTGAGCTTCATATTTCTTAAGTGTTGTGCCATGTATTTTACTTTCTCTTAACTATAGTTATATTCAGTGCCGGAGCTAGAAAACTTTGAGCCCTAGGGCAATGCTGAAATACATAGCCCCTCCCCCGCAAAAACTGAAATGTGTGAAAGTTATATCAAGAAACTATATCCGTTATTTATTTCAACTAATAACAAAAATTACAACATTTAAGGCCGAAAAGTTTTTGGAAATATATTTTAAATTATAGTTTTAAGTAAAAGTATTTAGTGAATAGATAATAAAATTTCTACGGTGAGCTTAAAACGCTAAAAAAATTTATGTGTTTAATAAAATCACTTATTAAATCATGAAAAAATAAATATGAGTTCCTGTAGAAACTATTTTAATTTTAGTGTTATTTGATTCATTTCGTAGAGTCCTTCCCGATAAGTAATGACTATAACTATTTAAGGTGAAACATCAATGAAAATTTTTATGAATTATCAAACTACTTTACCCGGGTCCGGGGCAATCTCCCAGTCTGCCCATGCATAGCGCCAGCACTGGTTATGTTACATTATTGTCAATGATTGCCTTTTTTTTTACAACACACTTACTAGATTACTAATATATTTCTGTATTGCTTTTCAGTACTAACGGCTGGTCATAGAGTTCCACATACCTGCACAATGACTGGAATTATAAAGAATATTATCCAAGAAGAAGGATTTTTGGGTCTATATCGAGGCATTACTCCCAACTTTTTGAAGGTTGCTCCTGCAGTTAGTATAAGTTATGTTGTTTATGAACGTTCACGACAATCTTTGGGTGTTAATATGACATGATGCTTATGTTGATTAGGAAAAGATTGAGTTAATTTCAAATAATCATGTGCTTTTTTAAGACTACGGAATAATATGCCTTCCTATCATTACCAGGTCTGTAATTTATTATCGCGCACTTCGACTTAACTGTGAATGGTTGTGATTCCTTTCAGTTATGACTATATTACAGCTAGTAAATTAAAACTATTTGAAAGTAATATATGACATTCTATGACTTTGATGTATTTAGTAATTATAATTGTCTCTATTTGTTACAATATGGATATAAAATATTCGAAAAAGTACCCAACAATACAAGAGAAATCTCTGTACTTTGAATTGTGTGAGTGTATAAAGAGCAGTTTTCTGCTCATTTATTATTTATATATTTATTTATTTATTGTCGTGTAGATAAACATTGTTACATGAATGGTCAATGTTCATTCATATTTCCTTATAAATTCATAATTATTTTATGAAAAAAGTGTGTTAAAAAGTCCAAACAAAAATACAATGTTGTTACATAATTTGTTTTGATGGTAATGTCTCATTGTATGCATGCACAGAAAATATGTATTATTTATCTGCATGAGAATAATCTGTATTAAAAAATCTCCATATGCTCACCACTGCCTCTTGGTCATATAAATTGTTTTTTTTTTTCTATCTTTTGTTACAAAAGTTAACAGAAGTAACCTGTAGTTTGTATGTTTATTCCCAATTACCTATATCTTCTAGTTCTTCCAATTTCCTAATATCTATCCCCGCAGTTTCAATATAAGGAACGATTATCATAATTTTCAACACAATGAATTTTTTTCAGTTATTTTGAGAAGTAATGAACTTGGTATGGACGTATAGATTATGAGCATCTATGCTAAATAATGTTAAACTTCTTGACCAACAGTCTTATGGTAAACATTACCAGTGTGTTTGTCTAATTTAATAAAGTAAAGACAAGTATCCTTAATTATATTAGGAGACAATCAAAAATTAAATTGTTTCAGAAGAAAGTTTATTCAGCCATGAAAACATTATGCAACACAATAAAAAAGAGGCGGAAAAGTCAGAAATACAAAGACAGATTATTTAACAAGATTTATGTAACCTGTAGCAAAATAGCAAGGACATATGGGTTATTTAAAGCTCAGAAAAAAGTTTCGTATGAGACCTGTTGTTTCTTTGATAGTTACGCCCTCTTATCTTCCGCGCGCGATCTCTCCTTCCTCTTCCTTGTCCTATCGTTATCTTTTACTCACAGCTATAATACTTCTGTCAGTCTATCACACTATTGCCTTACCATATGTCCCAAGAATAAATAATTTCCTTGACGCTCCCCACTACCACTGATGCCGGGAGACCTGTTGGGAGCTTCGATCTTGTCCCCGCCGGGGCGGTGCCACGCTGGTGGAAGATACCTGGTTGAGGGAACCTCGCTTGCCGACGGTAGGTCGGCGCAGTCTCGCCATCCAGAGGGGGATCACCGCCACCTCCCAAGGATAAAAACGTGCATTACACTTACGGGACTTATGACCTCGTTAGTTGACGCGCCCGGTATCACACCAACCAACCAATATTCCACCAGATGAAACTAATTGTAAACCGCATTTTTTCACATATAGTATTTCATCACAAGGTAACTGCTACACCAAACGGTGGTTCTCTCACTTTATTATTTTATAAGTATTAAAAGAATCGCTCTTACCAGGTCAAAATCCTTTTACAGAAAAAAAACGTATCTAGTGGATAGGGTAATTAAAATTTCTGATCTCAAAGATCATGGCACAAAGGGTATAACCGAATAAGGAGGTGAAAAGTGCCCCCAAACCAAATCGTTAATCGTGATACTGATATAAAAGATTTTATTAAGTGCCGTAGATTCCCCCAATCGGTTACAGAGATAGTGTTCGGACTCGCAGGAAAAACGGAAAAGTGTATAAGCATAATGCTGCATTTTATTGTGTGCTCCGCGAGGACAGAATCTGCTGGTGGGTACTCGCACCTCTATTTTGGTGCCGGCCCACGTGCGCTCGTCACCGAAAGACGACACGTCACGGCTACTCCGAAATCTTGCATGTCTGATCTGAACGCTTGTAACGGTTTCAGCCGTTTCTTAACTGTCCAGAAAGCTTCCAAAACCTAGAACAATACAAATTCTAGTGCTTGATAGGCTAATTCGTAATCCCCTCCTCGCGCCTCATGTGCAGAAAATCTTCCGGCGCGACCGCCGTTGAATATTCTGTTCAACAGGAGACAGCATGCTGATCGCACGCGTGGAGGTCGTGTGTGATTTCTGTAGAAGACAGGCAGTTGTTCTACGTAAAATTTTTGCGTAAGACATGCAGCTTTACAAACCTTATTTAATGTCTCACAGCGAGAGTTAACGTAAATACGCGGACTTCAAATATGCTTTTTTCAATCGCGAATCTAATTGAACTGTGTATACCGTAACGCGTATCATGTGTTAATTGAAGAGTTTAAATGGGAGTGAATCATCTGAACTGTTTCTGTATTGTGCTAGTGATTATATGTCAAAGGGGATAAGCTTGTTGTTGTGAGATTTATCTATTTCTGATTGAAATCAAAAACAGTTCTGGCAACCCACTATCCATGAGCCATCAATGGTCTATAGACTCTTGCACTAACCAAACAGTGACAAAGTCGACACAAAACATCCCAAAATGTGCGTAGTGGTCTGTACAGATACGAGAAACATGTTTTTCATAATTTATTTTTTCTTCACTTCTATTGCATGTATCTGGAAGAAAAAAATTTTGCAGAGACGGGAGAAAATAGTTGGATTTGGCGGTATTTTAGTCAACCACTTTTGACGCCCATTTCAAATAGAAAAAAAATTGAAATGATTTTCGACGTGATAACGTTGGAGTACTGTCTCAGATTTTTCTCCTAGAATGTGTCTCATTGTACAAAATATATTTTTTCAGATTTTTAAACAATGTCGACGATAGTGAAACAAATTAAAACCAAATTTATCAGCTTAATAATTTGAAATTCGCGTCAAAATGTGATAGGATTATTTCCCCTCAATGTTTAAACAATTTATATTTAAATTATTGAAAAGTTTCACCAGCATGATGTACAACTTATTGCTGACAAATGTTTGTTTTTGTATGGAAAGTATTATTATAAGAAATTATTATTAATAAATTATTGAAAGAAATAATCGAAATAAAATCATCAAAACCCTTTTGTTTTTAGATTTATGTATTATTTCTAATAATCAAATTACTCAGCGGTAGGTTTATTAATCAGTGGCAATTAGGCAGTCGTAAACAATTATTGTCACTGTTTTTCTTCAATAACGGATCAGACGTACGTTTTTAAACAGTATTGTATTGGTCTTTCTCTTTCAGTTGATTATAGAAAGTTCTATTTCCAAAACGTGATAACAATTTTATTTTAACCCGACAGTGTAACGTATCTCTTTATTGACTAAGTGTACAACATCTAGACGGTCAGGTGCTGCTGCCATCAAAATACCCCGGTTTTTACGGGAGTCGAGGGGTGAAATAAAATTGTGACAAAAACATGGATGGATCATTCGTGAAGACCATTCGGTCGAAATCGAAGAGAACGAGAATTCTATATTAATGACGACGTTAATGATATTCCTGACAAGGCCTCCAAAACATTTCAGTCAATGCAGTTCCTTCTGATTTCTCGAAAACTGACGTTTCTTTCAATCTTATTAACCATAGACCTTTTGAAGTTTGGTTAAAAAAATCAAAACCAGGCCACAAAGTTATCAATGCTTACAAAGTTGGAAATTTTCACTTGAAAAAATGTAAGAAAGGTCAGTGTAAAGTATAAGTATTTGAAAAACAATGACGCCAATCTTTTCATTAACGACAAAGACTTGCAGGCACAAGGATTAGAAGCTTTTGTTCTCGGTTTTAGAAATTGGAGAGACGGAATTATAAAAGGAATTCCTACAGAATTTTCAAATGAAATAAAAGATGCTTCCCCGTCAGAAGTACTACGAACACATTTATAGAATCCTGTTCAGTTGTTTCCCTTCCCATCTAGTAATGGAGGATTACTCCAAGCGCAAAGCGATCAACGCCTCCCTAAAGTCTTGAAGACGCGTTGCGGCTCTATGGACGTAACAAATTAAAAACTAGTGGTGCTGCCAAATCACATACTTTCTCGGATTATTTCTAAAAGCTCCGCTACATTACACTACTACATAGCCTGCAAAAGTGTTGTCGAGCAGCTAATTATTTTTCTGCTCCGGGACTCGCACTCAGAGTTAAAGTGCCGGCGCTCATACCACTACATCACACAAGCGCCACATGGATGGAACTCGGACAAAGGTATAAAAAGGTAAATGCTCGATTCATGTAAAAAAAACCTTCAACAATCAAAATATCCGTTAGAAACTCCCAAAGCCTTCAATCCGTTAAGATTAATGAGGGATTATCAATTTTAAAGAGAATCAGCTGAACGGTTTAGGCGCTAGCAGACCTCAGACCGACGTTTTTGCCAACTGATTTTTTGGTATGAAGAACTTACAAAACATGGATTTTGACCACACGAGTTTTTTTCTAAACTCAGCTAGAGGATTTATTCACTATTTCATTACTAGAAACCAGCAATAAGGTTTATTCTGGCGAAATTTCGGCGTTTTCTGGCGCACGTTTTCTTACGAAGAATCAGCAAGGCGAGAAAATTAATAATAATAATAATAATAATGTCGGCCCCGTGGCGCAGACGGTTGCGGCAGCCGTCGTCTGTGCCGAGGAGGCTGCAGGTTCGAGTCCTGCGTAGACACGGTCATATTTGTGATTGTCCCTTCATCTATCATCAACCTATCATCTCATAATTCACACTTCAAGGCGGAACAACCTTGTTGTAATCCAAGGATACAGCTAAAAAGCTGATCCTGGAAGAATTACATACGTTAATCGTGTAGCGTGGTCAGTAATGGCTTATACGCCAATAATAATAATAATAATAATAATAATAATAATAATAATAATAATAATAATAATAATTTCTGAACCGTTAGGAATATTTAAGTTGGTCACATGACATAATGTATTTAAATTACATGTCGATAGATTCATTAGTTTACTTAAATCGATTCATACAAATGCACAGAAACTCAACAATAGATTTAACGTGACATACGTTTTTCAAATCGCAAAAGAAAGTTGAAAAATGTTTAAAATTTAAAATTGCAAAAGCACGTACAAACACGTCCGGTTTATTTGTATATGTAATGATTGCATTTGTGTGTGGAAAGGCTTCAAATGATTTTCAATAAAGTTTCTCGAATCCCTAATAGTATTCTACAACACTTTCATCAAATTAAAATCCCCGTGTGGAACTCGATCCGGCGACCTCTTGGTGTAAAGTGATGAACACGAACATGCCACTTAACAGCCTCGGCCATCAAGGAGAAGGCTTCTGCACTTCCATATTACTCAAGACACAACTGTTTCAGTTCTAGCATTAAGGAGTTGAGAAAATGTGACAAAACAAGGGGGTTAAAAGTTGCAAATTCGAAAATCTCATGCACACTTCAAATTAATTTATCTTAATATATCTGGTGTACACATAACTGTATTTATTTTTTGTTCATTTAGTGTGAGGCTAATTTGTTTTTCTTCAATGACTCTTCAATGTGATTCTTTCACTGTAATAAGCACAACATTACTAAAATATGCATATCATTTTCTGGGTATATAAAATATTGTTCCTTCAAGTTTTAGTTATGGTTGAATATATTTTAAGAAGCATACTTTAAAATACAAAAGAACTTTTTCGATTTTTACAACAGAACACTTAAACCACAAAAGCAAGAGCACACATGAGCGGCCATAACCACATTGAGTGGAAAGGGGCTGACAGTTGTATAAACCTTTTAGATATAACGAAACTAAACACAGTAATAGAAAGTATATTTTCCGGGCTGGTAGGCCGTGGTCCAGTTGGCATAGTTGGGCCAAACGTTTCGTCCACGTCTGCGGTGGACATCTTCAGTGGCGGCAAGGTCGCGGGCGCAGTGTCCGGGACGGCGGCTGGCTGGCAACGTTTGGCCCAACTATGCCAACTGGACCACGGCCTACCAGCCCGAAAAATATACTTTCTATTGACTCCGGCCGTGAAAGCCTACGATACTATATAAACACAGTAACATTTCAAAGATTAGTTTAACATGACATTGATACCAACATAATACAATACTAACACCCTCCTTGAAACCTGTAAAATGTTATCATTAAACAATATGTGAAATTTAATTCATTGAGTTAAATTTAACATTTTTACAAACTTAGAAAATTTTGCATTATTCATTGCTTTAGTAAACACATCAGCCAATTGATCATCAGTACATACATATTCAATTTTTATAATATTTTCAATAATAAGATTCAATACAAAATGTAACTTAACATCTATATGTTTCCATCACTTGTTGTTTTCGAAATCCAGAAGACGCTTGATGGCACTTTGATTATCTTCAAATAAACAGATTGGTGACTCAATTGTAACATTAAAATCTTTCAATAAATTTATAATTAATACAAAGTATTTTACATGTAAATGCACATACTGCCATTAACTCTGGCCCTGTACAATGTAACAAATGATTGCCTCTTAGAGCTCCAACAAATCGAATTATTAAAAAGTGTAAAACAATATCGAATAATGGATTTTCGATCTAAAATATTATTAGCCCAATGAGCATCACTGTATGTGCCAACTAATTTATTACCATAATGAAAATACAATTTATAATCCATAGTGTACTTTAGGAATTTAAGGACTCTTAACAGATGTTTGAAGTGTTCATCAGTAGCACAATCTGGAATCTGGCTGAAAAAACAAATGCTACCACTCCCATGCATGTATATATTTGAAATATCAATCTTCACAAAGAAGACACTTATGGGAAACAAGGATTCTGTTACTCTGAACACAGAAGTTCATAACTATGATACTAGACAAAAAAGAAATCTGCATGTCCCTCACAGTGAAACTTTACTCTTTCAAAAAAGTACCCTTATAGAAGGCTTTACACTATATAACAAATTTTCTAGTGAATTTAAAAGCTTAAACTCAATAAACATATTGAAAAATAAACTGAAAATTTTTGTGTTAAACCATACATTCTACCATACAAAAGAATATATACATCGTAAACACGTATCTACATCAATATAAACTAGTACTAATAATTTTTTGCCTTTTCTGTTGCATGTTTTGAAACCCCCTAAACTGGTTGTTGGATATAAAGGATGAACCCAGCCTAGGCACGAATCTATGAAGATTTCTTTTTTTTTCTTCTTTTTGTTTATTACTATTGATTTTTAACTTATGTCTTCTTACACTACCATTTATGAAATTAATTAGCATCTCATAATATTGTATTTAGTACAAGAATTGAATTGAATTTTAAATTCTTTGAAAATTAGCATACAAACCAAAATTCCACTTTCTTTATGATGTACTGTGGCAATGAAAAATTAAGAACAATTAAACTGTCTTATACGAAGGTCTTCCTATTATCTGTCAAAGTACAATTGTAACAAGAAATGGTTCACTCAATGCAAGGTGCATACTTCATAGATGCCTCTGCTCTCAGTCCCTCCAGATATTTCTTCTGCTAGAACAACTGCATTTATGGCTTTCATCTTTGCGTAACCAGGATTGCATTGAATTTTTGAAAGCTTGCCAAAAACATATCACCAACACTCCTTGGTACTTCTTTCATTAAAAAAAAAAATTCCGATGAACCTGGATGCTGGATCAATTTAAGAGAAATTTACTGTTTCCTTCTGATGATTTCAAGGCAGCAACTTTTGTAATAAAGGAACAATTTGAAATGTTTCATGGAAACTTTATCTAATGAAAATAAAATTTTTAAACACACAAAAATAAATGCATGCAAACAATTTGTGAATCAATTCCACGTGAAGCAGTGGAATGTTAAATAAGCACTCTGACACACATTAGGGTAAGGGAATTGAATAGAAAAAATGACAAAAAGTTACAAATGGAGGAAGTAAGACATAAATTATGTTATACATTATATATTTATTTATTTATTTTATACTTTTTAGTTACAGTATATTGTATGAGTATATGTTATGTTGGTTATGATGGTTTATTTATTTATATATTTGTTTGTTTTCTTTGTGATGTTTATTTATTTATATTAAAAAATTACAAATCGTGTTGTGTAAGGGGCATAAGTTCAAGTTTGTGAAAGTTTTCTTGAACTCTGGAAACCAGGGTATTTGACAAAAGTCCATCAAAGGAAATATTCACCCATGTTATATCAATTTATATCTGCAGTTGAGCTACAGATTTCAGCTCTTATTGCATATCTTGCACGGCTAAATGAACAGACACACTTTTATCAGAACAATATTTCATGGTACAGTTCACACAATAACTATTTCCCCCCTAATGCTGCCCAGAGCTCAATAAAATGTGCACAGACAATGAAGCTACATTTATGTCTGAAGCAAAAAGGAACAAGGGACATCTCAGCATTTTTCAATATATCATTGTAAAATGGACAAAAAACATGAATGAGATGGGGGTCATTAACCTATAACCTGTAGTTGACTGATTAATTATTCTGGGCTCGTCAACTGCTTAGGGCATTAGTCCCATTAACATAGATCATATTTTGTCATGGGTAATGGCAATGGTGTTCTCCAGCAGGATGGCAAGATCAGGCGCCAACATATATGTCAGCTCATGGGCTTTCCTCAACCAAGCATCTCACACCAGCGGGGCTCTGCTCCAGTCAGGACAAAGTCTAAACTCCCAACTGGTCTGCCGACATGTGTAGGAGTGTCAAATATGTAAGTGTAAGTAAGGGATAAGGATATGGGAAGGAAGAGGAAGGAATGATTTTCCATGGTCCATGGCCCATTTGTTAGGGCACTGCTGTGGCATTCACCTGGTATTGAGACAAGCCACAGTAAAAAAACTTAGGTGGATCAGACCAGCCAGCTAGTGGAATTCTCCTCCAAACAGCATATGAATTTGATCGAGCTTAAAGTGTCAGTGTCAAAAACCCGGCCACTGTCAAGACTCGAACCCTAGGACATCTTGGTCATAGGCACTCCAGTGACATCAATTGATGTCCTGATCCACCTAAGCTAGTACGACCTGAAGTACAATACTTGATACATACCTAATCGTTTAGAATTATACAATACAAATGGTAACTAATGAATCAAATAACTTTGTTAAAATTAATGTTATTTTACTTCTTGTTACTCAGAATAGTCTCTAACTGAAAAAAAAAGTTACCCAGCTGAAAAGATTTTACTTGGTATTTAAGCTTGGGACTTGGTATCTAAACTCGCGTGTTAGATTTTATCTAACAACTCTTTATGTTGAATTTATTGTCTAATGAATTAAATTCGTGCATTAATATTCCGATATCTTTTTTATTGAGTTCTATAACTTGTATTGTTGTAATAATCCATAAAGGTAACATGATAGTTCATAATTTTTTTTATAATGAACACTCGAATCAAAATCACTGTCATGAAGTGATGTATTATATAAAGTAAAGCAAATCATGGAGTACAATTATATGCCTTGTTAGTATTGCATGTTTTTATCGCGTGAGGTGTCGGTGATCTTCTGCCGCTGTCTGGCGAGATCCGAAGCCGACCTACATTGTCTTGCGGAGATTTTCCCAAGCCACGTATCTGCCAACAGGGGGGCACCGCCCCAGCTGGGACATGTTCTAAGCTCTGGCATTCGGCATTGCAGTGACATCAATTGATGCTCTGACAGACCTATGCCGGAAAACGATTTTTACGAAAATGTTGAAAATGTTGTTTCTTTCATTTATATATATATATATATATATATATATATATATATATATATATATATATATATATATATATTGTGACGTACATTCAATGCGGTACTGTTCACTACATTTATGTTGAAGGGACAGGTGTCTTTGCTCGCGAATGGGCCTCTAGGGTTTGGCATAAGCATTGAAAGAAAAACTCAACCATCAGTTTTCAAACAAATAAACAATTTATTACTAAGAGAACACAAATTAGTACAAAATTTGCAATCAAGTGATTTCTCGTTTTGGTAACCGAGACATATGAGCAATTCCAGAATTAACTGCCACTTAGAGGGTCAAAAAAAAAATTTTTTTTTTCAAGTGGCACACCTCTGGAAAGCTATTTCCCGTGTTCAGGAGACCCTAAAAAACTAAGAAAAAATAGGGTGCCATTGAAACAAGCAGGGTGACACCTCCAAAAATGGAAAAATTTAAAATTACCTTTTAAAATTTAAAAAAATAATTGAAATCGAGTTTGAAGTGTTCGATTTCAGTATGATATTGTTATTTAAGCTATAAAAATTTAAAGGGATCTTCGAAAAGTTAAAAAAATTTTGGCGCCAGACTATTTAGGCGCCAGAAATTATAAGTGCTACGTCTAAAAAATGATTAGTGGGTAAATTTTATTTGATGTTTCTAAATGGTGCTTGAATTTATTTCCATCTTTACACCTAAATATTTTAGAGCCCAAATTCTTCAGCGTCTGTATACTTCGGCGCCCAAACAGTATCGCTATAAACTAATTTCATTTGTCAAAAAATATATATATATTGTTTTTTAAAGTTCGAGATATTAAATTTTGATCTCAATAAAATTTGTAAATAATTATTTTAAAAAATAAATAAATGTAACATACTTTTTTCAACTTTTAATTCAGCATTTTTATTTTTAGACTATTCAGCCTGTAACAAAATTATAATCTATAGTATATATTAACGGATTATGATATTCTAAATAATAATCGACAATCAATCATAAACAAGAATTTAAATTCATTCATAAATTACGCATTTTTCTGCCGCGTTATTAACATAATTGACTTGCTCAGCCGTCATGCGAAGCAGATTTTTGTCGGTATTTTTTGATGACACATGTTGAGGAGGATCGATTTTACACAGAATTTGTGACACGAATAATTTCTGTATGTCTGGAACTGCAGGCCATGAAAACAGTTTTCTTTTTCGAGATAAAAACGATACTGTGAGTGTATTTCCAGAAACTTCATCTACTCGACCAGGATACCACATTTTGTCATAAATTACAACTACCCAATCACTTTCCGACACAGAAAAGGGAATTTCTGCTTCCTCTTTTGAAGTCAATTCAGAAGTTTTACAGAAGTAGTTAAACAGAAAAAAGTTTTTTTTTTGTTTTTGTACTGGGTAGTTGGGCCGTCACTTTGGAAGTGAATTTTTTGTAACCCGGGTTTTAATTCACGAATTTTTTGAAAGACCGGTTGTAATAAAGCCCAGACAGCCGCCGCATCGTGTCGCAAACAGTCGGATATTGAAGCGAATGAATGAAACTTTATTTCACCTGAATCATTCTTAATTAATTGTTGTTCTTTATTGAGCATATTATAATCCTTTTATTGTTATATGCTGAATAGTTTAAAAACAACAAAGTTGAATTTTGTTTAACTATTAAAAATTAAAAGTTGAAAAAAGTATGTTATAATCATTTATTTTTTTAAATAATTATTTACAAATTTTATTGAGATCAAAATTTAATATCTCGAACTTTAAAAAAAATTATATCAATATTTTTTGACAAATGAAATTAGTTTATAGCGATACTGTTTGGGCGCCGAAGTATACAGACGCTGAAGAATTTGGGCTCTAAAATATTTAGGTGTAAAGATGGAAATAAATTCAAGCACCATTTAGAAACATCAAATAAAATTTACCCACTAATCATTTTTTAGACGTAGCACTTATAATTTCTGGCGCCTAAATAGCCTGGCGCCAATTTTTTTTTTTAACTTTTCGAAGATCCCTTTAAATTTTTATAGCTTAAATAACAATATCATACTGAAATCGAACACTTCAAACTCAATTTCAATTATTTTTTTAAATTTTAAAAGGTAATTTTAAATTTTTCCATTTTTGGAGGTGTCACCCTGCTTGTTTCAATGGCACCCTATTTTTTCTTAGTTTTTTAGGGTCTCCTGAACACGGGAAATAGCTTTCCAGAGGTGTGCCACTTGAAAAAAAAATAATTTTTTTTTGACCCTCTAAGTGGCAGTTAATTCTGGAATTGCTGGTATATGTGAGCTCAAATTTACGCGATACCTTGAGTTCCACGAACCAGTCGTTCCTTCTTGGATGTTTTCCCGGCGGCGGCGGCGATCGGCGGCCTTCGGCTCGCCTCGGAGCCCGTCGGGTAGTCGACCTTCGCTCGGAGGCACACGCCTCCCCCCAGCTCTTCGCAACGGTCACACGATGGCACCTTGGCTCCAGCCCCGGTCGTTGTGAGGGTAGTTCAGATCGGGTGTGCGATACCCACTATCACTGTCCGTCAGCCTTTTGTTCGTTATCCCAGCTCTCCCTGGCGTCACAACTTCTCAGTTCAACTTTATTCACTCTTACACAGTCACGTATGCACGTGGAAACTAACTATTACCACCACCGGCCACGCGGTCTGTTAGTTTCACTATATTACCACAGTTTCCAGCTCTTATCCCACTTCCTGAAGTTCGCACTATTGCCTACCGGTCACTATCACACTTGATTCACTCCTAAATACTGTTTACTCTGTAATTTAACTTCGATTTGCTTCCTATTCACTTAGCGCGTCAAAACCCCTCCGCTCTCTTTCAAGCTTTTCTCCGCCTCCGCACTAACTCTCGGTCTCGCCGCCTTCTCGCGCCTGGTGTTGTCCGTTGCTCGCCTGAAATGGTTCCCTGATTTCCCCGTTGCTCGCCGCCTTAACTACGCAATTCAAGATGTATGTATTTGATCCAAAATGTACCGCGTTTTATTGTATTTACAATATATATATATATATATATATATATATATATATATATATATATATATATATATATTCTAACGCTACAATCGTAGTTACCGGCTCTAGAAAGAATGCTCTGAACAAGCTTTGTAAGCTCAAGGGCAGGATCTTTTGGGGTATGAGAAAGATTTACATCCAGACACAGACTCGGGTAAAAACAGTGCGTATATTCTCCGGAATATGACACATATCAGCATCGACAAAGAATACACAAAAATCCCAAATATCAAATTGCACACAAATATTCAATATGAAATCAAAAATACTGTTCACACCTTTCAAAATTGTTATTGATTACTCACTCTTATTCGAGGGTTTCTTCCTAATTCTCTACTATGTTACAACAAATACCCGTGCACGGTAACTATGGCTTGGCCAGCACCGTTTAAACCACAAATATTAACTCCTTGATTGAGGAGTGCAACAAAATTATATCCCTTTTGCTACACTGAATCTTAGGTTTTAAGCAGAACACGTTATTGAATACCTTACTTACTATAATTATTTACAGTTAATTTATACTCACCAAGATTACACAAAATTGAGGAACAAAGATTAACACAGTTTTTTTTCGTAACATTAGACTGAACTGTATTACCGGCGTTCAAGGTTCTTTCAATTGCTTTGCCGTTATCCAGATTTTACGTGAATATGCAAATTTATCACAGCCTTTGTGCTGCTGCGCTATCGTTCAAGCCTCTGTCGGCTCCCAATAGTTTTACAAAATTTCTGTTATTCTGTTATATTTCTTGATGGGTGCTCAATGCGCAGCTTGTAAACCGTTCTGCGTTGCCGTCGTTCGACCTTGGCCCACTTCCGGATGCACCGTATTTTCGCTTCCGCGCAGACCAGCTGTCCGCGATGTCGCTCGAAATGCCGTCTTCCCTCTCTCCTGCTACCAGATCCACGTCCAATCTTTTTTCGTCTCTTGCCTCTTGACCACGCCCGGCACCTGAATCCTCACCTCTGCTTCTTTCTTCGCCCTCTTCCTATGCGGCACGCCAACGCGTACTTCAAAGTCCTAATGCGTGTTTGCTATCGGTGTATCGGTTTTCTGGCGTTCTTTTCAACTCTTCTTAATCGTGTAGCTAACTTTCTCAGTTCTACTGACGCATCTCAACAGCTCACAGTTCTCGCTTTCGCGGCCTCTATTCCGCCTCGTAGTAGCTACTCCACTACTTTCCACATTTTGTTATGCAATATTAGACTTCACAGTTCAGAAGGCTGAATCTTCCGCTATCCTACTATTCTTTCACCTGAACAATCACTTCGCACCGTACTTTCTACAAAATTGCGTCTCACAATCCTCACATCTAGCTCTCCACGCACGTCCGAACTCTTCGACGTCTCTCCTCAAAACGCTGCTCCCGCTAATTACTACCGCTCTGTCTGACCGCACTGGTGCTCTCACCTCGGCGTCTCGTTCAGAAAAGTTCTTACTAGCGCTGTCCCATGACAAGATGTTGACTCCGCCCTACCGGCCTTCGCTCACCGCACTCGGCGTCTCGTACAGAAAAAGGGACGATCCGTCAGCTGCTCCGCTATTTATTAGTAGCGTGACGTCACGACGAACCCTTCCCCGTTTTTCCGTGAGCTGGAAGTTCGTTGCCATCGCGCCGCGGACAGCAACTAACATATAGCACTGTTTTCGGTTGTAGTTTATTCGGCTCGTGTATATATATATATATATATATATATATATATATATATATATATATATATATATATATATATCAAGAGGCCGTGACATCAGTCAGATGAACTGGGGTATATGAAATTTGATGGATATCCTGAATAAGGTTTAGATGCTAACGTTGTTCACAGGCAGACGGACGAGCAGACGTATTGCCAAAAACTATTTTTTCGGTATGAAGAATTTCTAAGACGTGAATTCAAACTACACTACGTATTCGAGAAAGTAATTTGCTTCGTGTAGTAACAAGAAAAATATTTTTTTTCGGCATCAGGGAAAAAATATTTTTATCACTCACAGTACTAATTTTCAGACGCAAAATTGCCAATTTTCACTGTAGAGTATTATACATTCTCTCTATTACGTAGAACAATGTCATCCCATAGAATAAATGCATGACTATGCATTACACATTAATGCAAGTGAATTCTGTACGTTTCCACGACGACAGATGACTTTACTAGACTTGCTTTTGATACTACTTGATTGTCTACTGACTCTCGATTGGCCGACAGTCTACTGTCTACTGTTCTGTCGGAAAACAAAAATCGCAACAGGCAAGTGGAATAGGACAGTTCTCTAGTCTTTGAACCATCTTTAGCAGAGGATTACACGACACCACTTGCTGACTATCGTAT
The DNA here is from genome assembly GCA_038098605.1 of Gryllus longicercus. Taxonomy (NCBI): domain Eukaryota; kingdom Metazoa; phylum Arthropoda; class Insecta; order Orthoptera; family Gryllidae; genus Gryllus; species Gryllus longicercus. The sequence goes on along the minus strand of JAZDUA010000129.1, from coordinate 1,694,433 downwards.
TGTCGAACCAAACAGCTACTCTCATGGAAGCGGGGCTTTGCGTGCGAGACCTCAAAATGAGAACAAACTAGAGTAGGAAAAATTCAGAACTAAGGGGAAAGGGACTATCACCACCATTCTGCATATTCGGAACTAAGGAATGGGACCATTAAAATATGGTCTCCAGGACCTTTTTTAGAACCTCGATATCTTGACAATTCTTATACCTCCAGAGCAACTTTTTACTCACATATTAAAACATTGTTTCCCTGGCGAATTCGAAAATGAGGTCCCTCGTACATACATACACACATATTTTTCATTCAGATATAAATAAAGATGTGTAAATTGTATCTGCGTTACTACCAATCAATAAATAAGGGACATCAGTGCTGAACCAAGAAAGGCAAAGGTTGTATTTTGCTGCAAAGTTCTCATTGTGAATGAATAAATGGAAAATTAAGAATAGTTCCACTGAGTAGAGCGAAAACAATGTACAAGTAAGCTTAGTTTCAATTGTTTAGCAATAACGAATAAGGAAGTTTTGTTTCCCAAAGTTACGAAAACCTAATTGTCGTACTGTACAACGACGCTGCAAGAGGTCAAACGAACCGCTATATCTCAAAAACTATTTCACGTATAAAGCTACAACTCCAAATAAGTTCCTTTGAGACACATGGGACTCAGCATTCAAATGTGCATCAAATCTGAGATGGTAAAGTGGGTTACTTTTCCACAATTTTGCTTGAAATGACAATTCTTATACATCCAGAGCAACTTTTTACTTCACATGTTCAAACATTGTACTCCAACTCAACACCTGTACGTGATGTCAAAGTGTGTTAGAACATTTCTTAAAGAACATCTAATAATCGTTAAATTCATTCACTTAAAACAAAAAAGCAAAAAGATTACAGATATAATAGTGTGAAGATTGTTATTTTTCGCCATCTACAATGGCATCTCAAGATAAGCCCGACCACAACGTTTGGTGGCTCCCTGCAAATTTACATTTATACTGTCATAATTACGAAAAAAAAAAAATGCCGAAAGTCTTTGGATTCTCATGTGCCACTACTACTGCCTCTACTCTAAGCAGAGAAACATATCTTTGGTAAAACTAGTGGTGCGCTAACAGCACACATTTTCTCGCATGATTTCGAAAAAGCGCAATTTTCGAAAAATCAGAAAATTTAACGAAAATTAGATGCGCTATATTTTAAGCGTCGTTTACCCTGACGTAGAAAAAATTAAAGAAAAAAATTGGTAAATGGTTTTCTGTTCAAAACTGTGAAGATTTGGTCTCGGCTCAATTTTTCGTACATCGCGTATTTTTTGAGTTATTTCAAGTTGTCAAGTTAAATGGGACACCTGTATATGGTATTCATAATTACACACATATTCATTTGAAAGACTTAAGCTGAAATTATATTTTCCCTTATTTGGCATGAAAGACACTAAAAGGTGTGCTGATTTGGCACATATGCATTTGTCTTATGGCTTTAATACAGGGCACCAAAATATAAACTAATCCCTAAACCCCCTGCCCTGATTCCTTCCCAGTTGTGGCCGCTAGGTGGTGACGCAAGAGCGCGAAGTGGGAGGTGCTTGCGCGGAGATGTTGCCTGTCGGTCATCTTCACAACTGACTGCGACGAGACGTGGCAAAGACAGAAAATGTTAAAGGAAGATTACCTCTAAGTGCACAAATTGATGGACGATTACTCCAAGTGCAAAGCGCTCAGCGCCCCCAAGGGGCTTGGAGACGCGTTGCGTCAATCCAGACGCAACATTTAGGAAATAATCTCTATCTTCTAATATATTATAGGAAGATATGTTAAAGTTTTTTCAATTTTCGAAAATTCAAAAATTTTAACAGAAATGAGACCTATGCCATTTTTATGCGTTCTATGCGCTATCCAAGAAAAATAATGAAATAAAAAATTAGGAGCAATTTTTTAGAAAGTTTTAAAATGCAATTAAGGCTTCGTGCAAGGTAGTGCAAAAATCTAACTTGAAACTTGCAAGGCCTCGAGTTCGTGTACATCGACTGAGGAATATTGACTTTGGAGAAAATCTGAACGGTTTGGTTGCAAGTGTTGACAACGGACGAGAGAACTGACGGGCAAACGGGCGGAGGGAGGGCGGATGATCCGGTAAGCAGACATATCTTGCCGTAATCAATTTTTCGGTATTAGGGACCCAGTAAACGTGGATTCTGACTACATAAAGTGTAAGAGGAAGTATCTTATTACTTATAGAAGTACGATTTATCCACTTTTTCGATTCCCAAGGACCCACAATATGACTTTTTCTTTCGAAAAATCTCCGAATTTTGCCGCAGCATTACAACAATTTCTCTTTACTACGTAAGTGCGTAATACGCCGAGAAAGTAAAAAAAAAATAGTAGTTTTTCGGTGGCCATAATTTTTAACTGTTCTATTACTCATTTATTACCATAAAATCCATTATTTTACTGTTCATCTTTATTTAAAAAAATGTGGTTAAGTTAATTAGTCTTGTGGTAATCAATTAATTATAAAGCATTGACAAATTCTGGATCTACTTTTTTTTGGTATTACTATAGTGTGTGTGTCACCGGAAGAGCCGGCCAGTTTTTTGTAAAATGATAAACTGTAAAAAGTGGTATTGTGTTAATAAATTTCTAATAAAGTAAGTAAAAATTTGGCACTAGTATTTTACTCTGCTGTGGTAGACGGACTTGCTCGATATATACTGAAGCCACCATAATTGTTTTGGAGCAAGATGAACGGTATATATATTGGTGTTGTGGGGATTAAATATATACATACTACTGCCTGCAAAAACAAGAATACTACTGAACAAAACCACACAAATCTCAAAAACGTAGCTTGCACACTGTTCAAGAACAAATAATGTATCTTGTTACAAAACTGCAATAAATTAAATAGTTTAGCAAAAACAGCATTATGAACAGTACAATAACACAGTAGTATATTTTGTATTTTGTACAACAGTTCTTTACACATCAAAAACATATTAAAAAAAAGTTCCATTACGCAACATGTGAAGAGAAAATATTTAATGGGGGAGGGAGGGGGCTCTTCCTTACAGACTTTCTGACGCATGACGTTAGCTCTGTTGGAAGCAGTGATTCAATTAGTATTGGAATCCAGTTGGTTCGCGCAGAATAAGAATAGGAGGAAAAACAAGCAAATACATGCATTTTTCACTCAAAATTGAAACTGTTTCATTGGTTTTGAGTTTTTCATGTTCCTCGGTATCTAACAAAACTACAGATATCTATCACATAGTCGGAGGCTGCATAGGTTTCTTTGAATTTATGCGCGCATTGGAAATTGGGTACTGGCTCAGTGGCGAAGTCGCTTGCCCTTTCACCACTGAGGTTCCGGGTTCGATTCCCGTAGAATCCCCGTAGAACCTCATGTGAAATTTGTTACGACAAAACGAGTTTGCATGCTTGACAGGGGCGAGTCCAATCCCTGTGAAGTGTCCTAAACCCTACCCCAATCCTAATTCCTTCCCAATTCTGGCCGCTGAGTAGTGACGCAGGGGCGCGTAGTAGGAGATGTACGCGGAGATGCTACTTGGCGGTCCTTTTGACAACTGACTGCGACGAGACGTGACAGATATGACAATGATAATAATAATTAGAGGTTAATTAATAGAGGATTACTCCTAAAGCGCAAAGCGCTCAACGCCCCCCGGAACTTGGAGATGCGTTGAATCAGTTGAAGACGCAACAAATTTAAAAAAATCACCTCCAATTAGTGGGATATAGTGTTACTTTAGCAACACTTTATGTTACTTTAGCAAGTAACTTTACCCGTTCATTATGTAAAAACTTTATACATAAATATGGCACATAAAAAATGTATATTTAATTTATCTAAGAAAAAAGAATGAATATCCATTCATTTATACTAAAGCCTATTAAAATATGTAAGCTAGTTTGAAAGAATAATGAACTTTACATATATACTTTGGCCAATTCTTCACATTATGATCCGAATCTAATTTTATAGGCTTGAAGAATTACACAGGAACCTTAAGTGAGGGAGGGCTTCATACAACATTTAGGCTTCACAGAACATTTTTGCAAGTTCATAAAACTGCCTTTTAGATAGGTATAGGTTTATCACATGCTAGTTCAGGAAGATGAAAGCAGCCTTCTAATAGAGATATTTGTTTCCTCTTGAGTCTAATGACAACTTCATCCATGCCATTGTAGGTTTCTGCACTGGATATTCAAACGACTTTAATTCTACTGCTAAAGGATTTTTTCTTCTAATTCTTTTCAAAGGTGGAAACTTCTTAGTTATCAGACATTTTAATTTTTAAACCGCGGAAAAAAACCAGAAAGTCAATATTATGTTAAAACCCTAGAGCAAATGGTTACACAATAATAAACAATCAATAGCTGTGTGAAATGAAAGCAGAGCGCTCTGTATTTGCAGTTAGCATAGCCAACACCGCGGACTCTCATCCTTGTTACTTAGACATTCCCATCTTTCTTGCTAATTTACATTTTTTTGTATCTCTGTACATTCATGCTTGTTGAATTAAAACATTTTTGGGAGTTAAACTATCAAAATTCCAGACCAACTAAATTTTTAAAATTATAAACCCCATCATTTTTCCCCTGCTCTCTTCTTATGGGTCATCCACGTCAAATCGCACAAATTTAAGGAAAATTTGATAGTGACGTCGCAGATTTTAAAACTTTTTTCTGTGAAGAGTATAAGCAAAAATATCAGACACATGTTTTTCATTTTTTCCAAATATCGTTTTTTGAGATTATATTAATTTTCAAAGTTTTCGAAAAAATGCTTGCATCGCTAAAGTTAATAATTTTTAACTCGTGTTGTAATTGTGACTGAAATTTAATATTTTGCAACATTAAAGAAAAAATATATTTTATTTTCATTTTTTAATTTCTCCCAAAAATTGGACAAAATCCATTGAAATCTCTGAAATGTTCTACATAGGTTTGGTAAGTTTCAGAGCGAGACATCGAGATGATTGAGAAACTAAATACAATAAAAATGTCTACTTGCTGTCATCCTGCAGCGTCTGCTAGAGCGTCACCCCTCAAGCACGTGCCAGTAGACGATTACCATCAATATACTTTCACAGTGCAATAAATAGAAGTATCCCTTCACATCTTATTATGTGCCATACACATACACTTGACCTTCAAAGCAGATTAAATTCAAATTGAAAAGTATCAAACGGATTCAATTTAGTATTAAACGTACGGAATATTTATACGAATAAAAGTGTGTCATACAGTTAATTACGTTGATATTTATTTTACTTTGCTTTACAGAGAATATCGTTAATTCATCACTTCATAAAGAAATTATACTATATATTTTCTTTGTTCCTTCTATTGTTTTTTGTATTATATCATTGTTGCAATAGACTTCGTTCTAAGTATTGTTCAGCGTTGCTAAAAATATAAAAGGAATGTTCTTCACATTATCTGGGATCGTTCTTCACATCAACCCATGTAAATAACTTTCTGGGCAAATTAATATGTCCCTGTCAGGATTGAAGACTAGCTTTTATCGAGAATATTATTGTTGCCCCCCCCCTCTAAGTCACATAGTTTCCATCCATAAGACGTTGCGAAACAAAGAAATGCAATTCAGCACTCGTATTGAAGGCATGTTGGTGGAAATATTGACTCGCATTATTTTGCAAAACCTATGTACTGACCCCTTCCGAAAAAATGTCTGTTATCGCTGTCATAATCTTACTTGAGAAGTGTTATGAGGCTACACTGAAAATGGTGAATTGAATTCGTTTCGTGTTTCAGACATCCAGAAATTTTTATTTTTAAATTCTTTGCTTTCTCTGAAGTATAGCACAAAAGGAGGCAGAATAGCTAAAACATTTATTCACAGTCTCTGAATAAAATCTTCAATAATTTTTTAAATAACAATAATTTTAAATAAATATTTTTAATAAATTTGAAATAATAATTTTCTTAAAGAAATCACCCTAGAAAATGAAAACTCGTAGCGTCAAATTTTATTTTTATCTCGTGGAGAGAGCAGAAGACGGCAAACGATAAGCGAAACCAGCAGAAGAAACAGAAGACGACTTTACTTGGTCAGTTTCTTTATTACTCCAATCAGGTGATACATTAAGGTGACCAGGGCCAGCGTTGCACCTTTATTTATCATTGTCACTGTCCAACATATGTGCGGCATTAATGAGTATGGGTGATTCTCACTTTCTTGAAAAAACTGCACTATACTCGTCGCGAGAAGAAATTTTGAAAACCAGTTTTTCCAATACACATAGCTTTTTTTGACGGCAACAGACAATTTTCAACTTCTCAAGAATGCAGGTTGTAAGAACCTAAACGTACACTTCTGCAATTATTTCATATTAAGAAAATGCAAATAACAATAGTGTTGATATTATTGTAAGACTATCTGTGGTTACTGACTTCACAGAACAACGTACATATTTCGCGTATTCCTTTGCTTACACAACTGACTCGGTATACCTGAGAAAGGAGGCTCCTCTGTTTCAGGTAGACCCTAGCAGTGTCGGTTGTTATTATAAACTTAATAGTCTCTTTTCGTCAGGAGACTTCCATTTGAAACCGCATGTGTGTTTCTGCGATTCACATGACATAAGCCTCACGGTTGCAGTATATTAGATGTCACGATGCATGTCATTGACGCCCCATAGTTCGAGCAGCGAGCAGGCAGTTAGGCAGCGGGCTGTCTACGTGCTCCGGTGAACAAACTATTTAAAAAAATGGTTTTTAAGTGAATCCTACTTCGAAATTTGGCAGTTCTATACATTAGCGTAGAAATACATACGTATCTTTTTACAATTAATTTTAAGTGTCGATCAGATGTAAAAATTCGCATTTTAAAAATAAAAATATATTTTCAATATTTAAATTATATATTTACAAAAATTACATAATTTGAAAGTATATATTTTTAAGTTAAATTTAAGTGTAATTCAATTTTTCTGAAGCTAACAGTATTTGCGCAAAAAATTTAAACATTAGCGTGTGCACATGATTTATCAGAAAAAATAATTGGTAATATTTCTGAAAGGGATAGAATTAAGAAAAAAAGAAGAAAAAAAGTGTCTCCTCTTTTTAACCCTAGACCTCATAAAAAAATGTTCAAGTTGCTAAAAAAGAGTGATGTTTTGTGAGTGTGCGATTTGACGTGGAATATTTCATGTATGATTCAAAGACTGGGTAATTTCAATTTTTACTCTGATCCCTTCAACTGTGAATCAGTATTATTATTGTTGCTGTTGTTGAAGTTATTTTTTGTTGTTGTTGCTGTTATACTATTCCTAAAAAATACCAAGACCTGAAAGGAGGAAATTGAAGGAGTCATCACTCTGAAGATGGGCCGGAAAATAAAAACAATAATATATGCAGACGATCATGCCACACTAGCAACATCAGAAGAATTACAAAGTGCAGCTCATAAATTAAATAAGCTCATAAAGGAAGATGAAATTAAAATATCACTCTCAAAGACAAAGTCCATGGGATTGATAGGTAAATAATATAGTAGAACAAAATTGCTACAGAAAATAAGACAATAGAACAAGTGTCAAGGTTCATACAGGCCTACTTGGGGAATAAGATCATTAATAGAGGGAGATATGGAATCAAAATTAACAAAGTAGAACAAAATAAATGGATGCATCAAAAGACACTTTCTAAATGAATACACACAAAAATAAAATTACATAATATTGTTGCAAAATCCTCAATAAAACTTGGATTTTGATGCAAAGAGACACAATATGAATTGGAGTGGCACAAATGAGATATCTGAAATCAATTTTAAAAGTTTCAAGGAGAGAGAAGATAAATGAAAAGATACGAAAAACACATAAAAGCAAAAACATTGTCTCAGAAATCGAAAACTACCAATAGAAATGGCAAGAACACAGCAAAAGAATGAAGACAGAAGGTTTCTCAAGCAAAGTTCACAAATACGAACCAAGAGGAAGAAGAGACCCTGGCAGATCAAGAATGCGCTGGGAAAATCATGAACACCTTGGAAGCGACCTAGGGAGTATTGATAAATTAAGGAACAGGTCAACAGATTTATAGGCTATCTTAAACATTCATGATGATATGACAAAAAATAGAGCGATATGACAAAAATTAGAGAACATTTCACACTCATTCCTTATGGTTATCATAACAAATACTAATTCCTAAAATTACACATTTTGCAGTAGAAATTGGAAAGAAAATAAGGATGCAGTGAAGGAGACAATAGTGGTGACAGAAGTGATAATTAATCAAAAGATGAAAATGATTATTGTAATATTATAACATGCATTGCATAAATTATTATTTTTGAAATTACAGTAGTATTCAAGAAATGAAATAGAATAATGATTTAGGGATCCATTGTTAAATCTTTAACATAAGTTACAGGCTTAATGACATTTCTTTTACTGTCATTAGATTTTATTTATTTTTTATTTTACCCTTGTACTTTCAGCACTGCAAGTTTAACCTGCTTAGGGTTAGAAGATGTTAGGAATCTCCTTTTAGTCATTTTTACAGTTTCTCCCCACTTCCATAGTCCTCTGTACAAAAAAAATGTAACAGGTCTCTCAGGTGGTCATATGTCTAGAAGTGGGGTGAAGATGGCATGGCAAGCGTCATGCTTCAACCGCATCCTTTTTTTATTTTTTTTATTATTATTATTTTTTTAAATTTTTTTTTTATATAAAGCCAATAAATATTGGTATTCATTTGGAAAGAAGGTTGTGTGAACCTTAGGACTGCTGAACAGGTCATCATCAAATAAAAATCCCCATCTATGCAGGTATTTGAAACCGCGTTCCTCAGGTTAGCAAGCATGTGTCCTAACCACTACACTGATGCAACCCCATATGTCATCAGATCAATGTCCAAATACCTACCAAAGCAACATAATGCTTATGTTGATATTCATGTCAAACTAATGTCACTAATAACCATGTATTTTAAATATATTTGATTTTTAGTTGTTTGGAAATTGAGAATTAAGACAAGGGAATCATGATTCAAGTCATAGGTAAATTTAGAGATCTTTAGCATAGCATAGTTATTTAATTCTGAATCCACCTTAATCTCTAAATACAATTTGATTATTGCATATTTTTCTTTAAATTACCTTTGTCACCCATCTGCAATTTTAATTTGGTGTTATCTTTAAGCATCACTGTTTAATGATTTAGATGATTGTACTGCAGTTGTCACTTGCCAATGGACAACAGTTTGAGCAAAGAAATGCAAGGAATAAAATTATTGTCATTTTTTGAATTTCTCGTAAATTTGTCATCTTTCTGTGCTGATCTATTTTGCTCATCTCTTATTACTGTTTATGAATAAATTCCTTGGATCTCCTTTCATTGTTTTCACATATAGAATTTATTTATCTCCCTAACTGAATATTTTGATGCTGATATTTATTATTTACTTTTTATTTTTCTTTATATATATCTCAAACTCAAATTGTCGTGTCATTTTGTAACTTCTTTTCAATATAAAATATAATATAATATTTTATAATATAAAATTAAATATAATATAATATAATTCCAAACGTTTACAGATGGGGTATATTAATTTTACTTCCTTTGGCTTCACTGCATAGATTTGTGGGGTAATGCACGTAACTTCAGGTGGAGAGAGTGTTAAAACTACAAAAAACCTTGAGAATTCCAGTCGCATCGCAAGATATTTCTAAGAAAAAAACATTCCATCCTTTCCTTATTTAACATGTTAAGAAACATTGTTATCAATTGAATCACAAAATAGCCTGTTAATTGTCAAAAATGAAGATGTCCACAATCACAACACCAGAAACAAATATCAATACAAACCAATAACTCATAATACCATCATATTTGAGAAAAGTCCTAAATATGCTAGAATTAGGCAATTTAATCAGTTACTTGATGTCAAAAAATTACAAGAATAACATGTCTGACCTCATTTTCAAAATATTAAAAATAAATTACACAAATTATTAAAAGATAAAGCAACAGGAATGCACAGCTTAAAATAAAGAGTGGGGAGGTGATCGACTACATACAAGTCCCCTTATCCATTGAACATTTTTATTCGCACACAACCTTTAACTTCTAAAACAATTTTTCAATTTTTGAAGTGTTTTTTTGGCCAGTTGTAGGAGGAATCGACACCGATTAGGCTGCATTTCTGGACAGTTTTGAACATTTTTAGCTGTTTTTGGCCAACTTTCTGGCATTTTTCTTTGTAATTTTGAGGGTTTTTATGTGGATATTGTGCCCACATTGGCCACTTCCAGGGTAGATTTGAAAGTTTCTTCCTACCTCAAATTCATCTGATACATAGTAGGTGCACAAAGTACAACGTCCCATTTTTTTTAGTTTTTGGAAAATTTAGGAATTTTTTACACTTTTATTTCACATTTTTTTTATTTAAGATTTAATATTATTTCATAAAGTTAAAAAATTAAAAATGTCATAATCTAAAAAATAATTTTAATTGAATAAATAGCCAGTCAATGAGTCAAAGTCAACAGCACTACACATGTCATCTTTAACAACTAAGTAAAATAAATATACCATATTATATTTCACTAGTCAGTAAGGCAATAATACTCAAACATCAGATACAGTGACAATATGGGATCAATTAATGTGTCCATCTGTTTGCCATTATTATTGTAAGTTTTAAAATATATATACGGCCTCTATATTTAATTTTCAGTAGAGAATAAACATGCTTACTGGAAATAAAATGTTTTACTAAGTGCGTCCCCTTTAAAATTTTCAGTGGGGCCATGGCTCTCAGTGCCCACACCACTGGCACAGTTGATTATATTAAATAAATTTATGAGAAAGTAAAACATAGCAAGTTTATAAGGAATTGTTTGCACATCCTCAACTTCCTCGTACAATTGACATATTGATACAGAAATTAGTATATTAATAATAATTGTCCATTAAATGTAAAATAAATATGTATGTACTCAGGCACAACAACTCTTTATGAGCAAAGGCCTACCAGTGCATCCTGGTCTTGGGGCCATGGATTAAGGGGTACGTGTGGTTAGCACATAGCCATCCCTATGCTGTATTCTGGTCTTCTCAACCTGAGAAGTGAGCTTTCTTATCGTCACACAGCAACAGATACCAAGACATTGCAAGGAAAGTGCATAAATTAATTTTTGCGCCGACAAGGAATTGCATCCGGGGCTGCACCATGGAATGCTAATCAAAGGCTATAAAAATAAATATATATTGTGTAAATTAATATTTTACATGTATATACATTAATATGTAAAGAAATAATACTATATGCAAATTGTAAGTTGAGTATGTAGGCATATGTAATTTGTATTTCTCTACAATATAAATAATTGTAATATTAATTGACAATTTCAGAAAATAATAGGTATAAATTGTTTAATAGTAATAACAAAAGAAGAAAAATATGAATTGAGAGGTTTTACTCTTTTGACTCATCAAAAAACGGTTGGAAAATATTCAGTCTCTTAAAACATATGTTAGTTCTAATGTGTGCTATTTCAGGGCCTTGTGATACTTCCTAGCTCTGGAGCACTTTCACATCACATTCTTGTGATAGCAAGATCCATCAACAGCAAAGCATTTTATTTTTCATTACATTAAACAATAAATAACCCGTTTTTTTCTTTATTTTTAAATACATTGCTTACTTCACTACTGCTTTCAATTAATTGCATAAAATTAAATTTTTTCATTACCTCAGAAAGCGAGGAACTGTAATGAAAGAACTGTACATATTTTTTGTCAGTAAAGGGAACACAGTTTTGTATAAGAAATAAATTTTTAAAGTCAAAAAAGCTCTAAGGGCTTTAAGGCTAGACACCATTATTAAACATTCCATATATAAAATATTGTCATTCTTTTTTTTAATTAGCATTAGCATAAGGCATAAGTCTACAAAACTATTTCTCAAAATATAATTTGGGGTTGGAATCATATCGAGACCTGAAAATTTGTCCCAACAAGTTTCTCCAGAATTGGAATAAAACCACAAGAATAATTTTCACGGAAAATTCAAGCGGTCAGTACACAATCCGAACAGCCTATATTAACAGAAAATAGGGGGTGAAGTAGTCAAAGAAGCAAATGAGAAAACTAATTACGTCACAACCACATAGTAAATAAAACGGTGTATAAACGGAACATGGGAAAATGAATAAATGAAATAGAAAGGAAGTATTGAGTAGATTACGTTTTGTGTAATCTGGCAACCCTGCGATAACGCCAGATAACGCACAGCCAGCATACGAACTACGTTCTGTTGTCTCTAGTATTCATATCTGCCACCAGTCGTCGAAGTAAGGGTAGCCACTCTTGTAATATTTATCTCCAAACCACTACAAACAGGTTAGCCTGCATTGAGCAGGTTGAGCCCGCGTTTTTTGTTTGTAATGGTTGTAACACTGCCTGGTGAGTGACCGACCGGTGGTGGTGTGTACTTCGCGGGTTAGTAGTGTTGTTTATTTTTTACGAGAAGTGTAATTTATTGAATAAAAATGCCTCCGAAGAAGCGTGATAAGGACACTGAAACTACAAAAAACCCTAGGATGGACCAAATTCAAGCTGATCACGAATTGTTCTTGCAAGCTTTCGAAAGTAAGTACCACAATATCATTCAGCTCGTGGACGGTCAATGGCAGGCGTTTGCAGTGTTCCACTTGTCTTTGTTTCTGTTTGTACTGTAATTCACTTGCACTTTCAAAATAGCGTGCGTGATTAATGAAATGGTTTGGGGATTTTGTATCCTAGTTTGACTGAAATAATTGTACACATTGTCAGTCTTGCGTTAATTTTAATTTTTAGTATGGGAGAAAAATAATTATGTCCTCGCCCATGTAGATTTGTTGTTCATATATTGGAGAATGTAATTCGTGTAGTTGTCGCATTAAATTCAAACATTAGGGAAGCAGCTGAGTTCTTAATGTTACTTATTTAATGTATTTATGAAGTGTTGGAATGTCATATCAATTATGGGATATATTCTATTTTCTTTGCAATTAGCTTTTCCACTAATTACTATTGATAGTTAATTATTATTGCCTATTACTTACATTTTACCCAGATTCGAAATGTGTAATTTATATCTTGGTAATTTTTTGTCTTTGTTGTGCATAGTGTTTCTATTAAATTAATTAAAATGTTAAAAGATAAATTATAATTATTTTTTGTCATGTAAGCTAGATTGTGAAATTAATTTAAAAAACATTGTTTAGGAATCTTTTGTATTCTAAAAAATTAATCCTTCCTCGGTTTATACTTCAAGGTTGAATTTTTTGCATCTCATTTGTATTGTGATAGAAAGTAAATTTTTGTAATTATAACTTCAAAATGAATTTATGTAAATTTATTATTAAATAATAGATTTTTCTTTGTTTTCCATATCGATTGACTTATAATTCTCATTATAAATGTAACCATTGAACTTCCTGTTCGAAGAAATTGCACAGGTATGAGATCGTTCCATTTTAAGTGGGCACGGTTCTTTGTGCGATTGTATTACTTATTTTACATTTTGCCAATGTTCTTTTGTCTTAAAATCATATTTATAAACATGTAAAGACTTTTTGAAATGTTTATCAAATGCCTGAATGTTAAGAATAAATAGTAAAATGAATTAAGGTTAGGAAGATAATTAATTTGGTGAATCCATTGGAAGAATTTAAATGAAAGTTTTCAATTGTAATTACATCAATTTTTGACATGATAATTAATACAACTTTCAAAAACCTGTTCTTGAAATGGAAAAAAAAATATGTAAATTGATTACCAGTATTGTTCTTTAAAAATAGTATTATGTGAGGATTTTGTGTTATGGTATATTAATTTGTAATCAGTGATAAGTTTATTTCCGTGGAATTGTGTGCTTTTCATTTATTGTTTTATAATGGTTTGCTAAGTGGAACACGTTACCAGTAATTGGTTACACAACAATTGTGAACAGTGTTAAGTATTTCGTGTTAAGATTGGTAGGAAGGTGAAATTAAGTAAATCAACCCTAAGAAGGGAAATGGTGGAAGATCGTGGTCGTGTAGGAGAGCGGTTGCCTCGTACGTGTCAGGGTCCCCCGGTTAAAAATATCTAGTCTGACCGGTCAAGGACTTGACCTTGGGACGAACCGCATGGGCGCTTTCAATCAATCCAGGAACATAGATGGACAAAATAGAATAGCTGCCTTTGTGTATATGCATGTCGCTATTCATGTTCTGCGATTAGTGCAAAAAATTGAAATGTTTGTTGATTGAAATACTGTGTAGTAGGTATCGCCCATTCCTTAAAGGCGAAGGTATTTTTTGAAATCTTTAATTGTTGTTTCTGCCAAGGAATTCGGGGAATCTTATATGGACTTGATACCTTTGAAGAAAGTGTTACATTTAGAATATCAAAAATATTATTAGTCAGAATTCGTATTACTAGAAACGAGTGCAAGGGGATTTTGTATGTATGTGTTACATTTTCGGGATGCAGATTGAAATGCCATGTTGCGTATATTATTCACTGATCCATATCGTTCGTCAGGCTCAAGCATTGTGATGACTGCTTTGAGAAAATGCACGAAATGGTGTGAGTCTGTCTTTGTGATCTGGGTGCGAATGACTATTTAAAATGTTTGTTAATTATAGTAATTTATTTTAATCAGATAGCATCGAGCTCATTGTCAATGCATTTGAACACGATATATCAGGAATGAAAAGCAAAAATGGTAATGCAAGTGCAAGCCACACGCAGTTGGAAGGTATCTGAAAACCCGATAAATTGGCCCTTGTAATGTAAATGACGTTCTATCAATGGGCGCCACGAAGGGCAGCCCCATGCCCAATCCTCCCTAAAGCCGCATCCGTTCGTAAGCGCTGGGAACATTTTCGTAGCTACTTCCTGACGTGGGTAGGACGGAACTGCCCACCGATGCGCTTGCTAAGGCCCCTCTCCACTTCCCAGTTTTCACGATTCGATTTACTGCCACGTGTTCTCCAGTGTAAACAAAATGAGTTGTAATTTGTACTTGAGGGGGAGTCCCAGAGCGAAGTGGGGGTCGCGACATTGCCATTGGTCATGGAAAGAGCTCCTTAACCTTGAATCTATTGATTACAATTCCTGGAAACGATACGCTGGTTAGTGCTCCTCCAATAGCCACATCTGCTGCGCCCCCATCAGTAATTACCATTCTGCGTTTGTAACCAGAGTAGTGTATTTTCACAAATGTTTAAATATCGCGCTGGTAGAAAACGAAGTAATAATGTGGACGTTCTTCTCCGATCAAGACTTTTACCAGTTCTTTATGCAAGGAGCTCCCTACAGATCTCGTACCCCCTTTTGGATGGCCACTTGATCACCCGTATTTAGTATTGCCAATAGAAATTAATTGAGGTGTTACGTTCAGCTTAACATCATTAGTGAAAGTATTGTAATGCATTAAAATTACGGACCGAGTATCATTTAATGTTATAAATATGCTTGTATATTGATCACCTGTATCGTACGCGTGTGAGTTCAGAACGGTACTCGTTTGCATGATATTCAAATTTTAAAAAAAATCCGTGATGAATACACTTTTTTGTTTTAATCTAACCATTTTTAAATATTTTTACTTCACTTTACTTAAAAAACTTCACTTAACTTTTACTTTCCTTAAAACAATTCTTACTGTGAAGGTCGGTTTGGAAGGGCCCCCTCCTCCGTCCTGCTTTTTGGATCTGCCCCTAGACATGCGCTTCCGCAGGTCTTTGGCCATATACAGTAAACCCTTGTTAACACCGAATTTCGCCGTAACTTAGGTCCCGGCAAGGGTTTACAGTAATATGGTTATTTCAAATAATCGAATGACACGATTTTTTTATACGTACGAACTCCGATTATTTCGGTCTCTTGGAATTCGCTTTAATGAGGGCTTACTGTCTAGTTTCTGTACACAGTGCTCATTTCATCGTGCCACCGACGCCGATCCGACATTTCAACCTCAGTTGTCAAAAGAGTTCGAACTTTGCGTTAATTTGTGTGTAGGGAAACACCAGTCTATCTCAAACCATTAATATCCTTCAAAATCTCCATTATGATATCAGTTGTTACAATTTTTAACCCCGAACGCTGCTTGGCTCAGATGAGCTCAGATAACCCCGAACGCTCAGATGAGCAGATATTACTTGGCGGCAGTTGCGCTACTCTAGATAGTGAATTTTACTGTCTCAATAGTTGGGACGCTACCTCTACCGATTTCTTGTTTCTGGCGATTTTTAATTTCGTAGCCTTTTTGATTCACATAAACATCAATTTTACCGGAATGGTCAGCGAACCGTGAAAGTCTTGGAATTTTGGAAGTGAAAACAATTGAAATTTTGTCAAGAGTTCAGAGACGTTTGCTCTTCAGCACTTATTCACGAGAACTAGTTCTTGCTTTAACTGTTTATTGATTGGAAAGTATTACTCTGCAGCAGCGTGCGCCAAATTAAACACACACACACAATATATATATATATATATATATATATATATATATATATATATATATATATACACATACATACATAGGATATCCGAGGGGAAAACATTGAATCTTCCTAAATAAGCCCCTAGGCATATTTTGTCTAAAAAGCTACTTGGATATTCCGAATAGCTTAGTGGATGGTTGAAGTTATTGCAATGCAGTTTTCACGGAAGTGCGTGAAGGAATGGACTAATTTATACGCGTATTCATTTCTATTTTATTACTTGTATTTTACGAGAAATTTGAGGTAACTTTGTTTTTTGTTGTTTTTTTTTAAATATATTTCTTACATATTCTTCCAGTCTAGCATGGCGAGCGGAAAAAAAGTCCAATGATATACATATTGTCACAAGTTTGATGAGAATTTTTGTGAGTAATTTTGATTTTTCTGCGAATAGTGTTTAACGGATATTTTGAATGTAACAGTTCGCCATTCAAGGTCACGCAGCGCTCCCTCTGTTAGCGCGCGGTCAGGTGGGAAGGGATATTAGTATTTGAAGATACTAAATATATTCCATATATTCACAAAACTGTTGCAGTGTGTTCAGTTTTAAGATTCTATTAATATCCTGTGATATAACCCTCCTTTAAATGAAGTTGAAATACGAACAATCGCATTTCAATACATGCTTGTGACAAATCCGTATTTTCAATCCTTACGTAATATAAAAGATATGAAAATGTGGAAGGATGGAAAGCAGAGTTCAGGAAAAAACCTGCAAACTAAATATTTATACGTGCGTGTTCAGTTTCCATGTATTCGTACTAAAAAAGCTAAGGGTGCTTCACCAGCACACTTTCACGCATTATTTTTCACGCACTTTCTCACAAGTTTTTACAATTTTCAGAAATTCAGTATGTTTAATAAAAAATATTCCTACGCCATTGTTAAGCGGCCTACGGAATTGAGACTCGAATCATTTTTTAAGCGCCCTTTTGCTCTATCCGAGGAATAAAAAAATAATCAAAGAATTTAGAGTCATATTTGAGAAACCAGAAAATGTTAAGGCCTCATATTAACAATCCTCAAAAATCAAAATATTTGTTTCAAATTCTCAGAGCCTTTGAGATCGATCGGGGAATATAAATTTAGAGAAAATCGTCTCAGTGGTTAAGGTGCTAGCATTGATCACAGGTGGGCAGACGTTGTGCAGTAAACCAAACCGGCTGAGGTAGCTCAGGGAATCAGCTGATATTATTGCAGTGCCCCTGACCGGAAGGTTTTAGTCCCTATGGCGGCAGGTTTGTCGACACTACCTACATAGCTGGGTCGAATTCATTTTCTATTTCGAGCTGTCGGCTCTCTAATTGGTAGTTTTACACGGTGTCTCCGATGAATGCCGGAGCAGTACCGTAACAATCGGGCCATGGACCGCATACAATCTTTCCTTCCTACTCCTTGCCCTATCCTTACCCCTTATGTACACACTCACGCACTACACTACACTGTCACATGTCGGGAGATCATTCGGGAGTTGAGCGGTTCCGGCTGCGGCAGTGCCCCGCTGGTGGGATGTCTCTAGATAGGGACCCCTCCCGCAAGTCGATGTGGAAGTCTGCGCTGGATTTCATCATCGGAACATCGCTACCTCCCGTGATAAAACATGCGTTATATTTTCGGGACCAATGACCATAGCGGTTGACGCTCTCGGAAACATGAAATAATCAACAGTAAAACAATTTTTAGGTATCAAAGCTGACAAAACGTGGATTCTGACTTGCGTATGTTACAGGAAGTAATTTACTACCTATAGGAAAAAAAAAAATTATCCATTAGGTTACTACTCAAGTACGTAAGAAGGCGACAAAATAATGTTCGCAAATCTTACGAATGTCTTTAGCGTATTAATTTCAAAATGTCGTAGTCAGCTCCTATCGTCGTCTCGTCCGTCAACATTTCATTCGTACAACAAGGACTCCCTGTTGCGTTTACGTAAATAACTATTTTCACATGCTTAGTAGAGCGAATGCGTTGCCTCATTCTGGTCTGAGGAGAGTAAATAATTCTGTTATTTGGACTCCTTAGAACAAAGCAGGAAGTAATTTCATCAGTATGTTATTAATGTGCATGTTATATTTAAATTGTTTGGGGATATGTATTTTCACTATTATTTCTTGATAATCTTATTTCAAGAGCATCTAACAGTTGTGGAATTTACTGTCAGATTTGGCGTTATTTACATGTTATCAGAATCTCCTCCGAAGAAGTGACTGTGCATATTGTCATATCTGTAGGTAGATACTTTTACATGAAAAAGATGCATCTAGATCGGCTGGATGCACATACCACTATCATTTGATTGTTGGATAAAAGATTTTATTTCTTAAGGCGATTACTATTTTCGCCTAAAAGGGAGCGAGTTCGATTTTTGATGGTACATTATATTTACATAATTTATAAAATTACGACTTATATTTGCTACTCATAAATTAATGTTTACGCTGTCTGCTTTGCCATTGGGATAAACCACTAGCCCCTTGAGGCATTGACGGATAGCGTAACTAAGACACGCTGATTAGTCATTTACAACTATGAAGCTAGTTGTTATTTCTAGAGCACAGGTTCTCTCAGTATATAATCGCAGACTATTTTCTGGAAAGCGAAGAGAATTCAGCAAGATCTTCGGAGATTGAACTGGGGAAAATGAGATAAATTTGTACTGCCCATTGTCCCAGAAATCAGTTATTTTGCAATTTATTTGTGATGTTAATATTTAAATTTAAAAAAATGAAATGTGTATATGCATTGACAGGAGTGACTTAAATTTTCTTATTCCGAATCTAGTGAAACACGAATACATTTTCTATCTTCCGTTGATTTGAGTTCAATTTGTAACCATGGTTAATTGTAGATGTCGTTTGCGCAAAGCCATCGTGGCATTTTGAATGTTTAAGATTTGTCTAATTTTATTACTAATGCTTGAGTAGGAAAAAATATAATTTTCTCATACTCTCTTCTTATTATTTATGCCCCCAAAGAATTCAATGTTTTCAGAGTGATTTTATAAGAATGATTTGTATTGTCGCGCGTAAATAGCTTGTTTTTCCATCCAGTAACTTCATCTGGGTTTAGTAACGTCTCCGTTTAATCACTAATGGGTTGCGGTATCTTCAGTTATTGCTCGGACAACTTCAGTTTGTGCAGTTTGTGTTAAAGATGCGGGTTATGGTCTTCTTAACTAATTTTTATTTACTTTATAACGTCACGATAGGTTTTGCTATAGCCCGGAGATCGGCAACTCGCGGCTCGCAAGTCGAAAGCGGGAATGTGCACGTTGGTCTGAAGTAAAATGAAAACAAAATAAAGCTTTCAGAGTGACATTTGTAAATTTTTGAAAGGGTAGTGTTTCCGCAGAGGTGATGTACGATCATTGCTCACACATAATGATTACAACAATGATAGCAATATTTTGAGATTTAAAAACAAATACTAAAGTAAAGAAAATAATAAACATTAAAAAGAACATATTCTGTCGTAACATCACAATCTCGTATATTAATTGTATTTGGTTTCGCGCATGATTCTGTCGGTAATAAGTAATTGTTTATGGAATGTCTTGTGCAAGAATAAACAGAAAATGCGTTAAATAAGCGCACTAAATGCATATCAGTTTTCTTCTATCACTGGCGCGGTTCCAGTAGAAGCACTTCGTTTTCCCCCTCCTTCCCGGGCTCTTCGAAACCCTTCCTGTTCAGTTTTTTCCTCCCTTCCCCCACTCCGCGAAAGGGTTGTCTGGCTGCTGTTGCTACAGTTGTCGGTTTACCTGCACCGGAGTTACTTGGCAAGCAGGGTTCCGGAGCACTCCCTTCTAGATTGAGAATGAAAGAAGATATAGAACTCGTATTACAAGTAAAAATACATTCGTGATTTGTTTTTTATATTCATTTTATGAGTTATACCCTTTGATGTTACACGAGCGGTCAGGTCCAAACAACTATGCCAGATCGTTTGTGCACAAGAATAGTGACATCTCGAAAATTAACATTTGTCTGGAGAATGGTTTTATCCGAAGCGGAGCCTTGTATGTCACCTTTTCTTGCACACCGACGAGATACGTTTCTAATATTGGCGTTGTAAGGAAACTCTTCTGCGTTACTGTTGAACATCCACATTTCTTTCTTCGGAAGAAACCCAAGAAAAATGTACACTTGGTTGTAAGTCGCAATTTTATAAGTAGAAACCATCGTATCGCCTCATCTTCGCTAATTGTAAAAGAGTTTGCATACATGAAAAAGTACAACGGTCTGTAGTCCAGTTAACCATCTGGAGTTTGCATTTCTGGCTCAAGAGGTAGTTTGGAAATAATTGGATTTCTTGCCAGATATTGTTAATGAACTTGTGTATATGTACACGTTTCTGTAGATTAAAATGGGATTTTGAAGAATCAATGGATCAATTAAAACTAAATAATTTCTATATAAGCAATAATTTTGCCCAGTTTTATATTACTAGTATTATTTATTCGTTGATTGAACGTTACCAAGCATGCTATATGTTTGTATCTACACTTCAAACTACTCTATCGTATGCGTGAACTCGTCACCCCGTCTCCACACAAAATCGTATGAAAACCCCGTTTGTCGTACGAAAATCAAAATGTTTTATAGGACATTTTATTTCCTACATGGTGTTTTGAGAGTACAAGTAGAGAAATTGAAATATTTATGAAAAACGATTTTTTACCTTAAAATATCTAAAAATCGGTAGTGGTATAAAAACGTTGAGTACAAAGTTTGTGTAACACTTTCTTGTCTTCAAAATCTTTCAAAAAGGTTGTTCAACTAAAATGCAGAAAGAGGGATATATGCCACTCAGAGAGACTCCCTAAATATCTAGACATATATCGCCAAACCACTTTGAATTCCTAGACGCATTTATCTCTTCCCCACCCTGGCAGAACTTTAATATTACAACAATAATACAACACCGATCTCGTAAAACCCCAATAAACATCACTGGTAGGCTATACTAAACCGTATCTGCACTACTCCAAACATACTGACAAGACTGTACAGGCTGGTGTAAACGTAATCTGTGGTATTTTCCAGTCTTCGTTTAATAAAATTCTCTCACCTCCCGGATTACTTCTCCATAGTTACTTGTGAAGCGTGGGCATTCAAGCCATTATACTCAGTTCTCTGACTCCAAAAGATACACCCATTGCAATTTTTTCAGAATCACTATCAACTCTGAGAGTCATTGAGTAGAGATTCTGTTCCAACCCAATTTAAAAATTAAAAAAATCTAGAAACTCAAGCTTTAAATACGGCCTAAATCGAAATAATATGGATCCCCTCGCACAATAAAATAATTGGCAATGAGAAAGCTGAGGAACCCGCTATACTGGCTACGTCAATTACATGCGCCGACAACCTAATTCAAGGCACTTTCAAGATTTCAAAAAGTTTGTTTGTAAAGTACTCCTGCCTCAGTTATTGGGACTCTAACTGGAAATTGAACGCTTCCAAACTCCATTTAGTCCTCCGTCTTGGACCCACCTCTCCCTAGAAAACATTTTAAGAAGACAAAACCGGTTGCAAAAATCAGTGCTCGGTTCCACACATGGGTGTGCTGAAGTAGTAGAATTCTTACAAATTACAAAACTAAAGAGGCTTATATAGCTATGACTATTTTTGTAGTACATTGGTTTAAACGCATGTTGTGAAAATGTAATATTGTAATATTTAGTCTTAGTAAAATTGTAACTATTATATTTGTCTATACAATTGTTCAATGATTAGGGTCGCGGATGACTTGGATGTTATAAAGCGACCTTGCGACCTTGGATGTTATAAAGCGACATTTTTAAGGGATATTTGCGAAAAAACTCTTTCGTGACTTTTGACCTATAATATTTTGGAAGACCTATGATATCGATACGAACTCTCCGATCCTTTTATAAAATGTTAAAGCCATCACCTCGGCGAAAATTCAGCCCAAAGGGATTTTTTCCGCGGATAATGCTTTTTTAATATAATTCTATTGGATTTAGTTACACCCACTGGCTGATACGTAACACCCTTACTAAAACCGGTGACGTCTGTTGGACTGTGTACAGCGTTGGTCGACCAACAAATCCATGCTGATCGTTCGATAGAATCAAAGAAACTGGGTATTGTTATCCGGTATTGCAGAAAAAAATCGTGTCTACCTATAGGTGTTGTTCCATGCAGTCAGAATGTGCTACGACATCGATATCAGCTTATAAAAAAAGGAAGAAACTCGTTAAAAATGTACACTTGGTTGTAAACCTCAATTTTATGTCGCACATATAGTGACAGCGCGGTGTACCCTAATAGTTTCCAATACGTTAATGGAGTTTTCGTTTTCAGTAAAATAAGAACATCAAATACAATTCGAAATTCTGTAACATTAATTGCATCTACCATTATTGACTCATATTTATCAATCCGTTATTGTCCAGTTTCTGTCAATATCACATTTCTGCCGAAGGAAGCAACCTTACCGTAATATCACGAATGGAATTGCTTTTTCGTTTTTTTTTTATTTTTATTTTTTACATCAGACTTTTATCTTTAATTTCGATTCTGACAGTCGCTTGTTCCCTTGCCGCCAATGTTTTGACATTAGAATAATCTGTTTATTCATAGAACGTTGATTGATAGATTGCTAATTATGTGATAACATGGTCGCCAGATCTTAGAATTTTTGGAAAAGCTTTGAATTTTAATACTTAAAAATATGGAGAAAATTTAATTTTGTCTGAGGTATGGAATTTCCACAGTGCAGAAAATAACCGGTAGATATTGTCAGATATACATTTTTGGAGGTCTTTAATGCCTTTCTTGAAGTTTTGTCTTTTCTATTATATTTACTTTTCCGTATTCATAAGTATTTACAGGAGTAATATACGTAGTATAGGGAAAGTTGGGTAATGCTGCGGAAAATCGGTTTCGGGATTCAACGGAAATGCACGTTTTCGGGTCCCCTGAAACCGAAAAAATGTGTTTTTTGTGTTTTTTTTTTCTTCAAAACGTCCGTCTGAAAATACTATTAGCGCCTAAACCAAACGTATGATTTTTTTCCAAAATGTATACCCCGGTCGATCTGACTCGACTCTCAGCGCTGCGATTTTTGATAATAGCTGGTAATTATCACACCTTCAATAGCGTCCATACAAATTACTGGAATTTTCTTTTCTTTTTTCTTTTTTTCCCCCTCAGAATCTGTCATTTACTTTGGGCTAACGATGTATCACTAATTTCCTGAACTTCAGTTCTTTGACTTAAATTATTTGGTCAATCGTTATATTTAAAGTCGCTTGAAATCTGCAGCACATACATCAATAGATGGAGATAAACAAGTTTCACATTTCATAAAAATAATATTAAATAAATATTATAATTGACATTAATTAGACTTTACATTCACAAATCCAATATGCCTGAATTACTTCAGCTTCTCTCGACGTTAACCGCCAACCGCTATAGGAAACTGCTGTGATGAGAACAGGTAGTGAAGAATAACATTCAACAGTTTCTCTCGCTTTCATATTAGAACGTTATGACGTCCATTTTTTTTTTATTTTTTTATTTTTTTTGCATACGTTTTAGAATTTGAACAACTCTATTACTCTAACACGTAAAAACACTCGGCTACAAGGGCTTCAGAATTGGAACGAATCCTGCGGAAAGGCAGAGAACCTCCGTTCCCGCCGGACAGCCTGACTTTCTATTTCCAGAAATAAGCAGGCTGCCGTCACTCTTTACTGTCGTCACTGTTACTGCCTTCAATGTACCATGTTCTGGGAAGGGTTCGGATTGCCTAATTCGGGAAGCACGCAGCCCGAAAAGAAGGTACAAATTACTATGTATCCATTTTTTCAACTGCGAATATTAAACTAAATGGTTTTGTGGAAAAGCGATAAATTATTGTACAGAATAAGATGTGAAGGCCAAACAACTAGGTAAAATAACCCACGATTTTTTGCAACACAACATTCTTCAGTTATAAAATGATGAAACAAGTCTTTAAAAAATACTTCTTCAAAATAAAATCACGAATTTGTGTTGCATTTTCGCAACATCGGCTGTTATGTGAGTAATGGTGGTACTATATGAAAACGCAACATTGTTAAGGGAGTTGCAACGCGACGCGAACGGTTTGCTGCCAGGATTGCGAGTCATTAAAATAATGTGTAGAAAGTAAATACGCTTATTATGACGGCATTTAGGGAAATGTGATGGATAACGAATGTCTTACTTCCCCACTCGGAAATTTATTTCACTGTTTAACGGAGAAATGCCATTTGTGGAATATAATTTGAATTTACGGCGTCGTGTTATAAGTTATGATCCCGAGTATTTCCTCTGAATTTGAAAGAATTGTAAACTACAGAATTAACGTGCTATGCAGTTCGCTAGAATTTCATTATCTATTTGTTATCAATTTGAATGTAAATCCTAATTGTAAAAATTTAATGTTTAGTGTACATGTTGAAATATTTTAAATTTCTTATACGTTCAAATAGTGGAAAAAATATTTATAAGTTTTTAGTATCTATGTAGCATGTGTTTTACAGTTATACATCAATTCTGTGCGAACGAATTTTAATTTAAACATTGAATTTAATGTGGAATTATATTCTGTGTAATGTAAAAGATGTATTAAGTTTCATGTGCTGATCTAGCAGCTTTCAGCTTTGGGAAAGACTGTCTCAAATAAAATTTGACGTGAAGACATTCAAGCTGAGGGAACGTATGCGTGATCCCCAGGCCACAATGGTCGCGTATTTCGATGAAAACTCGTTAATCCCGTAAAGCTGGAATTCTAGCAGTCAGTTTCCGAGATCCCTGTTCAATAATGTCTTTCTTCCCATTTCGCCGTGCCCAAATTACGTTTCCATTTCTCCAACTTTGTTTAGGAGCGCCGATGAGCCCAACATGACCATGCAAATGGACGAATTGGTGTGTGAGCAAGGAACTAGAAGTTTATGGCGCCGCAGTTCTTCGATCGTTGTCGGCAAGAGCTAAATATAAACTCTTAAGAGGGGCTCCGACTTGTTGCCGTCCCCTCGCCGCAATTCCCCCTCTCCGTTTCGGAGAATGCGCGGGGCGGTTGCTGAGGCGTTGCGCTGGTAACGGCCCTCTCCCTCCTGCGACCCGCCCCTCGTGGGGGGCTCGACGCGCTACCAGGCAACAATCGCCGGGACAACCGCCTATTTCGATCGGGGCGCGGACGGAGCGGCGTTCGTTCGAATTCACGAGTTCCGGGCTCTCTCCTCATTGGATTCCTCCAATCGTCGAGAGGTCTCAGCCATCCGAAGCTTTCGAGTAGCTGAACGTAATACATGTTTTATGTCTTTATTCCTGATATATTCCAATATTTCAGCGTTATTACATTTATTACTCTAGAATACAGACTAGAGACGGCTTTTTTTAAGATTATTTACTTTTCTGTGTATGGTTTTTTCAAATTAGACTATTTGGCCCTTACTTTAAAGACAAAATTATTATATAATATCTGTTTTATATTAATTTTATAAAAATTTAGTTATTTTAAAATAATTTTCTGTCTTTAAAATAAGGGCAAAAAACAATCTGCCTTTTTTGAAGAATCATTTTCACAACGTAAAACACTTAATTACTGCAAAAAGTATCTACCCCAAGATTCGATGGGTCGTTAATAAATATTCCATCGTGTTTCGTAAGTTTCATTTCACAGAACTAAATAATAATAATAATAATAATAATAATAATAATAATAATAATAATAATAATAATAATAATAATAATAATAATAATAATATTTAAGCCGGCCTGGTTAGCTGGAATAAACCCAAAACAACGCGTTCAGAAGATGCAAGTAAAAAAATTTAGGTTCAAATGAGTGATATACTAAATAAATTGTTCTGTCATTCTGAAAAAGAGAATTTAATGCTGAAGAGACTGAGATGGAATGCTGTTTAGAGAAGGTTGTAGTACAGTAAAATTGGTTTGGGCTAGGGGCCGTCGCTACCATGCCCTGAAGGGAGAACTATTTCCGGATTAGGGTTACGCGCGTGCACTTTCAGGATATGGATAACCTGAAACGCCAGATCTGAAACTTGTCAGGGTGACCACTTTGTAGAAAACGCAGGGTAAACATAGGGAATTTCAGTTCCAGAAAAAATATAAGGAAAACCCTAGGGGAAAAGTTCTCTCGTTCAAAAAAATTGATAGTCGATGTAGAATTCGAGTTATAAATTATTTCCAAGTGACGGAATTATTTATGATAAAATTATTTATAAGACATTTTATTAATTATAAGAATAATTTGTTAATAAATATTTTAAGCCATACAGTAACAAATTACACGATATTCTATAAAACAGTCTAATGCATTTGAAAATTCGGACTTAGTATAAACTTAACAACGCCGCAAGCCCTCTAAACGTTATGTATATGAGAGGAAAAGACACATCCAGTGATTTTAAATTTGCTTCATTGTGTTCGTGAAATTTGTGCCTGCGTTGTTTATTGTAGGATCTGCACATGCACACATTAGGGCTCCAACTGGCATTCGATAATATAACCTTAAACTGCAGTTGGAGAAAAAATATCATAGTCGAACGAGACATGTAGTTTTTGAAAAAAATAATTGTTTAAAAATTGCCTCTACTTCACGCAAAATTACTTGAAAATCACTCATTTTTTCGGAAAATTCTACAGGACTTTTCCAAGATCTATATTTGAACAGTATTTCATTAAGGGGGAAAATGTCTATCTTCGATATCAGTCGACGTGTTTCGTTTATGTAAATTCCATATGCCTGCTTGTGGTCGTGGCCACACACGCTTTGTTTGCCCTGACGAATACAAACTCTCATCCCGAGTGTGTATGAGCCACTTTAGAAGTGCCGTCCAGGTTTTACTTTACTGTAAAATATAGATTAGTTTCCTTATTGAAGAAGGCTCTATGCGTTATACTTTTGTTCTTTGGTTAAATTCATTAAAAATGCGAGTTTACGTTATAGTTTTATTACATATAATGCTGCTATTGAAGAAATATACTTTGGTTTAGTTCTTTCTTAGCATTCTCCTTGTACCTGAATACATTTCGCTATTGCATTTGCTTTATTTTGTATAAGAAGAAAACGCCGTACTGATGGAGTGTCGAAACGTAAATGCATCCCCTTCCAATTGACATCTGCTTCGGAATACGCAGTGTGATATTTTTGTCAGTGAAGGGGCGCGCGCGATGCCTCCGTAGCAACACTGTTGCCCCTACGGTCGGAGGGTTGGTAGCATTTGCGCGCAGGGTGCACCACCGCGCGCCGTGGGGCAGGGGAGTACGCCGCTCACCGCCGCGTCCGAGCACTGCGACTGAATGCAGTGAGGGTCATAAGTATTGGAACACCTTAAAAAACTGAACTTTTCCAAACTTCCTCAGTTGCTGAATGAACGTGACACTATATTTTTTTCGGGACATTAAAGTATAAAAAAAATTTAGTGCTTCAAAACTTGCTTCTGAAATAGACATTTCTTGAAGTACAGTCGCATAATCCTATGAAACAGTGGGTACCATGGAAGTGTGGCGCGTAGGCCATTCTGGATCAATGACATTAAATTCTAAACGTCTTTTTCTGTTAAACAGTACCCAATAAATTTGGAACCAATTTACTTTTATTGATGAAAGTAAATTCAATATTTTAGGCGCAGATGGGGGGTGTATGGCGCGGAGGAAGAGAAACTCCTGCCCAAAGTGAAATACAGAGATTGTTCTGTACTCTACTAGGGGTGTAACAGTGCTTCTGGTGTGAGGAATCTTCACTTTATAAATGGTACAATAGGCCATGCAATGTGCATCAATACTGTGCGAAGTAAACTACACAAAAGTGCTGAAAAATGGCCTCAAAGACTATTTCTTTCTACAGCAGGGACAATGATCCAAAGCACAGGTCTTGAAGCACAAAAATGTACATTCCTTTCTAATACACCACGATTTCTGGAAACGCCACCAACATATCCAGACATTAATCCTATTTAATATGTATGGGATATTTTGGAAATTAAGTTACGAACGGACGATTTTGTTTCAAATGTTCACACTCTGGGAGGAATGGGACAGTATCTTGCCACTTATCGCGGTAAACCTCATTGAATTACTGCTAAGACGTCTAAAAACCATTATAGATGCTAAAGGACACGACACCAAATATTAATTTGTATACAGTTACAATTTTATTTAATTTTTAACCTACGATTATGTGGCTGTTTCAATACTTTTGGCTGCCTTTTTTCGCGAACTAATGTTTGTAAACTTCGTTTTAATTCTTTTCCAGTAAGTTATGTTTTTGTTTGCTGATATCAATTATAAAATATACACAGTTTTCAATGCGGCCTACAATTTTTAATTTGTGTGTTTTAATGCGTAACACAATGAACTGAATTTAGTATCTAATTCTGTTATATGTATTCTGTGAAATGCAAAAATTCATTGAAACTGTTTTTCCTTCGTTAACCATTAATTTGTTAATTCAAAACCAAATTGAAACTTCTTAAATTGTACTATTTACTTTTTCTTTTTGCAAAGAACACTAGTGTCATCGGCAAACAGAACTGTTCTTTCTTTTTTAATGGACGAGGCCATATAGTTTACGTATAACAGAAAGAGGATAGGACCTAAGATCGAACCTTGCGGGACTCCATATTCAATTGGTAAAGAATCGGAAAGATAAGTAAATAATGCCCTTTCATGCCAGTACGATATTTCTGCTCTTTGAGATCGATGTTTAAGGTACGATGTTATCCAATCTAGGACAATACCACGAATTTCATAAGAAGGTAATTTTGGTAGCAAGATAAAATGGTGAATAACGTCAAAAGCTTTACCTTCCGTTGCATTTGTTAATACATTTCGTCAATACCTTCCGTTGCATTCGAGTAAGAAAATAAACTTACACCAGATCATTTAGATAACTTTCGCCGCTCGCTTATGAAGTACCACAAGCAGATACTTGTTAGCGAACTGAGCCGTCTGCTTGAACTGATACGCGAGCCGACCGACCGATCAACATATACAAATACTGATACACATAATACAGTACAGGCGCCGGCACGCTCGCGTCCCGGGAGCGCGAAATGCCGAAGTCTGCTCTAGACTACTGCAACAAGAGCCGCACACATGGCGTTCAACTATCGAATGTTCTTGCTGGCATGCTTTCGCAGTCCGAGGGCGAGCACGCTCCTTGTGTGCCTGAGAAATCATGTTATCTGTCATTGATCGGAATTGGAAGAACCACTTATGTTGTTCTCAGCTGTAGTTTCTGTGTTTCTCTTGTTAGAAGCATCACGAGCTTTCTTACATTGGAGAAATATTTAATAGGTAATTTTAATAATAAAAATATTTAAAACATTTAGCAAATAACATAATTTATGCGCTAAGTACTTCCGTTTGCACAACTATGTAGATGTTTGCAATGTGCCCTGCGCGATTGAATTTTAATTTAGTTTCCGTTGTGGATCATGTACTAGTTTTTACACGAAGTTCACTTACCTCGTCCATTGACAGTTGATATTACGTTTGTTGAGTATACGTTTAAAATGTTTAATAGAAACGCTGGAGCGATAAACGATGTTGAGATATCCAGCGACGCCTCCAGCATTCGTTATCCTCGACTTAGTATGCCTTCAAGTCCTGGAAAGACACGAGTGTCGCACGAAAAGCAAGAAATTAAAAAAAAAATCTTCGTAGCCTTTTCGTCCGCCAGCGGGGTGGGGATGGGGGCGCACCCCGTTTAGTCTTAGCAACGGTATCGTTCGTTCTCGGTAATGACAGTGCCGAAACTACTTCTCAGGCACAGGGGTCTCGTTGCCGAGAAGAATCGGGACTGAGGTGTGCCCGGCTTTAACAGCAACTTGATGTTGAGCAGGTGGTTCTAGGATTAGTCTCGACGGTGGCGGATTTTGGTCCCTAGCACAAAACTGGGGCGTATTCAACAGCTATCTGTAGGATAAACCTGGCGGCTGGCTATTCGGTAGTTTTTTCGTGGTTTCTCCAGTACCAGGCGAATGCCTCAGCAGTATCCGAACAATGTGGCCAAGGACCACTAGCGCCATCTTTTACGAAATAAATTCAGAAAAGAGTGTATTTACGATTGGATATTTGCGCCGAACGTGATCCATGCTATTTCATAACGATTAATACTATCAACAGTTTGAGCCTTTCCCATGGCAGCTGGATGTGCGGTTTCTAACAGACTGTTACGCATGGTATATATTTTGCTTTGATGGCAATTTGCACTCTCCCAGTCATTCTTGGCACAGTTTTTACAGCCTTGTACGTTGAAACAGGCAGGAGAGGAAAGGCTAAATCACCTGTTATTTGATACACAACCGAAGAAAATGTCAATATCCCTATGTAGTATTTGAGTAGTAAACTCCTGACTGTGCGTTTGTTCGGATGTGCAGTTCCGTCACTCACGGTTAGACCACTTCCCGTCCACCGAACGAGATGTATGATGCGTCGTTCTCGTGATGGGAACTAGTAATTTGTTTTCTAATCCAGACAGAAAATTCTTTCAGAAATTTCCAAAAATTTCAACAGAAATTTCCAAAAATGTGCTTTTGCTGGTTTTAGTGCTGATATCTTAGTGGGTAGACGCAGAATAAACCAATACCTCTTAAATAGATCTATGTAGAACCCCAGTACTGTGGTTATTTTCAGTACACACACACACACACAACTTCAGAACACAATAAACACCAAAAGCTGCGTGACGTGTAGGGGAGAAGTACAATCTGAGTTTTCTTGAGCTTTGGATATTTGCGCCGAACGTGATCCATGCTCCACCTCTTCCCTATTGTTAATACAAGTAGTTGAAATAATGAATAAAAGTGCCCACAAAGTGAGGTTAATAAAATTTGGGAGTAGACATTTTCCGCCAGTTATAAAAAACTTCCTTGCTTCGGCATACGAACTGTAGATTTGTGTTAATATTCTTAACAAAATAGTAACCCATACACCCGCTGTACTCCTACCACAATTAGCAAAAGGAGAGCTCAACAAAAACATGCACAGAATGAAGCTACATTTATGTGAAGCAAAACAAGAGGCAATCTCAGCATTCGCTCAGTGGGTCAGGGAAACTAGACGCCAACCAGATCGACATGGGGGTCATTGGCCCAAAAGCTGATCTACGTTACTTATTATGAGTACGTTATTTTTTTAAAATTATATAATACAAATGTAAACTAATGCATAATATATAATTGTTAAAATAAATATTATTTACACATATGTGGAATCGTGAAAGTTTGTCAAATAAGTCAGTTTTTTTACAGTGCTAACGTTTCCCCCTTCTTTGGGCCTGCTTCAGGACATATGTATCTTGGTGACTGAAGACCCCGAATTTGTTATCCATCTTTCCTCTTAATAAGTTATGATCTTGACTTCATATTGTAAATATCACGATTCTCCACTTACGTTTATAATACGAGGTCAAGATCAACATTATATTGTTTTCCTTTTTGATGGTCACTATAGTCTCTAATTGTATAGAAATTGCTACGCAGCAGAAAAGATTTTACTTTGAATTACATTTGTGTGTCGATTTTAATTGTTTAATGTCATTTGGCAATGTGTTGTAAAGTAACGTACATATATTGTATGTGGATTCCTTGTTGTGAGCTGTTGATATTGACATCCGAGGAATGTGGTTTTTTACGACGTGTGTTGTAATTATAAATATCAGTATTGGATGAAAATGTTCCCACTGTTAAGCAGGTTTGACAAAAACTGCAGATTCGTTAGTAAATAGACAAATCAGTGGTAAGATTCGAAGCTCAATGAAGAAAGGCTTGCAGGAATCACATGGATGGCTTTTCCTTCTTATTCGAATTTTTTCTGCTAGAGACTCGGATGATGTTTTGCCTTATATGCCGGCGTGAAATGCAAAAGTGCATTCAAACTTTATATTTTTTTTTCTTCATCTTTTGCGTGGACTATGAATTTATTCCGAAACATATTTGAAACGTCTGAAATTGTACCATGTACTGTTTCCTTTTTGTAAAAGAACATTGTGTTATCAGCAAACATAACGGTTCTTCCATTTTTAATGGGCGAGGGCAGGGGGTGCTCATTCCGCTGCGCAGTGGAATACAATGTGGTCGTCCTGCGCAAGTCGTCACGTTCGAGAAAGTTGAAACAACTTATCATGTGAAAATAATTCTCGTGCGTGTTTGTCATTTGCGGTTTTGTGAAGCATAGTGATGACGAAAATATACGTTATAAGGGATTTAGATTATAAAACATACTTTTTCTTTTTTTTTTAGTGTCAGTGAAAAAGATGGTGTTTTGGAGTGTGTGACGTGTTTGTGCGTAGAAGTTGAGGTTAGGTTAGGTGAGGTTAAGGAACTAATTTTATTATATTCTTTGAGCAGCCAAATTGTGGCAGTTTGCGAAAACTGTAATCAAAAACATTCAAATAAACAACCGATGATTCCAGTCAGTTTGTTTCACTATATATTTAAACATTTCGACCTCAAATGCGAGGTCCTTGCCTTTGAGGTCGAAACGTCTAAATATACAGTGCTATAAACTTAGATGAATCCTCGGTTCTTTATTTGAATGTTTGGTTTATCCAGTGATCCCTGAATTATAATAAAAAAACTAGAGGAAGTGATGTAGTGTGTATCATTCGTTGCCGCAAGATCCTATTCTGAGAAGAAAATGGATTCATGTTTGTATGCGCGCAGACTCATTTAACGTACATCATGCCGCTATGTGCAGTCTCCATTTTAGGAAAGACGATTAGTTGCGAGATTTGCAATTTGAACTGCGGAGAAATTAAATGATTCATAAAATTGACACTACCTCACATCAATGTGTTTGGGAAGGATCGTTAAAAGGTTTATCTTGCTTGTCAACTACTGTCAAGGTATGTTGCTCAGGCAATATCTTACTTCATGCCTCATGAACAAGGAATATCTAATTTTATTATGTTAGTAAATGTGTTTGACGTAATTAATTCAAGGGTTGTTAAACCTGACGATCGTCCTGTTGCAAATGCAAGCTCAAGAGCAATTACTGAAGACATTTTGTGCGGTTTGGAAAAAGAAACACCTTACTTCCATTCCAAAAGGTTTCATAATTTAAATTCGTTCTGTTTTCTTGTCACAAAAGACTTGAAAACAATTGCATCAAATACATCTTTTTACATTTCGATTCAATCATGACTTTCTGGAAAATTTGTTTTCTCTGATAACGAACATACGATCACTCTCTCTGTTGAACTCAAAAGTCGCTTACGTCTTATAACAAGCAGAAATTTTACAAATAATATTAAACAGCTCTTGTCCCGTGACTGTTGACCAAGATGTTAATGCTCATCTCACATCTTGCTTATTTAACGGGTTAACTCCTTATGTGGAGGAAGCTCTGACAGTAATATGGATGGCTCGGAGGTAGAACACGATGTTCCATTAGGAACATCGGAATGTACAACTGAAGGCCTACGCATAGCTCAGCTTTGTAAATCATACGATTGTAATGTGACCGTAATGTGGTACGGAGACTGCAAAATTGTGTTACAGAAAATATTTGAATACTGAATTGGTAAACTTTTATGCCTGGATAGGGATATTTATTAGATATTTAAATATTAAACCAAAGCAAGATCTGCTGAACTTCGCAAGGAAAAAGCAAAAGAATGGCAGGCTTCATTTTCTACTGTTTTAAAACAAAGATAAAGTAGATGTTTATTTTCGTCTTTTTTTATCGTATTTCGCAAATGTTTTCTTCCGTAATAATTAGGGGGTGATAGAATGTCATAAAATGTGATATCGTACTTTACAAGTAACGGGTTAAGACAAGGTTAAATCATGTGAGCCGATTACATTTCAAGTAGTTTAAAAATGCCCCGCAGTGCGCTATTAGAAACGTTTATGGCTGGATTATCATTTACTTTTAGAAGCTCCTATAAAAAAGCTAGATAATTGGTTTCAGATATTATTGTTCTTTATTCTGAATAAATATTAATATTCTTCTGTATATTAGAATATTTAGCGTTGTTTGACGTTATCTTCAAGCAGCTGCATGGGCGAATTGTTCTCGATATTGACGTTATGCGCAAAAGCCATTGCGCATCCACCCATTTTGCTCTACCAGTTATTCTACAGAGCGTTCAGGGCAGTAAACGATTATAACGGCAGTTTCTATAGCAGATGAGCGTCGCCTAAGACCGCATCAATCTCCGCTAAATATTCTTCCACCAGTCAGCTGAGTAGCATTAACAGCTGGCCGCGTTTGTCTGAATTTTGTTGTTAAATGTAATTTTGATCGCTTGGAGGTTGAAAACAGTTTTCACGAGAGATTCATTTAATTCCGTATCATTAAAGATAAAAAATTATACTAAGTGATTCAAAACATTTCGAAATATTGCTGAGAACATGTGTGATTTTTGAATTAAGCCATCAGATACGAGAATGATATGGATATTCTGCAAAGCTCCCACGTAGGCCTTGTAAAAACTATCGGAATTCTGCCGATACTTTCCGATCTTGCATGTTCAGAAGATTCAAATTGTGTGCTGTATAATGTTTTGCTGTTATGATATTTGGTGTTTATAATTGCGATTTCATTTTCACGTTGTTCATCTTATGACTATGTCAGCCAGTGTATCAATTATTGATCAGTGACCTACAGATATGGTTAGATAATTGTCAATTCGTTGTAATAATACTTAAATACTATAATTTGTTCTGTGATTGACTGGTAAAACAAGGCTTAATTGACATGTTAGACATGTATAATTCACATAAAACTACCATTAATTTACTATTTTCTTTTCATAATTCTGGGTTCTCCTGATTGTACAATCTTGGAAAATTTTCACACTACATTCAAAGATTTCTGTGGTAAAAGGGATACAAGTTAGTAGAAATTCTGGCGTACTGTTTGGCAGAATTCTCAGTTAATTTAATTGATCAGTAACTTCAGGTAAATTTCTTAAATATGGAAATCAAGTCGGTTCTGAAAAGTAAGATAAAAAATAGGTTAAAAAGTGCTATGAATTATTGTACTCGCCTGTCATTAAAAGAATATTAAATAATATATTCAAATTAATGAAAGATGAATGGTTTTTCATGAAAAAGTGCAAGTTTTAGCCTTAGAAACGAAAATTGAAAAGTTTCATACCTTTAATAACTTTATTATCTAAATATAAAAGTCAATTAGAAATTAGGTGAAAGGTAATATAAAAAAGCAAACACATAAGTAAAAAAATAATGCCCTTTATTTGCATGATAATTTATTTGAAGGATACAACATTACCACCGAATCCATTTGAAGTTCAATAAATTTTATCCACTTAGATAATTTAAAGTCATACTTACAAAATCAAAATGAGTT
Organism: Gryllus longicercus; assembly: GCA_038098605.1. Lineage (NCBI taxonomy): Eukaryota > Metazoa > Arthropoda > Insecta > Orthoptera > Gryllidae > Gryllus > Gryllus longicercus. Next base: position 1,658,546 of record JAZDUA010000129.1, on the reverse strand, counting down.
TCCTAAGTCCTTTAAGAAAAAATTCACAACCTCCTATTAACATCTCGGCCTACCACATTTGCCAGGGTGAGGAGTAAAAATGTTTAAATAAAAATTATACATTTGAATTTTTACAAAGAGTATAAAACCATGAACGATGTACGTATTGTATCTTCTTATATGACAACATTTTATTGGTTATCAAAGCAGACCTAACAGCTGATTTTGATAATTTTAATAATGTATTGCATTAAGATACAATACAAGAAACTAACATACTGCTCAAAAGATAAATTTTCTTTTCATTAAATTTGCATTTCTAATTCTTTTTTATTAAAAGGACTAATTTTTCTATTACTTCGTTATACTTAAGTTCATCTTTGATGAATATGAATGAATGTTATTAGAATATATTTTCAACCCATTCATTCACAATCAAACCTTTACTTCACATACTTTCATTCACACATCATTTTCCATACTTAATTCATATACATAAAAAACTAACTTTATATAACTGAAAAACTTCTTCCTTCTAATAAAAAAATTAAAATTGTACAATAATTACTAAAAATAATTTACTGTAAAGATGTAAAGATACTGACCCTATCTCTATTAAGTAGAGACACCTGAGGGCCCAGGCATGGGAACAGCACGAGGAATGTCATCATCATCATCATCATCATCATCATCATCCTCCTGAATATTTACTATGACAGAAATCCCTGAAGCATCCTGCCTAACTTCTACTTTTCAATCTTCTTCTATACTTTTCTCTGTGTGTGCCACATAATACTTGCAACTAAAGCAATGTACAGAATGAATAAGTACTTTACATGAACAAATTTTCTGCAAAAAATAATTCTAGGCAATCTTTTGTTTTTCATTTTAATATTCACTTACTTCTCCACTGAAACCTGGTTTAAAGCTTGCTTCCATTTTCTTGTCACTGCTTGGTGGTCAAAAGTGGTCCCGCGATGTCTCTGATAATATCTTTTGCACTGTCTCCATATCAACTCGATAGGATTATAGTGACAATGGTAGGGGGGAGGCACAAAACTCTCTGTCCAGCTTCTTCAATCATTTCATCTACAAAATATCTACACCGACATCAACTGATATGATTTTTGAAAACAATGAAAACATTGACAATCACATTGTAATCATCGAAATCATGCAAAAAATAAAACTGCCTTATTCTATGATTAATTCAACAAAACTTTTGCTTATGAGTACCTTATCTGAACAACAACTTCAGAAGTTTTCAAAAGAAGACTATTAAAGGTATGCTCAGGTCTAAAGGGTATGTTGTGCTGAGTTAGAAAATTTTGCAGTTCACCCTTCCTCCATTTTGATGAAGGCCTTTTCACTTTCTAAAAAATTGGAAATGACAAAAGGATGTTTAAATATTTCAGTTATATTCAAAGATAACATGCATTTCTTTTCATTCTCTCTGTACATACATATAAAACATTCTACTGGGAAAGTTTATGTTCTCTAAGAAAAAGTGTTACTGATATAACTAAAATCACTGAACACCATTGAATGTAATAAATTATCTATTCCTCCCTTTTTAGTGATGGAAATAAAAGTTGAAACATCCACTTTCACCACTGTGTAGTTTGAATACTCGTTTTATAATCGGTTATTTTTATAAAGGAATAAACGCATTATTTGAATGAATATTTTTCACATATCTAAAAGAACAATTGATGAAATGTCACTCACCAGCACAGATTGAACAGGTGCATTGTCTATTACAATAACTTATGGTTCTGCTAACTGAGGTAATAATTCTTCTTTCATCCACTTTTGGAACATCTCGGTTGTCATAGTTCTATGATATTCATATACTTCTTTTGTCTTTGATGGAAACAATAATTCTGCATCTTTGATGAAACCATTTGCACCTCCTGCATGTAAGACTATATACCTTTTACCTTCATCTAAATTTTTGCTTGAGCAACTCTCATTTTTATCTTGCCATGACCAAGAGACATAACCTAAAGTATAGATTGTTAAAAACAGGTAGTAAAGATGATCTACTGAAATAAAATCATATTGAACCACTTTCTAGGTGCTTGACAAACAATATTAATCATACATATACGTCATTACACACACTGCTATTTCTCAAAAGATGCATTTCATTACATGCAAATCATACCTTCTCCATTCACTTATATCTAGAATTTCATAATTTTCAACACTACAAAATTTAGTAGATTTTTGCCTGCCCTTTGAATAAAAAGTCTCATCCAAAAACACAAATTAATAACCTTCAGCCTTCAGTTTCATATATGCCATCAAAAAATCAGAACTTACAATAACAATTATCATTTCTTTCCATTAGTGACCTGTGATTATCCATGTTTTTCCATTGAAACCCCACGGCATGAAGAGATAAGACAAAGACGCCCCCCCCCCACCCATAAACCCTATATCACTATCATGTTTAACTGCAGTTAAAATTGAATCCAGAGTAACACTTTGTCCTGAGAAAATTGTAGTATACAAAACATAGGAACTCTCTTACATGCAAATATAAATAAATTACTTACCATTCTCGTACATTGAATAAATAATGCGCCTAATCAAGCCTTGACCAAAATCATCCACTACACATGTTTTGGTCCCTTCTATTGCTGGACACTTCCTTTTTGGAGTCTGAGCTGTACCAGGGTCTTGCTTCCAATATCTGTAAAATTAAATTCAACATTATCCGAAACAATGTCACCTGACACTTTTATTATAATTTTACTTACTTTTGAACAATGTGAGTTTTCAGCCTCAATGCATAGGCAGTTTTGTCAATAACTGAAGAGGTTTCTATATTGCCTCGCATCATGTAGCTCTTCCACAAATCTTGCAATAAAAAAGATGTCTTCTTGGCCCTTTCCCCTCTGCGGTGGACTCATTGCTAAAGTTGCTTAAAAACTATTAATATTTATTATAAACCACATTAAATATTGTTACAAAAATAAATATCTGCTATAAGAAATAAAGTAATTAAAATGCAAGTAATTACAAATTAAATATTTTATAAATAGGTATTATTAATGCTATTAAATTGTTAATTTAACATGTAATATTTCAATGAATTAAATATAATATAAATATTAAATAATAGAAATTCTCCGAAATATGTGGAGTGAAATCGTTCACGTTCTCTCTCCCCTGTGTCGACAATCTCGCAAAGGTTCAACAGGCTGAAGAGAAGGGCTCGGCCAGCGCCCCTCTCTGGGGGGTGCCAGGCAAAAAACACACAAAACACTCATGCAAAACGCAAAACTGTCCTTGAAACTCGAGCAAAAGGCCCGCCTGGGGTCCGCCAACAAAAGAGAAGCCCTGTTAGCTGCACCTCTCTTTTCTGCAGTGAACTCTCCAAATTCTAACTGAACATAGTATGCGTAAATTATTAACTTTTAAAAATTGTAATCTTGAATATAGTTTCAGAATTCTTCAACATCCTTTTATCACTATAATAAAATATTTTTCATTGAACTTTCTCCTTTGTCGGAATGACAATACATTAGGTTGTGCCACAGCGCTACGACACGTTAGCCAACGTTCGTGAAATGAAATCGAATCATTCTGCATGTTGATCACTTGGCCACGCCTCCAGGCATGATCCATGTGGTATGGCATCAGTGGCTGTCAAAAAAACTGGTCACATGACTGAACGCTCTGTAGGTACCTTGGAGCCAGGACATATCGTTTACGAACCATGCGGGATCCCATGCCTTTTTGGCTAAGAAATAAAAAAAAAAGTGCAAATGTTATTTCGTGCCAGAACGGAATTTCTACAATTTGCGATCAATGTTTAAAGTTCGAGGATATCCAATCTAGGGCAATACCACGAATTCCATACAAAGGTATTTTTGAGAACTAATGTTATGGTCAATGACGTTCAAAGCTTTCGAACATTTTAAAAATATTTCAATCGGTTTTTCATTTTGGTCCATTGATGAAGCAATATCGTTAAGAAAAGAAAAAATACAGCATTCGTACACTATCAAAAATGTCATTATATCTAATGGAGATCAATGTATTGTACATTAAACTCAATGTAACCTTGTACATTAAAAAGAGTTTAATGTATTTGTACATTCAATTTAATTGACAAGTTATAATCAACGTAGGTATAATGTAGAAGTTCTCCCTTTTCCACTGCCTCTCGTCATTCATATCGTATAATGTCGTACATATTGTATATTCATAATCACCAATCAGTCCATCAATATCGTTCATTCTTTCCAGATATGACCAATAAGCTTTGCTCTTGGCATCCTAATGCACATGCGTACATTATATGTAATTTGCGTTCATGTAATGTGCCTTAATGCAATTCACATCAAAGTAATGCGGAAATTTCTGACAGTGTAGGTTTTGATTTTCTAGATCTGTTTTCAGAGTCTGAAAACGCTCCATGTTTCCTGAGAAAGGTTTCCATTCGCGTACAAAATGTTTTTGAGAAAACTGATGAAAAATGAGGTTTTCGAAGAACCCTCGGCTAGCCTGGTTCAACATCGTTAGAATTCATGTGGCAATACCGACCCAATCGCTGTGACCAGTCCACCGATCACGTTCAAGACTGGACTTCAGCCAGTCAATTTAGACAACGAGCTCGTTTGTCAAGACCGTTTGAAGCGTTGTCTGTTGTGCCTGGGTCACCCTGGAGACAATTCGGTTAAAAGAATCTCGCGTTCCGTATAAGGTTGTGTGTAATCATTTGGTTAAATCGAGATTTCCCTTCTTTACTGCTTTGACCTATATAGTTGACGAAGTGTGACATCTTTTTTATTCAAAATTCTTACGATAGCGTGTAAGTTAGGTTTCTTCCTGTTATCTAATCACCTACAGTGATTTTACAAACCATGAAAATTTACTCATCTCGCAGTTATTTCAAAGCCAACAAAACGTAGTCGCTGCGGAAGACAATGGCATTTGCAGTAATATATTGTTTGCTCTAATCACAGGGCAAATCATTAACAATGAGGTGTGAAGTGCTAGAATTTCGCATAGCGTTCCTTTCCTTTTAATTGTATAACTTTGTTTTTCGTATTATTCCGCATTGAAGGATATTTATTTTTATTTTTTAATTTCTGACACGAAAGTATGGTTGCTGTGCAAGTAATCCATTAGCAATCCATAAGTAAGCATTTGTTGTCGATGTGGAAGAACATATAATTTATTTTTAAAAGCTATTCAAATATAGACCTTCCTGTAAAGTGCGTTGTAGTTGCGTTGGCGTGGGTAATTGCTCAGTATATTGTGCCATTATCTCTTTGTCGGTTCATTGTGTTGATTAACTGTATTCTATGAGATAAATTAGTCTGATTCCATTAATGTCAAATTCTGTATGTGGTGAAATTCATTGGATAATTTCAGACTTTCCGGACGTCGGTGAGGGTGGTCAATGTTCTGCACCATACTTCTAGAATTAGCAGTAATGAAAGTAAGAGCAATTGATTTCATTTTCGTAATCAATTATGAAGAAATAGAATAGAATGTAAAATTATTTTCTGGTCATACTGAACCTATTAGGAAGACTGAAAGTAATGAACACCCAAGTGAAAAGTGTTAAGTTACGAATGGCTGGATATCGCTTGTATGGGAAGCATGAGGTAAAGAAAGTACTGTCTGCACCGCCAAGAGTTGTTGATGTAGAAATGCGTCACTATGTTATCGTACTAGGAAAAAATATATTGTCGATCAGACAACCTGAAAGTACACAGTAGATGCGGAATCAGTGGCTCATGGCATGAAATTTGTTGCTTGTGTGTTTCTGAAAGACATTATTTGGAGTCAACTTCATTGTCCACAGAAAATGTCGTTCCCTTCAAAACTCTTTAGAGCATTTAGTACAGTATAAATAAAGCGTTTGTATATATAGGCGATCCCCATTTAGCATTTAACTAATGAATATTTTTATACATATTTTATATTTATATATGTAGATTTTAAGCAATTAGCAAGTTTCCAATAATGCAATTGATTTCAATACTGTCGCCATTTCTTAGGTGAAGGGATCTAATTCTCAGGTAAGTTTATTGTGGATACATTAATTGAAGGACCAGTGCTGCGAAGATTATTAAAATATCTGCGTTACTTCGCTAAATAACGAACGTTTGGTCTTTACCAAATGGATCCGATAATTTTTCTTTACTGAAACAACGCATATGTTAGCCGCAAGATATTTGTGTATCGTTCACTTTGCTGTAAAAGTTTGTTTTTGTGGTATTTTTCCTTTTTCTCTATTCAGTATCTATATACTATGTGATGCAACGGATTTGTATAATTGGTATGTTATTGAACGAACTTACTACGCATCATAAATGGGTAATGTCATGTTGAAATGCATTAGTAATGTTTTTTTTTCTTTTTCCACAGAACCAACGCAGATTTATCGCTTTCTTCGTACTCGGAACATGTTGTCGGTATGTTGCATGTATTTCAATTATATAACTGAAATATTAATAATTTTTAAAATACTTCTTGTATTGATATTTTCCAGAGACAGGATTTTGAAAGTTGTGAAAGAGGATGAACGGCGTAATCTTGTGCATTGGGTTAAAAATTCATACAAGCCTGTGGTCATACTGTATTATACATAGATTGGACAATCACAATTGACATTTTATGTCACCACTGTAAGAAAAACAAATATGCAAGACTGTGACATTATGAAAGACTGTACAACGATATTGTAAAAAATAATTCTACAATAAAAGTGTTCCAATGAGCTAGTATTGAAGTTCTTGTCTTCGGTGGGTTGCACAGTCGTCCCACTTCATATTTGGGAGATTGCTGATATGTACCAAAATGAATCTACCGCCACTCTCTCCCGAATAGAAGTGCAACGCTCTTGGTCAATGGCAGGAACCATTTGTCATAGTGGCCAAAGCCTCTTGTGCTCGCCGAATGATGACAAGAACAGACGAAGACTTACGAACAAGTTGCATAATTTGTCATCCACCTTACTCGTAGACCATTGAATGAACGCCGATATGACGAGGCACATCATTGTATTTAACGATGTGAAACGTAAACCTGTGTACAGTTTGGGGTATCTGCCAAATCTCGTGTACACGATTGTTGTCAAATATCTAGTGTTACTATAATAAGAGTATTAACTAGGAGTTGGAACTAAACTTCGCGTTTATTTACTTGTTCACACTTTCAAAGTACAACTTTCTCAAACATATACTCGCTTAGGTGGCTCAGAGCATCAGTAAATGTCACGGTAGTGGCTCTGACCATGAGGGCATAGGACTCTCGTCCCGACGATGGCAGGATTTTCGACACTAGCTAGATAGCTAGGTCTTGTTCAGCCGGGCTTGAAAATTGTAGTGGCCGGTTGCGCTGCTCTGTAGATTTCCGTGGTTTCTCCGATCAACGTCAGACGAATGCCGAAGCAGTACTCTAACAAACGGGCTATTGACCGCGCGCGATATTTTCCTCCCTTTCCTTGTCCTATCTTCTCTTACACGCACATTTACATGCACTACCATGTGTCAGGAGACAAGTCGCTACTTGTCCCAGCCGGGGTAGTGCCCCGCTGGAGGGATGTACCTGGTTGGAAAATTCCTGCAAGCCGACATGAGAGGCGGCGCCGTATCTCGCCATCCAGCTGGGAAGAATCACAGTCCCCCCCGGTGATAAAACATGCACTTACGGGATTAATGACCATAGCCGATGACGCGCTCGGAAATATCAGTTCACCCAAGAAGTTTTTGGAATGCCTACTTTGAATAGGTACATTAATTGTTGCGTAACCGCACGTCTGCTTTATTTTTGTAAAATGTTCCGTTATATTTTCTTATAAACAACAAAAAAATTGCTGAATATTTTCTTTGTTATATATCTATTTCAACTTGAAGAAAAAGTGTTACATTTCATCATGATGCTGTTAATTTGGGCAAACGTTCATATATATAAGCAGGAAAATTTGAGGCGCTTAATATTATCTCCACATACCTTAGTTACCAATATGCTACTCTTTTCCATTAAGATCCGACCTCCAGACTTACATTATGCATCACATCTATATCACATTATGCATCTCATTGGAGACTTTAGAAATTGTAAATAAAAGTGAAAAACACCGAATGTGTTAATCAAACGCATTTTTTTTTACATTTCAACATTTTTTCTGTTAGTATGGTGAATGGTATGTTCACTTGGTCACTACCCTTTATTACATCAGATATGAGGTATTTTATTTACAGCACGCTTTATTATATCGACATATTGAATCTACTGTGATCACGTAAGTAAATGGCATTTAAAGGCGATTATATAAGATAAAAGATATTTACACACTTCATAATTTCCAGAAAACGTCATTTATAAGCGAAGCAACGTAATTGGCAACATCTTTTTGTGTTTTTCACAATACTCAACACTACTAGAATTGGTATAAACGTTGTATACAAATGTGTTTTACGCAAATTTCATTTGATTTCTACCTTCAACAAATTTGTGATTACTGAATTCGAGTAAAAGGGTGTAATAATAAATTAAATAAAGAATGTGTGATACTGATATCAAGGATTTGTACGTCCATATGTATGTATTTGTGCATTACTTGTTATCAAACATTCCTCATTCGTTCCCTAACTGGGTTTTTCCAGGTATTTACATGTGCCATGTATTCCCACATCTCTGGTAAATACTTTCCTATTTTATTTCAGTAGTATACATGAGTTTTGCGGCTCCCAGACGCAACCATTCTATAAATAAGGTATTTAAAGAAAGAGAAGTTCACTAATTTGTTATGAATTGCACTTTAACGTTAAACATAAGTATTTGTTGAAGAAGAATACAAATATAGTCATACAAAGGTGTCAGATCAACCTGCGGTACACAGGCAGCGTTGTTGAAATATTTATAGTTACGTAACTCCAAAACAAAGCGTTTAATGCCCTTAAAACCTGGAATGTTCATGTCGTATTCTACAGGGCGAGATCTTGGACATTCTACAACTTTTTTGCTGTTTCTACGCTTCTCGATTGTACTTCTTGTGTTCAGAGACGTGCAGAATCTGCAACTGTATGTGGAATTAAACTGATTACTTGAAATTCTATGCGATAAAACCATCAGTTGAAAAACATAGTGTATGTAGTTGCAAAGATAACCATAAAACAACATAATGTTCAATCCCTTTCAAATAAAACCAAGTTTATCGAAGCAGCTCTACAGAGTGATTTAAATCAAATGGATATTCTTTGCTTTACAGAACATTGGTCATTTCATAATGAACTTAACATTTTCCAAATTCGAAACTTTTACCTCGCAGGCTATTATTGTAGAGAAAAGGAATCGCCTAAAGGTCGTACATATGGGTGTTCTTGCATTTACGTTAGAAATAATTTCGATTCTATTAATTACATGTGTATTCCGTTGAAAATGTTCTTGATATATCTGTAGTACATCTTCCTACCCTAAAAATTATATTACTTTGCATTTCCAGACCTCCAACAAAGAGAACAGTAGATTATATTATGTTCTAAAAAAACTGGAGATAACACTAAACAAAGTCAGCAATCGTTCCTTTGAATCCATTGTTTTATGCAGAGAATTTAATATTGATTTTCTGGACGAATCTTGCGAGAGAGAGAGAGAGCAGTTTTTCAACTTCATTCCTTCGGTTTAGATATTGTAATAAATGTACCTTAACGGATCATCCTAAAGTCAAAGAAAGCTATCGATCAAATAATAATAATTAACAAAGCCACTACTCGATATCAAATTCTAACAGAAGATTTAGGATACAGTGATCACGATGCACAAATTCTTACCATTAATAAGGAATGCGAAAACTGACTCATTAAATAATATATGTATGAGTAGATTGTTCACTAAAAGAAAAAGAAAATTAAATTACTTGCAAGAGTCAATTAAATTAATAATTACTAAAAAATAATAAAGGAAGTTAACATGTGCAGACTTACTGAAGTGACCATTTATGTCTCCTGAGAAATATACCTCTCAATATTGTAGTTAGTGAAAATATACATAATAAATAATTAAAATATTTGTACATAACGAATTCAACAATTAAAAGAAAAGACTAGACTATCTACTTATCATGCTAAAAATAATAGAAAACACTCCATGTTCTATAGCAAAAAATAAATAAATACATTTTGAGTTTATACACATGAAATCGAACATTTTCAACGACAAATTTTCAGAGAGAAACAGTACAACTTATACACATGTACTAATACAAATGCACGCGGCTATGGAGTAACTGTTAGCGTATCGTACTGCCCAAGCGTAGCGTATACTCAAAGTTGGCGGGTCAAACCTGCTCAAAGCCGTGGATTTTGAAGGGCGAAAAAATCCTTCGTACGCCTTCCTTCGGAGGTGAAGTAAAGCCGGCTGTCCCATGTTAGTAGATTTACTTGCATGTAAAAGATCCTCAAGCCTAAATGATGCCTCTGAGCTAAATTCAAAATAGCCTTTTTCTCACCCAAGAAATACCTCCTTCCTCTGCTAGTTGGTGAAAGGAGCGTAGCGAAATTTGTGTGGTCAGACGGAAGAGTGGGCGTGATGGCCGAGGTCTCGCCACGTAAAATAAGGCATTAATTCAATTCAAATGCATGGCAAAGTAGATATAGATAGAAAATATTTAACGCCAACTGTTACCATAACCCCCCTTCTCAACTAAAAAAACACCAACTTAAATTTTTGCATTTTTCTCTAGTTCTAACGGCGGACATTACATTCCTTTCTCAACCCCAATACATTACGAATTCAATATTTGAATTACTTGCCACTATTTGAAATCCATCTGGTAGCTTTTAAATGTGTCTGGAATTTGAAAGAGAAGTTGCTTCATTACTGATGTTGAAGATCTGAAATATAAAAATGAGAATACATATTTCATAAATGTTTATTGAAAATTATTACTTAAATTTGTTCAAAGAATTTGTTGTCCCGACCGGAACTCGAACCCGGGCCTGCTGGTTTCTGATATTAAATTGTTTGTTATTAAAATATATTTTTGTAGTGTATACATGATACTATACAATATTAGGTTTTTAAAAAACATAATTCTATTTGTTGAAATAAATATTTAAATAAATTTTGTCAAATAAAAGAAGGCAACAAAAAAATCTCTAAGCCATTTGCCTAGGCCCTGGATCCGACACTGTGAGAATAATTATTACATTGTAACCTACATCGCCGTGGCAGAGCTTGCCCGGATCACAGTCGGCAGTCGTTGCTTTTCACCTCTGAATTATTGATAGGGGAGAGGGGACGCATGCATGTTTAGGGTTTCCTACTCCTACTACCATTGAAACAGAACATATTTTAAATCATAAATACTTAATCAGTTAGTAGAAATATATAATCCATTTTACAGTGAATCCTGGCTCTCACATTATTTCCCTTACAAATTAAATACCTCCTCTCCTCACATACAATGCAAGTAATGCTCCGCACTTTTTGGCGATCTCAGCACGCTGCTGGACGCACGCTGCACCATGCTGGCGAAGTGGCGCTGAAATCCTGTTGATGGTGAGGGATCGGTTGATCCTCCGTGCGGAGCACGTTCTGTTGGCCTGGGATGTCGCGTGAGCACGGCTGTCCTCACCCGTGTTCCCCGGCGGAGGACCGGCGCGACTAAGGGCCCCTTCCCACGTGCAGCGCGTGGCGCGCCACGCAGCAGCGGGCCGTGTAGCAGAGCATTGGTTTGAATGGAGGCCTTCCCACGTGCAGCGGGTGGTGGCTGCTGCGGCCGTCGACGCCGAACTCCGGCCACCAGAAGCGCACGAGGGGCCGCGCGCCACCGCTAGCAGAACACAGCTTTAAATGGGAGCCTTCTCACTGTGCCGCCGGTCGCGGCGTTCTACCTGCTCGGGTCCCTTTGTTCGTCGTCGCCGGAGGGTCGGCGAAACCTACCCCTCCAGACCCCACCCCCTTCCACGGCGGGCGGCGGTGCGGCCGTGACTCCGGCGGTGGCTCCGGCGGTGGCTGCGTCGGAAGAGCTATGCTCCTTGAACGAAGCGCGCTGCGGCCGCGCCGTGTGAAGCGGCCCTAAAGCAGTGTCCCCGGGGAGACGTCACAGGTCGTGCGCGGTACCGCCTTAATCGCGGCGACTCGTCTCCCGATCGCGGTCAGCATCCGGTCACACATAGGAATCGGACCTGGAAACAGTTTCTTCGCCACCCGACCATGTTCTCGCGGGGTCGTCAGCTCAGACGCGGTTACATACAGAGCGACGCGGCACGGCTGCCTGTAGTGCGGTCTGAAGCAAGCATGCTCACGAAGAACTTTTAAAGAAGCTCGTCGAATACATTTTAGAAGAGGCAGCAGTAGCTTGGCGAACAAATATTATACAAGATGCTTGACAAAAATCTTTTTCAGGAGTACGTTGGGTCCTCAGTATTTACAGGTTTCGCGGGCCCTCTCCCACGCCGATGACGCGGTAGTACTCCTGCCAATCACGTAACCGTTGGATTGGTTTTGGACATATCTGTTCGCTGGCGCCACCTGCTGGCGCCTTCCTGTGATAACCTGTGACGCTGTACTTGATCGTGCATCCGCATACCGATTTCCTGACGTCACGGTCCTCACATCAGTCTTTGCGAACATACGAGGGTCCTGACTCCTCGCTCCGGATTAGGCGGCTGCCTGCACCCACGTTTTCCTTGTTCGCGCACAATTCTTGACAGCAATGTTCCTCGGCGTTTTGCATAGCGAGGCGTGAATTTGAAAATAATTCCATTCTCCCTGCTGCTGTACGGCTACTATAATAATGAAATTAAATATAATCTAACTGTGCTGTTACAATATCTTTTCCCTTCGTCTAAACTTCTGCTCAAGCAGCATTCTCTATTCTTGTCATGGCCGAGATGCAAAAACTAAAAGGTAGATTGTTAAAAACAGTAACTTAAACAATACTCAAAAATGAAACACTATTAGATCACCATGTAAGTGCTTCAAGGTGGACAATCTATATTCATGATATAAGCAAATCATTACCTATGCTGATTTAACTCTAATTTTACAAATAACAGATTTTAGTAATGCAGATCAAGCCTTGTTAGTTTACTTTTCTTACACCCCATATATTTCAACCGAAAAGAATTTAGTAGATTTTTGCCTGCCTTTCGAATATAACCATGTCTTGTCCAAAAAATTAAATTCCATACCTCCTCCCCTCAGTTTCCAATATTTCATTACAAAATAGGATCTTGCAACTACAATATCATTTATTTTCATAAGTTATCTGCGATTATGCGTTTTCTTACATTGATAATCCACGTCACGAAGCACAAGCGAACAAGAAGAAGCAGACAAAGGCCCGCCAATTCCTGTCAAACTTCAACCCAAACTTCCCATTTCTATAGTGAAGTCTCCAAATGTTAACTGAATACAGTATATAGAAAATATTAACTTTTTTAAAAGACGTTATCTTGCAGGTTGTTTCAGAATATTTCCACACTATTCTATCACAATGGCAATGCAGTACGTTGGTCCACAGTTCCAAGACAAGTTACTCAACGTTCGTGGAATGAAAGCGAATAATTTCTGCGTGTTAATCTCCGACCACGCCCCCTCGCACGATCCCTGAAGTTTGGCAACAGCTGTCAAAGAAACTGTCACATGACTGAACGCTCTGTAAATTGTATACATTAAACACTGGCGGCAATGTATTGCAACACCCCAATTGCATTATACAATTTATTCCTCCGTACAGTTACAGCACATGCAGATAGAATACTACACATGAGTTCATGGGCAGTGCCATAAGAGTTTCGCACGTCCAGCAACAGAGAGAACCGTGATCCGGAAACGCCACAGTAATACAGTGTGTACTCGCCGCGGGCAGTACAAGCCCTAATAAGAGCTGGCATCCCATTGTACAGCTGGCGAATAGTGTCCTACGGTACACTGTTCCACGCTTCCTGCACCGCCTCACGCATAGCAGGCAGAGTTATTGGAGTCACAGCATCATATCAGGCGTTGGTCCATTATGTCCCACACATGCTCGATGAGGGACAAATCCGGCGGGCGTGCCCGCCAGGGAAGTTGAAAATCGCGGAGAGCGTGTTGTGTAGGGCGGGCACTGTCCTGCTGGAACCATGCACCAGCCTCCCGTTGCAAGAAAGGTATCAGCACAGTCCGCACAAGGCGCTGAATGTGTCCAGCGCTGGTCAATGACCCCTCCACGAACACCAAAGACGAACGCGCGTTGTATCTGTCGGCACCTCACACCATCACTCCCGGGGTGGGCCGTACGTGACGTGGCCACACACATTCCGGACGCACTCGTCCGCCTGTTTGAAGCTGCACACGCACACTACCATCACTGTCGTGCAGGCAGAAGCAGCTCTCATCACTAAATGCCATTCCCTCTCCCAGCTGACTCGCACATTGCACCATGCCAGACGTGCCCGACGAGGATTCTGTGTGATTGGCAGTCGGGCTAGCGCTATGCGCGATTGTAATCTTGCCTTAAGTAACCGGTTCCCAACGTAGAGGCACGTTGGGAACCACAAGTGCTTGTATCTCTATGCGGATGGCCGTACGGTATGTCAACACCGCCCTCGTCAGTGCTCCGCGGTCGTCCCGAAGTCGGCCTACAGCTATGGGAATGCTCGTGTACCCATCGTCGTCAGCACCGCAGTCGCGTTACGGTCGACGTGGTCAGCAATGCGCCGAAAGGACAACCTGTCATCACGCAGGCCGACAATCCAACCTCGCTTAAACTGGTCCATTTGCTTAAAGGACGAACGAGTGCGTCGCAGTGGATAGCACCTTTTAAAGCCGCGGAGTAGATGGTGCGTCCGGGCCATTTCTTCACGCTGGAATTATGTCACCGGGCGTTAGTCATTCGTGAAATGTTAAACACGACTTCTCCGACCCCCATGTCTAACGTTCCGTATCGCCTACTTGATTGCTCGTGCCCTTCCGGGTGTTGTAAAAAGTGCATCAAGTTGTAGACAAGGACCGACAATTAATTGTTCGGATGATTGCAGAGGAGTGTAGAATACCCAAAACAATCGCTCAGTGCATTTTAACCGAGGATCTCCAAATGAAAATTGTCCGAAAAGAACTTCGCGACAATTGGATCGTTCATCATGACAACGCCCCAAGCCACACCGCGCTCATTGTCTCAGAATTGTTGGCCAGAATGGGTGTGATAGCTCTGCCCTGGCCGCCGTGCGGCCCCGATCTGGCACCAGCGGACTTCATTTTGTTCCCGAGGATCAAAAGAGACATTAAGGGAACTCGTCGTGGGGTGCTGGAGGCTGAAAAAGCAGCTGTGACAACCACACTGAAGGCGATTCCCATTAATTTCCAGGGACCCTCCAATGATTGTGTGAAGCGTTGTCAGCGGTGCATCGAAGCAGGGGAGAATACTTTGAAAAGTTCTGAAATTATAAACGGATATTGAATAAATTATTTTAAAAAAATACATTCCGGAAGCTTTTGTGACAGACCTTGTATACTTCGGGGATATAGAGAAAAAACAAATCTGGTACGGTCATGTTATGCGCATGACATACGAAAGATGGCCAAAACGAGTCCTGCAATGGATACCAGTAGAAAGACAAGAGAGGATGAGCCAAACTTACAAGGGAGAGGAAAGCGCGAGAGGCTATGACAGCAAGGAAATATGCGAGACCTATAGACAAATGGAGTTAAAGACTGAGAGCGGAGAAACGGCGACGGCTGTACAGGAACTGCGTGTGTGTGTGTGTGTGTGTGTAATTGTTCCTGAATCACACTAATTGACTGGACTAGTAGGCGTCGTCAGAGCCATCCTATACATATTTGTGAACCACTTTTGATGTCACCAGTAGCCACTGTGTTGCGTGCTGTGTTTTTGAAAGTGGGAATTTATGAGGGTTTTTCTTTTTTAGTAAATAGAGAATGTTTTAGAAAAATGTTAAACTTCTAGGGCATTGCGAGGGGGTCGGAAATACCTTTTTGCCAATGAACATATTGCTAAAAATTGCATGTACCGACAGTTTCGGCAGGGACATGAAATCTTCTTGCCAGTCGTAACATGCAGAACACTGGGCATACGTGGTTGCCTAAAAATTAGGGGCATCATTTTCGACCACATGTTCTAGACGTTTGTAACATTTATTTCGCGACATCTGTATGTACAAAGTTGAAAGGCAAAATCGGATAACCAGTGCTTATTCAGGTGGTTTTAAATAGTTTTGGTTGTATTTGTTCCATTTCTATTATTTCACGGTGACCCCTTTTTCTTTTCGTAAGTTAAGCTACGTTTCTTTGGTTGCTTTTGCCAAATGTGCTTTGATTTGTCTGTTGCGCTATTCTTATATTAAAGTATTAACAAATCACAGCATTCTCATCGTCACTTAAGTTGACGTAAAAAACGTCATGGCACGTGCAGGTTGCCTTAAGCCAGCGATGATCTGCTGACTTGTTGCTGGCCAGTTCTACCAAGTATCAGGAACATCTTAGAATAAGGTTGCACAGCTTCAGCATTTCCGGAGAACGCTGCTTGACGGCTCTAGCGTTTAGAGGGAGACTGCAGTACGACAATTCCTGTTATCTTCTACAACTACTCGGAGAGAAGATTAGGAAAGGAGGCGGTCGGTCACGCATTTGAATGCATGCACTGAATATTACATACGGCTAACCGTCTGAGCCGGATTTAAATACTGCTGTGCCCCCCAAGCACAAAATTAAGGTGGGATTCTTAGGGGGGGGGGAAATCTCTAGATTTACTTTAAAAAATGCACATCGATTGTAGCATTACTTTTTGGACAAATACAAACGAAAATTAACATTGTTTATAGAATTGAAAATTTATAATTTTATTTAAATATTTTATGACTTGCACGGCACGGCGCCCCTAGCCAAAGGGGCTCCGAAGTTACTGCTTATTTTGCTTGTAGGTAAAATCTGGTCCATTCATGTCGTTATTTATTCGGTTAATGTCCGAGTGGTCTTATTGAGAGCATAAGAAGTCTGAACCCTTTCTGGCATCTCTGATACATTTGATCAGAAGGCAAATACCTTGTAGAACTCTCGAAAATGTTTTCAACTTCAGGCATACCCCAAAACAAAATTTGTGCTCTGATCTTCGGCTAATTGACTGGAACGCCGGGTAATGAGAACTTACCTTTGAACTCGTGGACATTTGGCACCCTTCAGAAACGTGGAATGACTCGTCGCGCTTTCTATTCTCAGCCGATGCCGTTTGCTGAAAATATATTTCTTCATTTATTTGTGTAGCATCGATATTTTCATAATATTGAAATGTGGCAATACCCTCTTAGAAGACCCAGCTCAGCAACTATCATTCGTTCTTTCCTATTCCGCGAAATTGTTGTTGTTACCTGTTCTGCGAAATGTGTATATGTATATTGATTAGTGTATTATACATGTGCGCTCTGTTATATATTTTCACCCACGCAACGCATCGCATTTTAATAATTTTATTGCAACAACCCAAGTTAGCCCTTTCTGGGCGATGTCTGGGATGAGTGAAATTGTTATTTGCTGAAGTTGAAAAGTTACGGACGAGTGATCATAAAAACAATTTACTTTGTTAATCAAATTTAATTTAGAAAACTCATTTCGATGAATCGAATTTGTCATTCGATTATCGTTAACAATCAGAAATAATTGTATTACAATTCTTAACTCTAAAATTACCGTTTTACTTTCTCGCACACTACTAAAGTGGGGAAATTAGCATAAAGGCAGTCATGTTTTGCAAGAAAACAAAATTTTATTTTACACATACTGTACAGATAACCTATTAAATAACATAATTGACGTCGGTGAACATAAGTGATAATTTGCTGAACTGTAATAAAAGTCTACAAAATGAAACTTGTAAATAGAAATATAAGTATTGTAACGTTTCTCCGTGGTGAATTAAAACCAACACTATTATTTAAACAAAGAAGGTTTATTCGTGAACAATTATACACTAAAATCTACTTGGTCTATTTACAGATATATTACACTTAATTATTTTTCTTTACACACGACTCCGTTCTCTTGATTTATTTACACAGTTCACTTCTTACACACTATTTATTTAAACAGTTCTCTTCTTCTACAGTATCAGTCAGTCCATGCACTGTCCACGGTCCACTGCACTTGACCCCAATTCCCTGCACAGACCACAATTCCCCTGCGCAGACCACAATTCCTTGCGCAGACCACACTTCACTGCGCACACCAGGGTCCACTGCACTGCTGTTTACCGCGATGCCCACTTCACAGCTCAGCTTCCACTGCAGACTTCAAACTGCTGACTGCTGTTTCCCCACTGCACCACTGCTTACCGCGATGCACCCTTCACAGCTCAGCTTCCACTGCAGACTTCAGACTGCTGACTGCTGTTCAACCACTGCACCACTCTTCACCGCAATGCACACTTCCCAGCACAGCTTCCACTTCGGACACACTGACGGACTGACGTCTTACTGCTCACTACTGACTTCCTTCTGTTAACTGACTCCTGCTAACTTCTGACTCGCGGCCGCCGGCAGCGGCGCATTTATACCTGCCCGGCGCTTGTCTCCAGGCACCCTGCACATTCTGGGCCTTTCCCCGCGGCTCGCGAATTGTCCGGAACCGTCTAGTTCGGGGGAAAGGGAAGGGGCGGCGGCAGATGACGCAATCCACGCGCAGCGACTTCGGCAGGTGATGCAATATTCGTTACAGTATATTTTAACTGAAATATAACCAGTTCATAACTGATAACTACAAAAGCAAATCCATTTATTACTCTACAAAGCGGCCACATTCCATTTTCTTGTAAATGATTTCTTAGTAAAGCTTACTCAGAAATGTGATGAACTCCCACATTTTTCCAGACATCTTGACCTCCCGGAGTTCGTCGTTTGCGTGAAAGCATCATATTTTGAAGTCTGATTTGGGAAGATACCTTTCTTCATTTTTGCTGCGCTGATTTTTGGAATTTTTTCACAGAGATACAGGAATGCTCCACAGTTTGCCTTACCGATCGTCTTCACCAAACAATTAATCCAAAATGTATATGATTGTCCTGCCATTATGTACATTTTACATTGAAGAGGGCCATAACGTTTTCTTTGGGTATGTTGTATGTACCCAGACACAGGTTAAAAGCCCAAGTTTTCGATGTCGTAAACCGTGTGCTACCTCCGGGAGGCTCGAAAAACTGGTATTTTTGCGGCCTTCTTTCAGTTTTTCTCTAGCTCTTTAACCTTAAGACCTGTAGAAAAATAATTCAAATCAAATTTAAAGACGATACAATTTCCTACAATGGTTTATGGGTATGCTGCCAAAAAATATTTTTCGTATTAAACGTTTTCATAAGCAATGAAAAAATTAAGAACGAGTGTGTTGTACTGGTTTTTGGCGCGATATCTGCCGGTACTTCGGTGGCTTTGGCGGAGCGTGATTCGGTTTCGCAATTCGAGTTATGAGGGGTGGTAATCGCTTTTGCCCTCTCACTCTTCGGAACTCGATATCTGGGGAGGATTAAATAACGCCGACCATGTTCCGCGTTAAGAGTTGCACAAAGTTGTTTATTAAGCTTGGGGAACTCTATTATTATAAAGGATATGCCAACTGTAAATCCACTTATCATGTTGATCATAATCATGTGAATCATGATTCCAATGTATAATCACTTAACATTTTATTGCATTAATTAATAATGTTTTTTTGCCGTTTTATGAGGAAAAATATTACATATTCATAAAAGAATTTGGGTTCATGGATTCATTACAGTACTTGCGGTGTTTTGAATTTTTAAAAATATATCTGTACAAATAAGTTAATCAAAGTGTTTTATGGCATATAAAATATTTTATACTATATCTATGGTCAGTCCACATAGAGTTTAGCAATTATTAGGTTTGAAACAGACTTTTGCATCTCACAAAATTTTAGTTAATACACATTTCGTTAATTGGAAAAAAGTTTTTTTTGTAAGACCTTGAAACTTGTATGAAGTATATGAAAAAACAAAAAGCAACTCTGTTAGAATGAATTAACACAGCAAATTTCCTTTGAAGAATGTTTTACAATGATTATGATGAATCATCTTTTAGTGACATAAATGATGAACAAATGATAATAACAAAATGTAGCTTGAAGCATCCTATATATTGAAACAACAGTATTTCCTACAATACATTTCCTTTTGTGACAGGAGTGTGTGTAATAATAATTTTTGCCATGTAATATTTTACCAACATTATTGAAAGTGTGTTCTTAATTCATGTTATTATTTCAAGAATGAAAATATTGTAAAATAAGTAGAGTTTTTTTATTTTTATTTATAGCCTGTGTTTCTGAATCGCACTTTGAGCTACATGAAACAACGTATGTCTCGTACCCACAAGCATCGAAAAGGCTTCAGTGTTGATTGTTTGATGGAACGTCTTGTAAAGAAGAACAGAGAACTGCAACCGGAAACATTAGGAGGTTACATGACTTTAACATTTCTTGGATTTTATGACAAACGAAGTGAGTTTTTCATTTAATGTTTTGAAATTGGGATAAAACGTGCACAGCAGAGTAGAGAATATTATCTACATTTATTTGTTTAGTTGAAACGCACCAAGAACCTGTGAAAGTGGAGACTCTTCTTCTAAAAATATGTCACAAAAAGAGGAAAGATGTTTCATCACCATTCATGCAGGTTGGTAATGTAATTAATAACAATACAGGATAGTGATTTATGTATGAAAAACAGAGAAATGAAATGTGTAAGAAATTGGGTAATTTTTTATTTAGTTCTCTTTGATTAAATGATAAATTCTTGTCGATAATTTTCTACATAGGTTAAGTATATGCATCTAATAATTCAGTAAACATGTCTTTCAGGTATCTGTTGGCACAAGTGAAGTACCTATTAATCCTTCTGAAGATCACCCACCACCAAAGGCTCCTACCATTTCAATACCAACAGAATCATTTAGTTTATCAAATGGGCACTTAGTCAAGTCATATGTTCTTCTTCTTCGTGTTACTTGCACATCTTCAGGAAGTCTATCTGCAAATGCTGATGTGGACACAGGTAATTTTCATCGTGTTCTTAAAAGTTGTAATGTGATTTTAAGAAATTCAAGAAATTACAGTAAGCCCTCATTAACACATACTTGCTTAACATGAATGTCTCCATAACATGAACAAAATTTGGGTAATAACAAGGGAACTTAGTGATACAAATAATCAGATAACAAATGTTTTTAACATGATCATAGTTTATTTTGGTCTCTTGAAATCAGTGTTGACAAGGGTTTACTGTATCTATTGAATTTCACTAATATTTAAACTTGAAAAATAAAAATGAAAGTATTTATACATAATTGTAAGGAATTATTTTAAACAATGAAAGATTAATTCTAATTTTTTTAAACATACTTGTAAACTGAACATTTTTTAACAACATTTAAGTATATTACAGTAGAACCTCGCAAATCTGAAAAAAATTCGGGAAGCTGGAAAAATATATAAAATGTTTATTTGTAGAGTAAAGAAAGGACTTTATAATTACTGTAGAACTGAACAACTAATTATTGAATCACAAGTCGAATGAAATGTTTATTGCCCTGGTAAGTATGATGTATATGACATGTTTACTTAACAGTAATTTTCACTTAGAGGAATTTGTGAAATCGGTAATCTTTTGCCTGAAGGATCTGAATCTGCTTGATGATGCGATCGCTATGCTACATTGCCATTTTCTCATACCGCACACTACGTTGCATTGGCTGGTAAACCTATTGATATATTTGTATATAAAAAACGCAATATTATCCAACAAAACCAAGCATTTTATTTCAAAAAAAGTTACAGAAAATACCATGGGGCGGGCTCTTGCAAGGACCCCAAACATATTTTGTAGGAATCATTACATAATGTAAGGCGTGTATAAATGTATTCAATGAAAATGAAATAAGATAAATTTTCTTTAAATAAAAAATTCATTGATAAACAATTATATCCGCTCAGTTTTTAATGAATTTCTGTTAAAATTTCCAAGAGACTAGGGTCATCAGCCACCCCATGGTACTCGGAGGGTTAATATTCATATAAAGGATTCAAAAGATTAGTTTTAAGATATTGAAAATGTTTTAGGATTTAAGAACTTTTGTATTTTGTAGGATATGAGAACTGTTGTTCCACCTGTGTTAAAAATCCCAAATGAGTTGCAAATCTAGGAGTACATTATTCATTTAAGGTCAACTAAGTGAATTGTTTAATCATTCGTGTTCTGCTACTTCAGTGCGTGCGTATTACTATAAATGTATTTGATGTTTTTTAAGCAATATTTTTTTCATATCTATTTAGTTGAAACTTCAGTCTCACAATATTTGGGAAGTTTTAGCATTTTCTGTGCATTTATATATTTGTTTATGAGATTAAGTGATCAGTGATTCCATACATTTTATACATTTTTTTATGAACTTTAGTTAACATTTGTTACTATAAAATTCATTGAATTCACATTTTTTGTTTAAGAACCTGCACAAAAACGTCGCAAGTCATCAGGTCCACAAAAGGGTCAGGTTGATGAAGTAAAATTATATGGTTCTGAACTTGTCGTGTATGACAAGCATAATCGCTGTTTATTAACTGATGGTGATTATGACTTGGTTCTGCAAGAGGTTCAGACAACTATCCGTGGATCACCAAAAAAGCATTCTTCTTGGGAAACAATTGGTGATATCAAGGATGTGAGTTACCTTGTAAGCATTATTTTATTTTCATTTTATTTTATTTTCATTTTATTTTATTGTAAATTAAATTTTTGTAGTAATAGTTCATCACTAGAATGTATACAAATTAAAGTTTTTCACATTTAAGTTCATTTTTGCCTTCTTTCAATACTTTGTGACTTTATAATCTGTTTTCTCAAACTCGAGTTTAATTGCTTTAAAATTGTAAATGTCTTGTTTAATTTATGTTATATTTATTACTTAATGCTTTTCTCACAACTACTTAATTAACTGTACATGTGTATTTTGTATGTGCGTTTTCTGTTGCTTATATCTTAATAGTTCATTTTGATTAGAAAATGGAAAATAATGGAGAGTTGAAGTATAACCAGGGTAAAGAAAATACCTATTTATTTTTTAATGTAGCCAAGAAACAGTATAACTATCGTAAATCTATAAATCAAAATCATTATCTGATGGAAATCTTATAAAATTTGTTGAAGTTTATATGTTAAGCGAAGTGGTTTTGTTTAGTGGCAACATTGCAAAAAAGGCTGTGGAAATGATAAAAAAGAGAAGTAAACTAGAGCAAATGCTATAAGAAATAAAGCTGTATTTCGGAAAGTAGTTTAAAACCAAATTTCAAAATTTAGTTATTTGGTATAGCTTACAAACTGGTGCTTTCACCATAGCATATACTTTCTCCAACACCAAGCATACACTTTCTCATATTATTTCTAACTTTTGTATTTTAAAAAAAAATCTTTGCGTTCAAAGAAAGTGAGACTTGTGCCATCTTTTTAGCCTGCTTTGCACTGCTCTGAAAATAAGAAAGTTTGGAGTCTTTTTGGTATTATTATTATTATTATTATTATTATTATTATTAATAATAATAATAATAATAATAATAATATAATAATATAATAATAATATAATAATATAATATAATAATATAATAATATAATATAATATAATAATATAATAATAATATAATAATAATAATATTAATAAATGCATTAACTTGAAGCAACAATTACCTGAAAACCACTAATTTTTACAACAACAAAAAACACCCCCATAAAATGAGTTTTACTGTCAAAACATTGCAGAATTTTGCTACAACATTACAACACTTTTTTTTCTATGTAAATCTGTGGTGTGACAAGAAAGTAAGAAATGTATAACTGATAACTTGAAAATATGTTGGAATATAATGTTTTTGAAAATCTAATGATGCTTTCTAAATCTGTCCAAACATGAAACGTCAAAAGCAAAAGAAATGTTGCATTACATTTACTAACAGAGCACTTAAGGAAAAAATGTTTAAGAGAATTTATCCTCTTAAGAGACCACACATTGTTGTCTTCATCATAATATGATCTCGTGAAAGATTACCCCCCCCCCCCCACACACACACACACACAAAAAAAAAATAAAAAAAAAAAAAGTAATAATAAAAAAAATCTAACAAAATTGTATATTAGTTGATAATCATTCAAACATATTTTAATATGAATTTTCGGACTGAAAATGAACTACAGACTTCAAATTCATTTTCATTATGTATTTTATTTTGTATAATATTTCAACATTAGAATGCCCAAAAATGACTTTGCTTTCGGTACTATTTAAGTGTAACTTATTTGTTTCTACAAACAGCTTGAAATTTCATGACTCCTTGATTATTGTTTATCTAAATGTTAAAAACTAAAGTGTCCAAAAAATATATATTTCTTGATATGATAAAGGTACAAGAAGGCATTTTGGACTTTCATTCTTCTTTCAGTCTGTCATTCATTCTTTCTTACCTCCTTTTTTCTCTCTTTCTTCCTTCCTTCCTTCCTTTGTCCTTTCTTTCCTTTCCTTCCTTTCTCCTTTCCTTCCTTTCTTCTTTCTTTCCTTTCCTTCCTTTCTTCTTTCTTTCCTTTCCTTCCTTTCTTCTTTCTTTCCTTTCCTTCCTTTCTTCTTTCTTTCCTTTCCTTCCTTTCTTCTTTCTTTCCTTTCCTTCCTTTCTTCTTTCTTTCCTTTCCTTCCTTTCTTCTTTCTTTCCTTTCCTTCCTTTCTTCTTTCTTTCCTTTCCTTCCTTTCTTCTTTCTTTCCTTTCCTTCCTTTCTTCTTTCTTTCCTTTCCTTCCTTTCTTCTTTCTTTCCTTTCCTTTCCTTTCTTGCTTTCCTTTCCTTGTTTGTATGTAGATCACTTTGGAGGAATACTTTCAACTTGACTGATGCTGTTCCTGTCTTGTAGCATTATGTAGTTTTATGTATTTCAACAATGAAAACTTTCAAGTGAGTCTCACAGTATTCTGGATACTTTCTAAAGAAATATATGTACATTTCTTATATTTTGATATGTTTTCTGCCCTTTTTGTACAATACAAAAGTTTAAAACTAAAGCAGAGTGCACTTACAAGTGTCGTTAAGTCCAGTTTTTATTCAAACATTTGATTTTTCAAGAATTGCAAAGTCTTTGGCTTAAAGATTATGCAATCCTAATTGCTGATGATAGAATTTCCTGATTGACTGAAATTCCATTTGCTTTAGTGTAATTACATTCTGTCTGTTAGCATGGTACATTAAATCGAAGCCCTATATTAGAAAAAGAAAAAGACTGAGAATTTTGTGGAGAGAATCGTAGTAGCCAGAGATCAGAACCATGGATTAAAAAAGAGAAAGCTTGGTGGCTGAAGTAGCCAAAATTTCTGTGGAAATTGAAAGTATAAATATGTAACTGATATGTTTGTATTGTTATGCAATTGGGATTGTTATTTACTTTATGTAGATTTCTTCCTTTGTGTGTATTACAAAATCAAAACTTTCATTTATTACAAATTCTAAGATTTATAGTGTTAAAAATAAAAGCATATGTTAATCTTAATTGATAATTTGTTTTAAATTAAAGAATTTATATTTAATTTATATTCAAAGTAATTAGATTTAGCCTGGAAAATGTGGAATTTGAAATAGATGTTTTACTAGCCACTGTACATTAATTAATATTGAATGAAGAATGCTCTAGTTCTGATAAGATAGATTAGGTAATTCCTTTATTTACAATTTATTGAGTACAATTCGATGGTGTTCATGTAATGGGAGAGAAGTCATTTGTTGTGAATGCTGAGTGTTTGTGCTTAGACACTTATGCATGATAAAATCAATACTCAGCAGTACCAATCTACAGTTAAAATCAAATGAATTTCATATTTTTGAAATATTCTCTGCTTTTTATATCACACTTTTTTTTCAATCTCACTTTTATAACTTATCTTCCTTTACTCAAACCCTATTGAATGGGAAATTGCCATAGGAAAAATCTCTTGGCAATTTTATCTTTATGTAACTGATCGTCTCTGACTTTTTAATGTCCATATATAAGTCACGGCCTCTAACAAGCTTTATAGGGAAGCAAGTGTGTTTAGTTTAATCTATGAACTGCTCTTTCATCTGTTTTGTTAAGCAATGTCTTAATTGCCTTCGCTATGAAAGACAATTTTCATTTTCTTTAATATTATAATAAAATATTCAGCCGTGTTTATGTGCAAGATCTTTTTTATTGCTAGTATTTATGTAGTTATTGTTACTATTTGTTATTTATTTTTCAGGAATGTGGCCCATTTGAGGTGTTCAGTAAAGGTCCAACATTAAAATTTCATCTTAGTTGGACTACAGAGCCTAGTAATGGCCTTGTTGA
This sequence comes from Gryllus longicercus, assembly GCA_038098605.1. Lineage (NCBI taxonomy): Eukaryota > Metazoa > Arthropoda > Insecta > Orthoptera > Gryllidae > Gryllus > Gryllus longicercus. Next base: position 1,632,204 of record JAZDUA010000129.1, on the reverse strand, counting down.
TCGTCCAAAGCCTCTTCAAGCTGCTGATCCTTTAGATTCAAGTAGTAACAAGGAGAACCATCCAGGTACAATGGTTTATTGTATTTTTATCTAATGCATTTGACAAGTATTTTAGTGAATGAATCTGAGTCAGAACATATTGACACAAAAATTATAAATACTTTGTAGATAATTATTTTATGCTTTTACATGCATGGAAGTAAAATGAAAATCATGTATTCCATCTTTGTCAATTGTTCTGTGGAACTGAAAATTTATTAGCCTTGTGTAGTTTTGTTTTGGTATGTAATGCCTTTATGTATATGCTTTTAAGCATTAGTAAAGAAATTGGTTAAATGTGTATTTGGGTCTTGTAATGTGCATGGGATAATCATGTTATATTATAGTTACAGTCAGTAAACTTATTGCTGTTAGAGGAAACTGGTTCAGTTGCACATTTTTTAGGCCAAAAAAACAAAACAAATTTGTCTATATCTATATCCAAAGTTTCAACATTTAATTTTTTAATTTAATTTTATTTTATTTTTCAGTAAGAATGTAAGACATGTAATTGTGTGATTTTTCTATGTGGGGAAGATGAGTGTTCGTAAAGAAATTGTAGAGGAATTGCCTCATTAGGAAATTGGATATCGAAGTATAGTTACTTGTTCTGTTATTTCTTGGATGTGATCGTATGTAGTTTCTGGTAGAAAAATTTGCATGCAGTCTGCATGTATTAATTTGATTTGAAAACTTGCAATCTAAGAAAGAACAAAATGACAGTGTGTGTTTGTGAGGTTTGTTATTCATATTTTTTTCATTTTACCTTTACAAGTAAAATTCATCACAACAGTCTTTCAAAGAATACCATTTGTTGATGATTGTATTGAGTAGAGGTAGTTTAAATGCATAATTTCTTATAACATTTTTTTGCACTTGCATGATTGCATGTTTACCTGAAATGTTTGTAGGCACGAATCTGCTTTAAGAAGTCACTCACTTGAATTGAATGGGTAGAAAACTGTTGTAATTTGTTTTCAAAAAAGTATTGTGGTTAGATTTCAGAAGAGCAGCATGATACGGAAGTAAGAGCGAATGTATGTGTGTGTGTGTGTGTGTATATTTTAAGTGACATACACATGTGGCACCAAAAATCTATATTTATTATTAAACATAAACTCTGTATGTTAATTTAATTCATAATTAAATATGTACACTGTGTTATGTATTTTGAAGCCACAGCTTTATATATTTTTTTACTGACCAAAAGTATGGATAAATCACATGTCACTAAATAAGGTGGAATTTCGGTACATAATTTAGACACTTATGTTTTTCAAAGATCTTTCGCCATATTTATGTGTTATGAGAATAAAAATAATAAGAATAGTAGTTATAATAATATAATGTTCATGTTAAATAGGAACTATAAAATCAATTTACAGTGGATTGTTCATTATCTTTTTGTTTTGTTACACATATTCTGATTGGAAATTAGTTCTTAAAATTATTAATGTATAGTGAATGGAACATGGTAGAGAATGCAAAAATTAAAATTAACTAACTTGAGATGGTGTCACCTTAAAAATATAAGTAGTTCAAGTTCACAGGAGAAATTTTGTTACGCATAAAAGGCTAAACAGTTAAATTCTTTACTTTGTCAAAAACAAATTTCAGTGGTTATTTAATGAATGTCACAAAGTTAATTAAAGAACATCAACATTTGAGAAAATAAATATGTGATTGGAGGGAAATTTTCATGTAGATTCATCATGGATGTTAAGTATACATTATATTTTTTTTGTCTTGTTGCATTTTAGTGTTTTTTTTTAGTTTGTGTTAATCTATTCTGACATTGAAATGGATTTAGTAGTGGGTGTTGACTTTGTAGAAATGCATGGCATAGTTTTTGTTCATTTACTTTAGTTTTCCACTTTGTAGTTGTTGCTTACTGTCCAAGCTTTCTCAGACTTTGCAGTTCTATTTTGGTTAAAACGTTCTAGAAAGGGGAAGTATTTTACTATTTGGATTGGTTGTTGGAATGAAGTACAGAATGTTTGTGTGTAAGGGAATTTTGTTTTATAAACAAAGAATGGACTTTATATTTAATGCGTATTTCTTATCCTAAAAATGATACTTTTAGAGATGATTATTGGTAAGTAGGGGGGGGGGACATTATTCTATTAGTTTCAAGTTTTTACATCAAGATCTATTATTATATCAAGATATATATCTAAATTTGACTCCTGTGCTATGTGTTATGAAGTCAAAATATCCATTTGCCCTACATTTTATTTTATTTTTTTGTTTCTTCCATGTTGTGATGGAACTTGTCATAAGAAATACTAAGATCATTTTATATGACATACAATTATCATTCACTTTTAAACACCATATTAAAGTTCTTTTCTTTATACATTTTTATTTTTTTTTTCTCTTTAATGACCTATCTCTCGAGAGTATTTTCTTTTCTTTCTCCATGTAAAATGCTCTCTCTTTTGTAGATGAGAATTAATTGGTTTCATTATTGTATTTAAATTATTAATTCACAATTAACTTCCCCCAACCCTGTTTTGGGGTATTCTTAACAAGTAGTTTTCCTCAAAAGATTCTTATATTCGGTTTAAAATTGCATAGTGAGCAATTATCCAAATTGGGCTCAATTGCCCTAATATTACAACAACAACAACAACAACAACAACAACAACAACAACAACAATAATAATAATAATAATAATAATAATATAATGAAAGTAAATACTGTAAAACTCTTGTATATTAACTACACATATTGCTGTAAGATATACATAAATATCTTTATTTGTGGCGAAGCTCAGGTCATTTAGCCTGCTTCACCGCCTAACCACTTTCAAAATAATTTTCATACAGTAGATCATGATAAGGTCATCCTAAGAGAAATACGTACGCAATTTGGTTGAAGGGTTTCTCACATTGAAGACAGGATAGAGAGCAAAGGAAGGAGGAGTTGATAGAAAAGGGAAATGCTCTCACAGCATTTGTGAGATTAAATTTATTTCAAGTTAGGGATGTATTGAAATTAATCATAAATATATCAAATTGAACACTTTGAGATTTTACTCAAATTTAGAGAAATTATGTATTGCGACTCAGCAAGTTAACACAGAAGAGGGTTGGGAAGAGCTTCCTTAAGTCATAAAAATGTTAATTAGTACTACTAATTATTTCAAAGAGGTTTTGAAGGAGCTGAGATTGCAAATTTTTTAATTACCCCTAAAAAAAAACTAGAAAGGGAGGGAATATGTCAGCGTACAAGTGAAAACACATACAAGTCTTCAGAGAAACGGAAAACATTGGAAGATAATGTATTTCATAATAATAATAATAATAATAATAATAATAATAATAATAATAATAATAATAATAATATGAGAGTATATTATAAATCTATTCACTTATTAAATTAAGAAGGGAAAAAAAAGGAAATAAAAATGTAGATATAATCAATTTAATTTTAGAAAAAGTTTTCAATTTAAAACCCAAATTCAAATAGTAGAAATCATAAAAATTTAGGAGATATTTACCAATTAGAATGTTCCCAAGACTTGAAAACCTGACCCAACATATCCCACCTGTAATTCAACAATATATACTACTTTTATTCATGGGACTGCAAACAACGGACTATCCTGGCTTGCACCTTAAGTGATTGAGTAAATTCAGGTAAACCTCAATCAGGATGGCGGCTTAATTCCAAGGCACAATACTCTCCCAAAAACACAATACAAGTAAGGAATTTCAGTGCACACAAAATACAAAAAAGAAACAGAAATATTTTGAATTAAATATTCTGTTTTCACACTTGAAGAAAGTTATAAGAAATGATGAACTGAAACAGAAAGATTGCAATTTAGTAAAACACATCTAGACAAAAATAAAAGCACACAAATTATAATATTTTGAAAATATACATATGTGTGCAAATTCCCCTATGCATATCACATCGCACAAATGCATAATCACATCGCACAAATGCATAATCACATCGCACAAATGCATAATCACATACTCATAAGACATGTATGCACACATGTGTATTGTAACAAAAGTGATGTATGGGTTGAAGGTTGGTTCCTCATGCATTATTTAAAAATCATTAAGGGATGTACAAGTATGTTTTAAAGATAAATAGTTGGATTATGGAGAAATCAAATTATTTAATAAGGGTAAATGTAAAAATAAAATAAAAAAAAGAATGATATTTTTGTGTCAGATTAAAATCAAATAAATAATAGTACTAAAATTAGAGGAAATAGAGAGTTAAGTAACCTAGAATGATTATTAAAAGTAATAGAGGAAGGAAACAAAAAGAGTGAGGATTTTAATGATCAGAAAAGAGAGAGAAAAAGAGAGAGGGAAATATGAGAAAGGATCGAGGATGAGATGGACGTATTTAATTGAAAAATGGGATAGAATGTTGTATGGTAGGTAGGATTGGAATAAAAATGGGTCACAGCACTGAAACAGTATGGCGTCCACCTAGTCCTCAGTTGAAGCAGACGAGCAGTGGCAATGTTGTTAAATAGTATTTTCATGAATCCAATTAGAAACTTTTTTTTTAACTTTGGAAATGCCCTACTATTTTTTATAGTGAAGGGAAGATAGTTCCATCCACGGATGGCTGTGGCAGTGAAAAGAAGTAGAGATATTGTGGTTCGGAATGCAAATAAGACGTGACGCTCGGGCACGATGTAGATTCATAATCTGAAATCATTGTGAAAGGGTGGTATGATGAGTGCTGTTTAAAATATTGTTGAGGAGGAGAATGCAGTGAAGTAAATGCCTTTTATCGACGGTCAGAATTTTAGAGGGCGTGTACAAAGTTGAAATATGGCCGTATTATTTAAGGTCGAAAATAAAACGAATGCATGCATTTTGAGCTACTTGTAACTTATGTTGCTTTTTTGAAATTTGTCAGTCAATAGGAAATCTCAGTAATCAAGTGAAGTATAAGGAGAAATTGTACAAGGGTCTGGTGAGTTTTTGTAGGTTAAAGAGTATGCATGCGTTTTAATACATGCAGGGGTGCGAACACTTATTGAGAGATTTTATCAAGTTGAACATTCCTGTTTAGAGTATTATCCATTAGCACGCCTAAATTTCTCTCGTCGTTGCACCACGGTAGAGGAGTTCCATTTATGCAAATGTCAGGGAGACCAGACATTTTTAGGGAGTTTCTATAGCCAATTACAAGAGACTGAGATTTATGGGGTGTTTCAGTTCCCCCATTGATGACCAAGGGGAGAGACTATGTTGGTCTTCGTTGATTTTTTGAGCAAGTTCGAAATCGCGAGAAGGGAGTCCGCTAATACACATTTGAAGATCATCGGCATACACGTGATGACAACGATTTTTATTGACTTACCAATATCATTAACATAAATTAGGAAAGCGAGGGGTCCTAACACTGAGCCCTGTGAGACGCCACACGCTAATGACGATGTGCATGACTCACTGTCATTGCACACAACTTTTGTTGCCGCTCAGATAGATAGCTGGAGATCCATTTGAGTGCGAATGTGGCACATCCCATGTTTTTTTTTAACTTTGCTAACAAAATATCATAGTGAATAGAATTGAATGCCTTGCTAAAATCGAGGAGGACAAGAATTCTGATTCTACTGTTGTCTATTACATCTCTTGCGTCTTCAATCACATTAAGGAACGAAGTTCCTGTGCTTTTACCGGGTGTAAACCCTGACTGTTTTTTTTATTAAAAATTCTAAAATTTTGAAGGTATTCAGAAGATGCTCAATCTGTTTCCTGGTGATATTTTCAAGAACTGTTGATGTTGTTGGCAAGATACTGATGGGATGGTAATCAACAGGCGTCATTGAATTGTTGCTTTTAGGGACGGACAAGTTGTATCTTCCAGCTCGAGAGAAGCCTTCGCCGCCCATTAGCGAGTAATTAATTATGTCGGGATTGCTACGTCAGCTCAGAGCTTCAGCAACTTTGCATTGATTCCGTCGGTGCCGGAGGCGTTTGATTTTAGACTCAAAATGAATTTAGTGATGTCGGTGGGTGTTACTGACGCAAAACATGTTTTAGCGAATCAAGTAACACATTTATTTCTGTTGAATTTCGAATATTTCCAACAGCTATAATGCGCAAATTTTTTCAGAGCAATTTAGAATCACAGTAATGTTGAAAAATGGAGTGATAATATTTAATTTTGGCCATTCTCAACATTTGGGAAACCACGATTTATAGTTTTTTTTATACGTAACATGGTCGTTGTTGTTTCTGGTTTTCCCGAAAAACTCTATACGCAGTGACCCTATCATGAATAAGTTAGCGAATTTCACCGGATATCCATGGAGCGGCGGAATGTGCCACACGTAACGTCTTTTGTAGGATATGTCTATTTATAAGCCCATTAAACAATTCCGTAAATACTGCTATTTTACCAGTGAGCGAGGTTTCATTGTGTACAAGATTCCAAGGGGCGGAAAATCCATCAGAAACGAAGGAATTTGCATCGAAATTCTTATCTCGATATTTTATTATTTTCGGTATTTGGGACACTTTACATACATAGATAAGATCATGTTTTGATACTCCTGGAACAGAAAATTGTCCATGCGAACATGCTCTTTCTGAACACGCTTGCCTTTGTCGACGCTTAAGCTAAAGGTCTCGACCATTTCCGAAAATTCAGTGTGTTAAACGGAAATGATACCTGTGCCATTTTTACGAGTTTTCTCGCTCTATCCATTGAAATTATTAATAGTTTTTGAGGGCATTTGAGTGTGTGTGCGTGTGCGCGTGTGCGTGTGCGCGTGCGCGTGCTGTAATCCTATGCTGCAAAACACTCAGATGGCGTGTTTTACGCTATCAAGAACAGTTTAATAAAAAAAAAATTGCAGCCAATTTTGAGAATTTTTATATTGTTGAGTCTTCATATAAAGTACCATCAAAATCAAAATATCCTTTTCAAACTCAAGAGTGCTTTGAATAATCAATAGGGGAATATAAAATTTGGAGGAAATCAGCTGAACGGTTTAGGTTGATCATTGACGATGGACGGACTTTGTACAGAGAAGGGAGAAGAATATCTAGCACGGGGTGGGGGGGGTGCTCTAGCGGCCTGAAAGGCCCTTCTCTATACAAAGTAAATTGTACGCCACACCGGGCCGTGAGGTGCCCGGGGGGGTGAGAGGGATGGTGCTGGTTAAGCCAGGAGTTGGAGGTTGACAAAATTAAAAGAATTGCATTGCACATCTTGTTTATTAATACTACATTGCTATTCTACGTTGGTGGGATGACAAATGAAATAATTATACAGAAACGAAATTAAATGAACGATACAAAATGGCTCGATGAGAACTCATCACAGTGAAGGTGACGACGTGAAGGCTGATCGAGCCATGCACTACACTTCCATGGGCACACGGCGTTGCCGAATACCTTATGCTGGGTCGCTGTGGCATGCGTGGACCTCAGCGGTGCTCCTCTTCCGGGCGAAGCGGGAATGCAGGCGGCCCACACAGTTCGCTGGGCAGGCGGTGTGGCCTGTGCCTCTCGAGGTGGTTCTCGCAAGTCTGGCCCGGGGACAAGTGTGCGTGCCATTTTGAGGCTGCAGCCCCCTTCGGGGAAAGCGTGGGTGGCCGCCGGGGGCGGGGGAGGCCGGCGGTCCGGGTGGGCATCTGCGGGTGCACCGGGCGCACCCGGCGGGAGCGGCCGCCTCCGGAGGGAGGGAGCGACCACCCGCCTTTGCGCGAGGGCTTTGTGTTGTGGACAGAACAGACGTTTTGGCGTCAATTGATTTTTCTGTATAAAGGACCCACAAACATGGATACAGAATACACAATTTTCTATATGCTGTATTAAATAGCTTTCACTTCCCACTTAAAGTTGTGGTAACTAAGTAATTCCTAAGCATTTTAGGATCCCCTGGGTTCCCTAGATGGCCCCATGGGACAATGAAGTTCCTTTCTTGCATTTACTACCAGCAATGCTAAATTGCTCAATCGTAATTTACAAATTGTATCTATAGTTTAATAGAGCTTCTGAGAGCAATTAACAAGGTAGTCAGTAGATCGCCTCAAGACGTGATCCCCAGGTACTTGAGGGCACTGACTGCAAATCTTGGCCTAGCCCTAGAGGTTCCAACCACCTCTGGCAGGATTCTCGTACTCTTACACAAATTTTAAAATAGTAATTTATGTAGTGTCTCAACAAAACAGTGAGTTTCATACATTCATAAGTCAAAATTTGCAGGTAAAGTGAGTAAACAGGAGTGAATGAGTTTGTCTCATAATTTGTTAAAACCAATGTAATTATTTGCCATGTCCCAAATTGATAGACCGTTTTTTGTAAATATTCACTTGTACCTTTCATACTTCTTTTATATTAATAGAATTTTTATAGTGCTTCTAGAGGTTAAACATGTTGTTTCACAAAATGTTGCTTTGCAGGTAATGTAGGATCAATTAGTCACAGATTTTCTGGTTTTACTATTACATGGATTATGCTCGTGGGTTTTTTGGATATTCTTAATAATTATTATTCGTATTATCATCTTGTGCACTTCATGGATTAGGCTCGAGTCTTTTCCATTTTCACGAGATTTCCTTTCATGGTTTTTTGGGTCTACCCACATCTCTTCTTCCACGTGCTTGATAGTGTTTGGATATTCTTAATTATATATATATATATATATATATATATATATATATATATATATATATATATATATATATATATATATATTAGGAGATCTATGTGTGAGGAACGATTTTTATTTGTAAAAAGGCAGAAGAAAAACCAATGAAGTACTTTTTTTTTAATATTGTGTATTCTGTATCCAATCTTAATAAGTTTCAATCCTTAAAAGTTTCTTACTCTCTGAATATTGAAATACTTCTTGGTATGGTTCTATTGCATTTCTTTGATACAAAAGTGTTTAGTAGCACCTAGATGTTCACCTGTCACAGGTATCTTAAATTTTCAAAGTTGTCAAGTATGTGCTTCAAAGTCAGCAGGGCAAGTTTCTGGTAGAGCACAGCACAGGGTTAATTTTTCTTATCCTTGTTTGTTGTAATAGACTTGTAAACTTGCTAATTCATTTAAAAGAGCATAACAAATATTTTCTATAGATAAAAGTGCATATTATGCATATTTTCATAATAGACATGTAGTATGCAGTGCCTTAGTGTTGTTGTGATTATAAACTTCACATTGCTTTTCTTCTCTGGATGTGGTAATGCTGTTGATACACTTTAATACCTAAGCAGAAAAGCTTTCACTGATGATTTATGAAAAATACTTGTTTTAGGAAGAGTGATGTGTACTCTTGTGATAAGTCTCGAGATGACTTTTACCTAGTAGATTGTGCACTCTTCAAAGACTTAATGCCGATAGATAGGTTCATGTGATGTTATGGACAGAAGTGCAAGCATTTTGTACCTTTCTGTACATCACACTGTTAATATGTGAATAGCACCACTGATACATTTTGTAACATACTTAGTTGTTTTTCAGGCAAATCATATTGCATAATTTCACTAATATTTCCCCATCAAGGAAGCAAATTGAAAATGTGTATAGGAAAATACCATTTTTGCATTTATATTATTTCATTGTCCCGGTTTTTCAGTCAATGCCCAGGAAATGTCACATCCACTTGCTTTTATTTACAGAGTTCTATCCTTCCAACCATGCTGTTACAGAACACATAATACCTAAAACTGAAGTTACCAGGTGCCTTGCAGAAGAACTAGGTAGTTCATGTGATATTTTTTTAGAACATTTTAAAATAGTGGTTTACAAATGCTCATTTTATGGATAAAAATGCATAAAAAATAAAAATTCTCATTGTTTAATTTCATTTAAGTTTGAAGGGGAGGGATTGTTTACCTTTCTTTTTTCTTTTTATTTCATATTTTGTAGAACCTCTTTGGAATACCTATAAAATTGTCATTACTCCAAAATATTACTGAAAATTTCTTTTGTTACTTGCATGGACACTTTTTGTAGAACTATTAGTGCAGTAATGCATATGTGCATGTTACATTTTTTCTTATTCTGCATGTAATTCACTTTATGAGCATTTAAAGTAATTTTCAATGAAATATTTTCAATTGTATGATGTTGACAATTATATCTTTTATTTTTTTTGTGACAGACCAAAAACCGATTATTAAATCAGAAGAACCACGCTTGCAAATTGTTTATCAGTTTTTGTACAATAATAATAGTCGACAACAAACTGAAGCTTGTGAAGATCTTACATGCCCATGGTGTTCTCTTGATTGCGTCTCACTTTATGCACTTTTAAAGCATCTGAAGTTATGTCATTCACGATTCACCTTTACATATGTGGTAAGCATACTGTGCACTTTGATATTCGTATTTATTAGGAATGAGCTGAAATTTCAGATGATGTGGTTGACAAAAATTGCATAATATTGAAGGGCCTCACATGTTGTGTTGCAATGCTTTCACATCCCTCTCAATGCCTCGAACAGAATTGTTTTAAACTGATCACAATGTAGTAGTATTCATAGACAAAACATTCTTTGCTTTTAGTCGTAATCCTAATAACTCTGCAGAGTCTCTTAAGTAAACTTGGGTCATAAATCAGTTTATTTAATTAATGTTTTTTGAATGGAACTCGCATTTTCTCTGCAACACTGTCAGGATGATATTCATCTGTTTCAATAAAATAAGAATAATAAGTGTTTCAATAAAAGAGCTATGGTCTGTTGTTTTCACAGTAAATAGAGAAGGCATTGGAGTCTTCAGACACACATGATAATTTAATTCACTCTCTTCTGCCTACATTTAATGGTATTTCCATCAATCTTCTCTGGGCAAAAGTAACATTGTCACTCTGATTTGTGGGCTGTTTCCTCATGTTCTTGGTGTGTTTCAGGATGTGAAAGATAAACTTGTGTCCTTGGGTTCATCAGGTATATGTGACTGTGGCAGGTTATTCTCATGTTACCTCTTACTGTCTGTAATCTACAAAACAAAATGAATGGAATGTATAAATCCTATGCTCTATTGAAAACCTTTATTTTTCCGAAATCTCCCCTTTTTAAACGAAGTTGGGTAAATGTGACAGAACAGCAAAAAACATGACAAATAACTTCATTACTGTCATCAGAAGTAAGAGTATGTTAGAAAACAGCTTTCATGTTAGAAGGTCATACATTTATAATCAATATCCCATAATTTTAATAAATAAACTGAACTCTTATCTCATGTAGAGTGTAAACACCTAGAACTCTTAATAATAAGTATATGTGTTCTTCAATATATTATTATCTAGCTGTTGCAATTGTGTGTATTACCTGCATGTTTTACTCAATGAAATAAAAAAGGAAGGAACCCATTTAATATGTATTCTGTTAATACGTCTTTCTGTGCTCTGCATACTTGGTGATTTTGTAACGGTTCCTTAGCTTGGGAGCCAAATGGTACACCTACCATTGAATCCCATTGAACCATTTCATTTCATTCATTTCAAATTGCCTTCTCTGAGTTGTAAAAGTGGTATATGACCATTGTATATAAAAGGTAACAACTGTTTGACATCCTTGTGGTCCAATTTGCCATGAGTGGGGACTGGAGGAAGGCATAGTCCCTTTCTAAAAGCCTATACATTCTTAACCAGGGTTCTGTTGAATTCACCAGCTTATAATTCTTTCCTGCCTTCTGAAATGTTGAGTGGCCCATTCAGTTGTTCATTTTCCCTTAAATTAAAACAAATCACTAACCTTACTCTTAAGGTTTGTTTCTTCTACTAGAGTAAAAACATTTTGTTTTGTTTGGTGAATTCATAATGTTTTAATGTGTGTAATTTTTTAAACATTTTTTTTAGCCTATTCCTCAAGGAGCACGGATAGATGTTGCCATTAATGAATGTTATGATGGTTCCTACACTGGCAGCCCACATGATCTCATATCGCAACCACCTGGATTTGCTTTTTCTCGTAATGGCCCTGTGCGTCGAACATCGGTTTCCAACATTTTGGTGTGTCGTCCAAAACGACCCAAACCTAGTTTGTCAGAATTCTTGGAACTGGATGAGAACGAGTATGATGGACAACGACCATACATCACTGGGCATAATAGGTGGGTAAAATTAAATAAAATTAAAAAAACAACTTAAAGTGGGTATATTTTGCTCATTACGGAATTTCAGATAAATTTATTAATGTCTATTACAGTGTGTTATCAAAACGTTATGCTAATGTGTATTTCTGTTTTTTCGTGTGATATAAATTTAAATAACCCCAGCACAATCACTTTCAGATTATATCATCATACAACCACTTGTTTGCCAATATATCCAAAGGAGATGGATATAGATTCTGAAGGAGAACATGACCCCAAGTGGCTCCAAACAAAAACAATGATGATGATTGATGATTTCACTGATGTAAATGAGGGAGAGAAAGAACTAATGAAAATGTGGAATCTGCACGTTATGAAGCATGGGTAAAATTCTAATTTTTGTCAAATCTTATGGTTTTTGACTTTGATCTAGCGTTGCAGTATTGAATTGTATGTGAAGATGAAAGTTTATATTATGTATGATCTTACTATATATTTTAAATTTGCAATTATTGCCACAAAGTTGATTTTTCAAACAGTGGAATTCTTCAGTTTGAGTACTTTCCTAGACATGGATGATACAGTGTAAATCACTAAATCCTATGGTGATTACTCCTCTATACTGGTTCCCTTTCTGAAACTTTTCACTGACAAAACATGACTAACTGTGTAGACTTGTCTTGAATAATTGTGGGTGAGGTGAAAGATGCAACTTTCATTGACCATTAAGACAATGCATTTGCCTATTCAATTTAAATGAGAATGGCAGATATGGTTGAAGATTGTTACAAGCTGTATCTCATTGGATGCTGCTGCTTATTTTCTCTATAGAATTTAGTTTTATTTAGTTTCACAGGGAAGCAATTCTGCAAAGTCACAGGTATATACTGTATGTACTCTGGCACTAAAACCTTGTGAGGCTATGGCCTGTCATGGCATTCCAGCCCGATGGTTGTGGGGCCCAGGAGACCTGTGGAATGCAGCTCACAACTCCTCACACCATTTATTTGGCGTTCTTTACCTGAGAAAGGCTTTCACGTTGTCACAACTATATGAAGTGGGACATAGCAGTGAAAAGCAACAACTTAATTTTTGCCCCATCCAAATATCTAACCTGGAGTCACAACATGAAAAGTGAGAGCTCTCTCCATGAGCCACTGGGGGGCAAGGCCACCAATAATTTTTTAGTATTTTGATTCTGTGAAAAACGACACCATAATTTCATTGATGTACAAAATGAAATTTTTTTCTCTTTCCTCAAAAGCCAACCCTGATAGGAAACTATGTGCTGAAATACAAAAGGTCAAGTTTTCTGGATTGTGTATTTTTTTATTCATACAAATAGTTAAATATTTTAGTCAGAGCATTTACAAATGCTCAACTTCACTAATTTGAAGATTTCCTTGGGTATTTTGTCTTAGGAATGTCCCTTTTCAGGGTCCAGCAATTAATCTTGAATTACTGGAGCACCTTTCATGCTAAAATAACCTTATGAAAGCAGTTACTTACAGACCCCCATATTTTCAAAAAAAGAATGCAAGTGAGCAGAAGGAATGTCAGTCTCGAGATTTAAATTGCAGTGTAAATTTTCATATTTTTTAGAATTTTTAATAGTCTAAATTTTTTAACACCTTTATTGCCATGTGGTTGCTGGCAGACTCAGTGCACATAGAAATTTTGGTGCCTCATTTTCACGACACCGAATGACTAGTGAGTGTCGATTTTTAGCAGGTTTGTCCTATCTAATTAGCTAGTTGGAAATGTTGTGAATTTCTTTTAAATACTAAAAATCTTTCATTTTTGCCCATAATGTTCATGAAAGTCACGAATCCGAATTTGATATGAAGGGATGAGAGAGAGAGAGAGAGAGAGAGAGAGAGAGAGAGAGAGAGAGAGAGAGAGGTCTTTTTCTTTTGGTGTAAGAGAATTATGAGAAGGCCTTGCCTTCTTTTTGGAATTTCTTTTACAATTCCTACTGTTCTAGTAAAAATTGATTTTTTCCCCAGTCTGTGAACATAATTGGATAGCTGTTACCCAAGGATCTTCATGTGTGTTCCGTATGTTGTATTTAAAAGTCTCTCATATGAGTAGTATGGGGAAGTGATCCTTATATATTTGTTCCCATTGTAAAGGATGACTTTTAAGCTACTTTTTGATGAATTGATAAACAAACTTTGCCTCAAATAAATATAATGTGTTGTATTATTAGAGAGAGAGAGGGAGACTGAGAGTTCGTAAAATCTCAAAAATTTTCAAAACTTTGTAGTGGAATATTATATAATAATGTGGAACTTTGTAGTGGAATAAGTGTATCATGACTAGTATTTACTTCTTGTCGAGTTCTTCCTGTAAAACTTTTTTCCAGAAATGTTTCTCACATATGTTCATAGACTGAATTACTTCAACTTGCGTCAAATGACTTAATATGATTGGATGTAATTTTGATGAGCAGCAATAATTGAAGTCCATCATTCAAAATTGAATGTCTTTTTTTTTGTTTTGAAGATGATCAATTTTATGCAACACTGTTTGTTTGAATAATAATGTGTTTGGTTTGAATAATTATTTGGAGCAAAGCATGTCTGGCTTGTAATAATGTGAATCATTTACACTATATGTATTTTAATTTTGTTGGAAACAAGTGTAAAGTGGGTATTTATGTACTGTGTCAAGAACCCATTTGTTTTTATAATTCATTTCTCTGATACTTCAGATTTCCAACATTCAGCTCAAGAGAAATGCTACATCAATCCACATCAGGGACTTGCCTTCGGATAGTTTTCACTTCGACAACTTTCTTAGTCTTTATTATTCTTAATGTATATTTCTTTCTTCATTGAATTTTTTGTGCTTCTAAGACACTAATAGTGTTTTGTTGTAAAGAATCTAAAAGTAGTTCGTTTTGTGGTGATATTAGGCACAATTTTCATTACTCAATGCTATCTAGTTATTAATCTAAATAGGTTCCTCCAAATCTCTTCACTATTCTTTTTCGTAACTTTCATGTGGAGCTCTTGACGTTTCATAAAAAAAACTTGTGTTTTATATGTTGCTTCATGTCAATATCAGAGGTAATAAGTCAAGAGTGAATGTTCAAAATTCTTAAAAATTTTGTTTAACTTCAAAGTTATATCTTTAATAGTAATATTTATATTATCTAGTAATAAAAATATAATTACTCTTATGAAACAATTTTAATCAATGCCCTTTGTTGATACATTACCAAGTAGAAAAAATTATCTAGTAGAGTGATCAAAAAATGGAATGAATTTTTAGATTCAGAAAATTATAGTTGGTTAAAGTCAGTTTTTGAAGTTTGTAGCAGGGATGAAAGGTTTTTTAGTAGGAGGCTAGTACAATGTAAGAACAAGTTTATTGCAAATGTATATCTTGCATTCCCAAGTAATAGTTAAATTTTGAAGTTTTGTTGCATCTACAGAGATGTAACGCGTCTCCAAGCTCCTTGGGGGGCATTGAGCGCTTTGCTTAATCCTCTATTAATTGCGCGGGAGTAATCCTTCATTAAGATCGTCATGTCTTGTCTTGTCACCAGTTAGTTGTCAGGAGGACCGCCAGGTAGCATCTCAGTGTACGAGCTCCTGGGTCACTACCCAGCGGCCATATTTAGAAAGGAATTAGGATTGGGGGAGTGTTTGAGACACTTCACACGGGTTTGACTAGCCCTTGTGAAGCAGCCAAACTGGTTTTGTTGGAACAAATTTCACAAGAGATTGTCCGGGATTCAACCGGAATCAAACCCGGGTATCCTTGGTGAAAGGCGAGCGACTTTGCTCTCAGCCATCAGATGCCTAGTTTGTAAAGTTTGCATGGTTTGTTTGATAAATTTCCTTGTACACTTCTTCGGTGTAAATATGAAGGGAAAGATCATTGTGGATTTTAATTTCTTGAATGTAAGTATCAGGTAGAAAGAAACCCACGTAGAATTATTCATTCTATCGTTCAGTATGTACTCTCACACGTGTAAACATTATTTTACCTGGGACTCATGTATCAGAACAAAATTGATGTTATAGATTGCTGAATTGTTTCAATCTTATGAGTTATAAGTGTAGTAAATCAAGTGTATATAGTTACTTCGTGATCTCTCTAAATTGATAGGCAACTTGACTTGTTTATTTGATATTTCAAGACTCCAGTATTTTCATCTCTAGTTTTCCTAAAGCTATCATTTTATTTTTTGCTTTCTGTGTCTTCCTTTACGTGTCAATAATTCGTTCTAGTGCTGCAATATTAGCTTCATTATTAGCTGGGCTCTGAAGATCATGCTGTGTCAAAAGAAGATATGTACACTAAAAATTGTTAAATATGCCCCCAAACTAATGAAGTATGTTCTAAAATGAAAAAATATTTTATGATATTTCTTGAACAAATACTCTAAATCTTTAATATAAAATCTCCAAATTTGTTTAAAGTTAATTCACCCAATTTTGATAAAATGAAAAATATTTTTGACAAAATCCAAAAGAATGATAAATCAGAATAAAGTAAATAATAATTTAAATAAAGAAAACTGAATTTTTTTAAATTTGCAACAGGTGACAAATGTCATCCATAGGTTATTCAAGATGACGCTGAGTGTGTATTCTTGAAGTATTTTTGCTGTAACTTTGAAAGTCAAGTACCCGAGATTCTTTTTTAAGAGGCAATTAATTTTGCTTTTACCATAGATCCTCATGCTGTTTTCAGAATAATCTCTACCTCTGTTAATTCAGAATTGCATATCTGTTTACCCTCATCTGAGTGATCTTTGATGGTTGAAGTCCCTAAATTCCAAGAAGTATACTGGCTCAGATTGTCTTGTATTAAACAAATTTTCATTAGTTTTTTCACCACTTAACACTGCTCTCAGGATTCAATTTGACAACCACTTGTAAGATATTAAAGAAATTTCAACTGTAGTATGAAACTGCATTCAGCCAGCCAAGTATTCCGTTTTGTTAGAACTGGTAGAAGAGGTTTGAGAGGCACAACTTTAAAAATTAAACTTTACAATAGTGATTTGAAAAATCCATTTTCAATTTCTTGGGATTCGACCAAGCCTTATTGCACTCTCAATGATGTGATATGTAATCATTCACTTGGGTAGAGCACTTTTTGTCCCAATTAAGCCTTCATCATTTAATTAGCAGCATCCATTCAGAAAGCAAAATTCTGTGATGCTAAATATATTCATCATATCTGATAATTTTCATAGGGGTAACCATTGCTCCATGTTCATACATGTATTTTTGATCAAAGTTTCCTTTGAAAGCTACCTTTGGTGTGCTCCTTGGGTATCTTTCACACTCTAGCCATCCCTTTCAGTGCCTGAATCTTAATTCTCACTTTCTCGGCCAATTGTTATACTATGTTAACTACAGCTTAAGTGATCACCAATGGTTCTGGTGTGAATTGGCTGTTTGCAAAGATGGCTGTTTAATCAAGACTATGAGGTTACTGTCAGCAAACATCAGCTCTAATTGTGATAATGAAATAAACTTGGCTATGAAATCACGTTTTTCTTAAAATGTTTTTAATTACCTTAAACTATAACATACAACTTAAAACTAGGGATCTAGGGTCACTTGCGTCTCTTGGCTACTGCCTAACATTCTCTTCAGTTGTTACTAGTTACTTTGAGAAACTCGCTTTTCTTTCTCACTAATTGAACTCGCAAACTAAACGAAAATCCAGTTCACTTACTGTGGGAACTAATAAAGCGTGTCTGTCAGATGAAGGATTTCGCAAATGACCTGTAGATCGATTTCACACATCTGGCATTATGTGTATGTTTTTGACAAGTTTCCAGAGGCAAAGCAAGGTTGGCAAATGTTATGAGAAGGCTAGGGAAATGAAGGGAATGCATTGTTATTTCATAAAGAGCGTTATTAAATTTATCTGCTGTTATCGGAAACCAAAATTAATTCTCCAGCGAGATAAGCAACTCCGCATGCCAATGTTGGAAACAATCTGTCAACGCATCCCATCATTGAAAGATACTGAATCAATAGTAATCTCCAACATATTTCTGGTTCTTATTGTGTTCCAGTTGAAAATAGCTAGAAGTTGCCGCTTAATAAGATCAGTCCATGAAATTTGCCTGGCTGCGTGTTGCAATTGCTTAATCATGGGGCCATTTGAGCAGTTTTCACAGCATAACTGAACTGGCTGATCAGGAGAACTTGGAAGGATGGGATATCGCAAGAGGGATTTTATTTTACTGGGCAACCTGCCAAGATTCTTTTGCATACGACAAGCATGTTTTGGCATCACTGCCAGTTGGGGTCGAACCTATGAGTTTAAGTTTTGGAAGCCAGCGTTCTACTCCCATATTGGGGAGAGAATGCTTTTGGAATATAAATTTGCAGTGCAATTTCAATACAATGAGCTATTATAGAATATTCTGTATAAATACAAAATAATTGACTTGCTTCATTTGAGTCTAGAACTCTCACTCCCACGTTTACTATGAATTGAATACACAAGTCCTTCATTCTGTCTATAGAGATCCAAATGCTTTTGTACTTAACCACATTTTGAATTGTCCAGAATATTGTGACCCAGAATAATGGTGTTAATTGTGGATGAATCAACACTATAATTCTGGGTCTCAATATTATTTCCTAAAAAGCTTTTAAATTTAGGATTACACAATTTTTACAAAGGAATATTGGCTGCAAACCATTATATGAAATCTTTGGAAAATTTGCAGTTTGTTGTTAGGAGGATAACTTACAGTTAACAACATAGATTGGATTGATAGCATAGATTGAAGTACTTTCTTCTTATTCTTTCTTACCCTGTTTTTCTTGTTTTTTGCTACTTCCCGGTGTTTAGTGAACAAGGTCCTTTTTGAACTGCCAAGCTTATCGTCTATTAAGCAAAGAGCACATTATTGTCTGTTGAAAAAATGTCACTACCAAACTCCTTTACAAAGTTTTTTCAATCTATCTGCTTCACATACTTTAAAGGTGGCATGGCACCAAAAATCCATCTATGTATACCTTCTGACCTTTCTTAATGCTTACACCTACTCACACTTCATACAAAGAGGAAGATCTTTAACAGGACAGGTTGATTGTTAGTTATAAAAAATTAATCACAATTATGCTCATCAATGATTTCTTCAAACAATTTTGACCAACTAATGGTCCCAAAAATTCTAGCATATTATTTGGCATAGAAATGAAAAGTAAATGAATTTATTCAGTAACAAGTAACTACTAATATTATTTATCTTATAAAATGAAATGGCATGTGGCCAACTGTATAAAAAATTGTGCCTAAATATTTTATTTAAATACACAAACAAGTATTATAAGTAGAGGATTTTGTAATAAAAATTGCTTTGACTAATGGCTAACATCAATGTTTAAATGTGTATTATGATGTTAATATACTTGCATGTTTTGATTGGTTTTCTTGTTTTTCAGGTATGTTGGTGATTGCCAGATTCCTCTTGCATGCACCATGTTCTTGGAATCAAAAGGAAAAGAGCTCCTAATGAAGAATTTGTACCGAAATTTTGTTCTCCATGTTTGTAGCTTATTTGATTTTGGTTTAGTCAGCCCTGTTACCTTATACAATACAATTCAGAAATTGCAGGATCTTATAACTGATAATGCTGATGTGCGTGATGTTCTCCATGAGTCTTGGAAAAAACAAAAAGATTCCTGGGGATTTTCTAATGGTTTATTTCAAAGTCCCAGTTCACAAGATGCCAAACCCACTGAAACTTCTCTGCGGCGAAAAATGGCTGGACAAAACCTTTCTAATGGTTTTCAGCCTCCTGACAATAAAAATCATATTAGTTTGTCTGGTAATGTTTCCCCTAGTGATCATGGATTGCGTAGGAAACTGATATGTGCTTCTAATGATGTGGATTCGGATCATCATGTGCGATCATCTCTATTTGGGCAGCAGTCTCCACAGACTCAGTCATATTCTATGGTATCACAACATAATGAGGAAGACCAAGATAGGAAGCATTCACTAACATGCGACGTTGTCAAATCTCAGGTGTCTCAGAATCACTGTAATGGAGATAAAGACTCTCTGACAACACAACTTTCACAGTCTCAGACATTGGAAGGTGGGTTGAAATGTACTTTCAAGAAAGAAGAAAATCAAGGTGAAGATGAGCAAAGATCAACATTCCAACAGCAGGTGAAACAAGAACAACAAATACAAGAACAATCTCAACAACTGAAGCACCAAACTACGAATTCTAATTTGCAACGTCAACAGCAACAAACAGATACCCAAGATTCAAACAACCAACATACATCCCAAAGTGGAGAATCCACTCAGGGTTCACATAGGCGAAAATCAACTGGTATTCAACTCCAATCATTGAATGCCCAGTCTGCATCACATGGTATTCAGAATTCTTCTAAAAATTTAATTCTAAATGGCAGTACCAATTTGGTTCCTGAAATAGGATTAGCTACTGTACAAAGACGAAAATCTGCCAATAGTGTTCTTGCTACTACTTCGCAAAACATTGCTGGAAATGTAGTTTCTTCTGTTAATGGAGTTGATACATTGATGTCTCAGCCTCGGAGAAAGTCGTTAGGTCCAAACCAGGCAAATGGAAATCTTAACCATTCTGATTCGCTACCACCTCTTCGAAGGAAATCATTTAATCAACAGTCAAATGAAGTTAGTATGGGGAAAAGCATATCAGAAAACAGACAACCCCTAAGTAGTTCTGTTATGTCAGAGACCACAGCTGTTCAGCATAGGCGTAAGTCATCTAGTGCTCTGTCGGATGCAAATGTTTTACATGTTCATTCGACAAAAAATGGTAGTTAACCTTGAGTTATTGAAACCTCACTTTATATTATGTATTGGTTTTTATTACACCTTTTTAAAAATCCAATTTAATGGATAAATTCAGGTTTATGTGTCAAAGGGAATGAAATTGCCCGCATAAGTGATACATGTAAGAATTGGATTAGTAATATTATAATATAATAATTATTCATTTGTATATTATGTCATTGTATTGTCTTTGTATATAATGAATTAATTGGAAATCTGTATAGAACTGAACAATTAAGTGAAATTGAATTGACAAAAATTGTACAATATTCATGGTAGAAAATTGTTTTAAAGGAGAAGTAGACGAATAAATTAAAGATCAGCCATGCACATCCAATGTTCGTTTCCCCACTAAATCAATTTAAGAGTCTCAAAATGTCTGTATAATACATTGTTTTATTTTTGAGATGTGCATCTCCTTTTTGTTTTTTGTTAGTTTTTTGTTTTTTCTATATTCAGTGTTAATACTTTGTGCTATGGAAATTTGCTTTTTAGTTATTTTATATTTATATATTTTTTTAAGTCGAGAAGAATGCATGAATTTTATATATTGTATTTTAATTTGTGTGAAAACGGTATACAATTTGACTGAAGTATAATAACAAATCAGAAAGACTCTCAATGGTCTGAATAAAATATTTTCGTAATTTTTTTTAATTTTTATCTTTTTGTTTTGTCTGTCATTTGTCATCAAGAACAAAATAGTGTTCTGTAACATGATCTATTACCTGTCTGAAATTTTAGTTTTTTCACACAAAGCTGGATGTAATGAGGCTTATATTGAAATACAGCGCAAGTCAAGTCACTAATTCAAATTTCAAAATAATCCTAATATAAGTGTGTGTAATGGAGATGGAAATTCTTATGTTTTTATCATGACTGAATATTCAGTAATGATGCTAGTAAATATCTTTTTAATTACAATTTGATTTGAAAAACTAGTTTATAAATAAGAATTGGTGTTGTTTAGATCATTGATAAAATGTATATCAAGTTTTATAACTACTTTATATGAATACAAATCGATTTTCAAGGATTGTTTTTTAAACCAGTGAACTTTGTATGTCAACCATTAGTAGTTTTTCTTTTTTTCTCTCTCTCTCTCTCTCTTTTGTTTTGGTTGTAAAAAAAATTAAAGGTCAAGTCAACAGATTCAACTTCTCAAATGACTAGAAATCGCACTGTGTATGATAGCTCGCTATTTAATGAATACCAAGATCAAAGCTACAATGGATCTATGAGGGTCTGGACCAGTTATCAGTATCTTTAATTGGAGAACCTGTTATCTTCATTTAAATATTTTTCTTTTGACTACCAAGTTAACAATAGTGGTCTAATTGGAAGTATTGTGGAAATGTTAATATAAAAATAGATTATTAGAGATTAGAACTTAGAATGTATCGGCACTGATGACAAGTGTAAAAGAAAAACTAGTTCTGATTTTTCAGCTGATTTATATTGTCAATTTTTCAATAAGGTATTTTTTATACACTGATGATACTTTCAAGTTTAAAATTTTCTCTAAAACCACAATAATGCTGCCACTTTTATTTTAAGCAAAATCTTATAGGGATTATACCTTCTCAATTACTTTAAATGTGTACCATGTTTTTAATAGTTACTGATTTCCATCTGTGTTGGAACAAAAGTTCTGTTTTATGCATAACAAAACACATTTTATTAGGATATATTTTAATAAGATGCTCTTTAGAACATGCAAGTGCTTTGTAAAGCGTTCTTTGTTATAAACATGGTACTTATTAAAGGAGGACATACTTATTAAATACAAAAGCATAAAATTATTTTGTTTTGCAATGAAAACTAAAACTAATGTTGAGGAAATAACATGACTTAGCTTTTTGAATTATAAGATCTTTTCTTATGTGCAAATGTAGCAGTCAATTCCATTTCTTGAAGTTCTTTTCATATGGCACCAAAACTTGTGTGCAGAATATTACTTCATTTCAAGTTACTACAATTTATGTTATTTATTGTTTATGCTTCATAAATATTTTTCCCTTAACACAATGTATGGTATCTCTCAAACAATAATGGATTTTGGAAACTTAAATTACAGGTCTTCAATCTTACAAAATGTGTCATTTTAATTTTTTTCTGGAAATTTATTGAAGTAAGTAATTATTGATGATTTTAGTGATATATTTAAGGAATATTGTATTAAATTGACAGTATTTGGTACAGTTCAAAACAATTAGATAACAAGATTCATATTTAACCATACATAACCAATGATGCAACTTTAAAATATTTTCACCGTAAGGACTAGCCTTTTTACTGAAATCCCTTATGGTAGCAAATTCACTATTAGCCAATGCCTTTGTGTATCATTTCAGTGAAGTAGCACTTCTTCCAGAGAGGTCAGATGCCACTGGAAATTGGAACATGGCTGAGATCGAGACCTGTCATAAGATTGCTGAGTTGAAAGGAATTTTCAAGAGTATTAGAATTGTCTGCTTTATGGAATTTATTGAAAAAATTGTTCTTATTTCACACTATTGTTTCCACTAAACCCAATTAAAAAAAAAAAAGCCTTTTTCACCAAAACATATTTGAGATACAAATGGTCTGTTTGAACTTTTACATGACATTTGCATGTTCAGGTTTAGTCTTTCTAAACGGTGAGGGATGAATCGCAGCCCTATGGAGGAGAGGTCACTCGCTTGTTTTAATGAGAACAGGAATGGGCTCATATAAAACTGATCAAAGCAGGAAGCCTTTTGAATTATCCAACTTCGCTGTGTGCATCAGAAATGTATCACTGGCAGGACAGCAAGGGTGTTCCTGTCTGCAAAGCAACATTTCTGCACTTGCAACTAAAGATGTTGTTGTACCCTGAAACTTGAACATAGTTATAAAGTGAAAACTAATGTACTAAGTACAAAATTGAAAAAAACATTTAAAATGGTGAAGCTACGCCTATAAAGTTGAAGAAAGTTCATTAACAAATATTTCCCTCCAAGGAATAAATTACACCATTTGATTTTATTTATTTTTTTTCCAAAAAGACAAAAATTTGTGTGACTGGTTCACTATTCTTGATCATGTGTCTCTGATCTGTTAAAGGTGACAAAAGAAAATATTGGTAAAGAGTGAGCCCCAAAATCAATTCAACCCAGGGATGTTAATAATCTCCAGTATTTTTCTCTTTTAAGTATTTATATTTATCTTCCATAACAGGCAAAGAACGTAAACTGTATATCGCTGACAATATTTTTCATTGAATACATAAATATATTGAAAAACTATTTTAATTAGACAACTCCAAGAGCTGATTATGAGTCATTAAATAGATTTAATAGTGTTGGTGGATTTTTAAGGTATCTGCAGTTTTCAATCTAGTCTTTCTATTAACCATTTCTTGTTTTAGCATTTATAAAAGTCCATAACACTGGTCAAACTGAACTCTCATATTCCAACAGTCTTAAGGTACATTTGTTGTTAATTTTACTTGTGGCAATGCCAATGAAAACAATCTTATTTTTAAATTACTGCCTAGTGTCTTCATTTGAAGATTCACATTTCTGATCAACTGACATTTTTTCTTTTCCAAATTGTGAATATTGTATCTAATAGATATACACATCCTAAAAGGCACCGAAGCTAGTTTTGAAATTCCTTAATGCAAATGTTGATTTGGTTGAGATCGCTAAAGCATTGTATGGTCCTAGCTGAGTGGTATTAATGCCTTGCAAAGGTTTCAATCTTCTAAAACTTGCCCAGCTGCTGTGAGTTTTTTAATTCAGAGGTGTAAACGGTGGTTGGTCCACACTGCTGGGCATATGCAGCTAAGATCTATTGGTTTTATTGTTGACAAAAAATGAACATCAAAAATTCAACAATAAAATATGCAGTTGGTTGCTACCAGCTAGCTATAACAATACCTGTACATGCAACAATGAGTGCAAATAATGTGCACCAAAATTGATTTGGGCAGTAACTGATTCATATTGATAGCTTCAAATGCATCACGATTTTTTTTAATGACATTTGCAAAGGGTGATTGTTGATTGTTGCAAATTTAACTTTGATAGAGAAAGCAATACCTATCATGTGTAATATTGTGTGTATTATTGTGAAACAATGCAGTGATGATAACATTTCTTCACATATCCAAATTTGATTGAGACTTTGATGATGGCATCTTTTATGCAAAATAGTGATCATAGGCATTTGCCCAAAATAATATTGTGCACTTACAAAACAAATTAAACCAGATGGTCGTTTTACCATTTTTTGTGACAATTTTTAAAGAAATTATTATATCAATGGCAAAGGATATTTGAACACTAAAATATTAAATGAAAATGTTTCATATCACAGATTAACAGGCATTTTGGTAGCATGTTAATGTACTTGCCATTGTATTTTTTAACTGGGCTGTGCATTTATGTTGTAATTTAACTAGATTAATGTACCAAAATATTAAGCCAATATAGTAGGCATAAGAACCAATGAAACACTTTTATTGGCCAGAGAAATATGTAAGTAAGTTTATATTGAACAAAATTGATGTAAATGTTAAATGGCCAATAATTAACATTTAGGGTGAATGGACATAAATAAAATTCACTAGTAACATATACATAGTTGCTATTTCAACATCTTCTGTCTTGGAACATGCAGAAATAAAGTTAATGATAAATGAAGAATCTTAAGATATTGTTTCTTGTATACCTCATTAGCAGGTGAAAGTCTTTAATCTTAATTGTAGCTGTGTTAGTTCTTATTATTATGTGTGCTTAAAGTATTGCCTCAAGACCAGCTTTGTGCTACAATTAATATTGGAAATATTATTTGTGACCACTTGGGAAAATCACAAAGGTATTCTTTCCTCCAAAATTGAAGTTATTACTTTAATGTAATGTTACATTGAAAGTAAAATCTCATGTGCCTTAGTTTAAATATAAATTATTTTTCTAATAAAAGTTTACCCAAATTATTGAAATTTTGCATTGTTTTGTTAGTTACAGTTAACAAGTCATTTCTAAATCCATTCATAAACAAAAAAATGTATTCTTAAGTTGTTCTCCGTATTTCTTTGAATTTGTATGACACAATGTTTCTGAGAATCTGAACTAAACAAAGAACACTGAAATTTCAACCTGATGTGTTCTTATTAAACTTCATTTACTTTAAACAAAATAATATGTTCAAACTTGTCTTTAATTATAATTTATTACAAAAAGAAATTCACTTAATGTTAATGCCTATTGTTAGAGCTTATTCTTAATATTTTGAGTTATAAGCATGATGTTCTACTTCTCCTTTAATTAGGAAGTGTGTTTGCTCTTGCTGTTCTCCCCGGCTACTGTTTCCAATATAGAATCACCTTATTTACTAATCTGTCAGAAGATTATTTTCCTGAACAAATAGGTTTCAACTGGAATTTAAAATGAATAAAATAAGCTTGATTTTGAAAATGATAAAGGCAAAGTTTGCTTTATAAAATATTTCATTGTGCATTGAGAAACATCTGAAAAAATCTGACAAGTAATCAATAAAATTTAAAACACACTTATTTCAGAAATGCTAATGTATGCTGTACATTTCTTTTCCTGGGTTATTTAAATTTAAATAGCATGTGCCGAACAAATTCAAATTGTAATTGTGTGACTTCTACAGCTTCATGCAAATCGGGGAGTTATCTTGTAAGACATGTTTAGATTGGATTATCTGTGTTGTTACGATTTTGGTGTGAAGATAACCAAACCATCAAGATAAGAAAACTTTGAACATAAAGCAATGTGTGACAAATGAAATTAGCTTGTAATTACGTTTTTGTTACACGTAAATATGCTAAATTGAACGCAGCTCAAGGCATCTCAAAGGAAGATTCTTTTGTGTGTGACATGACAAATTTGTGACTATGTAGGGGAAAAGCATGAGAAATATTTTTCAAAATATTTTATATTTCCTGTCACAGAATGAAATAACCTCGATTTTCTTGTGCCCATATATACTTTTCCTGAGAAATATACTTTTTCAATATTCAATAGATTTATTTTTCTTAAAATATATTTAATTGCAATGCATACTATACTCAAAATGTTATTCCACATGTTTTTCATGTTAATGATGTGCTGTAAAATTTATTAACAAACAGTGTTTGATGACTGACTTAAAACAATAGTTAAGCTGTGAATACAATTTCAGAAATATTAGGGAGCAATTTTTTTCTCCTTATAACAAATTATAGTAGTGCCAGTATAAATAATGAAAAAAGTACCAAACTGGGAATAAACTGTGGTACGCTTTTGATATTAATTTCTCATGGACATGATTTACTTCATCTGTTACAATCATTCTGCATGAGACATTTGCTTTCGAAACCAACTCATTCCATTTGTGATAATTTTGCAAGAGAAACAAAATTTTCTTGCATCCACAGACAGTTTATGAGACAATTATTTCTCATCCAACCGAGGGTATAAAAAAATGGTAAATTTGATCTATATCCCATTATAAGGTTATATGAACCCCCAATCTTAGCAAAAATGTGAATTTTGACAAATAATGGGATGAGCTGTTTTTGATATCAAATACCTCACTGATCTCTATTATTATTATTATTATTATTATTATTATTATTATTATTATTATTATTATTGACAATTTGAACCAAATATTGAAGTTAACCGGTTTAATTCCCTATAATACAGTGTGAATTCTTTAAATGCTGTTTGTAATCAATTATTTATTAGTTGACTTGTAATTTGATATGTTAATGACGTTTTTTGTTTGTTGGTGTTTTTTAATCTCTTGCTTTAGATGAGAAACCATTCTTTTAGGTAAAATTATTATTTTAGTGGTATAGCTAAAAGCACTTAATGCAATATTTATTCATTTTCTTTGAATTCCTTCTTGTCTCAACATTGCTTGTACTTTGAGGCTTCCCCACTAGCTAAGCTGTGAGTTGCACTCAGGATGTATAATTATGTAATTTTATCATTTTTTAATTTTTTTATAGGCTTCTTTCATGTGCTGTTCTGTAATATTGATTTTTAACATTTGCTTATTTATTTATGATATAATTATAAATATATTGTGATATTCCTAGATATCACTAGAATATACTGATATGATGTGGACAACATTGACCACAATTTGTAAAGAAATTGTAAATGTTTCATCATACTCCAGAGTGAGTATAATGGTAATATACTGGAAACAATGAATGTCAGTTTCGTTGATTATTTTTGTGTACATATATATAAATATATATCTAATTATTAGTGTGAACTGATTATGTGTGACTTAAAATCATATTGTTTTAAATTTGTGTATTTATTTCAGGTTGATTATTATACTAGGTCCATTCTGTTGAATGTGCTGTGCCTTTAAAGCAAGTGCATGTATCTGTCTATACAGGCAAAGTGATTTTTTTAATCATATATTTTTGATTCCCCCTCCCTTTTTTCTTTTTAATATATTTATCATGTTTACTTGAAATACAAGTAGCATGTCATAGTGTGATATAATTGCTTTTGCTATTGCAAGTTAGAATAGGTCTTTTTTGAATATGTATCACAATTTTTTGCAAGTCTGGGGTGACAGCGTTATAATGGGCCTGATCTACAGTTTCCTCCTGACATGCTCATGAAACCATTCATGTTAGTTATATTATAAATTAAAAGGTATGTAATGTAATTATTTTATTTTTATGCAGTTCTTTGGGAAGCTGATACACTATACAAATTTTCCATCATTCCTGTTTCCTTCCTATTGAGTATGAAAAGTTGGAGAAGTTAAATGAAAACTTGCAAAAAATAATATTAAGATACATTTTTAGTCATATGTATCATTCTTAAGTAATATCCTAGCAGTTTTAAAGATGGATTAGCTCATCTATCTAATACTGCATATTTATAGGCTTTTTATGCTAATTTTTTATCACTGCCAATCAGTGTGATATAAACAATTTCAACTCTTACGAATATAGTTAAGACTGCTTTTTGATGGAATTCTCTCAAGATGATTAGTTGTTAAAAAAAAGTTCTTGTAATTATCGCTACATTTGTTTAAGAGGTAAATTGTTAAGTACTGGTGCATATCAAACTGTCTATATTGTTTAATATAAGACCAATTGTTTCACAGGTGTAGATACGAGGAAAAATTGTATTTATGAAAAGCAATGTATTGAAGTGTGCAGGTTAGTGTAATCAGTGCAAGCATTCTTTTGCTGTATTGTTGTACTGAAAATCTGCTGTTTTGTGTTTACAATGTTTTGGTCTGAAATTTGTTTTGCAGTGAAGTTTTCATGTTTCACCTGGAATCCACAAATTGTATTAATGCTTATATTGTTGCAATATTAGGAATATGTTGATGTTCAAAATAGAATAGCCATGAAATTTGCAAGTGCATTAAATTGATAAATTTGTGTTAGTTAATTAAAAAATAATTGATAGTGTAAATTAATACTGCAATTAAACATGCCTTGGTATGCAATAAAATCAAATCTTAGTACATTTCAATTTGGTTTCAATCTCATAATATATATATATATATATATATATATATATATATATATATATATATATATATATATATATATATATATATATATATATATACGTATATATATTCTTATGAAGGATTTTCTTAGCAAGTTTCATTAGAACCAGTGGGTAAATTGACAATCTAAGATGTTTAATATCTAATAAATCTCTATGATGGCATGAAATGAAATGTTTTTAGCAATTATTTCTTAATTTGTTTATTTTGGAATTAATAATGTCAAAAAGATTAATATTTATCTCACAGGGAATGCTTTTGATGCAATAAATTTTAGCAGTATTATTATTTTAATACATCAATTTGAAAATTATTACTTCATGAGCATTTACAGTGCATATGAGTATTAATTACAGAACAGGTTTAGTTTGTACCGGAAATAATTCAAACCATAAGGCTGTTCTTTCAGGTAATGACATGGTTTTACTTATGTCTTAGAGTGCCTGAATCATATCAATAGGATTTGTTTAATTTACATTTTTGATCGAATTTTTCTTAAATCGGATTGGTGGTTTTCATGCAATTATTCAACTAATTTAAAAGAAAATGTTAACAATTAATAACTATTATTACCTCAAGTAAACATGTACTTTTAAATTTAGTTATCATTCATTTGGATGTACTGGATGTTGCTACAGTATATTTAATATTTATATTCTGCTTAGTGATACAAGTTGTAATGACAAATGGAAGCGAAAAAGAGAATTAAATTAAGCCTTTAATATTTATGTTCTGGTTACATATTATTTATTTAAGTCATTATATTTTGTAATCAATATAAATGGAATAATAAGTAGATGAAATACTTGTAAAGCTTGTTAGTGTAGATGTGGAACTTGACTATTCGGCTTTTATTATTGAGTTTTGCAATTCAAAATTTAATGTACTTTCCTGATTTTTGTCACAGTGCCAGATCAACAGCAAAAAGTGGTATGGGAATTGAACTCAGTACTACACTTAATGAAGGCAAGTGTGTTAGGATGAGCCACCGTGGGGTTTATATTCAAACTTAAAATCCACCCAAAATTACACTTCGTTAATTATTGGTTTTGAAATCACGCAAGCAGTTTTCTTAGCAGTTGAATGTTTGTATGTATATTGTAGAAACTTTCAAAAGTTCTCTCAAGTATGTTTGGTACTAAGAGGAGAAACTTCGTTATTGAAGGATTTGTAATTTTAAAACTTTTATAAATAGAAATAAATCCATGGCTGTCTTTTTGTTATTCCAGTATACACAAACAATTCAAGGAACCATTTTACTTATTAAGTGACAATTCCTTTCAAACATGAAAATTAATTAACGATGGTTTTGTGAATTATCTCTGTCACATTTGAAATGTCAAAAGTGGTTAAACTTCCACTTGTTCTTGTTCTTGTTCTTGTGGAATAAAAGGTTGTAAACGTTATTGTGGGTTACATTTCTTTTATTGAACAAATTTGTTCCAAATTGAAATGTATTAAGTGTGTTCATGACTGTAACATCATCCAATGCCTTTTTGTAACACACCAAATCATTTTCTGTGATCACTTCAAAACATGCCTTTTAATAAAATGAATTGCTTATGCTTTTTCTTTAGCAATTTTTAGGCTAGAGCCAGATTATTTTGATGGCAAAACCTTGCAACTTCAAAACAGCAATTTTCAGAAAAATAAAAAAGCTTTTACACTCAATTTTATCCCAATCTGCTTGGTATAATTTCCCTTGAATTCTATCAGATATTAAGAAAGAAGTTACTACATTTCCGCATGTTATCTGAATGATCAGAAAACATAGAAAATTCTCTTTTGATAATTTGTTTTGCCATCTTAATGTTATAAAACAGTAGAGGTATCTGTTTTATTAGTGATAATTATGTAATTACTTTTTCAAGTATTTGTGTATTCTACTATTGCTTTTCATCTTTTTGTGTATTTTTAGTTTAGCAAAGTGTTAATGAAATATTCATAAGAGTAAGCTGAATTTAATTTATTTGGTTTCTTCATTTTAGTTTGCCAGGTTGCTCAAAGAATAATAATTTCCACAACTCTAAGATAAAATTCTTAATCACTTTGGTGTAATTACTTGTCATTTCTGCATTTGATGTGTTCTTTTATCATCCAATGACCTTTACATTATGATTGTGCAACAGTAAATAGCTTTAACTGAACACCTTCAATTATACAAATCAATTTCTTCCAGATACATCATTTTTCATGCCTCTTGTTTTGTAGCAATTATATAATTATATAACTTCTTAGTAGCCTTGCACTTGCACTTTAATATTGATTTGTGTGTGCATTGAACTGTTTGCAGCTCCTTTCATAATAACATGATGTACTGTTCGTTGGTTTTGATAGAATTAAGAGTACACAAATTTCCAATGCAAAAGCAATTTGTACACCAATATGTATTTTCATTTTTAGGAGAGTAGTCAGTTATCTGAATTGCTCTTTATTGCCTTACAAAGTTTTCATGTGATAACAATGTTTCCAACATAGTTCAGGGTTTCTTATTGCATAGTCTGCCCTGATTATGTGTATTAAATATTTTTCACTGATTGGAAACAATTTGTCATCCAGCAAACTGGACATGGTCTGTACCATCATATTGTGTTCACAACATATGGTGAAAAGTGTTGGAACAGAAAATGTTTTACACTTTTTACTTAATGCTGCATGCACACTTACAGTTATTTTGTCTTCAGTCAAAATTTATTAGTATATCATTCAAACAAATCTCCTGCTGCCACGAGTGAAAAACCATTCTTCACAAAGGTGAACTCTTCAAAAAGACAAAATATTAATTTTGAATTATTACAGGGGCAAGTACAATGAAGATTAAGTGCATTGATAGGAATCATATTAAATTTGGCTGATGTATATTATTACCATATTCACACCGGGTTTACCACTTAGTCACAATATCTCCATTACATATTTTGAAGTGTGCAAGCAGCTTGATCTTGTAGAAATCTTTTTTAGGCAATGTTAGGACTGTGGATGTTAATTTCCCTACAGGTGTTTAACCTTTGTAACTATTTTTATGATGTGTGTCTTGTTTACTGTACAAGAGTTGTGCATTCACATAATTTCCTTGGATTTTACCTGATTGCATTTCCACCTTGCAATAAAATTTGAATATGATAATTATAATTATTATTTTTATTACACAAATGTTTTTTTAAGCACTTTGTGTTTATGTTCTTTATCTCACCCTTACCTCGAACGGAGAGCAAGTATTCTAATCTAAGCCGGTAAACCCGAATTTTCGACAGAAACACTTATTGCCGGAACCTGATAACGAAAATGTGGATATATCGTGTTCCTGAACATTGTAAATTATTTCCTCTAACATGTCACAATACGTTTTGTGGGCTTTGGGGTCGTCCATAAATTACGTAACGCTGAAGAGGGGGTCCTAGGCTGCGTTACATAGGGGTAGGGGGTATTAGGTAAGTGTTACGTAGTATTCATATTTTTTTAAAACATTTTTTAACATTTGCTGAAATTATTCCTTTTTTGAGTTTGACTAAAACATTAAAGTATTTACTAATTAGCTTGTTATTACTTGTAAATAGTTTCGATAAATGGAAGTGCTTCGCGCACAACTTGCCTCCATCTTATTATTAGGTCAACCAGATCGCCAACTAATTTCTACTAAATTCTACATTTTAATATTCAGTACAAGTAAAATAAATACAAATGGTTTTTACTGTGCTATAATTTATTTTCACTTCTCGCATTTACAAGGGGCGGGGATTGTCGCAAGCGCTACATAACTTATTGGGAGGGATTCAAGCGCGCGTTACAAGGTGTTAGAGAGGGTATTGAAAGTTCTCCCAAATTTGCGTTATGTAATGCATGGACGGCCCCTTTTGATTCCGAAGAATCGATTGACGGGGAAACGTGTCTGTGGTCAACGCTAGCGCTTAGTGTTTGGGTTGATTTTTTTACTACGGCAAACTGTTTAGTTCAGCCGATTTTCTCCAAAATTGATATTCCTCCATAGACAGCCCCTTGAGTTTGAACCAGATATTTTGATTTTTGGAGGAACAGTACATGAATTCTCAATATTTTCGAATTTTTCTGAAAAATGGCTCCGATTTTTTTTAACTTAGCGTAGATACCGCTAAAAAATGGCGCAGGTCTCATTTTCGTGAAAATCCCCGTTTCTTCAAAAATTGAAAGTTTTTGGGGGGCGTCTTCCTACAACAACAATATTGAAGATGGAGATTTTTATCTTAATAAAATCCGCTCTTTAAAGACATCTTGAAATAAGGTTCATGTTAATTTTTTTCGAATATACGAGTAGTTTTTGTGTTTGCGTGAAATAAAAACTTTTTTTTTAAACTCTGAAACCGCTCCACATTTTTTCTTTAACTTTTTTCTTCGTGTGTATCGAAGGACAGTAGAAAATGATGCTAGTCAAATTTTAGGCGAACACTGTATTATCGAACATTGCAAAAGTATAATATTGATAGTGGAGATTTTTTCTTAAACATTCATTCTAAAATATCAGATAGTTAAAAAAGGTCATATGCCCTCCCCCCTTGTCTTTAAGAAAATAAAACTAGTAGTTGACGCGTAATTTCTGCTTGAAGTAACTGCAATTCATTTTTTCCCATCAAAAAGGGTTTCAAATGTTTTCTTAATTTGTCCTCCGTGGAGAGAAAAGGACGATCAAAAAAGTTACTCTCATTTTTGTTGAATTTCCGATTTTTGCAAAAGCTAGATATAATGCGAGAAAGTATGTGATGTTATAGCCCACTAATGTAGATTCATTGCAAAATTCACATGAAATTTACAAATAGTATAATTAACGGTTGTAAGATTAAAAAAAATCAAGAATAAAACAAATTGATGGAATTAATTATATTCCGTAAAAGTAAACTTGCCCCAATATTTTTTGAAGAAATAAAATGTTCTGTGTAACATTTTACCTTCTCGTCGTACTTCGAGAGACGAGAAAGTACTGTAGTAATCGTGCGCCGGAAATTAGCAAGTTTTCGACAGAAAAACGTACTGCCGGGCCCCAGCAGAAAAGTGGATAAATAGTGTTCCTATTTACAGTAAATTGCTTTCTCTAACACACGTACTCACAATCCATATTTTGTGGGTCTTAGATACCAAAATTGATTGACGGCAAAATGTCCGTCCATGGTCAACGCTAGCACCTAAACCAGGGATCATCACATTTCCCCTCCGTAGAGCAAGGCCGATTGCTCTCGACTCGCAGCGGGAGAGTTGTGAGAACTTCTGTCAATGCACGCCGCCGCCTCTCGCTCCAAACTGACGTGATTTCGCATATAGACGCCTGTGGAAGTCTGCATGCGCAAACCCCAAAAAGGCCATTTCCATTGTCTGCTGATAGTTATTGTCTCCTCCACTGTCATTTGATGACAAAACAAGTATTTCAGTCAAGGAAAGAATTTCAGCAATTACCCTCGGGAAGGGTTGCGACAGTGACAATTACTGGTTATTGAATTGTCATAAATCAGGTAATTATATTTATCTCAAAATTATCGTATTTACAAGAATCTAATGCGCACCTTTTTTGACCAAATGTAGTACCCGAACTCGTGGTGCGCATTAGATTCGAGCGCAAATCCGTTCCGTTGGGAATAATGGCGATTCACGCTTGTAATTTATTGTATTAATAAATTCATTTTGAATGTGTACTTTCCTTCTTTAATGTTCACTGATTTTATTCTTTAACAATGTGTCACCTAACATTCGGAAACTTTCAATTCTAAAATTGATGGTATGTGTATACTATAGTCCATTGTTGTATTACATAAATTTGAATAAAATACCGTACGTATCATTCTGTTATTGATGTACATTACATTCGATACAAACCCTTTTTTCATAATTTTAAGTTTCAGATATGGGGTGCGCATTTGATTCACGTAAATACGGTATAATACAAATTAGCCCTACAAAGAGTACATAGTATTATGTACTGTAAAGAGATCTTACATATTAATTCTTTCTACATTTTTTAACTTTTTTCTCGCACAATGCGCTCAATATTTGGCACAAATGACTTAACTTAATTAATTTTTATGAAGAAATTGTTTTCAAATTAATAAATAAAAACTAATTTTTATAAAGATCTTAAATTGGCACGGGGAGGGGAGAACTAGCTGAACCGGGAAACGAAAAAGAAAGCAATACTTTCAACAACAGAAAAGTATTGAAAATAAAGTGAAAGGGATTACAGTAAGGAGTACACAACTGCAGCTAAGACAACTGTAGAGGCTGAGCAAATGCGCCCAAGGGCGTAACTCACTGCAGTGCCTCTGCCGGATGGTCCTAGGGTTCGAGGCATGACGGTGTCTGGATTTTCGAAACTAGCTAAGTTGAATTCTGCCGCTGTCTGGAAGAGAATTCAAGCGGCCGGCTGCTCTGATTGGTGGTTTTCCGTGGTTTCTCCGATAAACATCGGGCGAATGCCGGGGTAGTACCCTGACAATGGGCCACGAACCGCGCGCGATCTTTCCTTCCTCTTCCTTATCCTAACCTCACCATTTACTTACACACTCTTAAACTTACATGCACTACACTACTACACATGGCGTGAAACCAGTCGGGAGCAGAGCACCATCCGGCCAGGGTGGTGCCCCGCTTGGGAGATGCCTGGTTGGGGAAAGCCCAGCACGCTACAAGATGACATGAACGCCATATTGCTCTATTCTTGTTTTTTCAGGAATTACATTTTTGACTTGTCTCTCCCGTCGTTAATATTATATTAGCAGTAATTTGTTCACATATTTATGAGTACATGTGCTTTAAATAAAGTCATATAAAGTTAATATGCAAATTTCCATCTATTCGCAAACACTATTGTATTTGTGAGTTAAAGTGCTTCAAATAACTTCTAATGAAGTTGCAGAAGAGAGCAATATGGCATTTATGTCATCTTATAGACTGCATTTCGCACTATCCCTATCAAAAGTTTATAGAAAAGTTAGAGCCGTTTTTGACAAAATCTTGTTTTTCTAATTTTTTAAAATTGCAAATATTGGAGTAAAATTGTCCGAAAACTACTAAAGGATTCGACAAATGTACATTATCTTAATGAAAAAACAATTATGAAGAATACATTTCATTTGAAGGAAAAATCTATCTTCAATTTTGTAGTTGTAGGAAGACGCCGAAAAAATTCAAACATACAATTTTCGAAAATTTAGAGTTAACCGTGAAAATTGGAACTATGCCACCTTTATTCATGTGAAGTACCTCAAAATTTGGGGGTACTTTACATAGAGCCCCTCGGACATTTTAAAAATTTTAAGAAAATGGCTGCCATTTTTTTGATTATATTTTGTTTCTCAATAGTGCAAAAGAAAATGGTGCAGGTCTCATTTTCGGTAATATCCTCGATTTTTGGAAAGTTGCAAAATTAAAATTCAAAATCACTAAATTGAAGGTAGGGATTTTTGGATCAGATAAAGACTGTTGTATAAAATTAGGTCTTAAAAAAGGTCACGTACAATTTTTTGTAAAAGTTAGTAGCTTTTACGAAATTTTCGCTTGAAATCTGCAACAAAAATTCTCAGAAAGCGCTCCAATTTTTTCTTTGCATTTCCTCCACATATGTAATAAGTGGCGGTAAGAAATATGGTGCTAGACCCATTTTCGGGTATTCCTAATTTTTTTCGAAAATTGAAAAAATAATTTTTAAAAGTACAAAATTAAAGATTTTTGGCTCTGACAAAGACTGTTGTACAACATTATCTTTTTAGAAAAGGTCACGCACAGTTTTTTTTTTAAAAAAAGAGTATTTTCGTACTTTGCGCTTGAAATTTTCGATTTTTTCTCAAAAACCGCTCCAATTTTTTTCTTTAAATTTTCTCCAGAATTGAAATAAGGGGCAGTACAAAATATGGTGCGAGTCTCATTTTCGGCTAAAGCTCCATTTCTTCGAAAACGTCAAAGGAACGTGAACATTTCAAAACTACAAAATTAGATACAGCAATTCTTGCTTTAAACAAAGTCTGTTGTAAAAATTCGGGTCTTTCAAAAAGGTCATGTACATTTTTTTGAAAAAAAATTAGTTGATTTCGCTTTATTAGTGTCCGAAAGTTATGCTATTTCCAAAAATATTTTTCTGAAAACCCGCACGAAATATTTTCACTTAAGTTTCTCCTCGT
The DNA here is from genome assembly GCA_038098605.1 of Gryllus longicercus. Classification (NCBI taxonomy): domain Eukaryota; kingdom Metazoa; phylum Arthropoda; class Insecta; order Orthoptera; family Gryllidae; genus Gryllus; species Gryllus longicercus. Next base: position 1,594,630 of record JAZDUA010000129.1, on the reverse strand, counting down.
ATTTAACAGCGTATGATAAATAAATAAATAAGTAAATAAATAAATAAGCAAATAAATAAATAATTGATTAATTAATTAAAATAAAATAAATAAAATGTAGTGCTGTAGAGTGGCACAGACTTTCTTGCTCTAGTTAGTTTTCTAGTCTCTCTAGTCTTAACTAGCCTTTCGGTAGGTCTTTTTCTCTTTACGGCTGCCCTTGTCGCCCGAAAAATAATGCCCCCTCCCCATTTTCGCATTTTCGTTGCTCCGTAATGCTAGCACCGAAACAATTATGTCTTGAGTGATATGGAAGTGCAGAGGTCTTGTCGTCCTGGATGGCAGAGGTAAAGTGGCATGTTCGGGTTCATCACTTGAAACCAAGAGGTTGCCAGGCCAGTTCGAGTCCCACGAGGAGATTTGAATTTGTTGAAAGTGTTGTATAAAACTATTGAGGATTCGAGACACTATATTGGAAATCATTTGAAGCATTTTTACTCACAAATGCAATCAATACATATACATATAAACCGGACGTGTCTGTACGTGCTTTTGCAATATGTAACTTTTAAACATTTTTTTCTGAACCTTTGTCCTGTGTTCTAGCCATGCAGTGCTTCTGTGGCGTTGCGATATGAGTACAGGCACGTTAACTCTGAGTTTGAGTCTCGGGACGGAAAAATAATTTGATGCTTAAAAACACTTTGGCTGGTTTATGTAGTAGTATAATGTAATGCATTTAGAAACAATGCGAGAAAGTACATGCTTTGCGAGCACAACTGGTTTAGTTCTTTGTACGTTCTTTATAGATAAAAAACGGTTACATTAGCTACAAAAATTGTAGTATTGTCTGCAAACAAAATATTTGCAAACAAACTACAGAAAAATAATTTATCCCAGTAAAATGTAATAATAATAGTACCCCCATTTAATGCAAAAACAAACATGTACGTAGGTGCTTCGGACAAAAGCAAAAATGTACAAAGTTTTCAAGAAAAATCAAAAAATGTACAAATTTTAACCTGAAATATCGTCGTAATTATAAATAACTGATTTGATAGCAGTATACGTAAACTATTGTAATAGTACTGGTAAGCAGTTTCATTGTTTGAAAACGCTATAACTTGTCAACGATCGGTGTTTTGCTATTTCTGAAAAGTCTGATTTGATGGATATGTTATTTTCATAACGCTTCTCATATTCTTCCACGTCTTTGGTTATTGTCTTTTTAGTGAAACGTGGTTGAACAGACACCTGGATTAAGTGATCACTTCTATTAATGGCCGTGCTTTCGAGGAACCTACACTTAACGGGGTAATTCATTTGCTTCAGAAGAATTGTTGATTTTCATGTACAATCTGAAATTTTCTCTAGTTATGAATTTCATCTTCATGTCTTATGGAAAAAAACTTATAAGAAAGAGAATAGAGCAGAGACGAGGTATTAATTGAGTTTGCATATACGTTGTTTAGACACACACCCGCGAAGAAAGCTTTTAGCTCTTGCACTTTGAAGCTTAAGTGTGCTTTGAACGTTAACAATACTTCAGTGTAGATAGAAGCCTTCAGTACATTCTTCATTGCAAATAGACTGAATGCACATAGCAAATGTAAGAATGCTTTGCTATCCTTGCTTCATTGCTTATCTTTTCAAACATTCTCATAACCTTTATTAAGCCGTATACAGTCACCTGTAACTTAAGCATTTTACATTGGAACTAGTAGTGACTGCTAAAGACAGGATGCACTGTAATTGTACAGTTCTTGAGCAAAAAGTATTAGCTATACTTATTAATACAATTTCTTTTTGATCTGTTCTCCTGGCAAACCTGGAGCAGACTTCGACGCAATGTGCCTAGTAGTCAAGTTTTTCACTTCTGGCAGAACTACAATATACCTGTATAGTGTAAAGATATAAGCTCAGACGAATCTAGGAAACATAGACGAGGGAAGGGAGACATAGTATAGAAGTAATTTGATGTTAACCTACGCCCAGAATGCCTTAATGCTACAAGGTGCGGATTCAGTAAGGTTGAAAAAAGAACATATTCCTTACTTGTATACAGAGTGTCTCAGAATAATCTTATAAACTTCTAGGGCACGAAGAGGGACAAAAAACCACAGCTTTTCCCCAAATGTACGTATAATGGTAAGTTTTAAATTACGGAGTTTGCCCCTGAATATTAGGCCAGGTGTTCATGAAATCTCCTTGATTGTGTCAGAACGTGACCAGCAGAACACCTGAGTATAAGGAGTTGCGTAACAAGCAGGGGCATTTCTCACTATATGTTCATTGGCAAAAAGTTTTCATTTTCGACCTCTCTACATCTCCAAGACATTTATTCTGAGCCACCATTATGTAAGTGCATACAAAGAAAACTAGGAATGCAGGAAATTGAAACATTGTGTAAGAATGTTACTTGAGGATTCCACTTTATTTCAATCTCAACTTGAAGGAATAAGAGAATGCATGTAAAAAAATATTAAGTAAGATTTTTGCTTGAAGATTTCTCTGTATTCCAATCTCAGTTTTGATACAGATTTGATATTTGATACGGGGTTTCTACCAATCCAAACTTTTTCGTCGTAAAATAAATATTTTTTATCTCGTTTTCAATGTTGTGACCGTTTCGGAAAACATTCGTTTCCACCAGGTGCTGAAAGGAACAACTGTTTGTAAAAATTTGTGCATGTAACGTTGGTTTATAAAATATAAGTTGCTGGAGAATGACGCACAAGGTAAAAGAAAGTAAATTAATTAGATAAAACTAGTTTTTCTGTGTAAATGAAGAGTCAAGGAAAACAAATTATAAAAAGAATAAACAATTGAATGAAAGCTGAGCCGTTTCTGGATAATAGTCGAAATTCAATAACCTCAAACTTTTTATGATCGTAATTCATTTAGACCATCACTTTATTAAAAATATTACGCCATTCGACAGAGAAAATTGGGTCTCTCTATTGTCCAAGCTGAAGTCTATCGAGAACGTTTTTTCAGCTCATTCCATTTCCATTTGAGACCAAAAAGTCAGTCTCATGATACAAATATGTTTTATGTTTTCGAAGTTCTGACAAGGAAGTTAAAAAAATGAAGACAACTAATTTTTAAATCTAATAAAGATTTGACTTCTCTTAGCACATCTGAGTTTCACGTTACTGGGGAACGATAACAATTGCAATAAACACAGCAGTTGTAATACTCATGTGAAATTTTGCCCTAACTTAGCTCAAACATCTTGAGCAATTTATTAGCATTGTCATTTGAAATCAAATTGTTAAATCGTATTGAAGTGATAACCGAAGTAGCATATCTACTTTCGATTTACACATAACACACACACACTTAGTAGTGAGGTATTGATTCTCGGCCAAGAACCAATTATAAAAATGGAGAAACTGTCTTTTTATTTCAAATTGACATAATAGTTTCTTCTATTTAGTTACAACAATGTTACGCTTATATCATTTATATTATGAGAGAGAGTGAGAGAGAGGGAGTGAGAGAGAGTGAGAGAAAGTGAGAGAGAGAGAGAAACTGACTGATTAACTACATTAGAATATGCTACGTTTTCTTTAGAACACCACACGCGTTAAAAGGAGTGTAGTAACAAATATTAAAATCTATTATCATTACGTTTACCATTAAGTATACGAATTCATTTTGTTTGTAAAGAATACATTAGTCTTCTTAGAATGCATCGCGAACATATAAGTTACTGTCGATAAAATATTTTTTTTTCTTTCCTTCGAAAATGAGACCCATGAAAAAGCTGAAAATACGAGTTGACTAAAAAGAGCTGAATTTTAAAATAATCGTTCTCCACACAAGTTTCTGTTAAAGTGCAAGGAAAGGGGAATATTTTTTCTTGAAACCAAATAATGAATTCCAGTACGAGTCCAATAAAATGTGCAAACACTCTGCAGCCTGGTGAAAGAGTGACGTAGTCAGAAAGCTAACAGAAGGGAAGAGGGTCTATATAAAAATTCTACACGAAAATGAATTTGGGGAATAAAAAGGGGAAAGAAGAGGCTACTTATCGCGTTCCTCGTGCAAACAGAAACCGTACAAAAATGAGAATTAAAAAAAGTCATCTAAAAGAGGCGAGTATAAAAAGGAGAGAAAGAGGGGAATACGCCCTGCTATTTTTATATTCATGAAGTTTCGTGCCGTGTCGTAATCGCAGCATCCTAACGCTTCCCTTAGAGTGGACGAGTACTTACTGAAGTAACAGGTTTCATTCCAGCACATTAACTCGTTGCCAAAGGATTAGATATATGCAGAGAACTGTCAATCCGAAGAAATATATTGGTTGCAAATTCCTGTGTGACTACGTAAGACAATCTGCTCATGTAAAATGTCTGGAGACGCAAAAATTGATGTGAAACATTTTACCTGCATCACGGAAAATCACACGACTGTCCGCGGCTTGTTCATGTGACCATGTCTCGTCATTTACTCATAAACAGCATAGTTACAAATCCCACTTAAATATCGTACCCGAAGATAATGCATTTAAAGACTGGCAACGGGCATGTTTTCACTTTCACACTTACTACGTACTTGCATAGTAAAAATGAAGTAATAACGTAATTGGCAATTTTTCGACAGAAAAACTAGTATTGTGTGTACTTGACTATCGAAAAAGTTAATGATTCTGGCTCCTATATGTAAAACACACGGTTGGGCAAAATACTTTAAATTTAATATTTAAATACTTATTTACAAAGTATTTAAATATGTACTCAAAATGCATTAGGTTTTGAATGGCCAAATGCATACGTATATTATACTTCAAATACCTTAAATACAGTGAATACAATAACTTTGCATTATACACTTTTAATGCAACAATATATTGTAATTGTCAATTTCTTGTTATATATTGTATATTGTAATTGTCAATTACAATAAAGTACTAATTGACAGTCATAAATTTCTGAACAATTACTAAAAACGCTCAAGTATAAAACACTTTCACATACACTTTTACAAAAATAATTTTAAATGATATCAAAAATATCATATTGCTAAAATAAAATAAACGTAATTTATTTTTAAAACGACTAGTTTTTCCAAGAAATCATCAGACAATAAACTCCTAGTTGGTGAATGTATAAAACCCGCAAAGGAAAACAGTTGTTGAACTGGCGCTAATGAACATAAACTAGTGATATAAGGAGTAAACGATTTTTTCTTAATTGTCGGATAAAATCCATCATTTCTAATGATTTAGATTTATCATTTAAAAATGAAGAAAATTCAAGTTCAACAGCTGAAAGGAGATTTTATTTTTGTTTCAATGCGGTCCATTGAGTAGCGGAATCACACAGAAAGAAACTATCCTCGTTAGCGTCTTCACCTGAATTTAAAGTAATTTAAGTATTTCTTTTGTTTCAAATTCACCTATTTTATGTATTGAAATACATCTCTAAAATACATGTTTAAAAAACTCAAATATACAGATTTCAAATACAAGATGTATTTAAAATACATATTTCACATACAAGTATTTATGTGAACCTGCCCAACCCTGATAGTACTTCACTTCCACAGATGCATTGTGTTGTCAGAATCCACATTTTGTGGGTCTGTGATACCTAAATATTGTTTTACTGTCTGCCCGTCCGTCTGTAGACAACACGAGGGCCTAAACCGTTCGTAGGATTTTCTGCAAAATTGATATAAACTGATAGATCTAATAAAATTCGTGGCCCTGTGAATTTAAAAAGAACTCTTTGATTTTTGTAGGTACTTTTCAAAAAGCCTAAACATTTGCAATATTTTCTAAAAAATAGCTCCAATTTTTTTCTTTAATTTTTGACTGGGATAGAGAAAAGTACGTTTAAAAATCGAGTCGGTCCGATTTTCATTGAACTCTGAATTTTAGAAAATTGCAATACTTTAAAACATTTTCGGCATCTTCCTACAAATACAATACTGGATATAGACATTTGTTTCCTAACCAAAATTTTTTTCTTGAAAACGAGATCTTTAAGAATATTATTTTTTAAGTATGGGTTTTCATCTTTTCAATTGTCTTTTTGAAACGCCAAGAAGGTTGTAATGCGACGTGAACTATTTGGTACAATGTATGTATACTAAATCTGCAATACTGTATATTGCTTACTAAATGTTAGTGCGTGATTTCAAATCCCAGAGTGGGAAAATATTTGCGGATTGGAAACCATTGTGCGGGTTCAAGTAGCATTATAATATTACGTAAACGTTACAAATAATGCGAGAAAGTGTGTGATGTTTTAGCACTAGTTTACAAGTTCAGTATGGAAACTAAATGTTCATAATGAGGCATTTATCTCTATTTCGTGGATCAATAATCTTCACTGAATGTTAATTCACCTAATATCACACCTAATTACGCCTAGAGATGGATGAAACGTGTTCCAAGATGGAGAGCCAATAAATAAAACGTTGTTGTTGCTAGAATTTTATGCGGTTAAAGGTTTGGTTGACATGTGCAAGGAGACAACTTGATGACCGCCGGATGTCTTCATTAGTCCCTATTTGCTGCAAAATCTCAGATTTGGAATCGTGGTGATAAATTATAAGAGTGGAATCATTAATAATTTTGAGATCTAAGAAACTTGTTAAATGTGGGAGTAAAGGTATTATTTCATGATCCAAATTTACACATATTTAGAGACCAGCTACAATGAGCTCAGAGCTCAAACCCACAATAAAGTATTCAACATTGAAAATAAATATGTGGAGTGGGAATCATGCCTATCATATCGCTCTATTGATCCCGTCTTCATAATTATATAATGAATATTCCTTCCTCGTCAGCCTAAATTATTTTTTGTATATCAGCATTTTAAACATTTGCTTTTGTGAGAAATCGACCATAAAAGGGCCTTTTATGGCACAATAGATGACGTATTTGATTTTACGGCTCGAATGATTGCGTCATCACACGTTCAGCCACTCGCAACGAGAGAATCATGAGGAGGTGGCGGTAAACGGAACAGTCGATCACCGTTTTCTCGCATAGATGTCAAATAACTGAGACGTCACAAGAAAGCTGTTTCGCAATATTAAGTTTGATTCTCTTAAAAAAGTATAATGTTATTTTACAAAAAATTGCGTATGCAACTCGTCTAGAATTTTGCTTCCTTGCATTCGTACAAATCTGACTCTCCTAACGTCGCTCATTATCAAAACATATACTCATGCAATAAAGATTAACGTTATAAGCTATTTGCATAAACTACATTTCATTAAACTACATTTCACATGCAACATTTCAATATGTTGTACGAGTTCAGTTTTCGGAGTTAAGACGATAAGCATTAGTCCACACAAAAATAACTATGATGAAATTGATGCAACAGTCTGCCACTCATATACTTTGGCGAAACGCTTATAGATTAGGCCCTGCTTACAGAGGTTCGTGTATTTACGTAAAAAATGAGCATCATTCAATCTTCTTGTCAGAATGCAATTTATATGCAGTGGAAAGTTTTTGAAATAATAGTCCTACATCTTACTACGCTTAAAGCTATCTGACTTCGCATCTACAGACCTCTAACAAAGCGAGCGTTAGATAATTTCATTTTCGTAGGAAATCTACAGATAACTCAGAACAAAATTAGTAATCTATCTTTTAAATCCATTGTTGGATGTGGAAATTTCAATATTGATTTCCTGAGCGAATCCCACGAAAAAGAGCAGTTTCTCAATTTACATCATTCTTTTAATTTAGATATTACAGTGAATGTACCTACATGGAATACATTTAAATCACAAAAACGAATATATCAAATTATAATTAACAAAACCACAACTAGACATGAAATAACTACTAATGTACATTACAGTGACCACGATGACCAAATTCTAACAATTATTAATAACATAAACACTAACACAAATAATACACACATGAGCAGAACATTCACTAAAGTAAACAAAATTATTCACGTACTACTTTCTGAGGGAATAATTGGACACAGTTTATAACGTTTTTTTTTTGTTATTTAAGGTCGCATCAACTTCTAGGTCATTAGCAACCACTATTGCTTGTAACGGTATGGTAACTCTGAGGATGACACGATATGATGATGGTAGGGGGTGAAAGGACGAACACAATACAACCATGCCCGAGGCAGGACACGAACCCGCGATCCTTCGGTCCGAGATCGCTACGGCACTACTGCCTTAGCCATCTCGGCCACCGGTTTGGCAGTTTATAACGTTGTTGACACAAATGAAAAAATATAATCTATTTTTCTCAAAGCTTTCATTTCACTTTAACACATGCTTTACTCTTAAAAAGAGAAAATTAAACATTTCATGGAAAAATAATACTTGGATCACTCAGGGAATTAAAACATTGTGTAAAAACAAATGTACGCTTTTCTTTATTTCTAAACATCCTAACGTATCACCCGGTTTCCAGGTCTACTTCCGACAATATAAAAGAATTTTAAGTAAGAGTTTAGTCAAAAATAATGAAAACTAATCAGGATATTTTGAACGCTAGTAAGAAAAATTAAAGCAATGTGGAATATCGTAAAAAATACGACCACATCATCTTGATACTTAGTAGAGAATGTTACTTTAAAGGACAATGGAAGTGAATCAAGTAATCCGAAAAAAAAGCAAATCTCTTCAAGCAACACTTCTCTAGAATTGCGACTGAACTCACGAAGGGACTAAAACCACAAAATTCAACATATTTCGCGATGACACGAATGTTCTTTGCAGAAAAGAAACAATAAATAGTACGATTTCAGAAGTTTCAAATAGGTTTTGCAATAGCAAATTAATAGCTAACGAAGGAAAACGGTTTCAATGAATTTTTGCATTTCAAATTAGCAATCGCAGGCTGCATTGAAAATGAACCATATGCAATTAGCTGATGTTAAGGTAACAAAATTTCTAGGCCTCTCAATTCAGTGTAACCACAAATGGAATGTACATATAAGAGAATCAAACACCACATTAAGTTCATTATGCTACGCATTCAGAATTCTTTCAAATTCTGTCAGCCTTCATGCAGTTCGTTGCGTGAATTTTCCAAATGTGCACTACCACCTGAGAAATGACATAATATTCTGGGAAAGCTCATCATGCAGTACCCAGACATTTAGATTGCAAAGAAAATTATTCGAGTAATGAAAAAATGCCACCCCATGCGTGATCCCTGCAAACCTCACTTCATTGAGCTTGGAATCTTACCATTGCACATCTTTATTTACGAACCTGTAATATTTGGCAAAATTGACTTACTAAACGGTGGGAACATATTTTCACGCCATACTGATATTTATAATTATAGCACACGTCGTAGAAATTACGTTCATCAAGTGTCGATATCAATAGCTCACTACCAGGAATCCACATACAATGCATTTACGTGACAACGCAAATGACTTTAAACAATTGAAGTCGGTACACAAATTTAAGTTAAAAGTAATATCTTTTCTGCTGCATAACTGTTTCTATGCAATTAGAGACTATACTGATCATCAAAAAGATAAAAATAATGTTTATTTTTTAAAACAGTGATATATAATGAATTAGTTACATTTGTATAGTTTTTATACGTTATTTATTTTTTACGCTTGTAACAATGTATTTCAACTTTCGGGTCAATGACCCTCATCTCGATAAGGTTTTTGTCCAGTTTCCCTTATCCATTGAGCAAATGTTGAGATGGCCCCTTGTTTTGCTTCTGGACATAAATGTAGCTTCACTATTTGCACGTTGTGTTGAATTCTTCTTTTGCTTGTAGTGGTAGGAGTAGAGGTACGAGCGAGTTACTGTTTTGTTAGCAATGCAGAAAAATCAAATCTGCAGTTCGTTTGCAAATACATTTTCTATAACTCGAACAAAAATGTCTAGTTTTTCAAGTGTCGCTAATCTCGCGCTTTTTTGATTTGATTTTTCATTTTTAACTTTTACTCATCCTTCAACTACTTATAGTTAAAATGATGGAAAGGGATTTCGGAACTCAAGAAAAAGTTTGCAGGTGATCTTCTCCCCCATGCGTCACATACAGTTTTACAGTTTTTTGGACTAAATAAATCTAAATATTAAAAGATTGATACATAAAAAGTCACTTACTTGATCTTTCAGATCACCGCCATGAATTCACATAGAGATGAGCGATTAGGTGTTCGCATAAGTCGGGAGTCTATGGATGTAAGTGAACTACTTAATCAAATTATCAGTTACAGAAAATCTACTGCGATATACGAGGTGCTAAAAGTAAATTCAGTCGGACCTCCACCCTCCGTCGTGTCGAATACGACAGTTCCTCTCCATAATATTTGATAAAAGATTTCGAAATATAGAAATTCCTTATGCATTCGTACCTGACCAAGCCTTTGAATTGAAATTATGCGAAAACTTTCTAGGGGCTTCATCTAATGTTAAAATTCAACGAGCCGCGCCGTTTCAAATTAGAGGGGCCATTCATATCAGTTTCATATCATTTCATATCATATCATATTCATATCAGTCAGATTGGTAGGTGAGTATCAATTTACCGTAACCTTTTTTTGCTTTCAAAATTACTTTCCTATGGAATTCGTGGTATTGCCCTACAATGGATATACTCGAATCTTAAACACCGTTCGCCAAGAGTAGAAATACCATACTGGCACGAACGAAAATCTTTACTCATATTTCCTATTCGTTTTCAATTAAGCATGAGGTACCATAGAGTTGGATCTTAGCTCTATACTCTTTCTTTTACATAAACGTACGTAAACTGCTCTCGTCCTTTAAAAACGGTAGGACAATTTTCTTTGCTGATGACACGAATATTCGTTGCAAAAAAAGTGTAAGCTCCAAGTTAATTTTTCTTCTCCTGCATTAATATGTCTATAACATTAAAAAATATACTTAACATCAAAAATGAAAATAATATTGATTTGAAAAATTATATATAGGGTATTAGTTAACATTTGTACTGTGTAATTATAAAATACTAAATACGCCTTTAACAAGTATTTATATGTTCTGCTTCCTGTCAATTATCCCCGTCTCGATCAAGTTTTTCGACGAGTTTCCCTCGACCCATTAAGAAAATGGCCTGTCGTTGTGCTTCGAAACATCAGTGTAGCTTCACTATCGCGTATGTTTTCTTCAGATCTCCATTTTACTTTCTCACACTTGCTTCGTAAGAAGTCAAAGTATTGTAATCGTGCCCCTGAAAACAGCGAACTTTTTTATTTGTGTTAGGAGTAGAGCCGGGTGTGTGGGGTGCTATTTTGTTGGCAATACAATAAAATCTATTCTGTAGTTCGTTTACCGATGCAAACAAGTTTTCATAACTCGGGAGCGAAAATACCTAGTTTTCACATGTTGCTAACTTCGCTATATTAATACTTTTATTAAGCATTCAACTATATCTAGTAAAAGGGCTCGGGAGGGATTATGGAGCTCAAAAAAACGTGTGCAGATTATAATTTTTCTTCTCCATACATCACATAAGTTTTTACGGATATTTTACGAAAATAAATCAAATCAAATTTCCTTATATAATAGATTTCGCAAATAACCAGCATGACTCAATGTCACACTTAATTACGGAAAATAGCGCATTACACTTGCATCTTTAGAAGGTATTGAGCACAAGTCTTTCTATGATTTGAGAATGCATAGGCAAAGTGATGAACTATGTCAGTAGTTGGAAAAAGCAGATAGAGAGAGTTGGGTTCTGGGGAGGAGAAAGGGAGAGAAGGGAGCGCGCGAGCGGGCGAGCGGGCGAGCGAACGAGACAACGAGGAGAAGGCTGCCGTATTGATAAAAGCCGTTTCTCGCCTGAAAGGTTTCCCGCTACCCGTCTGCCAATTTATGGGATAAAATATCGGTGAGTATGGAGGGAGGCGAGTGTGTGCGTGAACGCTGAGTGTGGGCGTTGAGCGCCTCCTTACTCGCCCTTTCCATGTTGAGGGCTGCCTGTCCCCTCTGCCCGTCGCTGCCGCCTCCCCGTCCCGCCCCGCTCCGCCCCGCTCCGCCCCGCTCCACCCGCCGCCGGCTCCGCCCCCACCTCTCGCGGCCGTTGCGACCGACGTCGCCGTCACCCCCACCCCCACCCCCGCCACCGTTCAACCCCCCCTTTACCTTCTCTCTCGCTCTTGCCCACTCCTCTGGAAGCTTTCCGCGCTGCCAGGGCCGACTTCCATTAGGCCCAGTCGCTGCCGCGGGTTCAGCCAACAGTTTTTTCTTCAATCGAAAGAGTAAAAGGGCATTAGCCGTTTATTTTTATGCGTTCTAGACTTGGTAATACTTGTACATAATTCACGGTATTTTTCTAGTGCACTCTTTATCTTTTTATTATCCTTTTCCTCCCATTAATTTTCCTTCACAATACTGTTGCTTCTTATTACATTTGCTTTTATCGCTTATTAGAACAAAGGTTTAATTTTTAAAACAAGCTTTCTAGTTTCTGAGATTTTTTCCTACGCAGCCCTCGTGATGAAGCGAAATTTTAATATGGTCACTGACTATCTAGACGCACTTTCAACAAAAAATGTCGTCTTAATGCTAACGCATTCCCCTCCAAATTATTTTTTTTCCGTTTCTAATATTACATTTGCATTGCGATTGTAGAAATATACGGTGTAAAATCATCGAGAATCCTGAAGAGTATTGAGTGGTTTGATGATCATCTCCTGCTCTGAATCTTCTCCCTGGCATCACTTCTATTTCAATCACCTCCGTTTTAGAACCTTTGAATTATAATTCAATCCCTTTTGATCGGTACCTATTCCCTCAAGGTGATATAATTTTAGTTTTAGTTTTTCAATGCGCTCTGATTTCTCCGGAGAAGACAAATCAGAAAATGTTATATTTTATATCGAATGAACAGAATAAATGTTACAAACTTCTAGGGCACGTGTAGGGGTCGAAAATGATCACTATTTTCTAATGTACATACAATGGAAAATTTCTTATAACGGAGTTACACATGTAACATTTTCACTTGATTTCGGGCAACTGCTTATGCTCAGATGTTCTGCAGGTCACGTTCTAAACTAGTTAATGAGTTTTCATGTACGTGTCGAACGTCTGTGCGTACGGAATTGCCTAACAATAAGGAACAAATGTCATATGTTAAAATGCCTTTAACTTCCTTGTATGCAATTTCCCACTATATGCCATATTTTCGACCCCTCCACATGCCCTAGGAGTTTGTAACATTTATTTCGAGACACACTCACATACATAATATGTACATACATACATACACATATGTGTGTATAACGTATACAGAACCATCGTATTATCTTCCGTTAGATGAAAAATGTATCAGTATCATATACAAGTACGCATGCGAATAAAATATTGCCATCTAATTGATACATTTTTTTACATTCGTATAGAAGATTTGACACATTACCTATTTAAAGTTGTTCTTCGATGGGAGATTATCGGAGTATTTACTCGCGATCCCAATTTCTACCACACTCTACGGGTATTGAGAAAAAATATCCAGTGTCCAGTCAAGAGAATAGCAAACAAGTTGTAGAATGAAGCTTCTCCTTGGCTCTACAGGAAATTTAACAATTGAATTTGATGCTACGAAAAATTGACACTCACTTTCCAAAATATGGCATAACCCCCTTATTATCTCCAGCAGGTATCTGGTAGTAGTTTTCATTCGATTCCAATACATTTTGAGTTTCTGTAGTCTTGATGATGGCTTGTACAATATTTATTGTTTCACAGCTGAGATAAGTTTTATTATATACACTAAGTTATATCTTCAAGATCATTCACAAGTCTTTTTACCACATGAAATGTCTGTTTGTATAATTTTACCCTTCTTATGCGAAATTGTTCTTTCCTTACGTTACTTATTTCGTACCGCTGTATAGTAAGTCCATTTCTCCTCGCATTCTAAATTCTCCCATTTGAAAGTATGCGTGCACTAATAAAATATATTTTTTTTCAATACTACAGCTACCGGTTTAGCTTCAGAGCCATATTCAGGAACGAAATCTACCAATCTTGGCACAGACGACACTAATGTTTACTTGCACTTTGCCCTGTAGAATAATGCAGAGTATTGAATGAAAAAAGCTCGTGAATTCCGCGTTATACTCCTAACGGAAGAGTTTTCATAAATTTATTGAGAACTGTCATCGCGTAGGATCAACGTTTGCTGCTCATATATTTTAATAACACGTTGCGCGCTGAAACGACTAGAGCTGCTTTCCATGTTCCGATTTGAAAGTGTATAAAATAAATATTTTTATGCTTACCATTTACGGCGTGCTGTAGAGCTATCCGCAGATTCGCAAAGATACTCTCTTAAAGTGGGTCCCCTCGGGTAGTTACGGGCCGTTTTGTAGCGCTACACAAATGCGGGAGTCAGGTAGAGAGGCGAGGGCGGAGCCAAACGACGCGGCCGGGCGGGAGTAACTGCAGACGCTCCCTCGCGTCCGCTCGCCCGCGCGCTCGCCGCGGCCTCTTAGACGGAGGGGCGGGGCGGGCGGAGGCGGGGTGGCCGCGGGGTCGCGACCTCAAGGCAACGGAGTGAACCGCCATCTCTTCCGGTCCTCCAGCCACCCTGCTTGTTCTTCCAGCAGACTATTGTCTTAAGGCGGCTCCACACATTCGCCGAGCAGCGACATACTGCTCGCCCAATTCCGAACAGCTGATATTCGGCAAATGTTGTCTTCCTTTGATATGTCCAAAAACCCGACACGCGGTGGGTAGGGCGAGCACTGAATGTTCTTCCCTCAGCAAATAGCAAGAAACTCATCCACGCTACTCTGGCTGCAGCGAGCGGTTGCTCGCTACTCGCCGAATAACGAATGTGTGGAGCCGCCTTTAGCTTCTTTCATATTCAGCGGAGTCCGTTTGCATGTTTCACAGAGGTACTTTAACCTTCGTGCGCTCGCGTATTTGAGTGTCACATACGCAATCGCAAGGTGGTACATTTGACGCCGTCGAACTTCCTTCTCTGAACATAATATTAAAGTATCTTTTTATTGTGAGTCATGGAGGAATTTATTAAATAACATCGGGTACATATTGTATTGAGTAAACAAATTTAATTGAAATGTAACCATTTTCTCTAAGAAAAAAATATTTTGAACTAACCGTTATCTACAAAATCGGTCTGGTGCTTCTATCTCCAAATATCCTTCTAATACACTTGCATAAACTAAAATAGTATCAAAATGGTAGAAACATAAATTGAAAAGTAATGAATTAGGAGATAAAGCAATATATAAATAGCAGAGTGCTCGCTTTCCACTAAACGGCCACGGGTTCGATTCCCAGGCAAGAATATAGTGTGTGTTTTCCTTGCAATGTCCCAGTATGTGTTGCTGTGTGACGATGAGAAAATTGACTTCTTAGCTTGAGAAGACCGGTATACGGCGAAGGGATGTCTACGTGTCTACATGTACCCCCTTAACCCATTGTCGCGAGGCAGGGACGTCGCCGGTAAGCCTGAGCCCGTTGACGGGCTGTAGCGCCAAGTACATACATACATACAAACAAAATAATGCACTCTCTGCAATTCCAAACTCACAAATTAGGAACTCATTTCTTTTCAAAAGCATCAAAAATCAGAATTTTAATAAACTGATAATATAAACAATGTTGATACACATTAAACATCCTTTTACATACATCCAATTGCTCAATACTGCTGAATACCTTCTGTATCATAAATGTCCTCCGCACAAACTGCCTGAGGTACCTCAAGGCATCAATTGATGTCGCTGCAGTGACTCTGACCCGGCGGTCCTAGTTTGAGTGCCGAGGGTAGCAGGATTTTTGACACTAGCTAGATAGCTATGTTCAATTCAGTTGCTGTCTGGAGAAGAATAATGGCGGGCGGCTGCTCTGATGGTAGTTTTCCGTGGTTTCTACGATCAACAGTTGGCGAATGCCGGAGCAGTACCCTAACAGACGGACCACGGGCAGCGGGCGGTCTTTTCTTCCTCTTCTTTGTCTTATCCTCACCTTTTACTTACACACATTTACACTTACATCAACTACACTACCGGGAGTCCTGCCGGAAACTTAGAGCTTTTCCCGGCTGGGGCGGCTCCCCGATGGTGGGAGATATCTGGCTGTGGAAAACCCCGCAAGTCGACGGGTATTTCAGCGCCGGATCTGGCCATCTAACGGGGGAATATCACCGGCCCCTCCTGCGATAAAAACATGTATTACACTTAAGGAACTAATTACCTTAGGAATTGGCGCGCCCGAAATCAACAATCAATAAAATACTTTGCACAATAAAAGCAAACGACTTCGTTTTATGAATGATTCATTCAGAAATGTCCCCCATATTTATGATGCAAGCTGTATGCGACTTTTTGAAACGGCAGGCATACAGAAAACCGAGCAAAACTCTTGAACGGACGCGATCGCGTGGCGGTGTTTTTGCCATCTAGAACGACGGCTGGTGATGGTCCCATACCACAAATTTGGCAAGAATGTGTTTTGGTCTCGAGAAAAGCGTTGCCATTACCTTGTAAGTAAGTAGATAGGTAAAGAATACTTGTGTCCCGCCATGCGTGGTGTAAGCATTTGGGGGCAGCACCGTTTATATTTTAATGGCTCGCTTATGCGATCGTTTGAATGTTGATTATGTGTCATTTCCGGCATGTCGTTGAACGAATCGGATAGCTCACTTCTTGACAAGGTGGTGACAAAGGGTTTCACGATTTACCTGATCCTCACGATTTACCAGGATATCATACTCCATGTGAGAATATGCAGTCAAAATCCCAGGTCTGCGATGATTTTGGTTTATAATTTTTTTTTTACATTATATCTAAATTCCCAATTTATAAAATAATACTTCTGCAGAAATCGAAATATCCGTTTCAAACTCGCAGAGCCTCGAGTTCGGAGAGATCGATCAGGGAATATCAATTTTGGAGAAAATCGTCTGAACGGTTTAAGCGCTAGTTTTGTCCGCTGACGGACGGACAGATTGACGTTTTGCCGTCAACCAATTTCTCGGTATCAAGGACTCGCAAAACGGGGATTCTCACTACACAACGTGGTAGAGAAAGTAATTTACTATGTAAAGTAAAAAGATTTGACCATTTTTTTATATCAGAGCCCACAATAGTTTTTCTGACTAAAAATGGCCTCTTTCTGCTGTAACATTACAATAATTTATCTTTACCACGTACGCAGAAATGCGAGAAAGTAAAAAGTCAAGTGTGAGTGATGTATTAAGAAGAGGATGTGGAAGCTATCCGAATTGTTTTCGTTATGTATGTGGATGTTGTGTGAACAAGAAACAGAAAATAAAATTACTCTAATGATCAGAAGTTTGTATCTGGGCTAATTTCTAGATAAATTAGGGGATGAAGACAAAATGATTGCTCCAGATATTCGTAAAACTTGTGTAGAACATTTAAGACAGTGATTCAACGGATGTCGTTTATCTATTATGTTTGATATTACTGCGGTGCGGATTTAACCACGAGATTATTTCAGTGATTGGTATTTTTGTCTGAATATGTCCGTATATGGATATAATAATAAAAACAAGACAGCCATCGAATATCCAAACCTGCCATCCGCAATGAAACCCGTGCCACGTAGATCAGATGTTCCGATTCCAGTATCACCAGCAGTGTTTCCAGTGGTTACTACCGCTTCTTCTTCCGTTTTAGGTGCAGATAATGATCTAAATAATACAATAGGGAGAACACACTCTTTTGTTATGTTTTTTATGTGAATGAAACTTCAAAGCTAGAGCAAGATACTGCGAAGTTACAGCTTGTATGAATAAAACACATTTAGTTAGTTCTGGGGACAAAAATGTAATAATTTGCCTACCAACTCGCGAAAAATTACTCCACCTCCTTTGCAAATCGTTCTTGAAATAATGAAGTGATTTGTTAAAGACTTTAACAAAACTGTTCCTTTTTTTCAATATATTGTGCAAATATGCCCATTCAGAAGCAAATGTAAAAGAAGGCACTTTTGGCGCCTCACATATTCGCGAACTATTTAAGGATGCTGGCTTCAGAAATAAAATTAGAGGCGTATAACTTTAACCTTGAAATTCATTCACAGTGTCATCAACAATTTTCTTGGTAATGTTAAAAATGCTCGATGAGAATCTATTGTTAAAACAATGCTTGAAAAAATCAAGAGACTCGGATATAACATGCTATAATTTGCTTATGTAGTGAATATTTTAATACACTGTTATTCAGTCTCACTATCTTATTAACAAAATAATTTTCATAGTGATGCGGCAATTTTTCTTAAATAAGTCAAAACTAAGAAATTTAACTGAATAAATACGCCGTGACTAAAATATGCCATGACTAAAATATAGCCATGACGAAAATTTACACGAAATAAACAATTAAATTAATGTTATTTAAAATGCTAGCTAATTTAAGTGGTTAAATTAAAGCCAATTTGAAGTGATGGAGATTACTGGACCCTCCGAGGGGGCACCCTCGAAGATCCGTATGTTTTCAGGTTTGTAGGTACCACCACTTTTCAAAATGCATGGAACCTAAAACGGAAACAACTCGCAAATTCGTGAACAGTAAAAAATGTCACTTGGCCAATTGGAAAGGACGTGAAGTTTATCAGAAACTGCTAAAAAATCAAGGAGAGTAGTATAACCAAGGAAAGCAGACATTTAATACTAGAGAATTTCACGAGATTAAAAACTTTGACCAAAAAGACTTGACATCAAAATCATCTACAACAGACAAACCAAACGCAACGTTCTCCCAGAAATCCCTTGTTTTCAAATCCTCAAAGACTGAATTTCCAAGTTCCCCCACAAATGAACTCCAATCTCCCTCCACACCATTAATAAAAACAATCATTAACCAAGTAATAAAATCACTCATTCCACAAATTTCATTAATACTGTGATGGTTCTAATTTTTCCTTTAATGAAATACACTAATAAGGAAAAACAGAACTATCCATTTATATATTTTCAGGGTCGATGATTATACGGCATGCATCGTAAACTTGAATGAGGTAACTTACCGTTTGATTAAATCAAAAAACATTTTCAAAATTCACATAAAAATTAAAACGAGAAACAGAAAAAGAATCAATAACAACAACAGCAAAATTTAAAAATCAACTACAAACATCCGCACAACATTCAATCCGCTAAAGACTTAGATAATGAAGTCAAACAATTAGTCAGCAACGTACAAAGGTCCTTCACAAATTCTACCACTTATCTCAAATGAACAAACTCGATAAACAAGCACCTAATTCCAATAAAAATCATAAACCTAATTAAAAGTAAACACAATTTAAGACGCTATTGGCAAATGACACGACGACCAAAGTTAAAAAGAAAATGAAACTAACTGTCGAGACTAGTTAAGACAAAACTACTAGACCAACATAGATATGCAAGCTTCCAGACTTTTCTAAAAGAACTTTACCCATCAACTAGGCATATGTGGTCCACCATACAGAGAAGAAAAATACAAAAACAAGAATTTCCACAAATTAAACTAGGTTTAGAAGTGTCAAATTACGATTTTGAGAAAACGTCTCTTATAGCTGAGTTCCTTGAAAAGTCGTTCAACCCAAACCCAGTCGAGAACGATCATTTTAATAAACAAGTAGAGGAATTTAATCAGAAACCACTATTTACAGCTCCAGTTTTTATATATATATATATATATATATATATATATATATATATATATATATATATATATATATATATATCCCCATCAGAAGTTAAACAAGAAATAAAAAAAAATAAACAGTAATAAATTAGCAGGATACAATTCTAATTCAAAAAGCAAGTTCTAAAAGAACTAAATAACAATTTGATAGCGGGAAATACAGCAATATTTAACCCAGCTCTCAGAACAGGTTACTTCCCCAACGATTGAAAATTGCGACAGTGCTGCCCTTCCGCAAACCAGGAAAGAATTCAAAATATCCACCAATCTATAGACCAATAAGTCTGCTCCCCTCGTTGACGAAACTATTAGAGAAACTGATATTCAAAAGAATAATAAAATATCTGACAAAAACACACGTAATCCCAGACACACAATTTGGAATTCAACCTAACCACTGCACAACACATCAAATATTACGGTTAACCAAATATATAGCGCAAGGATTCCATACCGAACAACACATTATTGCAATATTCCTGGATATACTCAAAGTTTTAGACAATATTTGATATCAAAGCCTACTCTACAAATTACGACAAGTAAGAACTCCAAGACTACGTATACCAAATTCATAAAAGTTTCTTAAAGCAAAGAAAGTTCCAAGACAAAATTAACGATGTCATATCACCCTTTCGTCAGATTTCAGCAGGACTGCCTCAAGGGTCCCCATTATCCCCAGTATTATATATATATAATATACATATATATATAGATATAATATACATATATATATATAATATACATTAATATATATATATATATATATATATATATATATATATATATATATAATATACATATATATATAATTATCCACATCCAATAGATTATCAAATAGCACTTTACGGAAACACATTCACCCAACAGGAACAAAAAACACAAGCAACACTTTCCCAACTTTACGCACTAATTAACAAAAAATCCTCTCTCAAAATAGAGACCAGAATGATAATTTACTGGTCTATAATTCGACCAGTCATGACTCAAGCATGCCCAATATGGGGAAATGCATCAAAATGTAATATAAACATTTTACGAACTATACAATATAAAGCGTGAAGAATTATAATTGAATTTCCATGGTTAATTTCGAACAAGTAAACCCACCACCAATTGCAAATCACCACAATAAAGGAACACATCACCCAACTGTCCGAAGACTTCTCATTACTGTCCACATCTCCCAGCACCTCCATATTCAACCTTGGACGCACCGCAGAATCGAACCTATGCATAAACTCTCGCTTCCCTGAAGGTAGGTTCAGACCTCCACAAAATAGCAGAAAATCGACCTCAAATAATATGACCTTCATCAAATAATCATATCAACGACCATTCTCTGTAGTTTCAATTTACTTCCAAAATAATTTAAATTATTAAAATAAACCAAAAACATTCAACGCACCCATCCAGGGCCCCTACAGTTAGGAAACAAACCAAAAGTTATGTATGTTTCTATTCACAACCCTGAAAAACATGTATGTTGAACAGGAAGACAATTGATTTTAAAAAAGGAGCTACACAGTGATACAAATATTTTTTTTACATTTAGATTGTGTACCGAGTATCAAAAACGAAATTGCATAATTCTAAAAAACAACTGAATATCCTTATAACATCTTTTGAAATTAGCTTCTGGGTCAATGGTGAGCCTCTTAACGTTTTTTCGATCACCTTTCCTCGATTCATTGATTGATTTATGAGATGACTCCTTGCCTTGCGGCGAGACTTCTGTGTGCCAGCTTCCTCATATCGTCGCTTAGTTTTTACTTTTTGACGGTATATAAAGAAAAAATATTCAAGTATCTTTGAGTAACAGAACAAACAGGCTCACGCACCTCTAAAATCAAGTGAAGATATAAATGAAACAGTTGAGTACCTAACCAGAAATATACAACTGTCAGCATGGCACTACCCCAGAGGAGATATTTTACAAACAAACTGAAGACTACCCTTCAGAGGGGAATCAAAAGGTATTTGAAAAACGTCAACTAAAAGCAATGTGGCAGAAAGATCGAAGCAGAGAAAACAAAAGGAAATTGAACATAGCTGCGCACCAACTCAAAAGACTAAGACGAAATATAAAAACCACGTAAATAGAAAAATACTTGAACAATCTCTCTCCAACTGCATCTACAGACTACTCTTTGTGGAAAGCATGCAGGGGACTGAGGAAGTCAAACCAACCAATTCCACCAATACGCAAGTCAGACGGTCAGTGGGTAAATCAGACAAAGAGAAAGCTGGAACCTCCGCAATTCATCTAGAAAATGTGTTTAAGACTACTCCTGCTGGAAATCAAAATCACATCAAAGAAGTCACACATTTCCTGGAAACGCCACTCCAATTATTTCCGCCCGTCAAGTTTACTACAACAACAGAAGTAAAAGAAATCCCACGTGTGCTCCCAAACAAGAAAACGCCTGGTTATGACCTCATCACCGGCGATGTTTTGAAGAATCTGCCAAGAAAGGCAATTGCAGTGCTAACCCTTTCAATACTGTCTTCAGATTAGGACACTTTCCATCGCAATGGAAAGAATCTCAAATTATAACGATCCACAGACCAGGCAAATCAACGCATGAACCCGCCTCACACAGACCCATTAGCTTACTCCCCCTTTATCGAAAGTCCTAGAAAAACTGCTATTGAAGAGATTAAATCCAATTCTAGAAGAAGTCGAATTGATTCCACTTCATCAATTCGGATTTCGAAGTAAACATTCAACCATGGAACTCTCTCTCCCCCCTTTCCCTCTCCCCCTCTCCCTTACTCTCTCCCTCTCTCTCCCTCTTTCTCTTTCTCTCTTTCTCTCTTTTTTTCCTCTTGCAACTTCGATTGCAACTTTGGGGAACAGCTAGTAATTCTGATATTGAAATTCTACAAAGATTTAAATCAAAAGTTCTACAATACATAACAAATGCACCATGGTATGTATCTAATAATACTCTACCTACATTCTGATTTGCAGATCCCAACTATCCATCAGACCATTACAGAATACAGCAAAATGTATGAGAACAGACTCGAAAACCATCCAAATTGCCTTGCATTGAACATCCTGGACAACAGTGAAGACATCAGAAGATTAAAACGACACCACTCTATAGACCCCAGTCATAGCTACAAAATTGTATAAATCATGTAATCACTGGACTAAGTTAAATAGTTTAATTTGTATATGAGAAGTGCTGTAACAGGACAACTCTTCACAAGTTATTTCTGTTCATAAATAATTCACCGAATGTTCATCTAAGGAACAAATTGTGAATAAACTGTTGATTAAAAAAATCTTTGAGTAAATATTACAACTTTCTAGGGCATGTAGGGGTCGACGATGATCCCCTTTTGGCAATGAGCATGCTGGGGGAAACAAAATTACACATGTGACATTTGCCCCTGATGATTTACGCAACTCATCGTAATTTGGTGTTCAGCAGGTACACGAAATATCTTACTACATTCGAATGAGATGTAGTAAGATGGTAAATGTTGCTATTTTGAGAAGAAAGATACCATTTTACGCGC
This sequence comes from Gryllus longicercus, assembly GCA_038098605.1. NCBI lineage: Eukaryota > Metazoa > Arthropoda > Insecta > Orthoptera > Gryllidae > Gryllus > Gryllus longicercus. Next base: position 1,571,474 of record JAZDUA010000129.1, on the reverse strand, counting down.
AATAGACAGATCCTGCATTCATGCAATAAAAAAAAAATACGAAACTTGCTTTAAAATTATTTTTTCGTCAAAATTTATAGGTCTACAGTTAGTCCACCGAAGTGAGCCACAGGTAGTCTTAAGGGACTAGTGACTTCCAATACACTTCCTATATCTGAATACGCATCGTTTCACACAATTCTGAATACACTATCTACACATTCAAATTGCTGTGAAATTCTTAATCTTTTGTTGTTTAAAGAGAAAATTTGCGGAAATTTTAGTTAAGAAAGCCATTTATCAGGAACTGTCAAAATGTTACTTCATATCTAGAAGATTTAATTACAATATCAGGATCAATATCACAACTGATGGAAAATTCCTTAATATGCGTTGAAATAATTCATCTGCAATATGTATTTTAATTGCAGTGTCTAAAATTCCATTGCTAGTTGTTTCACATTGTTGATCTAATTGATCCAAAACTTTTCGTAAATAATGCCGGAAATGTACTTATTTGTTCCTCTCTCCCTCTATAAGGCCTCTTGAGCTTCTAAGTGCGATGCCGGTCCACGACTATTACTGCTGAACGCTCGTCCCCGCCTGGACTCTACAGTGATTACGAGCGGGCTGCAGAGCGCGGAAATGTGCGTTAGCGGCGACCTGAACAAGACGCGCGAGCGGCGGCGACGTTGGACAAAACCGCCAGCGTCCTCCCGGGGCGAATTCGGGGAGCGGTGGGCGGGGCGAAGGCCGTGGACGCGTGCGCGCCCTGCAGGGGGGCGGCGGCGGCGGCAGCAGCAGCGAGAGGCAGAGAATAAAAATCGTGCGAAAAATAGCGAGCGCTGCCGCGTTGACACGCGTGGGGCCAGCGTGCTGCCTGAGAATGGTGACACTGGGGTGTTAAAATGAAGGGGAGGGGAGGAGTGATCGGAAGGAGGAAGAGGGCTTGTGGATGCGGTCGGGAGGGAGAGCAGAAGGACGGCGGGGATGGTCGGGGGGATGATTTCTGAAAGTAAATATCCATTTTTCAAATTTTTATCAATATTACACAGATGGATTCTGTGAGTCATATGGAAACTTTCTATAGTGACTTTTTATAGCATATGGAATCCATTACAAAGGAATGGTTGCTGGGTTAAAGAGGGGATGAGCGGTTTCGGAAAAAGGGCACCGCATAAGAATATCGCCGCCCCACACCCTCCGGCTCCCCTTCTTTCGCGCCTCTGCCCGTGCTCTTTCCTTTAAAGCCACATGACCACACCACTACCTTTAAGAGTTTCGAGTGAAGGAGGCTTGTTTAATGGCAATATTTTTTACAGCTGCTCTCCATATACGAAGAGAAGCGGAGTGTTCTGATAACGTGGTCACAGTATAAATATGCTGATCGAAAACCTTTTTATTTTGAAATGGAAAGAAGTAATTTCGTGTGACAGACTCACGTTAAAATAAGTTATAAAAAGGCCACTATTTTCTGCGTAGTGTAGTAGCGCTTGAGCGGCGAGTGTGAAAGGAAAGAGTGGGATGCGAGAACGGGCTCGGGGATATATTCTTTAAGAAGGGCCGGGCGTCGATTGTGTGCGTATCTGCGACGCGAGGCAATACGTCAGGCAGGGTTGGCGGCGCGATCGCGCGGTCGCGGGGGGGGGGGGGGGGTTCATTTATTTGTGGGCATTGTGACGGGAAGACTCGCGTTATTTTGCGGAGAACGTTCCCGCCATCTCGTATCTCGAGGATTGGAGCGCAGGCTGTGTTAAATATTCGAGTTATCATCTCAACGTTCTGACTGTGTCAAGAACGGCGGTAACGCAGCGTGAGCTGTGAAATTGGTTGGTTTCACATCAATGCGATCAGGCAGCACTTCCAAACAGCCGCCGGGAGCACTAGTGTGCGTGCATGCGATTACATTTGAACGCTTCGGTGGCGAGCCCCGCGCCGAGATACAGGAGAAGGGGCCGGGCTCTCTTTTGGAGGATCCCGCCCCTGCCGCTGCCGCGTGAAACGTACCCTATTAAAACGTAAAATGTATGCACCGGCGGCGACCGGTCAATTTGCAATTCTGCATTTATAGGAGTTGATTTTATAGCACTTAAAATATGAAACATTGCATAAACTTTCGCACGCGTATCGATATTTCTTCCGTTTCTGCGTCATCACCAGCTTCTACATTTATCTTGCATTTATTGACGCATTTAAAATTACTTTACACTTTTGACATTTGTTCTCCGTATAAAGGTTGAGAATGTTGGATTTTACCCTCACGTGTGTTTTATAATTGAAACATATTTGATTGTTGTTTAACACATTTATGTTATTTGTCTAATTTGTTTAAAAATGTGATTAACCAATATTAACATGTGTGCTGTACATTGAGTTTCATTTCTTGGTAGCAATTTGGATTAAATGTGACAATAGAATATTCTTTTTGCATACATTACTTGGAGTTATATGTTATTGTATAGCATCTTAGCTGCTAGTCTGGCACAGTTTGTAACAATTCTAGAGTGTCCTTTTCTTTTTTCCCTAATTATTTGATATCACTCCGATTAGATTAGCATTCACTATTTACAGATGTTCACACTAACCTTAAGTCGAAGAATTTGTCAAACACTTAAAAGATTAGAAAATAAGGAGATTGTGTTAAAGTATTGGAAAAACCATATCGATAATAAAGCTATACAAGAGAAAATAAAACTACACCAACTTAAACTAATAATAAATAGAATAGCTAAACTACCATACAATACTGCCTTATTGCTATATAAAACTATCATACAACCACTACTATTATATGCATGCCCAGTTTGGATCAGCGCAGCCAAAGCTAATACAAAAAAAACCCTCCAAGTAATCCAAAATCGGTTCCTCCGCACCATCACGAATGCCTCATGCTACATCTCCAACACTCAACTCCATAAACAATTCCAGCTAGAACCGATAATCAACCACATCATTTTTGTATCCACCCACTTCTTCCAGAGCATCCCAAATATCCCCAACCTAACCCTGTTAAGACTTTGCCAAAATTCAATTCACAGAACCTGCATCACGAACAAATTCCCTTTCTATAGTAATTATGTTCCATTCTAAATAAATTCCCAGATCTCGAACCAAATAGACATTATATAAAGATACCTCTACCACCCTAGTAGTAATGTAAGTTGTATTTTAGGATTATTAGTAAGATTATTGTAAGTTAATTATAAGTAGATATAAGCAATCATAGCAAATGTAAAGTGTATTAAACACTGATCTTTGTATGGTCCTATACAAAAAGAAAAATGAAGGTTCTTAGGCCTGTATTATCCGTTATTATATATAGTAATCGTCACCACCTTTTTGGACGCGTTTACACTCGGAAATATGTTCCGCAGATGTAAAGACGTTGTGACCTTGTTACTTAGTAACAAAGATATTTTAAAAATTGAATTTGTTCAAATAATTGTCACCCCAACCGGGATTCGATTTCGTAGGAACTTATTTCCGAGCCCAAATGCGTCCAAAAAAGGTGATAGGGTGGTGACCATTACTTAATATTTATACTTTCAGAAAATATTCTGTTTTATGTATTTATATTTCGATGTTTCTATGTCAAATTCATTCCTTGTTTCTAAAAATTAAGACGATGGCAAATTTCCAAATATTAATAGAAAAAAATAAATTGTTAAAAATTGTCCTACATGGGCTCCTCAATCATAAACCAGATTAAAAGTTACAAAATACGGAATGTTTCAAAGCAAATTTGATAAGTTATGTTTTGTTGTTTAAGAAACAGGCTCAATCTCAAAGAGAAAATATCGTATTTTAATACTTCTTAATTGCAATTTTTGTAATTATCTGACATACGTAGTTCTGCTTCATAACATTTTGCACCAAAGTAGCAACATTTCATTGAAGAATTCGTCCACATGAATTAGCATCTGCGAACAATGACAGTTTCAGCATCTACATTATTTTTACAATAAATAATTTTTACATTCATGTTCACAAAGCTTAGAAGTTGTATTAGCACACCTGCTGTCCTTCGATTACAGCTTAACTATAAAAAATGAAACTTGCTTTAAAATTATTTTCTTATCAAAATATATAGGTCTACATATAGTCCACCTAAGTGAGCAACAGTAAATACCTTCAACGGTTAGAAGTATCAAGATAATCTGCGTCAAATTGACACATTATTACTCTCTCGCTACCGCTTACACAGTGGAGAGAAAGTTATGTAATGCTACGCGAAAAAACGGCGAGTTTTCGGCAGAAAAACAGATTACTTGGCCCTGGTAACGAAAAAGTGGATAAAGCTAGTTGCTAAATTTGAAAAAAAAAGTCCTCGAACACATAGTGTATCCAGAATCCTTATTTTGTGGGTCCTTGATACCGAAAATTCGAATGATGGTAAAACGTCTAGCTGTCCGTACGTCTGCTCATCTATCGTTGTCTGTCTGTGAACGACAGCGGCTAAACCGTTCAGCCGATTTTCTCCAAAATTGGTTTTCCCCAAACGATCTGACTGATGTCGTTCCTTGAATTTGAAACAGATATTTAAATGTACTTTACATGAAGCCCATGGGAGATTTTCCAAATTTTCAAAAAATTGGCTCCATCGTTTTTTATTAAATTTTGTTGTTGGATAGTGAAAATGTCTTTTAGGACAATGATGTAGGTCTCATTTTGCTTGAAAAGTCTTATTTTTCAAAAATTGCAAAATTTCTCTATATTTTCGGCGCCTTCCTACGACTACAATTATAAAGAGGAGAATTTTCTCTCAATGAAATCTATTGCTTAAAGATAGATTTTGAAAGAAGATCATGTACTTTTAGCAATTTGAGTTCTTTTAGCGAAAATTTTCTTGAAAGTGCGGGCGAGAAGTGCGTTTTGGGCCCAGGGCGGCGCGGGGAGTGGCAGGCCCTGCCAGCGCCCACGAGGGCCGCGGGGAAGCGAACGAAAACGAGAGCGTTGGCGACGGCGGAAGGAACAAGGCGAGTGCGGTGGCGGAAGTCGAGGTAAAGTGGAGACGGCAGCGATGGCGACTGTTACGGCGGGTGCCTTTTCTCCTGGACAGTGCAGCGTGAGCAATTTCGCCACCTAGAGGAGCTTCATTCTCTGCTTGATCTGGATTTGGATTCGTCACAGCTAATCTGCGTTTTTAAGAAACATTAACATTTGCGAATCAAATGTATACTTTATAAGATACTACTTAGTTCACGTGCGTGCGACATATTCCTTTTATATACTCAAGAAAACAAACAATATACGTACGTTCAGTTCTCTTGTAACAAACAAAAACCGCGCATAAAAATTATTCTAGGTGCAACATAATATACAGAAAATTATATTATTCTTAAGCTATAGCTTACCGAGGTTCATAATATATTATTAATAAACAAAAACATGAGCCGCAAAATTTTCGAAGTATTGTCATTACTAGTTCATGGATAATTATGTACAAAAATTGAGAGATTATGTACACATATATGTATTATAATATATAGAAATATGTACTAAAACGTAAGAAATATGTATCATCAAATAAATTCTTTTTTATTAAAATACTTTTATCTTAATGTATATTGTTCTATTTCATAATGTAAAGACCAAAATTAAACGTTATACTCTTCCTAATGCTATTTTTTACGATTTGCGTAACAATAAGAAACAAATATTTGTTTCAAATTGTCAGCAATGAAACTTTTCCTATTATCTTGTGAGGGACTTGTACTGACTAAAATAACGTTATACATCGCACGAGTCACTAGTTCGTATTTAAACTTGCAGAGATCCTCTGGCGTACGATCAATAGCCACTGTGGCGGAATTGTCCCCTTATTGCATTACACTAATAGCACTGTTCGGAGTCCGGGGTTTTCTCCAGAACTAAAGACCTATTTTTCTTCACTAGATCCCGCATTGATCTTTGTATGATAAATAAACAGTTCTTACAGAAGCGACTGCTGATTGGGCAATTTCAAGGCTGTTGGGAAGTTTTAAGGAAGACGTCTCCAAAGATTTAATTGTAGTGCTTGCTGAAAAATGGGGCAATATACGTTTTCAGCTTTTCTGCATCAAGCAATTATTTTGATATGCCAATGAACGCTGCACCATCAGAATCAAATTATGGTATAACTAGTATGTATGAAACATTTTCAGCATTGTAGCTCATAAAATCAATCTAGGTGTCCCATTTTGTTAATACTTTTTTGTCTTAGAAACCATGCGTCAACTTTATCAATCTGAGGTTTAACCAGTTCTGCAACACAACGCATGCACAGGACAGGTTAGAAGTGGTAATTTTGGATACAACACCTGCAGGGCTTCTGCTCCCTTGCACATGTACGGAGCTGCATTAGTACCAGATGGAACCCATTGTTGGTTTAGAACAATGAACCCAGAAGGAACCCATTACCATTGTTGTGTTTAAGTCCATCAGGCCACAAAAATGCCAGTGTTGGTAACAGTTTTGCAATACTTTGATTGTTGCATTTGGGTACCACTTCACAAAAGAGACTTACTCTTTTAACTCCAAAAAATGTAGACACGGTGTTCGTTTCCGAAACTTCTTACTATAAAGTTCTCAAAATAATCGGTAAACTAAAAAATAAATATTTGGCGGTAGAGATGTATTTCCGGATTGTTAAAGATTTGTGCGCTTGCCACTATACACCCGTTAGCTTATTTAATGCATTCTTATGCACCGGAACTTTCCCAGATATTTTCAAAACAGCTAAGATTAATTCGATCTTCAAAAAAGGCAACAAAAATAAAATTCAAAATCATCGGCCAATTTCCCTTATGTCAGTTTTTATTTATTTATTAGGGAGACTTTTTTTGCGTACGAACGGAAACTTTTCTCAGTAAACACGATGCGTTTTCAAATTGCCAACATGGATTTCGAAAATAAAAATCTACGGAAACAGCCGTGCCTGTGCTAAATTCTCACACAGAGTTACCATTGCCCCATAAGGTTTAATCCAAAAGCTTCAGTGCCACATCATGAGTTTACTTCAGATTTTCAGCCCAAAGAGATAATTTACATACAACGGCGGAGGTTCGCGTGTGACAATCGGGGAAAGAAAAATGTGGCGCTTCCTGTGCTAGGCGAATAGTTTCTTGTGAAGGGTATCAAGGTCAAGGGAGACCCCTGAGAGATGCAAAGTGGATGCGCGATATCGCCTACTAAACGTATCATTTTCACAAACCTAACTTCCTTTGTCTTCTCTGTGATACGCTGAGAACCAACATACCAGAACCAAGGATTGCGTCGTCAATTTGCCCTTTTATTTGCAATAACGTCGGTATTTACGGACGGACTCATTCCAACGCGATGCTATAGCGGCATTTTAGAGAGGAGGCTACAGAAAAAATGTTTGACACAGTTAAATTGTTTGTCTGGAGATTCCTTATCAAAAAACAGGAAATATGAAAAATTAAATAAACAGACTGCAGAAAAATGGAAAAATTCAGTAAAAATTTCTAATTTGGGGGAAAATATGTAAATATACGTACTTTTATGTAAAACTATGTAATAAAAAAATGTAAAACTATGTACTAAAAAGTCAATGGTTTTTGGCACTAACCGATATAAAAAGTGAAGATATCGTTGTTTCGATTTGACAGTGTAACTTTAGGAAAATATGTTATTACATAATTCACCGGGCCCTAGTGATTACTGATTGCGTTTAAATAAATAAATAAATAAATAAGTCACGATATTATCATTTTGAATCAGTACTGTCAGAACTATCTGATGATGATAATGATTATGATGATAAAGTATATAAGATCGGTTCCACGCAATGTGTTACCTTTAGCAGTATCCTTTCATAATATTTAGTCTAAGGAGGCGTGCGTATACTCGCAATGAATAGTTCAGGAATGTGAATATTATGCGTGCTTGTACCATCTCTTGGCTTTTTGGAGGAAACAATTTTCTATATTTCTTTTTGTAAGGGTGCATCAAACAGAAACCACCCTTTGGGTCTTGAAACCCCTGTTAGAATGCGAAAGGAAAGAGGTATTCAGACGTGAAGTAGTCGAGTGTGGACGCCCCCTCCACATTTCATCCACACAAACACAACAAAAGGTGTTGAACCAATATCGATTCGGCTCAAAGGTTTTTTGAATAGTTTCCAATATTCGAAGATAGAATATAAGTTTGGCAAACTCATTATTCCCAAAAATGTACTTTTTAAACTATTGTTTTGTTACAAGCTAAAAATAAAATAACTCTTCGATGGTTTAGAAAATTGTTTTTTAGGCTAAGTAATATTACTAATATGTTTTAACCGCCTGTTGTCCTTAAGTTGAGTTGTTCTAAAATAACGTCTTTTAAAGCAAGGTCATTTTGAGAAGTAGGGGAAATTATCTTACGGACTCTCAACTAGAAGGTCTAGGAGGTTTGAGCTATTCAACGTAATCACAAGTGATGACGATCCTTGTAATTGAGCAACCAGATTTCGACAAAAAAAGGTGAGGGAACAAAGTCTTCGCTTGCAAAAATGAGGAAATGCAGAACTGGTGAGATGTTTGACACAGAAGTACGCCGTAGTGTAAGAAGAAATCCGTTTTACGGGATTGCAAGCTCTACAGATGCCCAAATTGCACTAATAAAGATCATAAATGAGGTATTAAAATAGTATTTCCTATTAAAATTAACATTGAACTTATGTCAATGTAAAATAAAAAATCCATGCCTATTTTATGCCAACTTTACCTATTTTATGCGTATATTCTCAATATGTCTTCTAATTATTATATTCCAATATCAGGTTTCTTAATTATTGTAGCACTGAGAAAACGAAATATTTAAGAGGAAAAATCATTGGATATTTTAATTTCTTTCAAATGTTTCATTTGTGATTTGTGCAATTGAACTGAACGTTATTCTCTAAATATAGCGGTGTCTCTTACATTTTAATGAATAACAGAATAAAGTGTTTGTTTATTTGTTTTTTCCATAATTTCGCGTTTTATCTACATTTTAACCACTGGTCCCTGTTAACCGACTACTTTTGTTCTTATTGGGTTCCAATATCGTCCTTGAAAACTTTATTTCTTACCAGTTTCCGATCGTCTCCTTCGAGATTCAGTGTCTCCAGCGAAGTAACATCCCGGTGTGATCATCGCATTGTAATGCCTGTATTTGACGTTAAACGATGGGTACGTACGTAGTTTCTGGCACGGTCTGAAGGCTATCACGTTTCTTGTTTGGCATCTTATAGAGTTGGTGCTTATTTGTCTCTTATTGTTGCTTCTTATTTGCCCGAATATTTGAAACTTGCAGGTGGTGTTTGGAGTGACTGCCCGTTCTAGCGCCCTTCCAAGCAGCAGACTGTGACTGCCTCCCCTCTGCGCATATGCGCTTCCGGGATGCCCGAGTCGCCAGGGTGCGGGGAGCGGCGGGTCGCCGCTAGCAGCCCTCGGCCCCAACGCCGTGTCCTCGCTTTCGAGCGCTCCGCCTCCTCAGCCGCGCCGCGCCGCGCCGCGCACACGCCCGTTAACCTGTGTGCCCGTACATCCATTGTAATGAAATTTGGTCCGGCAAACACAAGACAAGAACCTGCCGCCTTCGGTCTGTCAACAAAGGCAAGGAGAGCGCTCCCACCCAATCTCGCCCGGCGCCGCCCTAAGCCTGCCCTAATCCGCGCCCGTGATCGCTAATGCGCGCCCCTGTCTCTTTATATTTGCTCGCGTTGAGTGTTAAGTTAAGGTAAACTCGCCTCTCGGATAGTAATGGCTCCTACGTGTACAGCGCCGGCAATTGTTGCGTTCTCTTCAAGCTTCCGCGAATATTATATGAGCAATCAAACTTCTCGAGTTTGGATTTCCTGTTTTAAAGGTAGTGATTTCACGGTGTCTTTCTTTACACACGGTGTAAGGCTCTTGATTGGATTTATTGGAGGTAAGTAACTTTCTAATAAATATTCCAATATTTTTGAGCACGATTCTTTTATTCTGAGTAAAACCAGTAAAAAATACAAAGAGCCAACATTAATGTAGAAGGCTTTCGAAGTGGCGGTTAATGTCTGGTGATAGTGGATATTAACAAATTTTTTTATACCGATTACAAAACAAAATAAGAATTCGTGACAAGTGATCATTTTTTCCTACAGTCATCAATAAGAAATCTAGAAAAAATAAAATACATTTTAAAATCTGTATACAATTTTGGGGAGTGTAATTACTGTATTCAATAATACGTAGTTCTTCATCCTGAAGTAGAAGAGGATGTAGTTTTTATTAAATATATCTACAAATATCTGAGGAAGAATTCCAGAAGTTCCGAAACTAACTTAAAATACTTCAAATTCAAACAGTTTGATCAAGCACGGGTTCCCATTTTGAATATTTTGTCTTTTAACGCAGATATTTCTCCGTTCATTTGTTCAATGTTTTGAATTACATAAGATACCAGTCGTGAATCCTGTGATATTTAAGAGTTTTTAATGTTGCTACAAAATCGAAAAAAAACGCAAGAAGTATTCAATATCTTAAGTAATAAATATTTCACGCTTACTAAGTACTTGCGTAGGAAAAGGAACTTATTGTAATGCTACAGCGGTAAGTGGCTATTTTTCGTCAGAAAAACTCGTATTGTTACCCTGATATCGGAAAAGTGGAAAAATCTTTATCCTATATATGGCAAATTACTTTCTATAACACATTGGGTAGTCAGAATACACGTTTTGTGGGATCTTGATTCCAAAAAAATAATAATTTACGGCAAAAAGTCAATTTGTCTCTCCGTCCGTCTGTCTGTTGTCAATAGCAATGCCTAAACGACACACTTGTCTGCAAAGTTGACATTCCTTGGTGGTTCTGGACAAACTCGAGGCGCTGCAAATTTGAAACAGATATTTTGATTTTTGGATGTACTTTACAGGAAGCCTTAATAATTCTACATTTTCTGAAAAATGGATGCAAATATTTGAATTACATTTTTATCACGGGTAGAGTAAAGTACGCTTAAAGAAATTGGGGCAGTTCTCACTGTTGTTGAACTACCTTAAATTTAAAAAATTGCAAGAGTTACAAGAGTTTCAAATAATGCGAGAAAGTACGCTATGTTGTATCTCCACTATGATTTCACTTCGGTGCCCAAGTCTGAGTCACTCTATGGCTTTCCGTTTTTAAAGAATGCCTTATAGATGCAGCAGCCAGGTAGGTAGCCCTCATAGGTGCACAAGCATGAATTTTATAATATTCTAAAAGTTCATAAGGCATTACGTCACTACGGTTGGCTCTCCACGTGGAAATTTTAAATGAACTCATTTTTAAAGTTCAGTCAACAGATACTAAACCACTACTACGCTATAGGAGTATATGTCAGGCTTGTGTTTTCCTGAGTCAATTGATGCAGAGACCCTCCCCCTCTTCGGGTATAAGAAAACTCCGGAGAATTCGAAGTTCTCGTGGTAAAAGATAGGAAAAATACTAGGTAGTCGGAAAAATACAGTTGTATTTTTAAAATTAATCAACTCTCAATATCAATGAATATTTTTATATAGTCCACAAAAATCTTCGACAAAATACGCCAATGTTTGGCGAGCAAATCCGATGAATATCGAATGCGGGGAAGTCCGGGAGGTACAAGAATTAGTGACGCTAGGATTGCAGGAAGGAATTTGTACACTTCTCAGTTGTTTATAATGGATTAATTTGCTGTTGCTTTTATGATACGTAAATAACACTGAAATCTACAATCCCAAGTTTTTAATTATGGAGTAAGGAGTTTTTTTTACTTTCTTGTCCTTCTTAAGAAAATAAATATTGTAATCGTGCCCAGGAATACGGAGAATTTTTCAAAAAAACTTATTGCCGGGTCCTTGTTAAGAAAAATTGGGTAAATCGTTTGTTAGAGTACTACTCTTTCGTTCGCCTAGTGTTGATTGAAGAAACGATGGAAAAATACCGATAAGAGCAATCAGTTTCTATAATTCTCCTCCAGACTGAGGCTGAATTCGACCTAGCTATGTGCACTTGTGTCAAAAATTCTGTCAACGTCGGAACTCGAACCCCAGGACCTTCTGATCTGAGGCACTGCAATGACATCGATCATTCACACTTACGCTGGTGTTCACAGTTAAGCTGCTGATGTTAAGGACAGACGAATAGACATACAGACGTTTTGCGTAAACCAATATCTCGGTTTCCATAACACGAATTTTGATTTATTTTTCGCCAGAGAACATTAAAAATTGTTTGCGGGTATAGGGAGAATTAGACTGCGCACGTTCTCTTCATCTCTAGAATATCATCGCCGTTGCTTTTCTATACCCGATTTTATCATCCGTGATAGTTGAATGATGAATCGAAGTACCAACACAGCGATTGATTGATGTTTCCGAGCACGAGAGCTGCTATGGTCATTAGTCCCGCTAGTGTAGGTAGTGACTACCATGGGAATGGTGGTGATTTCTTCCCCGCTGGGTGCTGAGATCCGGCGCCGACCTACAAGTATTGCTGGGGATTCCCTCCTCCAGGTGTCTCCCCCTGCCTGGATAAGTCCTATGCATTCGAGTGGCCTCCCGACATGTGCGGTAATGTAATGTTTGTGTAAGGGGGATGATAGAACAAGGAAGAGAAAGGAACAATCGGCATGATCCGTGGCCCGTTTTAGGGTACTCCTCCGACATTTGCCTGTTATTGTTCGGAGAAACCAAAGGAAACTACCGATCAGAGCAGCCGGCCGCTAAAATTCCCGTTTAGAGAGCGACCGGTTTGACTTAGGTATCTAGCTAATGTCGAAAATCCTCCCACCGTCGGGACTCGAACCCAAGGACCACCCGTCCAGAGTCGCTGCAGAAGCAGTAACAATGCTGACCCCGAGCTCCAACAAAGCGAGTTTAGCAACTTTTGAGAAGTAGACATTTTTGCTCCCTAGTTGCTCCCTAATGTGCATCGGTAAACGAACTGCAGATTTGATTTTTTTGCATTAGCAAAATAGAAACACACCACCAACTCTATTCCTACCACTACAACCAAAAGGGCAGCTTAATAAAACGTGCGCATAGAGAAGCTACGCGAAACTGGACGAAAACTTGATTGACCCATTGACCCAGAATGTGAAGTAAATTACTTTTTGCAGTCATGTTTAGTCTTTCTAAAATTGTACAGCATAAATGTTAACTAATGCATTATATATAATTGTTAAAATAAATATTTTTGATAATCAATTTAGTCTACCATTTATGCAGAAGATAAGATTCTACCTGGTACTAAAGTGTGTACCAATTTTAATTGTTTAATGCACGCGTGCATCCATGGGGGGAATGAGGGAAATTTCCCTCACCCCAAATTTTTCAGTAACTATTAATTGTAACCTCTCACGAAACTTTTAAGTAACAAGTGATGCTAAAACAGCTCGTACTTTCTCGCCTGTATTTTCACGCAAAAGTATGGGAAAAGTACTCAAATTTTCGAAAAATTCTACATGGCCTTATTTCAAAATTTATCTTTAAGGAACAGATTTCATTAAGGGAAAATTTCTATCTTTGATATTTTAGTTGTAGGAAGACTCCGAAAAAAACTTCAAGTTTTGCAATTTTCCAAAAATTATGTTATTCTACGAACATGAGACCTGCACCATTGTCTTAAACGTTATTCACACTATATAACGAAATAAAAATAGCACACTGTATAACAGAATAAAAATAGAAAACGAGGAAACTTTTTTTAAAAAATTTGGAAATGTCCCAGGGGATTCATGTAAAGTACCCCACAAAATGGAAATATCGGTTTCAAATTCCGGGGGCCGTATCATCAGCCAGATCGATTGGAGAATATCAGTTTTGGAGAAAGTCGGCTGAACGGTTTAGCCCCTAGCATTGTTCACAGACTGACAGACGATTTGTCGTCATTGGATTTTTCGGTTTCTCGGACCCACAAAACAAATTCTGACTGCACCACGTGCGAGAGGAGTTTTTCTAATTACAGGAACTGGATTTATCCACTTTTTCGTTACCAGGTCCCTGTAATAAGTCTTTCTGCCGAAAATTCGCAGTTTTTACGCACAACTTTTCATAACTCTCTACACCGTAAAAACATTTGCGGATAATCAATAAAAATAATAAAATCGTATCGCAGCATAAGCTGAGTTTACCCTGCGTCATTTTATATAATCTGAATTATGACACATTCGACCAAAACATTTTGAATAAAAAATATCTTAATATACCAATCACATTCGACTCATAGTCAGGCATTAATCTAATATCCCTAGGATGAGGAAATAGAATAATTTTGATGATGATTTTATTTTGATGATCTAAATCATTGCCAAAAATGATTAATAAATACTCTTAAAATGTTTTTAAAATTCCCTAAAAGTAAAGAAAAGTGACATAAAATGTTTTATCAAAACCAATTAAGATGAGTAATTCAAGTTTTTGGACATATTAATGATGTAATCGCAGTGCCGGATCGAGGACGGCCAAAATTAAAGGGGGGAATTAAAATGGTAAAAGTGTAGAAAAAATACAAATGAAAAACACAAGAAAAAACTTGTAGAAACGTCTAAAATATATAGAAAAATAACTGCGTGTTCTCCTCAGGATTTTAGTTACGAATGGAATCCTGAATTTGGACATATTTTAGCCCAGTGGTACGTATGAAAATGGTCTTCGACTGTTCTCCAGAGGTGTGTGACAGCTCATATTTCTTACTTCCCCCGCATGACATGCTGTGCTACGGCGACTTCCACGTACTGGAGTGTGACCGAAGTAATCGCAAACAGTGTTGACGGAGTAAGGCCTCTCTGTAGGTGCCAAGCGAGTGATCGTGGGCCGCTGTGACATTTTGCGCAATTACAGTCTGCCCGAAACAAAACAATACATGTTTGCTTACAAGCTCCTGGAGACGGCGCGGTTAATAAGTACTTAATAATAGAAAGAAAATATCTAAAAAGAATAAGATGAAAAGAGAAAAATCTAATTAAAAGAAAAAGTAGAAGAGGCTTTAGATATATTTTGTGAAATGCTGTCGACTTTCTTCAGTCCCGGACAGTAATGTTTGTATCTAAGCAAATGTTTAAGTTGTAAATCGATATCATGCGTTTTTATTTAAATTCTATCTCTTCATAGAATGAAAAAATAATCCTTCGTCGTTTTGCTGCTCTGAATTCAACGATTTTAATTACAAATTATTACTATTTTTAATTTAAAACTAGAAAGTATTCATTAAATATTAAATTAATATTTTAATATTGTTAAAAACATTTTATTTTAAAGAATTTGCTTTGTTTATAATTTATATAATATTTTTGTTATATAAACACTGAAGACCCAAAGGAATTGATACACCTGCCAAATATCGTGTAGAGCTCCCGCGAGCACGCAGTAGTGCCGCAACACGACGTGGCATGGACTCGACTTGTCTGAGCTGGAGGTAATTTACACCATGAATCCTGCAGGGCTGTCCATAAACTCGTAAGAGTACGAGGGGTGGAGAAGTCTTCTGAGCAACACGTTGTAAGGTTTCCCAGATATGCTCAATAATGTTCATGTTTGGGGATTTTGATGGCTAGTGGAAGTGTTTAAATTCAGAAGAGAAGCCACTATGTTGGAATTCTGGACGTGTGGGCTATCGAATTGTCCTGCTGGAATTGCCCAATTCCGGGGGTGCACAATGGACATGAATGGATGCAAGTGATCGGACAGGATGCTTACGTACGTGTCACCTCTTAGAGTCGTATCTAGACGTATCAGGGGTCCTATATCACTCCAAATGCACACGCCCCATACCATCACAGAGCCTCCATCAACTTGAACAGTCCCCTGTTGACATGCAGGGTCTATGGATTCATGAGGTTGGCGCCATACTCGTACACGTCCATCAAGGTGAAACGAGGTGAAACAGGACTCGTCAGAGCAGGCAACGTGTTTCCAGTCCTCAATAGTCCAATGTCTGTGTTGACGGTCCTAGGCGAGGCGTAAAGCCCTGTGTCTTGTTTGTATCAAAGGTACAGACGCCTTCAACTCCGAAACCCCATATCGATAATGTTTCGTTGATGGTTCGCACGCTGACTCTTGTGTCCAGCATTGAAATCTGCAGCAATTTCCGGAAGGGTTGCACTTCTGTCACGTGTAATGATTCTCCTTAGTCGTCGTCGTTCCCGTTCTTGAAAGATCTTTTTGCGGCCACAGCGATGCTGGAGTTTTGATGTTTTAACCGGATTCCTGATATTCACGCAGAAACTCCAATCGTAGAATTGGAGGATCGCCGACACCCTAAAATCAAAATAAATGTATCATACATGTGGCAATAAAATCTCACGTCAATTATCCGACTTTTCTTTTGACTTTTCGTCGTTCGAAAATATGAGCGTTGTCAGAAAGATACTTAACCCAAATCGACGATACGCCGTCCGATTTCCTACAGTTAAGACATAATAAGAAATTTAATAAAAAAAAGCACGATATAAAAGTGTTATTTTCTTCATGCTAAATGTGTCATCAGCTGAAACGAAACCTTTGTTGCAATACAAAACAATTCTCAGCTGAATATATGACGCCTCATAAAAAATATAGGCGTATGGATTTAAGCGTGACGTATAAAGAAAATGCTTGTTTCGTGAGTGTTTGAAAAACATATGGTGTAAAAACGTGGGGCACAACGGGCCGCCGCGGCGGCAGATGAAAGTGGGCCGAAAGGTTCGGAAAAATGGCCCAACGCGGGCGGGATTTCCTCTACCTTTCGACGTCATAGTTTCGTGGGGCAAATCTTGTGTATTGCAATATGCACTCTTCTTCCGTTTTTTATCCCTCCTCTGGGTGCAAGTTTTCCCGTTTTCCGGAGATGTCTAAGAGTAGCGTCTTTGTCATATACAGATCCGTAAGAGTTTTCACCAATGACGATTGTTCGGTTTGAGCGCTTATTTTTTTTGTTAGTGCAGAATTTGTCCAAGTACAGATTTTTATCCAAATAGGTAAGTTGATTGTATCCTTGACAAAAACCAAATTTTCTTTTTTCTTTTATCGCATTTAAACGACTTATTGAAATTGTAAATTGTGTGTTGTAGTGTAAATATTAATTACATAATTCGTACGTCCCAGAAATAATTTACGTTAAATCGAAATTATGTAACGTGCAAATAGTAAAACGAATCAGCTGAGCATCACAACGTTTTTAAGAAACCTAAGGCATATTTTGATTCAAATGGTAAGTGGACTTTTTTATTAATAAGAAAAACACTAATTGAGTGTCCGAATTCTAAAACGACACATATACACGAACGGTCGAGAAGCATTTCAACACATTGTGGGATTATAGTAAAAATTAAAAGATATTCCAATTTGAATTATAATTAGTCTGAAATATGCAAAATAACAAATCTTTTTTCTATTAACATCTTTTTGTTAGATGTGTTGTTATTAAAATAAAACTGCACATTTTCGCATAATGAAATGCAATAGTTTTTTTATATATAACTCGATATTTTTCGAGTAACAAAGATCGAATTTACTTGAAATTTCGTTTTCAAAAACTATTTGAGTTATAGCTGACGATAGGTTTACTATTATTACTAAACATTATTGTTGTTAATTAATATTAAATATTTAATTGGACCGTGTTCGTAGATGTCGGTTAGGAGATTCAAATCGAAAAAGTATCGAGAGAATTTTTGATTTCGAAAATCGTGTAGCGAGAAAGTTGTTAATTTAGGCGCAGAGAAGTTTTTTACAAAATTTCATAACAAAATATTCATAAGTTTAAAAGATATGGCAGTTTATTTGACGCTTGTTATGGCGCGCTCGGCGGCTCTCCACCCAGTACTACCGCACGCATCGTTGAATGATTTTCGAAATCGAAAATTCCCTCAATACATGATATGAGAGGTCATTGTTTTGATGGCGCTGCAACAGTGTCTGGTCATATAAGTGGAGTTCAGAAGCGCCTTTCAGCAGAAGAACCTAAGTCAATGTTTGTACATTGTGCCAATCATTCCCTCGATTTGGTAATTCAAGAAGTAGCAAAAAGATGTGACCTCATTGCAGACAGCTTAATGCTTGTAAAAGTTGTTTCTAATGCAATATTAGAATCATCTAAGCGGAAAAACATCTACAGCGGAATTGTTTTGCCTCCATTTACTGAAGATAGTATTTTTCGACTACTGTCCCTTTGTCCAAGTCGATGATGCATTCGGGTTAAATCAATGAAAAGATTTGTTGATAATTATTTACGAGTCATGGAGACATTAAAAATTGTACTAAGTGACGAATCGTGTGCACTCAGCATTGACAGACGATCTATTTTGAGAGGGTATCTTACATGTATGGGTAAATTTGAGACGTTGCTATCACTAAAAACTGGCTATATTCGTTTGTGAACCTGCTGAAATGTTGGCTTAAGCACTTCAGAGTGAAGACTGCACAGCAAATGGTGCAAAGCAAGCTGCTCAAATGCTGTGGAATACTTACAACAACATGGGTGAAGTTGACTACGAAAAAGTATGGAATGATTGTGAGAAGCTATCAAACGACTGTCTACATCTTGAAATGCCACTCCCTCCAAAATTAAGGATGCTTCCAAAAAGTTTTCAGCAAGGATGCACTCCGGCTCAAATAGACGCAAAAACTTCTCTATGGCAAACGTATATTCATGTAATTGACTGGTTAAAAAATGAGTTAGATCGAAGATTTGAGCAATCAGGCATGAACCAGCTTATAAAATTATAAAAAATACTTTTGAACCTCCCTTCATCTGAAGAACGTTTAGAAGATTTTTTAAATATTCACAGACCTGATTTCGACGTTGGAACTATGCATGCACAGTTGAAATTACTGCCTACTGTCATAAAAGATTCTAATAATGTTAAACAATTTGCCGCTGCGTTCAGGATGATTCCGAATGAGTGTCGTCGAATGCTTTCAGAAGTTGGAAAGCTTTTGATACTGATCCTGATAGTTCCAGCTACTTCCACCTCATGTGAAAGGCCGTTCAGTGCTCTTCGGCGTATTTTAACATATCTTCGAGGAAATATGACCCAAAAGAGATGGACGAATCTTCTAATTCTTCATGGTCACCAAGAATTAATGAGGCAAATTGCTTTAGATGAAGTTTTAGAAGAATTTATATCGCGAACACAGGAATGAAGAAAAGTATTTGGCTTTAAAATCTAAGTAATATATATTATATATATATATTATATATATTATTATATATATATTATATATATATATATATATATATATTATTATTATCGTTTCGGCCAACTAGGACCACGCAGGGCAAGCAACCTGCAATTACCGTGGCTCAGTTTTTCATTTAATATCACGGTGGCAGGTGCTTGCGAACACTTTTTTGGGGGGACCAGCATTAAGCTGGATCCGATTTTTATCCCCCAGGGTTGTTAATCCTGGGGGTATGAAAGATGAAATGATGATGATAATGAGGGGTGAAAGGACGACACACTCATACAAACACACACAAATACACCCATGCCCGAGGCGGGACTCGAACCCGCGATCTTCTGGTCCGAGACCACTCCGGCACTACTGCCTTAGCGATCTCGGCCATCTGACCGGCTACATATATATATATATATATATATATATATATATATATATATATATATATATATATATATATATATATATATATATATATATATATATATATATATATATATATATATATATATATATTATTGACACTAGCTGACTATATATATATATAACTATATATCTGACTATATATATTGAAACAAATAATATGTTTCATTACACTAATTAAACATTAGTGTAAGAAATCAATAGATACTTTGGACTGCGCGGTACGTGCGCCGGGCGCTGCGAGCAGCAAGGGGAGCTAGCGACGGTTGCTACCGCCACCAGTGCCACCGCCGGGAGGCCAGCGTGAGAACGTCGGTTGCAACGGGGTAGCGAGCACGGGCAGTCAGGCCGTGCCGCCCGTCGATGAAGGACGTGGCCGCCGTGCTCCCGGCCGGGAAGGAGTCGTTAGGAAAGTTGCGAAGAGGACAGACGTTAGCGGAGCGGCGAAGAGTTCGGACGTGTGGCGAAAATCCCGCCGGTAGTGCATGGACAAAGAGAACATGCGGTATAGTTAATGAACTACTAGCGACTGGAATATAGTAGACACGTGAATGAGCTATTTAAAGTATCAGTAGAATAAAAGATTCGCGTCGATAGAACATTCGATCGCGTTCGTGTTAGTTAGCGTAGTGGAAGCCTTACCGAAACAGTGTGGTACGGAACTAGAACCAGCACGCATTATAGATGCAGGTTGAGTAATTAAATTCATCGACGGAAGGTGGTTCGAGAGAAGTGCAACGCCGCGATATCAAGATCCGAGTCGGGGAGGAGCCGCAAGGTCACCAGCCCAGGACGACCGCTACGCCATCAGCCGCCGATGGCCCGCAGCTGCTGTAGAGGTCGGCAATCCTGTCGATGCGAGCTGTTCTACGAGCATCAAAGGTATTTGGTCGGGGCCCCGAAAGTGTAATAAATGTCTGTTATAATAACTCTTGGTACCAAGGCAGAGTATATAAAGATTGTCAGATCATGTAATTAACAAATTTGATTTGCAAATAAATCTTGTTCATGATTGTATTTCCATTTTTGATTAGCTTCCCCAATATTATACCAACTTATCCAGGGACCCATTCACGGAAAAGATACCCTCCTTTAGTGTTATATATTGCAGTGAAATACCCGGCATCACCAGGTATGTCACAATATATATATAACAAATTGTAACAAGTGTAAATTAAATTGCTATAATATATATCTAAAGCAAAGTATATATGAAAACTATAAGGAGAAACTATACATTTATTTTAAGGTAAACATAAATACACATTTTTACTTGTACCTTCATTCAGTCCCAAAACATTGTATATTTGATTACAAAAGAATAAGTCATTTATAGTATCTTACCTGAAAATTAATGTATACTTTTTCTGTTTAGTAGCAATTTTTTAACTAACCCTTGAGTTTCTTACTATATACGTTATATATGATTATTTATAAACAATTACTCTAAAATTATAAATAATTACTATATAAATTACACAATTATAATTTATAACCTATGTAAATTATAAAATTGTAATAAATCGATATATAAAGTGTGGGACGTGGAGAGGTGGGGGCTTAAAATGAGTCGATAATCGCCTCCCTATTTGAAAATACTTCCGACGTCCCTGCATTCATGGCCCACTCGTGAAATAGTGTGTGGGAAAATCCAAACGTCATCGCGATCTCGGAGATGCTATGTCCCTTTTTTCTTACGCCGACTACGAACACCGCGTTCAAACTCACTTAAATCGTGATAACCTGCCATTGTAGCAGTAGTAACCGATCTAACAACTGTGCCAGGCTCCGGTTGTCTTATATAGTCGTTGCCAGAGCGCCGCATTATTATTGGTTCCAGATCTCTTTATTTCAATACGCTTGGCTGTACTAATGTTTTTGGCTCTTCAGTCTATCTATTTATCTATCTATCGCTCTATCTCTCTCTCTCTCTCTCTTACCACCGATGGGCTCTCTGCTTACTAGAACCGAGTATTCGTAACGACCGACAGAAGGCGCCGATGAAAACCTTTTCTTGGGAATTTACTCGCTCCACAACGCCAGCCAATTAGAAATTTCTTCCGCAATGCTCAGAAATTATCGGGAAGAAACGAGCTTTCGTTAATTTCTTCTGCCGGTAACGTGCGTGAAGACGAGGCAATAGCGAAGAATAGCAACGGATTCATCGTGGAAAACCGCATGAGAGGTACAGATTACGTAACATAATAATTGAAAATGTTTTAAACCAAATGTAGTATAAAGCTTTCACATAATTTGAAGTGAAGAAAATCACATTGTTTCATGCAAAAAGGAATCATGTAATTTAACATGAAAAGAACCATGAGATTTCATTTAATGAAGTCTAATGCCTTTTTAAGCATGCAATTTTAATATGAATGGACGTGATGACTAATGAGGATTTGTTGATGGCCCAGCAATGAAATCTGCAACAATTTGCGGAAGTGTTGCACTTCTGTCACGAGTAATGATTCTCCTGAGTCGTCGTCGGTCCCGTTCTTATACGATGTTTGTGGCCGCAGCGATGTCGGAGGTTTGATGTTTTATCGGATACCCGATATTCACGGTACACTCATGAAATGGTCGCACGGGACAATCCAAATTTTATCGTGATCATAATTTCATACACGTCCGCACAGCTTTTTTCTCCTGGATGTACTTATTTACGTATTTCTTGTCCTACTCCTCCACTTTGATTTCGGACTTGGAGCAAGACAACATATTTTCGCATTGGTGGGAGAGAGATTACGACGCGGCCCGCTACGCAAGGCTACGAGGCGCTGCATCGAACGAATTCTTCCATGCGGTGGGAAAGCAACGAAGAAGAAACTTCGAACACTCAACCTTGGTGGCGGACCCCGTCAATTTAGTAGGCTGCGTGAAGAATTCAACCGTGAATGGTTTCGTGATTTAGAATGTTTCCCTACGAACTGCATTCGCCGGTTTTAGCAGTTTTCACGACTTGTATACAACCAGCTAGGAGTAGTTTTTGATAAAATTAACCAACTATTTCAAAGTTAAGTTCCACGGTTTATTTAATGGAGATTTTGGCCAGAGAACATGTTACTTTTTCAAAAGACTTTCGTAGCCTGAAGTCATAAAGTGAAACATTCTGAACCCATTGCAAATTTCGTGTTGTTCAATTCATTGAAGCTAATGAATAGTAAAAGAATTAATAAAAGGTTCATTTGTTACAATGTTTTATTTCATTTTTTAAAGTAAGGTATTTAAACTATCCATTCACTAGCATTGCTTATACAAAGTTTTATTAAGCGATTATATAAGCTGAAGTTGATTTTGCCTTACACAAATTGTGAATGTGTATTGTGCAGGAATTTTTTAAGAGAATCGTTACAAATTTATTTTCTTTTATGCTATGATTTTGTTAGTGTATCAGGGTATTTGTGTATATATTTCCTTTAAAGATTGTGTTTTTATAAACTGTGGTTGTTGAGTGATTTCAGTGTGTGATTTACATCAAAGGGTATGGTATTTGATACCATTTAAAGAGAACATTCACTGCTATTTGTATAGATTTCTTGTAATTCTTATTAAGAATATATCCTCTATGTAACAATACGTACATGAATTTTCTTCACTTTCCCCGACGACACCAATCCCGGCTTTACAGTGTGAACATCACTTTGACTGTATCAATTCTCGTGAAATTCCTTATTAGTTCGGATGCCACAGGTCAAGCAAAGTTAATTACTTGCTTGAGTCATTCATCCAGAAACTTTGCAATAAAGGGGGAGTAAGGAAGGTGACACTAAAACACACACACACACACACACACACACAAACCTCCCCCCAATTGGTCTCTGGATCAGCCCTTGTTTAATGTCATTTGGCAATGTGTTTTAAAGTCACGTACATGTATTTTGTGTGGATTTCATACATGGATTCTAACTACACCACGTGTTAGAAGAAGTAATTTACTTTATACGAGTAGATGAAAAATATTTTTCCACTATTTTGATATCAAGGACCAACAATTGGAGTTTTTTGTTTTTTTGTAAAAAAATCGCCTCTTTCCGCTCTCCTTCAGCATTACATTCCCAAACCAAGATTTGATCGAATTCAAAAGCTGAAGAAGTAAATATCTCGATATTTTAAATATATATTTAAAATACTATGTACAGAGAAATGAAATAACTCTTCACTGTACCTCCAACCCACCTTTCTTTTTCAGTTTCTCACCTGCCTCAATACGTGACGCAAATGTTCTACAAATGGAGATTGATGTACTTCGAAAATATCACAACGTCCATAAAGAAGTCAGTCTTACGTATCATTAAAGAAACCAACTGTGATTATTTAGAGGCAGCATTGCCGTTGCGTCTGCAGACTCTGACCCGGAACTCAAGTTTCACAGTAGCGGATTTTTGACACTAGCTGAATAGCCAAGTCGAAATTATCCGTTGCCTGGAGGCGGACTGTCGACAGACTGTTCTAACCGTTAGTTTTCCGTGATTTATTTGATCAACACCAGCCTAATGCCGGAGCATGCCTAAGTAAACGGGTCACGGACCCTGCACGGCATCTTGCCTTGTTTTTCCTTGTCCTTTTCTATCCTCTACATCCTTACACTTACATGCTCTACACTTCAACGCATATTGATAAACCAGTCGGGATTTAAGAACTTGTTCCGTAAGCAGTGGTGCTCCGCTGGGGAGAGATACAAGGAGAGGGAAAACTCGCATGCCGTCGTGTAGGTGGACGCCAGATCTCACGTTCCGATGAGGGAGGAATAACTCACCTCCGGCTTTATAATGTACACTACATTTGCAAGACTAATGACCATAGAAGTTGACTCGCCCGGATCTTTAAATAATGATTTAATAAATCAATCGTTAAAGAATGCATTATCCGAGCATTTCCCACATTGGCTGTTGCACTGAATAGTTTAGGGGACTTATTTTGAGGTACACATTACGAAGAATATGAGGATCATAATGAAGATTTCATGGAGTCTCAAGCTTTACGCGCTAGGAGTTAGACTCTTAATAATTGATGGGTTATGGCAAAAACTTAACTAAACTTTTTCATGGAGTTCACTTAATAATAACATATCAACATACATTTATAACTTAATGTTCGTATTTTTACTTTCTCGCTTTACGTCATGAGAGAAGAAAATATTGTAATCGTGCAATATTTTGAGAGGACAAAATCTTATTGTCGGCCCTGGTAACGAATCATTGCATGAATCGTGTTCCTATATGTGGGAAATTGCTTCCTCTAATTTGTAGTATAGTCTTAATCCATTCTTTGTGGGTTCTTTATACCGCAATATTGTCGTCTGATCTTCTGATGTGCGTCTGATAGTGAGCCCTTTGGCGGCGGAGAGGCATCTGACACCTGCTTGCACGTTTCCACGTTTTTTGACGGCTCTTCACCGAGTGGGTGTGGCGTAACACTGACCTGTCCTGTCACTCAAAAGAGGGCGCTACGATGCCATGTATACGTCATCTCTATGAAAATTTAATCACTTCTTGTGGATACACTATTCTACAGTGGCTCTGAAAATTGACCGTACACTATTGTAGCATCACAGAGGCTACTCTGCGTGGGAGGAGGACGCGGAAGCCTCTCATACATGAGAACTATAGCTAGCAGCCGCGGCGTTGGGGGTGGCAGATATTTTTAGAGCCAGGTAGACGCGGGCGTGTACTGCAGCAAGTGTCACGTGACAGTAAACCTCCCTCCCTCGTTCAGCGGTGGTCACGTGGGGATAATTGGACCGACTCACTCACGCCGGAGGTTTGATTCTTGTAAACCTCGCGCTTTGCGCAAAATTCACGCCCTGGCTGGCGCGTATTAGTGCATTGCACGGGTGACGAAGGCCACGAGTGGCGCGATAGGAGCGTGCCCTAGAGGTGGAGCCTTCACGTACATGTAGTGTACCCACAGGATAGTACGCTCGCGGCTGGTGATCGGGAGATACCGGAAAGTGTGTACGGGGTGGTCGATGCTTTTGTAAATATTTTAAATAAAACTGTATGTACTCTTAAATTGTATGTGTGCTTAATTCTACGACTTCTGCCTCACTATGTAAGAAAATACAAAATGGCGTAGAAAAATATTTATTGCAGAATTGAGATACAAAATAAATATATGTATTAATGCAAACCGTCTTCACTCATACATTACAAAAATATCTTGAAATAATTGAATAAATAATAAATAAAAGTTCTCCTAATGCATATACAATTCACCACACAAATGAACGTACACTGGCAATTTGTCTTCGAGAAAAACGAAAAATAATAAGTCAATATTTTGTGGATCGACCGTTAGCAGGAATGACAGCCTCCAGTCTTGCTGGCATTGGTCTTACGAGCTTCCTTGTAAATTCAGGCGAGATTTTTCCTCCATTCTTCACAGATGACCCTCTTTAGCTCTTTTTTATTCGTAACTTTCGCTTTCCAGTCCGGCATTGGTTTTTGAAAGAGTAAGTGCGCACAAGAGCCACGGTTTTCGGTTTGAGTCTGTCAGCCTTATGACTGTTATTACAGCATAGCTTTTGTGACGAGTTCTTGAAAGATTTAATCTTTTGTGTATGAGACTGGTACATCTCTTAATACTACTGAAATAGTTGATTTTGTTGGATCGCGATACGTATGGTAATATAGTCCTTTTGTTGATAGAGTTTTTCCTAACGTGGTGAAATCATCGATTGTGTTGACATTTATTCTGACTCTTGTTGAAATTTAAATGTTTGAGAGGATCTTTTATTTGTTCTAGTAGTTCTGCTTGCAAGAGTGAATCGTGGGTAAGTATTGGGGGTATTTTTAATTCTGAATGGAGGGACCACTGGAAACTATTTCGGCTGCATTGGGATTAGATGCAAGGTGTGAAAATATATTGCCTGTTGGAATGTTATAAGTTGGCAAAGTGTCGGGAGACGGGAGTTGGTTGTTTTAAGATAGGTTACACGCAGGGGGCATATCTTGGGGCTGAGTTCTTGGCCTTTTTAGCGAAGGCACTTGCATGCTACTTATCTGCATTGTTGGTTGTGAACCTCGCATTTGCGGTGACGTCTGCTGGGCGATATCTTGGTAGACTGGCTGGCTAGAAGTATATAGCTGTTGTTGGCGGAGAATGTAGATGTGACGTATATGCATAATAGTTGTTAAGCGACTCCAAGGCTGGTGACACCGCTTCTGGTAACGACAGGAACTCGGCGTTTGTTGGTGTTTCCATGATACGGCGTTGAATTTACTCTTATGCTTGTACGAGTCACTCACTTCTACTGTGTATGTTTTGCACTGTTCAAACCCACGAGGGCACGTCGCCGCAGGTGCGTCGACTATCCTCGCAGAAACTGTTTTTGAAGAGCACAGATAAGTAAAACTTTCACAGCACTGCACTCTCTGAATCACAATACTAGTCCATTGAGCGGTCAGCCTCGCCCCTCAAGGGGCTTATCTGATAACTGAACAGCGATAAGCTACGGTCGGTAGCTAGACTAGGAATGGCGTTGAAATCTCGAAATCTATTTTCCTCATGACATTACGTTCCATATACTATGTATATTACTCCTTATATACGTGTGTACAGTATACGGGAAAGTAAAAATTAGATCTTTATATGCCGGCATGTACATTTAAAAAAAAAAAAAAAAAAAGGACGTTTTCGCTTTATTTCTGCTTCAAGTTAACGCGATGTATAAAAAACAATAATTCAAGATTTTTTTACAATAATTCATATCATTTTATTCAGACCAGCAATATTAAGATATTTTAAAATATATATGCAACCTCCAATTGAATTAAATATTTTATTTATATCTTTATTTATCCCAAGAGAGTGTCTTAGAGTTAAACATTCATGGATAATGTGAAACGTTGATAAAATTCCTCCACATTTTGGACAGGTGGCTGGGTCGTTTCTTTATTAGATGGGAGTGTGTGAGTGAAGAAAGACCAATTCTTAATCTTGTGATAATAATTTCTTCTTTTCTTCTTAATGTAGTGTTCGGGATATTTGAGTTTGTTGCCGATTTTCGTACAACATGAAGTTTTGATGTTGAAGATTTCCATTGGTAATCCCATACTTTAAGAATGCACTCTTTTAAGATCTTATGAAGATTTTAAGAACCGTGAATATGCTGGTCAACGTCAATAAGAGTTTAGTTTTTAGCAGTGAAATCAGCTTTTTCATTTCCAGTAAATGACAAATGAGAAGGGAGCTTTGACAGTATAATGATAAAACCTGTTTTTTTCTCTTTTGTAAATAATATTTTGTATGTTTTTAATGATTGGATTATTGGAGAATTTATTTTGAATAGCTGAGTGTTGACATGGAGTCAGAAAAACTGGCAATATAGCTGTTGTCTATATTTTGGGTGCTGTATTCAATGTTTTTGAAGACATTGAATTGGAAAACTTGGACGAGTTTGATATATTCCTTTACGAAATTTTTCTTTAATATTTTTCTATGAATAAAAAAAAGGGCGCTTTAAAATAGCGTAGGTCTGATTTTCGTTAGACTCTTTGAACTTTCGAAAATTGCGAAAGTTAAATGTACTGTGGAAAAGGATGTGCTGTTGAAGCATCATTACATTAGATTTGTGCCAGTGAACGAGTTGTTCTCGTTGAAAACAGCGAGGGGAAAGAAAATGGTCATCGGATTTCTCGCCTCGGATGTTTTCACGTCGGCCGAGCGAGACAGAAAGAGCAATATCGTATTTGGCTTCGCCATAGACTTGGTGGATGACCTGTCACGAGGCGTCCTTGATTAATCGATGCCTGGAATATTACTATTTTACACGATTCGAAGAACGTATTCTTCTTGCGTTCGCGGCGGCATGTCCATCTCCCCCGCATCGCAAGGGGGGGGGGGTGCCGGGGGTAGCGGAGGAGGCGAAAGAAGGGTAGGAGAAACGCGCGGCGGGGGTATCCCCTCCGTGAGACGAGTCTTATCGGTTGAGCTCTCCCACCGGCTCACCCTACCACCGCCGCCACCACCGTCGCCCCCTGCTATCCATTCTACCAGTGCCAGGCCTTTGCCACTGCCACAACCGTCCGTTTTTGTTGCCCCCTTCGGTCATGAGTCTCCTGTTTCTCCCATCCCCTCGGTTCGGAACCTTGGCGCGCTAATTACTCAATCTTCAGTAATTCGTTAGACACCCTTGTCATCTCAGCAACTAATAACAAGAAACCGACAGTCGATATTTATGAAAAGAGTATATATCAAATATTCCTTTTAGTCCTGTAATACAATTCCTTAACTAACAATGGAAGAAAAAAATCATTTGAATGTCTGGAATGGCGTGTGGCCATAAAAATGTACAGAAAAAAATTAGAGTCATATTTGAGAAAATACTATTTAAAAATTACCTGCATTTCACGCAAAATTACTGAAAAACTACTCACATTTTCGAAAAATTGCAGCGACCTTCTATGAAGATCAGTCTTTGGGCAAGAAATTTCATTCAGAAAAGATTTCTATCACCATTATGGTAGTTGTAAAATGGTGCCGAACAAATTATATATTTTTGCAATTTTTGAAAATCAGGGATTTCAAGGGAAAATATGATTGATTGATTCCGGGCGCGTCAACTGCTAATCTTCTTAATCCCGTAAGTGTAGCGCATGTTTACAGGCGGCAGGTGGCAATGTGATCTTATCCCGCTGCATGATGAGATTCGGCCCCGAACTACCTGCGAGGTTTTCCTCAACGAGGCATCTCCTATCAGCGGGGTATTGCCTCAGTCGGGACTTTAAGCTCCCGACTGGTCTTACGGCATTTGTGGTAGTGTAGTGTAGTGCATGTAAGTGTGTGTAAGTAAGGACAAAGGAAGGAAGGATCGCGCGCGGTCCGTGCTCGTTTATTAGGGTATTCCTCAGCATTCTCCTGGAGTTGATCGGAGAAAGCATGGAAACGTGACTCAACTAGTATCTAAAATCCTGTCACCGTCGGGACTAGATCCCTGGCCTTCCGGTCAGAGGCACTGCCGTGATATTATTTAATGCCCTAATGCTCATATAGGCCGGTTCAGGGAAAGAGAGACTGATGTCATCTTTTGAGAGTTTTTTTCACTATCCGCGGAGAAAGTTCAATAAAAAAATTGAAATCATTTTTTGAGAAAATTTTGAAAATGATGGAGCTTCATGTAAAGTACCCCCAAAAATAAAATTTTCGATCTCGTATGGCGAGTATGGAGAGTTCAACGAATATGAGCCATGCGCCATTTTTAAGCGTCTTTTCATCTATCCATGTAAAAATATTCATTAATATTCCATGTATTCCATTTCCATTAATACCCATTTCAAACTCGTATAACGTCGAGATGGTTCAGATCGAGCAGGGAATATCCATTTTGTAGAAAATCATCAGAACGATTTAGACGCTGGCGTTAATCGCAGAGAGACAGGCAAACGGACAGACACGTTTTGCCGTCAATCGATCTTGCTCTATCAAGGACTCACAATACAAAGAATTCGAATACACAACGTGTAGGTTATTTACTACACATATCAACAATATTTATCCACTTTTTCGTTACCAGTGCCCGGAAATACGAGTTTTTCTGACGAAAAATCATCAGTTTTACGATTACTACACTTTCACTTCTTACGAAATAAGGCAGGAAAGTAAGAATCTGCGATATTTAACAATACTACAAAACTTACAATACAAAAATACTAGAAACGTGCTTTTCATTCGCGTCTTAAAAAAACTGATTTTGAAAAAAGAGCTTTTGCAAGCGTTGTAATCATAGCACATTATTTCACAAGTTTCCGAAAATTACGATGTTAGGATATTGACTGAGCAGAGGGCCATTGGCCAAACCAGTGGACAGATATCGAAGCCCAATCGTCTCACGTTTTTATCTCCCCAAGCGAGGCTTTTAATCTCCATGTCTCTGGAATGATGAGATTCTATTTGCGTTCTGCTTCACTTAGGATAGCTACTTAATAAATGCACTTCTATTTCGGAAGGTGAATCGTACAAAAAACACATTTTGATAACTTTGCATGTATTTACAGAAGCAGTCGGGGCCACGTTAGGCCGAAGCATCTTTAATGAGCAATAAGAATCTACAAAATTAATGATTAGTGATAATATACAAAATTAATGATACCTAACACACTACTGGGTTAATTCAACGGTTCCATCTTTTTCTTACGACTTCCCTGTCACATTCACTTTCGTCTCCTCCATCATTTAATTTAATTAATTAATTTAAATTTAAATAATTCCTTCAGTTTGTACATTACAATAAATGTACAATCTACTCGGATCACATTTAATTCAAAGACGGCAATCGATCAAATCATAAATAGCGAAACCACTACTAGAAGTGAAATTGCATTGCAAGTGAATTATAATACAGTGAGCCCGATGGAAAATCCTTTTAAATAATACACGTATGTGTATATTGTTTTCTGAAAGTGAAATAAAATTATTCACAGACTACTGCAGGAATCAGGTTTACAATACTGTTGATACAAAAGTCATATAATTCATTTTTACTTTGTCGACCTTACTTGGTAAGAAGAAAAAAGTATTGTAACAGTGCGCCGGAAAACGGCGAATTTTCGGCTGACGAATTGGGAGTAGGCCCTGATAACGAAAACATGGATAAATCATGTTAAAATATATCGTAAATTACTTTCTCTAGCACGTGGTGTAGCCAAAATCCATGTTTTGTGGACCCTTGATCACGAACAATCGATTTTTGAAAAATTTGTTGCGTCGAGATGAACGCAACACGTCTTCCCTGACCCTGTCTTCACTGACCCTTGGGGCGTTGAGCGCTTTGCGGTTGGAGTAATCCTCCATTAACCTGTGCGCTTTTTAGGAGTAATCCTTCATTAGCAGATGTCATGTGTCACGTCTCATCGCAGTCGGTTGTCAAGAGGACCGCCAGGTCCTCCACTTACCCGCCACCCACCAGCATCTCCACTTAGGCGCCTCCTACTACGCGCTCCTGCGTGGATGTGGGTAGGGTTTGCGACACTTCACAGAGATTGGACTAGCCCTTGTGAAGCAGCCAAACTCGTTTTGTTGGAACAAATTCCATCTGCGATTGTCCGGGTATCGAACCCGGACTTCCTTGGTGACGGCAAGCGACGGCAAAACGTCCGAACCAAACCAAAATCTATGGATTTCCTAGAGGATCTGAACGAACTCCAGACGTTGCGAGTTTGAAACGAATATTTTTAATTTTGAGTGTGTTTTACATGAAGAGAGCATTTGCGGTTTTAAGCGTCTGCTCAAGTTAGACTCATACGGCGCTTCTGTTGATCATTAGTAAAATATCATTAATTTCAAGAGAAAATGCTGTTTTCAATTTATTGGAAGCCAAATTCTTTATTTTTTGGAAGTTTATTATGACGGTTCCTTTGGTGTCAAAGGTTCGGAAGATGAACATACGAAGGCAAATAAAAACGTTTGAAATTTTTCTTTTGTTTCTAGACAACAGGACGATTAAAACTACTAGGCGAATAGTTTGTTCTTTGTTCTTAAACCAAAAGTAGTACACATTTTGTAAGTGATGAACAATCGATTTTCAGAGATGGACAAACGAAAGCGAATAAAACATTTTGAAATTTCTCCTGTATCTTGCTAATTTGAAATTTTCAAAAAATTGCAGGAAACACTATTTTCTTATCAATAATTTTTTGATTGTTGCTGACAATTTTCTAGAGAGACGGCAACCATGTAACCACGTAACCATGGATACATTACGATGGACAAAGAAACACCCGACATAAAAATTTCATTTTTAATTTTTTGTAGACCACTTCAAAATTTAGAAATTGTTTTGGATGATCCATTGGTAAAGAAAATGATTTGAAGGCGGATAAGTGATCAATAGAAGATGAACAAAGGAATGAAAATTTAAAATTTTAAATTTTTATTTGCTTCTTGCCAAAAAAAGTGATTATAAAAAATGGCGAGGGTAATCATTTTTCCGTTATAATTCTTCAGGGAAATGTGGTAGATATTTTGTAAGTGATGGAAGAACGCTTTTACAGAACGCTTTTTGGAAATAAGTATTAAACTGTAGTAGGTACGTATTTTCTAAATGGTGGGCAAACGTCAAATGATTGATAAACAAATCCACAGAAAATATTTTTTTTGGGGGGAGGCAATTTGTGTTTTTTTAGCTGATCAATTGTAGCTCGTCTTTTCAAAAATGACCTGAAGATAAATGGACGGTAGAAGATGTATGTACAAATGAATGCAAATTATTTTTGTAAATTCCTCTCTGTTTGTTGCTAATTAGACTATTTTGAGAAATTGTGGTAGAAGCGTTTTTTAGCAATCATTTTTAACTAGTAAATATTTTTTAAATGATGGATAAATATTGGACAAACGAATCAACATTGAAAAATCATTTTCAATTTTTTATGCTATCTTCACGCATTTTTATTTGAGGTTGGTTGTTGGTGATTCCGGGCGCGTCAACTACTGATTTTAGTACCATACGTGTAGTGCATGTTTTCCTAAGGAGGCGGCGGTGATCTCCCCCCCCCCCTGGATGGCGAGATCTGGCGCCGACCTACCGTCAGCAAGCAGGGTTTTCCTCAACCAGATATCCTCAACAGCGGAGCACCGCCTCAGCCGGGACGGTTCTAAGCTCCAGACCGCTCTCCCGGCATGTGTGGTAGTGTAGTGCACGTTAGTGAAAGTGTGTGAGGATACGACAAGGAAGAGGAAGGAAGGATAGCGCGCGGTCCGTGACCCGTTTGTTAGGGTACTGCTCCGGCATTCGCCTGGTGTTGATCGAAAAAGCCACAGTAAACTACCGATCAGAGCAGTCGACTGCTAGAATTCTCCTCCAGACAGTGACTGAATTCGACCTAGCTGACAAGCTAGTGTCGAAAATCTTGTCACTGTCGGAACTCGAACCTAGGAGGCACTGCCGTAACAGTTGGTGCACTGAGCCACCTCCCCCGGTATTTTTGTTATTTCAGTGGAATACGTTTTTCTGTATTATCTGTCACGGGAAACGAGGTAAAGATAATCTCCTTAGTAATTAATGGTGGCCCAAGCGATGCACAAAGAAAATCTCACATCAAATTTTGGTGTTTTAATGTTTGGGGCAAAATCTTATAGTTTCCTAAAAGTGTGAAGTTGTCTCGAAAACTTTATTTTGCTCTAAGTTTTGATTTGAAGTTGGTAAAAATTGTCTGAAGGAGGGGGTGGAAACGCGGTAAAACAATAGAAAAACGAATACACATGAATTTCAAAGTGACGTTTTAATTTTTTGGGGACCAACTTCACGGGGTCTTCGTCATAAAATACTTTGGCAATTATGCGTTGGACAGATTCAAGGATTTGTATTGTTTACTGCGTAGACTGAAGGTCGGAGCCTCGTCATGCATTAAAAAGCTTTAAAATGACAAGTTCAAAGTGTTCAGGAACAATGTACATCGGCTTAAAATGCGTTGGAAATCATGCGATGGACAGACTCAAGTAAGTTATATGTTAATCGCCAAGGAACCTCGTCGTGTCTTTGATCACGCGTGACGGAGCGTCACTGAGACTTTAATGATTGAGGTTATAAATACAATGCCATTGCGCTGGCGCTGGCGCCGTGCAGAGCATGTTTCTAAATCGTAGCCATGTATGTCCTGCCGCCCCAAATTACGCCTCCTCATTGGTCGGAATCTTAGACCCGTTCCAAGTGGTTGGAGTCATGGTGGAAAGAGATGTGGGCTCTTGCTCATCGTATTCGACTTCAGCCAATGAGCTTCAGGCACCGGTTTGCGTCACAATGTTAGTGAAATGCCCAAATTATCACCTTGCAAGTCTTTGAAACTGATATATGAAGCACTTTCTTTTTAATTATTGTATCATTTAATTCAATTACATCTTCATTGTGTTATTTTTGATTGTTCACCGTTGAAAATTGTCACTTTATGCCACTTTCAAAATGTTTGTCAGAACTTCTCGCTCTCTGTGCAACATGTCTGTTAACATATGGTCTGACTTTTCAAACGAAGGGCCTGTGTTGTGGTCAAGTGGTTCGTGGCGCAAACTGATGCTGCGCAGAACGAGGAAAAATCTGTGTATTGTTTAATTCATGAAACGGCAGGGACTGAATTTTCAATGTGGCGTCTGAACCTACTTCCGGTAGAACAACCAACTTTCGAAACTATGAATCCGACCGCCTCCCGGTTTATAGAATTCGTCCATTTAATTGTTGGCCTCGTCTGTCAGGGTCAGGCTCTCTACCGTGGAAGTCTTGTTTTTGTTGTGACAATCCTTCTGTCTCGCCTTTCGCTAGAGTGAAACGTCTCATCCGTAAACGAGCGTGAACTGTGTACGACTAATCGAAATAAGACATCAATGTTTTCGACTAATGGAATTGACAAGTGGTTTGTGCGAATAAAAAATCCTTAAAAGTGATCTTTTGACGAACTTCTGTGTTAATTAAACATTTAAAATGGAAGTCCTAACAATGGATTAGTATTTCTCACGTTAATAATGTTGAAAGGATCAAAAACAAAATAGTAAAAGGATTTTAATAAAATAAGTAATATTAGTAAAGATATGTAATTAATTACCTAGTCTATTCTTACCTGACAGATACTTCCTCTGGTAGTCTTATTTCGTTTAACATAAATCTATTGATGTGTTATATGGAGACTTATAGCAATAAGAACTGTATTTAAAAATTCTTTATTGAATCAATTGAAACCAGAAAAAAATACCATTCTCATACTAAGGTCGTTTAATAATAAGGTTTTTATAGTACCATTGCTTTTCACAGCTGTGGTTATATGCAATCATGTAGCAAATACATTGATTTAAGTAATTAGAACTCTGAAGATCAACTTCAGCTAGTTTCCATTAGGCATGTTTTGAAGTAAGTCCTAATAGACAAACAAGCAGCACACATTACCTATTAAATCACTTTAACATAGTCATGCAATACTGATAAGAAATGAATAATTATGGCAGGTATGCAAAGAAATTTTGTAGAATTATTATTATGACTTTTCAGTAAGTAATTCTTAAAGCGTTTGACAATTAGAGACGAAGAGTATTATGATTACATTATAAATTGTAAACAATGGTTTCATAAAATATCCAATAATATAAACAATAAATAAAGTATTAGACATGTCTATGGATAACCAGATCCTAAACTATTACAGATTTTGATTGCAGTAGCAATCTTAACAAATATGTTAATTCCAGTGAATGAGAACATTCTTTTCAGGTGAGTTGAGATGTATTTGTTATATTTTTTGCGTCTGCTTATGATACTGCATCTGATCATGATATGCAACTGAGATCCCACCCACATACAAACACCCACCCACAAACAAACGCTCGAAATAATGGCTCGCGATCGCAATGTAGATGCACTGTTCAAATGTTCGAGGAATCTCCGGACGTCGTCATTATTTTGTTGTAAACATAAATCAATAACAAGTCACTTTTCGCGTTATTATTAATTCGGGTAATTCTGGTAATGTTGGTAACAGGAATTGCCAACCCTAAAAGAAATGAAAAATGACCCATGTCACTACATATGCCCATGCAGCAGTAACGTTTTGCATAAGTTGCATTTTAGTCGTTAGTTTAAGGTGACGAGAACGACACCGGAGGAGCTCGCTTCTCTTCCCTGCGCGGTGCTCTCTGGAAAACTGTAACCTGGGTGAAACAATTTTGAAAGATTCTTTTAGAGTGGAGTGGTGTCTCGGAAATTAACGAATTTCGCATATTTCGTCTCTCCGCTGAAAATGTTTCACTGAATTCTTATTTGCGAAGAGAATGCAAAAATAATTTTCAATTACTATATCAAATTATTAATTGACTCAGGTTTTACTCAGCAGTCAATTAATTAATTCTTCGAATACAATGGGAAGAATTAGTAAGTAGGTACTTGGTATGGTATGGCCTTAGGAGAATACGTATACTTCGATTTAAAGAGTCTCTTCAAGGTCACGAGCTGGACGGAGAGGGGGTCAATGTCATAGTATAGGGATAGTAGTTTTGGCTTGTTCCATTGTGTGTCTGGCAACCTGCTCCTGTGTATATCCAGTTAGAAAAACGAAAGATCGCGTGCAAACTATGTACTACTACTACGATGAATATTATATATATGATATATACCACTAATATGATGAAAAGACATGAGTGCGCTATTGCGCGGCCAATGCGCTTGTAGTCAAGGAGCGTCATATACAAGTTTGCGTCACAATATTAGAGAGAATTTGAAATGCAGCCAGATACCAATTCACCTTGTTTCAAATCATTGAGACAGATAATCGTTTGTTGTTGTTTTTTTTACTTTTTTAAAAACAATATTGCATATTTTACTTCATCTACAGCTTCGTCGTATTTTTTTGTTGTTCACCGTTCACTTTATACCACTTCTAAAATGTTTCTCAGAACTTCTCGCTTGCCATGCAGCATAGCGGCCAGCGCCTGGCTTGCTTTTCAAACGAAGTGCCCGTGCTCTGGTCACGTGGTTCGTCATTAAACTGCTGGTGCGCAGTAGAAGCAAAAATCGGTGCGACGGTCTAACTCATGTCCTTTTATAATGAATTCTATTACTACAAACTTGAGAGTAAGTTTTTTCCAGCAGTAATATATACAAACGAAATTAATTTGTTTACATTTCGTCATTCTAATGCATTACTATGAACAGGAATTCGTTGCCTGTGTACTGAATTTGCATTATAAATGTATTTGTTCATTATAAATTTAGTATGTAGCTTGTCTATTATGTTGTGTGATTCTCGTAGAAATGTCTGTAAAAGGATCATATACGGTGAGTTATTTAGTGATCATATATCATATCATGAAGCTTATAATTCTCTCAATCATCATCCTCAACAAATCGTTTTACACGCGACACCTAGTGTGAGCCAGACCAAGTACTTGATAGTGCTCCAAGATTCTGACCAATGAGAAGTCTCATTTTGGTGTTTTTGTACACACATGGTTACAATTTATAAACATGCTCGGACAGTGGTGGACATGTTCTCACTGGAAGTGGGCCGACTGTCTCGTTCGTTACGATAAGCTGTAAGAGCCAAAGAAAACGCCTTACTTCTAACTTAACTTACCATAGCATGAATCAATGCACTGGTTATAATTGTATAATAATTTGTCCATGACTCAAAATGATAATATTTACACCACCAATTATATCACCACCAACAGAAAAATGATAAATTGAACCCCAACAAAAGATTAACATTTTTAAAAATATTATTACATTGATTATTTCACTGTATTTACAATAAGATATTTTCGATTATATAGAAATATAGAGCATTGATCTGATGGGAATGACGTGCCCTCAACGAGCGGTAGTTCAAGCCTGAAGGAAGATAAGCGGGAATTTTTTAAATGAATGCCATCCAAGCAAATTCACCTAGTGTATTGGCATTCGAATTTAAATAAAATATTTAACCTTTAATTGTGTGATATTAATTTATTTTATTTGCACGAATTAACCAATGGTCAGCTGACCGGAAGCTACTTAAGGCTATTTTCGCCTAAAGAGGGCGCCAAAAGTTGTTCACAGTATTTTTATATTTTAAATGTAATTACAAGAAGCCTCAAATTGATTAATTTTGCACTAAATTTTCGTAGCTTTAATTATATTGTTGGCGAAATGAATGTCTTATTATCGGATTAAAATTTATCTTCCCTTAGTGAATTGGAGGGAAAATGTTATCCAATCAGGAACTTCGATATTTGGAATACCAAAAATTGAAGCACCCGATTTGATAACTGTCCCATCTCCTAACTCAACTTGTGTAGATCAATTTTAAACGGAGAATTATTTCAAAACAATTGCTTCACGTTAGTCATAAAACATGGCTGGAAGAAAAGGCAAAGGAGAAGATAAAACGAATAAACTGCCAGAATCGAGTGGAAGAAAAGGCAAACGAGAAGATAAAACGAATAAACTGCCAGAATCGAGAGTTAAAATTATAATGAAGAGTTCGCCAGCAACAAAAAATATTGGGAAAGATGCATTGTTTCTAGCTAATATAGCAACGGTAAGTTCATACCTGTTTTGCATTTTTTGTTCAATATTTTGTGAGCATTAAATAATTCAATTTGTTTCTCTTACTACTAGTGTATTCATTCTTCAGACATAAAAAATCACATTATGTTCATTTTATAAAAGATATGGCGTTTTTACTGGTAATGTGTGTGTGTGTATTATTGAATGGATTGCTTTAATTGAATAGTGAAAATCATAAAATATTAAAATAATAATAAATATATAAGATGTCATGTTAAATATAAATTTTCAATATTACTTTACTAATTTACTTTAATAATTTCTAAAAATAAACTAATTCATGTGTAAAATGTACATACGTTATAATGACATTCCATCAATGTAACCCTGTAGATGAAATCCCAAGGTGTTTATTTATTTTATTTTTTCTTTCTTTCTTTTTTCTTTTTTTTTGCAAAGTGTTTGTGTGTATACTTAACTGTTTTTGTGATTTATTTATAGAAGATGTTCATTCAACATTTGACCAAATCTGCTTATTCTATATCAAATAACAAAGATGAATTGAATTATAATGATATAGCAGAAATTGTTCAGACAAAAGCAAATATGTCATTTGTTAAAGGTAAAATGTTTTTTTATTTCACTTTATATTCTATGGAAATATGAAAAAGTTATTCTGGTTTAGATGTTGGAGTTTGCTTCCTTTCAGAAATGATGCCTAGGACTATTACCTTGAGTCAATATAAAGAATTAATGGCAGCCAAAGGTTTAACTATTGAATATGAAAGTTCTGAAGATGAAAGCGATGAGACTGGCAGTACATCTAGCCAAGAACAAAGTTTTGAAAGCAGCAGTGAAGTTTATTGAAGTGGAAGGGGGATTAAAACAAAGCAAATACAAGTATGCTTAAAATAACATTGTGTTGCTCAAAAATTATTTATACATTGGTTTAATAAAATGTATTAAATATTTCCAACTCGTGAATTTGTAGGATATGTATTTATATGACTAGTGATTTAAATATCATTGAGAAAAGAAAAGGTGTTCCTTATTTCTATTTAAAATTATTGTACACATTACTAGCATTGTAATAAGATAAATAACAAACAAAAAAAAGAATTTATCTGAAATTCAAATTTTATTTTTATCCTGTTTATAGATTGACGATGCTTTCATTTGGTGAAAAGAAGATTGTTAAATGTAAAGTATCAGTTACATATCAATCAGATATAGGACATTTGCAGTATTTCAAGTTCAACAAAGGAGTGTGTCAGAAACAAACGCAACACTGCTATATTATGAAATATTGCTTTGTGGATTATAAAAGTGTAAAAAATCCATTGCATTTCTTCAGCTTATATAAAAAATGGACATTAATAAATATTGATTTATATTGCAGATTGTATAATTATTAAATAAAAAGGTGATGAAAACTCTGTGTACTGAAATTTACATTAAATCCCATCAAATAATTGTTACAAACAAGGAACCTATTTGTCTAGGCCATTATGTGCTGAACTGCCTTTAGAAAAACTCGATGGGATCAGTTCTGGCAATATTTAAAAAATATATTAACACCATTGTAGTTTAGTTCAAATTTTTAACACAATAATTCAAAACATTTGCATCTTGGCAAGTTTTATTTCACAAAACATTACAAAACCTTTCAACAATAACTACTGCAACTGCTTAATGGGGGAAAGATTCTCTATAACAGTTTTTTCTGGACAGAATATTTGCAGGTAAATAAATAATATTTGGATAAAAATATTAATATCAAATGTAATGTTGTAAGTAGATTATGATGAAAGTATTTACATGAAAAAGTTATTGGTTGTAAAATTGTAATGAGAAGTATGCAATTAAAACAAAATTAAGAAAACTGAATGTCTTTACAACATGCACCACAAAAAATAGTAGAATGAGTGACATACTGTTTAGTGCAAAGGTTATAGAGAATTTTAATATGGTACATGAATTTTCACCCTGTTTATGCAGGACCAGATATGCCATCATTCATGTCACTAAAATGATGACAGAAATTAATGAAACAACCAAGATAAAATTATTTAGTGTGCAGTATTTAGGCACATAAAATAAACAAAGAATACCCCTAGGAACTAGTATGTCGTAATTAAGCCTTAAAACTTGAACTAAAATATTACAAATAGCCACTAGTGCACAATTGAATAAGTGCAAAAACATTAATCATTATAAAAAAGCACTCCTGGAATCTTCCAAGCTCTATTCAAATGATTCAAGCCAAACTCATTATTAACACCAGCAAAACAGTTACTAAAATTCTTGAATCCTTGATCCAAAGAAATCTCTCCAATACTTAGTTTCAAATAATTACCTTGTAAATATTGCCCATAAAAGTACTTTCCTGGGGATAACAATTCAAGAAAAAGTTTAGTGGAATGCTTGCATTGCAAAATACACAAGAAGCTCAACAACTCTTGCTATTCTCAATGTGCGCCCGTGTAG
Organism: Gryllus longicercus; assembly: GCA_038098605.1. Taxonomy (NCBI): domain Eukaryota; kingdom Metazoa; phylum Arthropoda; class Insecta; order Orthoptera; family Gryllidae; genus Gryllus; species Gryllus longicercus. The sequence goes on along the minus strand of JAZDUA010000129.1, from coordinate 1,530,507 downwards.
GTACCTTCAGTCGAGCTCACTGGCGTAACGATCAGACCCGAAATGCAGACGGGCCCGCGTAAAACAGCACATTTTTTGGGGATATTTTTATTATTTAAGGTACTAACATTACTCGTGTTTGCTATAACCTTTCATAAAGGAGGGTGGGGCCGGATAAAAGGTTTGCGGGCGGGCCCGCACTCATTTCGTTACGCTACTGGTCGAGCTCCAACATGAAACTTTACATATACCAACCAGGTATATGGGAAATGTGCACTAACTTTTCAAATATGGAAAAATATTTTCGGAAAATCTCTCTGAAAGCTCTTGCCAATTTATTATTATTATTATTATTATTATTATTATTATTATTATTATTATTATTATTATTATTATAAAAAGGTTGTTCTTTACATGTTGGCGAGAGAGCGGATTTCGTTTCTAATGTGTCACAATAGGTTTGCCATCATAACAAATGTGCATGTTCATGGTTCTTTCTGACAACCTTCGAGATCTAAGTAGGTTTAGTAGTATGCAGTATTGTTTGTCGTTCCAACATGAACTGGATGATTTTGTCAAATATTCTGGAAAATGAAGCAGCCAGTATACAGTGGTGTAATGAATATCGACTCGTTCCCACTCAGATGCCATGTTCGGAACTCCGGATTGTGGGGTATTATTAACAAATACTATGTAGACAATACAGGACACTTTTTTCTCATACTTTTAATGGGAGACAACTGCTCAACAGCGAACCTATTAACGTGATCTGGAAAATCGGCCACTAATTCAAATTTCAACACATATACAATAACTTTCGAATCACTTTGCGAAACGTAAGTAAACATGATGGAATATTAACTAAAAATATTTCTAACTTATACACTTCGTACTTGATATCACAGTGGTTATGGCAGGTCGGGTTGCAACCAACTTCCTAAGGAGATGATCTAGGGACTATCGGTTACTCTACAACACTTCGCGCAAAATGTGGGCTGTTCTACATAAAGCAATGTCTGGCACCTACCAGTCTTGAATGACCTGAGATTTTAGCCACGTTCTTACACAAAATTTGCTCGCGCAGAATATCTGTAATTCCAAGCCTTAGGTAACCAAAAAAAGACGAAAATTGGAACATTATTGCGACAATATGTTCTGTACAATACAATGTATTCATCAAAAATTTGTACCAACAATGTTTTGTCAATATGTGTCAGATTATGACTTAAAATTATGAATAACACTAAAGAAAAATTTTTAGGTATTAAACAAAAATATTGAACCAGATAATTTAATAGATATATTTGGAAACGTAAGGTTAAAAAAGAAATAGAACATCACTATATAATAAAACGAGGATGGGTAATAACACCGATTATATCCAATTGCCGATGTATCTTTTGTGACTGACGTAGAAACAAGATATCCATGTCGGTGATTTGCCGATAATGATGTAATTGTCTATGGAGAAAACAATGATTAATCGTATTCTTTTAGAAACGGTAGCATAGTGTGTGTAGACTTGAGGTACATGATAGATGTATATGGATTCGGTCTCCATCAGATGTAACCTTGTAATGGAGAGAGACATCTGATCCGAGCGAGTATGGTATTTACTCGATACCTCTGGTCGCGATATCTCCGGCTCTTACACAAAATATCTCCTGCTCTCTCTTCTGCTGCTATCTCATCTCCTCCAGCTATAATTCCAAAGATAGTTTTGTAACCACCATATTATGCAGTCCACGAGAAATTATACTGCTTCTGCAAATCTCCAACCGATATAAACTAAACAAGATGTTTGGGGAGGAAACGTTGAAACTTCAAAAATAACCTTTAAGACAATTTCAAGCATATTTTTTATAATCAAGTACTTCGATATTCCCAATGGCCGAGCCGCAATAAGCACTCAAACGTTGGTTTGAATAAATGCTTTCCATGCAAAAATTTGCATTGAAGGAACAAATAAACACTCCAGAAACATGTAAATTGTTTATTATTCACTAAAGAAATGAATATATTTGTTCAGAATGAAAAATTAACCCAGAAATAAAAAAGCACCCAATTTACACAATTCAACCGAGTTTTATTGACAAACTATTTGCTACTTTTTATCGCATTCTCTACCCGATCTTTCCGGAGACGCCACTGAAATCCACTATTTACATCCATGATGTCCTCGGTTGTCGATACCACCTTCTTTTTTAAGACACACTTGTAGAAACACCGCCTAACAGTGAGAGATTATTTTGTGAACTTCACGCCGTATTGTTAAATTACAACTTCATTACCAGAGTGGCCAGGTAGCTGAAAAGTGAATCTCAAATTATCGTACATTAAATAAAAGAAAGAAAAAAATATTTTCAATGGTAAATTACAATTAACGCTATAATTATCATTAAATTAATGACGTAAATTTATAATTAAAATTAAAGTCGGCAAGACGTATCCATTAAGATAAATATTATAAATCTTAGAAATTAGAATTGTTTCTAGGCCCTAATGGAATGTTCAAATCAGTAAATATTAATCACTTTGTTATTAATTTTGCTCTTCGAGCAAATAGTTGCCAGAAATCAGGATCTTCCTCGCAGTATTTGTAACGATTACGTGAAATGAATTTACATTGCAACTTAATACAAATGTGTTTTCGCACTTTATGTTATTCGATTTGTAATATTATTATACAACGAGAAGGAATTTTCAGACTATCCATCTGCCTCCAAGCGCTTCTCAAAAGACTTTTACTGACTGACACAGCCTCAACAAAGCACTGGAAATTCGAATTTACCATTAAAATTGTTTTCCAATTTACGCAAAAAACTCTCATATTTTAGAAAAGTTGAACATGATTTGAAGATCTGTTTTTGATGAACACATTTCATTAAGATAATTTTATCTTCGTAATGGTAGTTGTAGAAAGACGCCGAAAAATTTGAATATTTGATATTATCAAAAAAACAGAATTTCGTAACGAATATAACACCTGTTCTTAAACGTCCTATACGCTATCCGAGTTCGAAATTTAATCGAATTTTGGTGCCGTTTTTTGAGAAAAAATTGTTTGAACAAAATTAATAACTGTCTATATTACAGGCAAATTTACGCAAAAAGGACTAACATTTTGGAAAAATTGTACGTGGCCTTATCAAAACGTATCTTTAAGGAACATATGTCAACGCCCTTTAGGGCGTTGAGGCAGCGAATAATTGCTTAGATGATTGGGAGAGCATTTGCAGTAATTACGACGAGAAGTTCTGTGCATCGCCTTTCTGTGTTCTCGTCAGGCGAGAAGATTCAGAAAAGGCGACACATATTTGACAAGATTTAACACCTTACCGAAAGAATCATTAAGTATTGAATAAATCGACATGGTTACCTTTGTCTGCACGTAAATAAGCATTTTTCGTACAGATTAAATTTGTTATTCATACTGGATTTTGCCGCGTTTCCAAGCGGTGGTTCACGGAGGCTATATATCGTGCTGCCAACGTACAAACTTTCAAAACTTATCATCATTTCTTCTTAAATAACTCGAAGAGTACTAAACTGAATGAATTCCAAGAAGTGGCGCCAAATTTGAATTAATTTGTTGCCTATGCCAACAAGGGGACAATCTCTATATTTAATATTTTAGTTGTAGGAAGACGCCGAAACATTTGAAGTTTTCCAATTTTCGAAACTATCAGGGTTTTCACCGAACATGAGGTATAGACCATTCTCTTAAACGTCCTTCACACTATCCAACAACAAATCTTAATCAAAAACCTTGGGGTCATTTTTTTTTTTTTTTTTTTTTTTTGGAAAATGTCCAGGAACTTCATGTAAAGTCCGCCCGGTGCGGAGAAGAATTTCGCCACCCCCTTTTTTATGTATTTCAATTTCAGTCATTCTAGAGACCATTTCGACAAGAACAATCATAATTGTGTTTTATACAGATTACAAATAAAAGTCATGCATATATGTTTTAATACAATCACATTTATTACACAAATTCTTACACTATGCCACTAAAAATGATATTACAGGTATAGAACTTATGATTATACCTTGACGACCGCCGAGTGTAAGTTATTAGCGAATTTAATATAAAACACAAATCAACTTCCAATTAGAATTAGAACGATAATGTTGATATTTATATTAATCGAAACGGAGACCTCTCGGTTTCAAGTGATGAAACTAATATGCCATTTAACAACCTCGGGAATCCAGGAAGACAAGATCTTTACACTTCCATATTACTCAAGACATAATTGTTTCAGTTCTAGCATTACGGAGCAACGAAAATCAGAAAATGGGGGAAAAATTGTTTTTCGGGCGACAAAGGCAGCTGTGAAGGGAATAAGGCCTAGCAAAAGGCTAGTCTAGACCAGAGAGTTTAGAAAACTAACTAGAGCAAGAAAATCTTGCCATTCTACAGCACCAATACTTTTTATTTATTTATTATTTATTTATTTATTTATTTATTTATTTATTTATTTATTTATTTATTTATTTATTTATTTATTTATTTATTTATTTATTTATTTATTTATTTATTTATTTATTTATTTATTTATTTATTTATTTATTTATTTATTTATTTATTTATTTATTTATTTATTTATTTATTTATTTATTTATTTATCATACGCTGTCACATACGAGGAGAAATCAATGAAAATATTTCGTACGGGTTTTCAGAAAATATTTTTAACAATAGCATGTATTTCAGATACTAATTGAGCAAAATCAGCTATTTTTTTCAAAAAATTGTACATGAACTTTTTTAAAAGTTTATTTTTTACAACCGACTTTGTTTAAAGCAACAGTCGCTACATCGAATTTTGTAGTTTTGAAATGTTCACGTCCGTTTGGCATACTCGGAAGAATGAAGTTATAGCCGAAAAAGCCATCAACATATTTTTTACCGTCCTTTATTACACATGTAAGAAAATTTAAAGAAATTTGGAGTGGGTTTTGAGCAAAAAATTGTCATAACTTCCAGTGCAAAAATGACTCATTTTTCAAAAACTTGTACATGACCCTTTTTAAAGAGCTAATTTTGTACAACATACTTTGATTGAGGCAAAAATTTCTAGCTTCAATTTTGTTGTTTTAAAATGTGTTCCAGACGACCAGATAGACACAAACACGGTCGGATGGACGGACGGACGGACGGATAAACGTTTTGCCATCAATGGCCGGATTTTTTGGTATCAAGAATAACAAAACAAGGATGCTGGCTACATGAGTTTGAGGATTTTTTTTCTAAATTTAACAACGGGTTTTGTTCCCTTTCTTACGTTACTAGAACCCGGCAATAAGGATTTTCCTTGCGAAATTTCGGCGTTTTCTGGAGCACGATCACATAGTTTTCTCTTCTTACGAAGAATTTAGAAGTCAAGAAAGTAAAAACCTGAATAATATATTTGATACTCACATAGTCGAATGTATTCTTTCACGAACAACGAATTTTTCAACGAAGTTCAATAATTTAACTATCACTACACGTACTTATGGGCACTAAAATCACAGTTTGAACGGCGCGTACAATTATATGATTAAGTTTTATGAATTGAACGACTTATGATCCGTAAATTAAACATTCTTTGAATTTTCAAAGAATGAATCACTGACTCCCTGATTGGCCTTACCCGTACTGTATTCTAATTTGCAGCGTTATTACACAATATTGAACACTATTCTTTATATGATAGAAGTCATTCTCGCTGAATATTTGTCATAAACAATCGAAGCACATAAGATTCTGGGAATCCCTACAAGTTAGTACAGACGGTGGTTTATACGTTCATTTAAAGAAGACGTCACAGAATATCTAATGGGATTCCGTGCTCATTTCAATCATTCCGAATCGTAGGTGCGAAAAAAAGTGAAATCGAAAAAAATCAAATTATTATTATTATTATTATTATTATTATTATTATTATTATTATTATTATTATTATTATTATTTATTATTATTATTATTTTCTGTGAATACATTGATGCCGGATTTCTAGTTCACCCACCCAAGGCAAGACTGGTTTGCACATAAAGTGGAACAAGAAGATAGTTGGTTTTTGATATCCATCAGTTCAAGCTTAAGAACTTACGGACTATATTAGCTGTTCCCAATAATGTAGATTTCTGAATGGTCCGCAAATGCTTCTCAGTTAGTTTTAATTTCTTTGCGGTGTCTTGACATTCCCTTGGTTACCACTCCATTCGCAGACACCACCACTGGAAGCACTTCCACTGCGCGTAATCCATACATGTCTTTCAATTCAACAAGTGGTTTTTCCTCTTTTCCTCGGCAACAGTTGTGGTGTCTTTTTGGCACTTATAATAAGGTGGCTCACTCTCTACCAGATCGTATCTCTTAGCAAAGGCTTGGTGAATTACTTTGGCGTCGCAGATGTGTCTCATAAGATATTCAGTTTGAGCTAATGTGAGGCATCCACAGCAAATATGCTGGATTGACTAGTTGGTAGATTTACGTAGGTGACATGGGTATCAATTTGCTGAGACATTATGCATTTTTTATATGCTCTGGTTTTTATGGTTGCCATACTTGCATTATGGAAAAAGAGGGCATTTCTTATAAAAAAGAGGACACTTCGTATTAAATGTATAATTTATTAAAATATAACAATTTATTTTTCTTAAAGAGAAACTTACTTACACCGACAAAATAAATTCTTCAATCATTATCATCATTTTTCACAATAACACAGTAGGCCTACTTCATTATCAGTATTGTATTTTCCACTTTCATACCATAAGTATGTGGTGGATGATGTAATCTCCATCTACAATTTAAACTTTGCTTTGAACCTTGCAACTGATGCCTTTCGTGGAGAAAATGACTTAAACTTAGATGTACATTTAACATTTCACATACTTTAACACATGCTTTCCTCTCAAAAAGAGACAATTAAACATTTCGGGAGAAAAATGTACTTGGACCACACAAGGAATTAGAACGTCGAGTAAAAAAAAAAACGTACGCTTTACTTTATTTCTAAACATCATAACGTATAACCAGGTTTCCATGTCTACTTCCGAGAATACAAAATAATTTTAAGGAAAGTAATAGTTCAAGCAAAAATGATGAAAAATTATCAGGACATTTTGAACGCTACTAATAAAACTAAAGCAATGTGGAATATCGTAAAAAATTCGACCATATCATCTCTGTAATTAGGATATGAGTGTTTTAAAGGAATGTGTTAGAGTGTTTTAAAGGGTAATAAAAGAGAAACAAGTAATCCGGAAAAAGAGACAAATGTACCAACCAACACTTGTCTATAATTTCGGCTGAACTCACGAAGGGATTAAAACCACAAAATTCAAAATCATTCTCTTTCCAAACAATTTTCGGCACGATGTTTATTTCCGAAATTACTTCTAACGAAATCCTGAGAATAATCAGTAAACTAAAAAATAAATATTCATCTGGTTTAGATGAATTTCCGGATTGTTTGTTGAAATCTTGTGTACGTTATGTACGCTAACACATATTCAATGCTTCTTTATGCACAGGAATATTTCAAGTTATTTTCAAAACAGCAAAAGTTAAGGCGCTTTTCAAGAAAGGGTATAAAAATAAAATTCAAAATTAACGAACAATTTATCTTTTGTCAGTTTTCTCACAAATGATAAATAAATAAAGATATTGTCTGGTATCAAGATTGATACCAGACAATATCTTTATTTATTTATCATAATAAAAAGGTATCTACCTCACCAGCGATCCAATTAATTTCTCACAAATATTAGAGAGGTTTTTCTGTTCGCGAATGGAAACTTTTCTGAGGAAAAATATTTAGATTTAGATTTATTCAGTCAAAAACAGTAAAAACGAAGCGTTTTCAGACTCACAGTTTTATAAAAATCTACGGAAACTACTATTTTTGTCTTTTCTTAAAGATGTTGCATCATTGATGGAACAAAATTAAGCACCCATTGAAATATTTTTAGATCCTTTGAAAGCGTTATTGACCATAACATATAGCTACCAAAATACCTTCTTATGGAATTCGTGGTATTGCCCTAGATTGGATAACCTCGTATCTTAAACATCGATCTCAAAGAGTAGAAATACCGTACTGGCATTATTTACTCATCTTTCCGAGTTTTTACCAATTGAATATGGGGTCCCACAAGGTTCGATCTTAGGTCCTATTCTCTTTTTGTTATACGTATACGATATGCCCTCGTCTATTAAAAACGGAAGAACGATTCTGTTTGCCGATGACACAAATGCTCTTTGCAAAACAAAAACAACAATAAATAGTACGATTTCAGAAGTTTCAAATGTTTTTGTATTAACAAATTAATAATTAACGAAGGAAAAACAGCTTCAATGCATTTTTTGCATTTCAAATCAGCAATAGCATGCTCCATTGAAAATGAACAATATGAAATTAGCTGAGGTTAAGGTAACAAAATTTCTCTATGCCTCTCAATTCAGTCAAACCTCAAATGGAATGTACATATAACAGAATTAAACATTAAATTAAGTTCATTATGTGACCAATTCAGCCTTCATGCAGCTCGTTGCGTGTATTTTGCAAATGTGCATTCCTGCCTGAGATATGGCATAATATTTTGGGGAATCTCATTACGTTGTACCCAGACATTTAGAGTGCAAAAGAAAATTATTCGAATAATGAAAAAATGCCATCCACGTGATCTCTACAAGCCTATCTTAATTGAGCTTGAAATCTTACCATTACCTTGCGTATTTATTTACAAATCTGTAATATTATTCAAAACTGACTTACTAAACGGTGGGAACATATTTTCATGCAATACTGATATTTATAATTACAACACACGTCGTAGATATCACGTTCATCAAGTATCTGTACCAACAGCTCACTACCAGAAATGCACATACAATGCATTTACGTTACTTTACAACGCATTGCCAAAGGACATTAAATAATTGAAGTCGGTAAACAAATTTAAGTTAAAAGTGAAATCTTTTCTGCTGCATAACTGTTTCTATACAATTATGGGCTATACTGATCATCAAAAAGAAAAATAATGTTTATTTTAACAAAACAGTGATATATAATGAATTAGTTTACATTTGTATTGTATATTTTTTAAAGACTTATGTTTGTAACAAATAATGTACTTCAGCTTCCGGGTCAATGACCACCATCTCGATCAGGCTTTTGTCCAGTTTCCCTGATCCATTGAGCAAATGCTGAGATGGCCCCTTGTTTTGCTTTCGGACGTAAATGTAGCTGCACTACGCGCAAGTTTTGTTTAGCTCTCCTTTTGCTTGCAGTGGAAGGAGTAGAGGTAAGGGTGAGTTACTATTTTTTTTAGCAATGCGGTCAAACCTGCATTTCGTTTATCGCCGCAAAAAAGTTTTCTGTAACTCGAACGAAATTTTTCAAATGTTGCTAATCTCGCGCTTTTTTAAATTTTTTTATTAATTTATTTATCTTTAACTTTTACTCATCCTTCAACTATTTATAGTTAAAATAATGGGAAGGGATTTTGGAACTCCAGAAAACATGCGCAGATGATCTTCTCCCCTATACGTCATATACAGTTTTACTGTTTTTAACTAAATAAATAAACATACGTATATTGTTAATATATTAACAATATATGATACATGATTATACATATAATTTTACATGGATTCTGGTGCTTTTTAGGCGAGATAGTTAAAGCGAAATGTCATTTATTTATACAACAGAGAAATGCTATGAGAAGTGTAGTATCCTTCGCCCATCATACATCTAGATTGCTTTTCAAAATAGTAGTACCCCCTTTCCAATGAAAAAGAAGACATATCGTCCTTTTTTGTAAAATCCGCCCGGACAGTTTTTCTTACTCCAAAAGTGACGTGTCCGGGGAAAAGAAGACATAAGGTAATCCTATCTGGTTTTTGCAACTTGGTTTTGAATGGAGAAAATAAATCCTTCAGTCTCACCAAAGAGGCTCCCGGTTCGAAGCCACTTCACTGAGCTTTTTTATCAATGTTCTCTGAAGTTATGTAGCAAAAACATTACCATGAAGTTCTTTCCTTTGACAAATATTCACGCTTCACGTTTTGATGCTTCAGGTAATCAAAATCTTTGCTTAGTTGTTCCAGACATAGTGGATTCATCTTTTTTATCTTGATCACGGATATCTTTGTGAACAGACGAGTTAATGGAAAGAAAGTACCTGCGTAGCTTTTTTCTTGTTATTATTATAATTTTATGTTTTTGCGATTCGGTCATCATGAGGTCACGCGCTACATACAATCCACCAGGGCTCATTTTTGAATATCGGGGTAGGTGCACGTTTCTATCTATTGAGGCAATTAGCATTTTAACGTTGATTCCATTGTTACACCCCAGGGTAGTTAGCCCAGGGGATGGGGTGAAATTGTGATGATGAATGATGAAATTGACTCATACGAACATACAACCATGCGAGAGGTGGGACTCCTACCCGCCATCTTCTGGTCCGAACCGCTACGACACTACTGCCTAAGCGATCTCGGCCATCGGATCGGCATTATTATTAAGCGGGATAGATAAGGCGAAATTACATTTATTTATACAGCAATAAAATGCTACAGGAAGTGCAATTAAAACTCAAATAAACAATACTGCTTTGCCTACACAAATATGGATTAACCAAACAAACATTTACCAACCATTTAAATCTATTATCACGAAATTACAATTTCATAATATGTATACCATGTGAACTGCTTGAATGCTTCCGTGAGAGTGACAATTTGCTTACTTTTTCTAAAGATTAATTTTCCACGCCCTCCCTAATCAATTCCATATTAGTGACACCTGGTCGTGACGTATGTCGACAATACAATCTAGCATCCAGCATGACGCATAAATGGTTATAGTTCGTTGCTATACTACGCGTGTTCCTTGTATTTTAACATTCTAGATGCATCCATTACGTTGTATTACACTCGTGTGACATTCTGATATGTCACAGTACTGTATAAATAATCAAGCCTGGAGTCCAAATTCTTCCACGTGACCCATCTCGGATATCTATTTGTACCTATTTGTTTACATTAACTACACAGGCACAAAAAATAAAAAAAATTCTGACCCAAAGGCTTCACACATGTTTCTTTATGAATGTTGTCGCACTTAATCCGATTCTGAAGCCACAATTGCGCCACCAATCTCCTGTTTTTTAAATCGAGAAAAATCACCTTAAAATGTAAATTTCATTGTTTTTTCGCAATTAAAAACAACTGGAAGGTGGTGTGGCAATTCTGGCTTCGGATTCAACCCTTTGACATATATAAAGAAACATGTGTCAAGTCTTGGGTCTGACAACAATCTCCGAAAACAAAAAAATACAATATAACGGTGTGTTTTTTTTTTCAATAAAAGAAGTGGAGGAGCTTCAGATTCGAATACAGCTCGTTGACATATATAGAGAAACATGTGTCAAGTCTTTGGGTCTCTTTTATTTTACTATTTATAACTCTTTTTTATTTTGTGTGCCTGTTTTATTGGTTCGGGGTGAACTAAAATTGTTTTATTATATAACATAGTATAAAATATTGTATTAGAATGTTAAAACTGTCTTCTCCAAAAATGTTATGTGAAGAATGGAAGTGGAATTACAGTACTGGCTGCGATAAATAGTCTGATATTGCTTTGTGGTTGAAATAATCCACGTTCCATTTTCTTAATTTTTCATATTTTTATTGAATCATAAACATTTAAGTGATACTTACTATTTAAAAACGTAATTATCGAGCGAACCTTTCCTCCCACTTCCGTACCATCATTGAAACACTGTACGGACGACGCCTCGTCCGACACTGGCTTTGCTGCGAGGCTCGCTTCCGAGCGGAACAGATTTTTGTGACGTCACAGAGCATTGGGTTGGCAAGCGCTGGTTTAGGTGCTAGTGGTGTTCACCGACGGACGGGCGGACGGGCGGACGGGCACTATTTCGGTATCAGGAGCCCCCTAAACGTGTATTTCCGTTGAAATCTCGAAATCAATTTTCCGCAGCATTACATAACTTTGCCCATTTTTCGTGTATTACGTCGCATATACATACGTATACGGGAAAGAAAAAACAATTTATATTAACTGTAGTGGTCGCCCGCGTTCCTTTAAAACAACCGCCACCGGGATGCAGCAGCGAGACGGCGGCGCCCCCGAAACATACGAGCACCGCTCACGTGAAGTCGCTGAGGTCGGCGCGATCGGGCGCGCCATCGCCCTTACGGCCGGGCCAGTCGGCGAGCCTTTACCCCGAACAGTGCGCCCAGCAAGCGGAGAGGGCAGTTCAAGTCATCCGGGCAACAGTGCGAGCAACGAAAAGTATTGGTGAATGTGATAGTGAGTGACGACCCTGCCTGCGAGTGTAAGGACTTCTCTTCTGGCTTCTGGATCGCGACCATGGCAAAGTTATTGGACACCTCTTCGGATTTAGTCGACCTGGCAAGAGTCAGGCATATCTCCTGGGAATTTTTGTGACTTTTATGGTATTCTTTGTATGTTGTGCAACCTAAATAGAAACTATTTTACGAAATTGGATTGTTTTGGTCATAACATTAATCGTCTCTTGACACACACTTGTCCTCTCGTCAGCGGTCTTAAAAATAATTTAATACAGAATTATTAATTAGTTTTTTTTTCATTTAAGTGTATTGTAATTTATGTGTACTATATGTACATTAGTATATTTACATACAAATAAAATGTTTAATTGCAAAGTAACACTGATAATATAAATAATTGTTACTTTTCATTTTCAGGATGAAATATTCTCGGAAGAGATAGAATTTTTAACATTTTCAGATTGTTAGAAAGTATAAAGTGACGATACATAAAATTATGGAAACTTATTGGTAAGGTTTTTATTATTATCTCGCAGTAATATTTTCTCTAAACTCTTTTAGTCTACATATTCACTAGTTTCCTTTTTCATACTATACGCTATACAGTTCAATCACGCTAAATTCTGAAACGAGTAAACCAAACGGAGAATGGCTGATCACCGATACAACGGACTTTGATTCGTGAATTCCTAAAAGATTAATAAAGCCTTTACCCTTTCTCGTCGAATGTATACTTATACGACGAAATAATTAAAACGTTATTAAACAGTGCAGAGTATGTTATGTATACGTATCTGTACAAGGCTATTGAAAGGCGGCGGCATTAAAGTATTATACGCGCTTCTCTTCGATCGCATCATTAGCAATGTATGACGTTTCACCTGAATCGTGAATAACTTATAGTTGGGACCCCTCCTCGCGCCCTGCACTAGGCCGGCGCGGCGCATAATTTGCACAATGAACTACGACGGCGCTGCTTTTGGGAGCGACCGCTCGCCTGCTCAACCACCGATTGAAGAAGGGAGACACACAATAATTACGATGCATACTTTTTTGGCATGTATGTACAAATTAATATAAATAATTAGGAATCGTTCTCCCTAAAATACTTTGATTTCTGAAGAAAGCCCAAAATGTCTGAACCGAAACTTTATATATGATAATATTTTGCTTTTTGATAATGTATTAATGTATTTCATAATTAATGTTAATTCGTTAATTATAAAAAATAATTAGTTATTAAGATAGTTATTAATGATAACCAAAATAATGACGTCTCATTTGAAAATTCTCCAAAAAATTGATTTTATAGGTACTTGTTGGCCCATAGAAGACGAGCCCAACTTCAAGCTTACACATAAAGAACATAACAAATTTGTTTATTTCGTTGATGGATGAAAAAGCAGATAAAATTCAATAAAAGCATATAGTTATTTTTCAACTGATAAATCTGCAGTGAAAATCCGTCGTATGTTTGTAATTGATAAGGAAATAAAACACCTAAACAAAACATTTTGAATGTAAATTTTAGATCCTCGCTTTCCTACAAGCTACAGACCAATAAGCCTCCTACCCTCAATCGCAAAGATATTTGAAAAATTAATTCACAGCAGATTATCTACTTACCTAACAAAAATTAGCGCTATCCCAGACTTTCAGTTCGGATTCAGATCTCAACATAGCACCACCCACCAATTGCTCCGTTTAACTGAATATATTGCAAATTCATTTCACAGCAAAAAATACACAATAGCAGTTTTCCTAGACATTGAGAAAGCCTTTGATAAACTCTGGCATGAAGGTCTTTTATACAAACTGCGCCAACTAGGAACTCCCAAATATCTACTCCATCTAATCAGAAGTTTTCTAAAAGATAGATATTTTTCCGTCCGTATTAACTCAAGTCTCTCAAACAGATTTGAAATTAATGCAGGAGTCCCTCAAGGTTCTTGCCTCTCTCCACTTCTCTTTACTGTTTACATGTCGGATTTACCACAGTCAGACTATACAGAAATTGCCCTTTACGCAGATGACACAGCACTTTTTACCTCTCATTCAGACATTAGCTGCGCCTTCGACAACATACAGATTGACCTAAATAACTACATTAAATGGGCTTCAAACTGGAAAATAAAGATTAACGCATCTAAAACTCAAGCAAAAATATTCACACTCCGCAAACTTCCTCAACCACCCCTCCTCAGCTTCCAAAACACAAATATAGAATGGATGAGTGGAAATACACCAGCAAAATACTTAGGAGCACTACTTGACACCAAACTAAACTGGAAACAACATATCAAATCTATAGCAGATAAAACTTATGCAAAAATATCCAAACTATATCCAATAATAAATAGAAATTCCGGACTTAGCACTGACTGCGGCTTAATCATCTATAAAACAATAAGACCAACGCTCACATATGCCTGCTCGATCTGGAATAACGCCGCAAAAACAAACCTAAATAAAATAGAAATAATACAAAATAAATTTCTCAGAAAGATCATTAAAGCTCCTTGGTTCATAAGCAACATACAAATCCAAAATGAACTAAATATATCATCCATTAACGAATATATAAATCTTATGACTCATAAATTCTTCTCATCCCTTCCCCAATCGCGCAGTACAACAATATTCAAGCTAGGTAAAACGTATGGTTCATCAAAAAGAATAAGATCACGATTCCCTAAAGACTCCCTTCGTCCACCTTAAATCACCTACCCATCTTCCACTTTCCAAAAATTCCACCCACTGACACCCTCTCCTCAAAATTATCACATATAACTCCAAAAACTGTTATCCACAGTTTCTTCTCAAAGAACAACGTTTTATCAGACCCCTGAGAGAGGAGGTAACGCATGCGGATGTCCATCCCTAAAAGTTAATGTGTAGAATATTGTATAATGAACAACCCTGAAAGGCAGAAATGCCGAGCAGGTAGAAATAAATATTTTAAAAAAATGTAAATTTTGTTGGAGGATGAATGGCATCTGATATAATTCAGCAAGACATCCAGTATTCCTTGCACGTAACTGAAACTTGATGCTCGAAGCAAGTTGATAAAAGATACAACTGATGCTATACCTTTACCTGCCGATATTGGAGTTAAATATTTGTGCACGTCAAATAGAATTTGATTTGAACGAATCGTTGATTCATTGATTAGTTCGTGTTCCCGGGTGCGTCAATTTCTACGGTCATTACACTCGTGAATGTAATGGATATTATGGCCAGGATGGCAGTGTACCTTCTCCACTAGACTAGAGATCAGGTGTCGACCTATAGGTCGGCGTATGAGAATTTCCCCTTTAAGTGTCTCTCATACTCCTCGTGACGTAATAGACTTACTACCATGAGAACGTGGAAAACGATAATTTGAATAATTACATTCCCCACCGAGCACAAGAAAAAATGCACTAATAACGAAGGTACATTACGTCCAGAAGCAAAACAAAGGGGCCATTTCGTCATTTGTTCAAAGGATCAGGGCAAACTGGAGGAAAAACTTAATCGATATGAGGGTCATTGACCACGAAGCTGAGGTACAATACTAGTTACAGGCATAATTGTTGTTTTGAAGATAAACTGGCGGCAGCGAGCAGTTGTTTTATCTGCCGCCTAGCAGAGGGCGCTCGAGGGCTTTCTGCCACCGGTTGCCTCCGTTCGGGCGCTGGGACCTAACGCTCTGCACACGCTCCGTCGCTGGTGTCTCTTACCTGCGGCAGCATTTTTGTGTCTGAATGAGAGCGTCTGGGGATTCTTTTACAAATTGTGCTATTCATGACATTGGGAGGGGGCTTTTGATAGTGTTTATTCAATAAAATATGTTGAAAATAAATCACGTTTTTCTTTCGGCCAATTCTTGCGGCTATCCTACACTGGCACCTCTAGAATGAGTACTAGCATTACTTCGTTTTTTGAACTTATTGATAAGTGGAAAGTTTTTTTAATGTGCACTTTTTTCGTGAATCCCCTGCTTCACTTCTAGAGTATGGTTTTAATGCAACATTCTGTAAATTGATTACTTTTAATAAAAATGATAATCATTTCAAATAATATTTATTTGCTTCTAATAGTAATTTTAAAATTTATCCAAAAGTACTTAAAATATAAGATATAAGGTTCGAGATTTAAATTTTCATTAGATGCATTGCTGCTTTGTATTCTCAGATATATTAAGATTAGGTTTTATGGATGGAAGTTGAATTCACGTGTCAGATTCGGCATCCATGCTGTTGCGGTGTATTTTTTTGTAGATCCATAAGATAAGAATCCTGTTTCGCACGTGTATGTAGTTGCAAATGGTAAAAGTGCCTAGACGACCTTTATTGGCAAGTGAGTATATTCATGTTAGAATCAGCACCAAATCCTACTAACGTATTCATTTATTTATCTTTCAACGATGAATAAGATTTCACTTCAATAAAATTTCATATTCTTCTGATGACTTAATTATAGGTTTCACATTGATAATAAATAGGTTTTTAATCCACAAAGAATTTTGCTATTTAATCTGTTGTTCATTTGGAATATATTGTTTAAAACTTCTCTTAAACCTTTCAGGTGCTGAATAATTTCTTAAATACAACTCCTAATTCAACATCGTCTTCTTCCAAAAAGATTTTTATTGTTGAGATGCAATCGAAGTCGTTAGAGCTCACACAATATTTCCACAATTGTATATTTTCTCAAAAGCAAGAATATTTCGTGAGCAGTAATTACATTTATTTGTTTGCGCCAAGTGGTTAAATTAAGATCAATGAGTTTTGTAAAACTATCACTTAAATGCAGTTCATCAATAAATAAACCGTTAAAATTAAAAAAAATCGGCACACATCGATAAATGACTATTTCAAAAATTTAACATTCCGGTATCCTATTTTCTTTTTAGACAATCAATGAAAGAGTTTCCCAAAAACTGTTTTATTTTTCACATAATATTGGAACATGACTTTCGCGTAATATTTATACGCATCATAAAGTGTGAACAAAACATTAACATAATTATGTCTGAAAATAAAAATTAAATTTATTCGTCTTTTTTTAAATGGAAATATATTTTTCTCACTAGCAATGAACAGATCGTAAAGAGAGGAATACAATGATGAATTATTTGTAAATGTTTTGATAATAGTTTGACTATAAAATTATATTTTTTGGCATGTGGTTTTAAATTAAACCGATTATCCCACTTGTGAAATTAAAACCAATAGTGTTTAACTATACATTCAAAATGCCCCAATCAGGGCAGTGTATCTCAAATAGTTTATCGTTTTTTCTATCCGATTCTTCTTACCGCTTCTCCCTACTGTCCAATCATGAACCGTGACTCGTCTATCTTAAGTATCGGTATAATACATCGATTGCAGTGTCGCATGCGATTTTAACATAGCTGTTAGTTATTTTCAATATTTGGCGCATTTTGGAACTATATTGGACATAATTTTACTCGTGGAATAGTCTTATTAAATACCACTCGTGCTTTGAAAATTCTCAGATAAATCCCCTCCTCTCTTCGCGAGTCGGGAATTTATCGATAATTACCAATGCACTCGTGGTATGACCTATGACAAATTTCCTGCACTGGCTCTTGTTACTGAGGCCTTTGAAAAATATAGAGTATACAAACGGAAATACTGCAATATGTGGTATTGACTAGGACACAGGGCCAAACATCAATATTAACGATCAGAATGAAAGATTTTTCCATCGATTCATCAGAATTGAACTTTTCTTTCACTGATGTGTGTAACTTTAAAGCATCGATCATTGAAATCAACGATGTAAAGAAATTGGTAGTAGAAGTATGATTTGGGAATATCAAGTTTGGAGAAAATCGGCTGAACGGTTTAGCCGCTATCGTTGTCCGTGAACGGACACGTCCGTGGACGGACGGACAAACAGACAGACGTTTTGCCGTCAATCGATATTTTGGTATCAAGAACCAACAAAACATGGATTCTGGTTATACCACGAGTTAGAGGTTTTTTCTAAATTTAACAACAGGATTTATCCACTTTATCGTCTCCAGAACCCGGCAATAAGGTTTTTTTCTAGCGAAATTTCGTCGTTTTTTGGCGCAGGATTTCATAACTTTCTCTTCTTACGAAGAATTCGTAAGACCAGAAGTAAAAATCAAATATTAATAAATTTAAATAATAAAAATATCCCGAACCCCCGATATCTCTACAGAATATTGCTTGCCCCATGATTCTCCATTGTAGAACGAAAACTGCATTTCGATATCGTAAACCATTTAGACGTTATGGGGTGGTTCGGAGTTGGTGGGATAACTATAGTTATTTGACTGTTGAGAAAAGCGACTCTTTCGTTACAAATGTATCCGAATTTGACTGGAATTATGTTAGATGACATTTATTAAATTCTCATTTATGACGGGTAAAAGTATTAACTGGTAAATGACATCTCTTTATCAATCTTTAGCTCCATTTCACAGAGTACAGTCTACACTTTGTAAGTAAAAATCTTCCATCAACTCTAGGGTTGACGATAGTGTTTTTCTTTTGAGATTGTGCCGATCACCGAGAAGACGTTTGTTATTATTTATGTAGAGCGAATGGTTTTATTAATTTATTTTTACAATCATATGAACGACTATGCACAAATGGGTAAGTTAATGTGTACATACCAACGTGAACACGTGTACTTATGGATAGAACTATGGGCTTTAAAGATTACTATTTAAATTATCTAACTGAAATAATGTGATCGATTCCGGTTCCTCCATAGTTTAGGTTGGCAAGCACGTCAGTTTCGTGGATTCCTTAAGTGATCTACACCCGGGGGTTTCGCACATTTTAAGAAATGCTTCTCTATTGAATTAATATGTGATACAAAACCCTCAGTCTCTCACTCATATCATTTTAAATAAACTTAGGTAAGCGAAACGTCTTTAATCACTAATTTTCTTAAATATAGGGTTAGTGAATAAAAACGAAAAACACAATTTTTTTCTAAAGGGTTCAAGATATTGAGATAGAACATTCACCATACGATTCAGAACCCAGCATCAGTTGTACTTAATATTTTTTATAGAATTTTCTATTTTAAAAATATTGGTCTAGCTTCGTTTTTTGAACAGAACACTATACTTATTTACACGAATAGATATGTCATCAAAAGACAAACTCAGCTGTACTACATATGTTGTATTTGATGAATAATTATAACACAAATGAGTTTTAAAATCTGGCATTACAGAAGATTCGAGGTGCGGCTAGACATTAAAAAATTTACACGACCCCTATTGTTTGCCTGTTCGACACAGATGAAGATGTCTAACGCCTTTTGTGGCCTCTAAACGACAGTTGACACCGCGGTACACAAGAATAAATGGGGGCAGTCTAGAAATCGAGAAATATAGTAAGTTTGTCGTATGCAGATAGTGAGTGTGAGCAGAAATTTATGGCTCAGTAAAAGTTACTTTGTTTTGTTATTGGTTATGACACATTCACGTAACATATTAGAGAAAATTGGAGAGTTATATTAAAAGAATATTTAGTGTAAATATCTCTATTAATGAAGAAGTTGCAACTCAATTGCATACGCACGTATCTAGGAATAGGGATATTTTCATATTTGAAGTAGAGGAAAGTATTTCTGTATTTTGCAAATCTACCGAAACCGTTCAAACAGGAGACAATGATTTGCCGTGGGAATTGACACATAATGAAAAGAAAATCAGCAACGTACTATCTTATGTGGCTGCGGAGGGCCAATGGCCAAGCTAGAATAAATTTAGAAAAAATCAGCAACGTAATGTTTACTGGGGAGTGTATTTTGAAGGACTAATGATACAAGTATGCCTCCATTATATCGAAGATATTTTTATCTGCGTGATGAATTCTGTTGCGAATGAAAACATCGGTGATTTCCCGGTCACTTCCATCGATTCTTTTTGGTGAAATGTGAACTCGGTTCCTTGAATGCTTGTACATACGACTTCGCCGGGACGTTTCTTGAAAGGTGAAATCCGACTGATGTGGCCGCCAATGCCGCTGCACTGCTCCACATCTTGCGGCTTGGTGACCGCCGTGCTGTCCGCGCCACCAAATCTACATTGTGAAAGATGCCGGATTTCATTCTTTTTTGTGTTGTTCATTCTCCAAATACCAACATTTGTGGTATTCATAAATTTGTCCTATCAAGTAAAAATAATAGACTAAAATAATAACCTAATCATGTAAAAAAGTTTAGTGTCATGTTTTTAAAAAAGTTGGTCCTATATCTTTAAAATAAAAAAAAAACGATATTAAAAGATAATAAATGGAACTGATGAGTTTCTATATAAATAATTTATGAAAACTTCGTTTGAATATCTTGATCCTTTGAGAAAATAAGCAAGGTGGACATTATTATTGACAAACGTGTTTATGATGGTAAATAATTGTTATGATTTTTTACAAATACATTTTGATTCATATTTACAAACTAAAATCATGTTAAGTAAAAAGCTTGTTTTTCTTATTTTTTAATCAGAATGTTCTGCCTAGTTGGCATGCTTTCCATAACTTTCTTCTCCATTTCAATTTCCTAATTTCTTCTGCGGCTGAATGGTTGCAACGCTGTTTTGTCACTGCTAACTTTATTACATTGTTTCTTGGCGAATGTAAACGGAGAATATGGTGTCGGAAAGTGTATTTTAGAAGGTTCAAAATACCTCCATTTATTTGTAGTGATACGTGACGTAATCATTGTTAGTATCATCCAATCAAAGGCTTAAACGTCACTACTGTAGGTTTCATTCAGGCTCCCGATTGGATGACACTGTAACAGTTGATTAACGTCAACAGACTCTTTGTTTAAATCGAAGCATATATGTAGTGGACCTTGACGTTAAGTCAGCTTTTAGTGTCATCCAATCGGGGGCTTGAACGTCACTACAGTGACGTCACTATGGTGACGTTCAAGACCCCGATTTAATGATACCGCAACAGCTGATTAAACGTAAAGTACCACTATAAAGTGCCATTATAAGTAAATCGAAGTAGAGTTTCCGAGAGTCGTAATAGTGGCAAATGCATTCCGGTCTTCTCCCGGCCGTTCGCCAAGTAGTACGCGAGCGGTGGACGGCTGGATTTCACAAAATGCAGAGATCTAGTATTTATGAGTAAAAGGGCGGGTAGGGTGAGAGGCATGAGTGAAAGACTAATATGTCAGAAATTGGAAGAGGAGAAGGGAAAAAATGCTTTCAAGCACCAAAGGCAGTGAATGCGAACGGAAGGCGAGTACGGAAGACAACGCAGTACCTGATAATGAAAAAAGATATTTTTAATGTAAAACCGCAGTAAGTTGGAATAAATTACCGCTGGGCCGCTTCCTTAATTCCATGCAAAAAATGGAGACTTTACTTCACTATTATGCACTGTTTCGGACCTGAAAGACTTTCAGGGATATTTCATTAACTTCTCTCCGCGTTCTTAGAGAATATAAGAACTCATTATAAATATAAAACGATTATAAATTAAAATTACGAAATTTACTTATAAAGTAGAACTGAAAGCTCTGCTCCGAATACACTATTTTGCTGGAGTAAAAATGTTATCCTAAAGGTCGGTATACACGGTACTCATTGGAGGAACAGAAAACGTGCAGTCCAGACTGCACGATTTATGCGTTAAAACCTTTGAGCATGTTCGTAATTGTTCATGCCGAAATCTAACAGTTGGACTCCAGCGCCTCTAGCAGCAAAATCATTCACTAACGGATTTGTTTATCCGACGTGACGGTAGTCGGCCATTTCGATTTTGTGGTAAAGTGTGTCAAGGTGCGGTTGTTTGAATTGATATTGTGATAATTTTTTTTTCTATTCCTGCCTTCCTATTTTTCTTCTCTATGCTCCTCATTGTTAATTAATACTTAATAAAAATTACGGCCAGAACGCACGCACAGAAATACCGCCACTGAAAGTACCACGGTGTAAGATATATAGGTGTGTTAATTAGCCGCCTTTGGGGCAAATTTTCTGAAGCTAGTTTTATGCTAGTTCCTCGCTTGTCCGTACGGCGCGCATGATGTTTGACTATTATAATGGCGTCACGGCGCATTCAGTATTTTCTATGGTGAGTGCGAGGTAAAGAATGAAGTACGGTGTCTAATAACGACACTGATGCCAAACGTGGCACATTTCTGCTCTACTGTATGAATCGAAAGTTACGCGCTCGTTGGTGACGACGAATCCCGTAATTGGGCGGAGCGCTAGTTTAGCGCTGAAGTATTTTATCTAGAACCTATCTAATTTTAGGAAAGCGTGTTTTCTTCCCTTTCTTCATATCTAAAACTATTCCTATGAGACTCCGAGACACAGGTTTCTGTTAAGCTTCGCACGTCCTTTGTGCTTCGAAATGTTATAAGATATCAAGAAGAAATATTAATTTTAAAGTGCAATATTTAAATTACAATATTAGTTTACAATATTCAAAATTCAAGCCAACTACATGCAGTTGCAAACAGGCTAAGGCCCTTGTTTCCTTTCTAACAGTTGAGAAATAGTTTTCATTACCGAACAAAATATTTAAATATTCCTTTGACGACAAAATAAGTCGGAGCAATGGGAACAAACCGATTTGATTCACGGGAAGCCAATCTGCCTCGCGCCGGGAGAGCGGACAGCAGGCGGACAGTTATCTCCTGATAGAAATTGAGCTGAAATCCTGTTCGAAAACATAATTATAGTTTAATTGTAAGAAACATTATTAACCATTTGTTTTTCTCCAGTACGGTGAATTTTACCACTCTGGCGCTTTACGGTTGGTGGCTCATACATTCTAAATTAAATTTGCAAAGAAACAGAAATTAAATTTAAATAATTGTCAATTAATAAAATTAACCACAACCAAAAAACTAAAATGAAGAAAAGTATACGAAATTTCATTTAACTTTGACGTGATTGATTATATATCTCTAAAACAAAACACAACTAAACAACAGGCGAACAAACACAGGTAAACAACTGAAACTTTCAGAGCACAGTATGATATGGCAATCGAAGCACGTGGCACAGCAGCCATGGCTGATACGAACGTATCCCTGCCTACAAAAATCAATAAATTATAAAAATATTCACCACAATTTGTGGTAAATGTATAATGTATTCGAGGAATTATTTTACTAATGTAATTCTTGTTATGAAAAAATGTTAATGAGTATTTAAAACAGTTTTGAAATCTTAAAAACGGGGAGGATGTTTATTTACAGGGAAAGACCTTAAAACCTTGTACTTCATTATTAACCTCGGACGCGCTATAGTGTTTTCTTTTGCAAGAAAGGGATATTGATCACTGGGCGCACTGAATACTCATAGTAATCGGGGAGACGCTACAGTAAATGTATTGGACTCTTTTAAGACGTATTATAATGTCTCACAGAGATTTAATGTGCTCTAGCGAGAACCATGCATATTTGCAACTCTAAGAATCATGGAATACAAAAGAATGCAGATTTCCATTAAAAAACGGAATTTGAAGTTATAGGAACAACAAAAAACCAATAGGGATTACATTTACGAAAATCACTCTCAGTCTCACATAAGCTTCAGTTTTAGACTGGGAATGAACACACCTATTTCTTACACCGAGAGAGTACTTGCAATTCAGTTATTTCCCAGTAGACCCTCTAGCAGCGTCTCGTAGTGATACATACAGAAAACGTACAGATCGTGTATGCGCGACTATTGGCTTTTATACTTATAGTTTGGGAGCTTGAAGTTTCCGTACAGAAACTGTATCTGACTCTGCACGAAAACTGTACCGTGCATACCAGCCTTAAGAGATCATAATCGATATCTCGAAAACTGATAGAACTTGTATTGACATGTTACGAAACAATATCACGCAAGAGAATGTAAATTGAGTGAGTGGGTTTGTGTAAAATACTAAAAAAAAATCGGTGTAAGATGTTCGTTCGATGCGGAAACTGAAATACATTCTAAATGTTGTATTAAAATGCTTTTTGTGTACCAGCTTTATAAACGACCTTTTCTGTTGCAAGAAACCGTTCATAATCGTGCATTTTACATGATGACGAATTAGAGTTTTACGGCACGAATGATACCGTAGCGTGCACGTATAACCGTAGCGAGTGAATCGTGGGGGGTAGAGGTAAATGGAAATGCCGACCACCGTTTTCTTGCACAGATGTCAAATACCCGAGACGTCACAAAGCTGTTGTGCAAAATTAAGTTTGATTCCCGTATTCGCTCCTAACGTCGCTCGTTTTCAAAACATGTACTCCTGCACTAAAGCCTAACATTATAAACTAATTGCATAAACTACTATTAAAAAATTGACATTCTGCTTTATTTGTTACTAGCAGAATCCGGCTGAAATTGTCCTGCTCTGATTCCTCACCTTTTTCCCTTTCTCCCTCCCTCTGTTCCCCTCCCCCTGTTCCCCGGGCTCTGTTCCCCGCCCTCTGTTCCCCACCTTCTTCTCCCCGCTCTCTTTTCCCTCCCACTTTTACCACCTCACGTTTACCACCTCACTTTTAACATTTCATATTTAACATTTCACTTTTAGCATTTTACTTTTAACATTTTACTTTTAACATTTTACTTTTAACATTTTACTTTTAACATTTTACTGTTAACATTTTACTTTTAACATTTTACTGTTAACATTTTACTATTAACATTTCACTGTTAACATCTCCATTTACTATCTCTGTTACCACCTCTCTTTCCCCTTTTCTTTCTCCTTCTCTGTTTTCCCCTCTCTTTCCCCCTCTCACATTTCCCCCCCTTTCTCTCCCTTTTTCCAATTCCCTCTTATGTTTCCATCCCGCGCTGCTCCCTCCTCCTGGCCTCCTCGGCCCCGCCCCATGACGCACGGCAACGGCCAGCAACAATGAAGTTTCCAAGCGGATTGGGAATTGCATTTAACTGAAGGGACATATTGTGCTGCTGCGCCACCTAGTGGAGTTACAGCAAAATTAACAGCATAAAAACTTCTCCGTGAAAAAAAAAAAACAACACAGACATGTATCAACTTTCATGGAGATCGGTGACACGGTGTCGGAGTTCACCGCTCTGGTACATAGCAATATCCATGTATATGTATATGTATATGTATATATATATATATATATATATATATATATATATATATATATATATATATATATATTAGGAACAAATTACGGCAATATGAAGTAAGAGTCATATACGTTGTTTACCTTCATGCCATTCAAGAGGAAAATACGTATATTTGAATGCTTAAATATTTTATTACATAGTCCTAGTACATAGCAGTCGGGTCTTGGCTATGTGCGCGTTTTTTGAAGTAATCGAAGGTTCCCCTCGCGTCCCCAAACAAAACTGCGTGAAGAGAGATGACTCACGGTCCTGCGCCGACCGGTCCGCCGCTTGCGTCGCAATCACCGCCGCTGCCGCCACAGCTGCTTTTCACGAGGGCAGCGACGAGGACATTAGGATAATTATTGTGGCCTCACTGAGCTCGAATGATAACTTGCAAATGCTGGGAATGACACGCCAGAACGGACGCAAGTGGGAACCCCTCCCCGGCAAGGGGTTACAGCGGATGCTAAAAATAAAGGGAGGAAAGACGGCGAAGGAAGAGGTCGTGGGGCTAACGGAAAGGGGCTAACGCGCTGTCAAGACGATCTCGAGTGGCGGAGAGCGACAGGAGCAGCGCGCGCATTCGTGTGCAAATTGCATCAGGCGAAAGAGGGAAAAGGGCGAAGAGGACAAATCAAATAAACAGGGAAGAGCTCATTTAAAATTCTGAAACATAAATCAACATTTGACAGCTGCCTGACGACCGATTCATGCGTTCTTTCCGATAAATACGGACTTGTTTTCGACTGGCGGCAGCGCTCAAAAAACGATCACGGGGTATCCCTGCCGATCTTCCCTCCGCTGCGCGGATATGAACCAATAAAAAGCTACAACTTTCTAAGATTTTTCAATTTGACTTTTTAAATTCTTTCTATACCGACATATGTCGAGTGACGGAATATTGCGTAGATACCGTGTGTACAGTTAGAATTTTTTATTGCTTCATTGAGTCATAATCGGACGTATCAGAGCAGATCAACGCATCACAAATATCTTGGCCGTCCCTTCCTTGCAACTTTCATCTTAAGGAATCACGTTGTGTAGAACAGAATAGTTTATGTGTGTTCCAACTACATTAGTAGGGTTTAATTTACTTAGTATCTGAAAGAGACATCAAACTAGTATTACAAAACCAATTTTTGTTTTCAAGTTGACTTCCAAGTATACAGTCAAAAATAGAGTTTGCGAAAATGTATTCCTACTGTTGGTTCAAAAAGGGATCATACACTTACAATATAATGACTAATATACAGGTACCGATATTGTATTTACATGATGAGGGTAGTGGTACGAGTAGTGGTGGAAAACGTAAAATGGTTTGAAAATGTTTTCCCTCAATTTTATAAAAAGTCTGGAACACAGCCTCGAGTTGGCAGAGGTTTCCAACGTGTTCTAGGAATTCTAAATGCGCCTTGACATGCACGAGTAATCAAAATCATTTCCTCTCCTCATTCAATGTCAATAACAAAAACCAAACATGAAAAATATATTTCTCTTCAAAAATTATGAACGCAAATTTGATCAAATGCAACCCACCTTGAATGTCGGACAATGTATATTTTCTAAATAGCAAGATAATGTTCGAAAATCGTCGTTTTTTCGAAATACTGTAGTATCAGAAAAACCCTGTTTTGTACAGGAAAGCAATATTTACGTTTCTCGCAATTTCACAAGCTTCCTATTAATCGACGATTCCTAATAATCGATGCCTTGCAAGTTATATCATAAGATTGTTCATATCTCTTGATTTATTAATTTATTAAAATATATTTTCTAAAACTTTGGATTTTTGGGCAACAGTATCCCACAATAATAAATGTCGATCTCCGGTGTTGAAATAGCGGTACAACTGCCACCGTGCAGTAATTGGTATTATGTCAAAGATGGTGTCTTATTTCCCTTAAATGTAATTTTTTGACCGATATACCTTCAAATCTTAATTTTCGGTTTTATTTTCACAACACTGCCCTGAAAAAGTTATGATATGTGTAATACGCGAGAGGAGCTAAAACACTCCTGTTTCTAATACAAAATAAACTTTGTAAACCATGATTCTTTGAAGAAACTGAACAAAAAAGGAAACATTGCTACCGTAATGAAATAATGCGCATAGACGCACATAGTACACATTGAAGAAAGTGACATTTAAAGAAGAAGTAGAAATGCGAGCATTAATAAGCAGTGAATCGAATCCAGAAATTGAGACTGCTGTGGAAGTAAGCCATCGTGATGGTAGTACTAATGGTTAGTGTGAAGAAGAAAAAAAGAGCCAAACTGAAAACAAAGAAGGAAGAAAAAAATCAGTTGTACAAAATATGACAAGTGTGAATAATAAGAAGGTAAACGTGAGAGTGCAATATAATAGACATATGACTAGAAAAAATCAACAATGAAAAAAGAGTAGAAATGGAAAAGAGGAGGGAGAGGAGAAGGGAGTGGAGGAAATGAAGATAGAATAAGAGGAGACAAGGGATGAGTCAGAAAGTAAAAAGAGGGAGACGGAGGAGGAAGAGAAGATAATGGAGGAAGAGAAGGTGGAAGCAAAGGAATAAAAGAATAGGAAAAAGGGATAAGATGAAGAGAAGGTGGAAGTTAAGGAGTAAATGGAGGAGGCATGAAGTCGAAAAAGGTGAATGGTGTGAGAGAGCAATGGAGAAGAGGAGGTGGAAGAAGAATCAAAGAGAGTAGCAGAGTAAGGAGAATGCACAGCGAGGTGAACACGGGGAGAAGAGAAGAGAGCGAAGGCGTGGGAGGAGCGAGAGTGAGAGGAAGGAGGCAAGAGGAGAGCGCAATTTGGCGATGCACGTGCCGCGTGCCTCCGCGTGCGCCGTCTGCCTAATGAGGCATGGGGCTGTCGCGGCTGAAGAGGGCTGCCCGGCTGAAGAGGGGCGGCGGCGGCGCGGCGGTGGCAGCGCCGATATGGCAGCGCGGCGCTCTTCTCCCATCGGAATAATGCTAATCGAATTCTCCGCCACAATACGGTATATACACGAGAAGAAATAAAATTTGTAATAAATCAATGTCGTCGCCCAGCTTTTGATGTCTCTAATTTCAGTTCTTCCCTCCCTCCCAGGCCGAGCCGTTCGCATATTTCTGAACCCCCTTCCTATTTAAATCTCTCCCTTCGACGACGCGCACCTAGAAGGCGGGTTTCGGAAACGTGGGGCACACACACACACACATACACACACGGGGCCAGGGTGTCGCGCGGGCACCGAGCGCCGAGTCACGCAAGGTTTGTGCGCGCACGCGGCCACGGGCGTCAACGCGCCCCCTCCGACTTAAAGTGCTCCGTCATCCCGGGTGTCATTGCGTCGCCGGCGCCGCCCCCCTTCCCCGCACCCCCCTCGCGCCCCGCCGAGGGAGCCCTTTCATTTTTCCTCGCGATTGTCTCTCAATGACAACTGGCGTTACCGACTCCCCTCTCGAGTTACTCCGCACAGTAGTATCAAAAGTCATTTAAGGTCAGATTTCAAGCCTAAGAGCAGCGCCGCCGCCGCCGTCTCGGCTCCCTCTCCCGTGCGGGCGGTTTACAAGTGCAATTGCCACAGTGGTATTGTGATCGACTCGTTTTCCCCTGTACAGCAGTGGTGCTCTGTATCGGTATTACGGGTTGCAAATGAGTTTTCCATCTGCAATTTCAGCTTCATTCTTCGGTGGATTTACAATACACATTACAGATTGCTACTACAAAATAAAACAAATCCATATATTAGACGAATGTACTGGTATAAGAGCCCTAGATACCGCTTCCCATGCTACAAAACTCGTTTGCAGGCGTCCCATTTCACGATCTTGATGCATGGTTTTAAAGGATCTGCCATGACTTCAATACATTATGAAATTTGAAAATGTCATTGAATACGATCTTGATAGAACCCTAATTAGAACTCTGCATAAGATACAAGAGGAGACCCCCAGATTCTGAAAGACGTTATAGCGATTAGAATCTTGCTGTGTTCGTGCAGCTTCTGTTGACATTTTGATATTAATTTCACAAATGGAAGTTTGGACCGTATATTTTGATCAAAAAGACAAAATAAAAAATACGATTGATCTCATCTCACATGAGGTATTTATAAAGAAGTACACTGCACACTCTCAGTAAATCGTATTTATATCAATAAATACGCTTTAATTGTAATATCTAAAATAATCTGAATAATGTCCACTCACTAATGACGGTTATGTGGTATGATTTTTTTGCCACATGTATTGACTATTAAAGAAAAATGTTAGAATTTTTCCAAAGATGAACACATATCAATTGCCCCTTGAACTATGAAACTGACAAAAGAAGGTCACACTTTGTTTACAACGGATACTAAATAAAATTATGCTCGCACAAAAGTCCTAAAAAATACCCACAATAATACAAAATATGTTTAATAATTAAAACATGATCTCACTTGAAGCAATTTCTTATATGTACTTCATCTATTATACTCTGTTTTTAACCCATATCTTTTCAGACTTTAATGTTCCCATATTTTGTGATATACGAGCCTGACCTTGCTAAAAGCTATTTTTTACGATATAATTGACTATCCTAATTTACAACAATGTGTTAAAATGTTGAAATACAAACCTTTATTTTCGAGAGGATTTCCTGCAAATGGGAAGATGCAGTATCAAAATAAGCAAAACCACCAAAGTTGTTTAAACAAACACATATTTACTTTTGGGTTGTTGGCACGCTTGTATCTACTATTACAAAAATGAAATAAATTTTCCATGATCTTTAAGATGATGTGTAGTTCAAAATTTCTCAAAAATGTGAATAGGTTTGTTTCCACTGAACCCCTATGTAGATCATATAATAGAACTACTGTACTTTAGAGTTCACAGTTGCACTTCCTGGTAAGGTTTTTGACATTCTGGATGAATAGATATATTCACATTTCTCACATTTGAACGTGGTTCTTCTCTCGCACTTCTTGCACTGGCAATTGGGCTTGTCACATTTGACAATCCAGTGTTCTTTACAATTATACCTAACACTATCATGAATGAGTGCCTTTACAACGCGGGGTTCAGTTACTTTTCTAGGTGTATTATATAGGTGTATAGGTGGTCCGGAAAACCGCTCCAATATAAATGACGTTAAGGAAGACTTCGTAACCTGACAACAAAAGTATCCCAATAAACCCAAGAATTGCTTCCTTCGTTAATACATCTCTTGGTAAGTTTTTCTGAATAGCATAGAGATTGATCTCCTCTAAAATAAATTCAATTAGTAATCTAGGAAACATTTTAAAAAATAAAGTCAAAGTGTTTTTAGTTCTATCAAACAAACATTTGGGCGATAAGAAGACATATAAGGAGGAATATTTTTTTTCAACAGAAGTTGTATCTTCGACTAATTTCTTTCCTTATTTGGAATTGGAAGTTTCTTCCTGTATTCCTGTTGTAATAAGAGAATCAATAAGAGAATTTCTTTTTACATTCTTTCTATTGTCATCTGCTTTTTCTTCATTTTCATTTTGAGTACCAACGTCCTCTTCAAATTTAGATCCCATATTTCTATTGTTGGCGCACTTCACATTTCTGAATGTTTTCTTCTTTATTTCTGAAATGTTTTTCTTAATCTTATCATTGTTGGTTTTGTTTACAACTCCACCCTCAGACCGTAGCAATCTTCTTGGTAAATGCGCTGAATCTCCTTGTGTTTCATCATCTGATCTATCCGAATCTAAATCAGTATCTGCTTGTGCATGCTCCATGGGTGGAAACATTACAACAGCAATATCACCGTTCTCTTTTAAATCATCATTTTCCAATATTCAGTTTCGATGATTACATTCACATTCATGTGAATGTAATCGATGATTACATTCACATTCATATCCCTAAAATAGATAAAAATCACTAAATGTAATAGTTTGACCTATCTGAGCTTATTAGGTTATGTTAAAATGCAAATTTATAAGTGCCATTTCAGGGAACGTAAGTTGTTGAGGTTAAAACAGAAGAAATGTAAACATTTTCAGAGAAAACAATTTTATTAATTTGAATAAGTTTTCTTCCTAATTGAACGTTCACTCTATACAATTTTTGTAAGAAAATATGTTATATTCCAATTACACAATCTTCTGAACAAATTATATTGTATCATCCTAATGGTAGGAAAACCCTTCCAACGTACCTTAACGCAAAAAAAGTGTATAATTATGTCACAATAATTGAAATAAGTATTATATAATGCAGAATCACATGCTTAAATAATGTTTCGATATTAGGAATTGATCATAACATTTATGTAATAAAAATAAAGTTACATTTCCGAACGTCTCGCACTTGTTTTGCAACATGAAATCTTGAGACAAACGTCTCATGACGAGTTCAAAACAACAAATGCATGAAACTCGTAAGAATCATGTTTAATGCACTCGCCCAACACTATTGTTATCAGATGTCACAACAATGGCCGCAACTGCAATTCTGAAGAAACAACAATGAGAATCACTAGCCAGGAACACCTGGCAGGAAATCCTGCCATCGGATATGGATTAAGGCCACTAGTGTCAAGTTTCGTATTTTGCAGGAACTTTTAGCAACTGCCCAATATGGAATTACACAGAAGAACCTGAGAAAGTAGAGCTATATTGTGCTTTTCCTTTCCAAGAAGAATGTGACAGACTTGTGTGGTGAACCTTGTGGTTGTTGAATAGTGAAAATATAGTGAAAATGAGTCCGAAAGTGATTACATTTTTCATAAATTATTTTTTGACGGTGGATGACTCTAAATCATTCAGATATGTCTGGTTGCTGGACATAGAAAGGCCATGGATGCTTGAGAGGGGAATTAGAATAAATCTTAATAAACCCATATTACTTATTTAAATGCAAGTGTATATGTGTCATCATGACAGAAAACGTACGTTTTTGAGGTTGAAACAGAAGAAGTGTAAAAATTGTCAGAGAAAACAATTTTATTAATTTGAATAAGTTTTCTTTTTAATTGAACGTTCAGTATATACATTTTTTCTAAGAATCTGTGTAACATTCCAATTAAACAATCTTGTGAACAGTTTGCCCGCTCAAGCGGGTTATTTCTGCCCCTGGCCCGGCGGCACGGTTTCTGAAGATCACAGCTGCGGCGGGCGAAGGAGGTACTTTCAGAGAGGAAACATCGCTGGCAGCTCGATCAGAGAACTATAAAAGACATCAAAATAATTACACGAAGATTCTATTAGAGAAAAAGTTCTAACAGTTCTGAAAATCTCTTATTAAATAGAAAACAGATCAATTTGTAATAAGAATTTCTCTTACACAGAAGTATACGGAATATTTGTTACAGTACAGAAAGTGAGTCTACGAATGAAATGTGAAATGGACGAGGTGATGATCGGCGCTGTTGAAATGAGTTCACCAAAGAAACTTTCGTACGAGTTGCATACGTAAGTTTTAGTTCGAATTAATGGATACTTAAAAGTACATTCTATTAGGATCATTCTCAATACGCGAAGCGCCATATTGATTATATAGCCACATTGAGTTTTCATGTCATCTCGGCGACTTATTTGTCGTCGACTTATTTGCGATACACGAAATTCGTATTTGCCGTACGCGTACGGCAATAACACTTAACAATCAATAAACAGCAAATGCAAGTATCAGTATCCATGCATGACTGCTGAATATTATTTTAAGTCGTATCTTCATAACGAGTTCATCTATATTTCGAACAAGCTGGACATATCCATGGTTCGATTTTACTCTTCTCAAAGGAGAAAACCATAATTCTTCACAAACGTGTGTAGACAAGACTCAATTTCTTAAGAATAAAAATTTAAAATTACATTGTAGCGATCTTTTTTCCCTTCTGATTTTAATAGTATTAACTTTGGAAAATAACAAACATTCGTTCAAACATAACACTTTCCATATGGTTTTGATTGATTGATTAGTGATTGCGGGCGCGTCAACTGCTATAGTCATTAGCCCCGTAGTGTAGTGCATCTTTCATGACGGGAGGTAGCAGCAATGTTTCCTCGCTTGATGGCGAGATCCGGTGTCATCCTACCCCTCGGATTGAGGGGGATCCCCAAGTGTAGTTTTTTGTTACAATCACCAACTTATAATTTCGTAAGTTCGTTAAAATGTAAGTAATCGTTTAAAGTTCGTAATTTGGTTGATCGTCTTTTTGCAGCAAAATTTATTCACAAATTTACTTCCAGTAAACCTGCATCAAATAATAATGGCACGAAACGAAATATTCTCTAATTGCTAAAACAGATGAATAAAACACAAAAATGCGATGAGCATAGTCGGATGCATGTATCTCGTAAGATGGCGTCAACCAGTCCTCCCCACTGTCATCAACATGTCATTCTATGCCCACATTTGTTTCTGGAGCAAAGGAATAGGGGAATGACCAAAAATTAAGAACATTAAGATCTGTGGGCCAACCTGGAGGGTCGAGGTGGCTAAGAGCGTGTGCTCTACTCAGCGCTTCGGCCTAAGGGCTCGCGGGATCGAGTCCCGCCTTGGGCATGGTTATTCGTCCCTTGTCTCTCGTGTATGTGTGGTCGAGGAGAGTCTCTCGTGCGGCTGACCCCAGATCAGAGGAGCCCGCAAGTGTGTTGGTGTCTAGTGTATGGTCCAATACGCGTTCCATCGAAACGTGAATGGTAACCGGCTGTCGGCTGTAAAAATCCCCTCGAAAAAAAATATCCGTTGCCGATATGCGCCCTTCGTACCTTCATGTAATCCCGATTTACTAATTCATACTCGAACTATTATTCTGTGTTCTATTCACATATTTTGGGATTCGTCGTAAATCTTCCGGACAGAAAATATATAATATCCTATGAGCAAAGCGATTTTTAATGATGAAAATAATAGTCGGTACATTTATTTTTCTACATCCAACATTAATAACCCAATAAATTTCAAAAAAATATATATATCTGAAATCGATTATGAGAAATTGAGTTATAGGTGCATTCTACATTATAATATTGCCAATTATCAATAAATTATGCAATGTTCTGGCTAAGCTTTTATCGCCAATGCGGATTTTAATTCATCCCTGTTCCAAATTTAGCAGAGTATGGAGAAGAATACGAAGTTTCGGAAACCTGCCGGAGAAATCCCCAGAGAGTAACCTTCGAGGGAAATAATTTAATAAACGTATTTTCAGACAGTGGTTAAATAGAAAAATCTTGTATGGAATGTGAACAAAAATGCGCTTATCATGAGTAACGAATGGTGTATAAGTAGAACGCCTGCAAAGATTTTCGTTAGAAGCTGGAAGGATCAAGAAATTCTACTACGAATGGTTTGATAGATGCATGACAGAGCCGGTGATATAGAACGTAGAGTGTCTGTAAGGTAGGAGATGAATAAGAGGAAGAATGGTGTGGTAGAAAGGGAGAACTAAAAGAAACTAGTGAAGAAAACACAAACAAAAAAATCTTCTTGTTCAGCTGGTCACGTATTCAGGAAGTTAAACAGGATACAGTGTATATAACATTGTGAACATTTATTCTACGTTTTAAGTGAACTACGACCTTTTACTGAAGAAACTAGTAGTGTATTTTAAAGAATAACAATCTTTTATATTTTAGTGATCTTAACATTAATACACAATTCAATTAACTAGAAAGTTATTTTTGACTTCTCTTAACTTACAGTTTATTTTTCATTTATTTATTGTTTTCACACGATATTTATTTTTATAGGCTTAAGAAGCTCTGAATCTGCGTGGGCGAGGAGTTTTATTAATTTATTTATTTAGACGTCTATATATGAAAGATCTAAGTGGTCGAAATCCTCTTTATGAAATTGTGAACGGATGCTTATTTTTGGATTTTAAGATTTACGAACGTTGAAAGTGTTGGTACAATGTAGGAATTGTAGTTTGGAATAAAGTGCTTGGGATTATTTTTATAAGAATTCGGTGATTGAAGCTACTGGCAATTCGCGATGTAGTTGACTATTGGTGATAAACCAATGTGCTTTAAACGTTTTACGTAGAAATTCGCTTTGAACAGTTTGTAGTAATTCAACGTGGCTTGGTGTTTTGTACAATCTTCTATTTACCTGAGTGGAAATAAATCTAATGGGGTAGTCATTACTTATTAATATCCTGAAGATCAATTCCTGTTTTTTTGTTGTAAAATCTTCTATCTGAAATATTTACCATTTTGTCAATTAAACCAATTACAACTCCTTTCTTTATTTTACTGAGATGTGACGACCTATAGTTCAATAAAATTCTAGCATACAAATCCTTGGGATACCATGTAAGATCTGAAATTATCCCTTCATTAGTCCACAACACTTCGATATCCAGAAAATTTAATACCTCATGTTCCTCTTCTTATAATATAAACTCTGTTTTTTGATTGTACGAATTACATCTGGGTGACACCTCTGGTATGCAATGATGATCCACTATCATCAAAGTATTGGCTACATATCTCACTTACAACTTCACATCTAGATGATTCATGCCCAGATTTCAAGTTCTTTCATGACTATCTCCGCCAGAATACTGAACACACCTCTTATTGGTAAGTCATCTATCTGTTTGTACACCTGTTGTAATGAACAAATACATGATTTTTTATTATGCATTTTACTTTTAGTATAATTTATTCTCCAGGGAGATTTCCTCATGTTCATTTTGTTTCTGTATCTCGTATATTAGAGTAGTTGAATGGATGGATACATAGAGTTTTCATCTAATGATCATTTGCATGTTCATCTAATCAATAATTTTCATTAACCCTAATATTTTTGAAATTTGTGTTTTATCTGCATACTATTTTGTGTCCCATACTGATATTCATTTGTCAACCTGTTTTTCAGTTTGCTATTCAAAAATTTGCTACGCTAGTATGTGGCTGCATTAACAGAAGACACTACACGTCGTATAGGATAGTCTTTTTTATGTATTTTAACCAGACCGTAAGCTCTAGGGTCATTTGCACTGGAAGGATATAGTTGAAAATACGTCTTATTGGATATATAATTTAATTTCCTCCATCCTTTTTAAGATTTCCCTAATATCTTTTAAAATTCCACTTGACAAATCTTTGTTAAAAATCATATAGTTATAGTCCCATTGAAAAACATTTTTGACTTTAGATACATGCTCCTCAGTGTTAACCACAGCCACTGCTCCTCCTCCTTTATCGCAGCCTACCACCGAATTGAGAATTGCGTTTCAAAAATGTTTAGTCTCCACATAATGGTTCATTATTTTCTCATTATTTTTATTTCTATTTATGGGATTACTGACAAACAAATTCAAAGCATTGGAAAAAGCTAGAGGACATTCGGATTTATTCTTTTCTGCAATCTTCCACATTTCATTTTCAAAATCACTTACGCATTGAAACGTAACCTCATTTTTAACACCCTCAGAAATAGGGAATGCAATTTTTTGTTCCATCATAAGATTCTCTATAAAATTATCTGGTATGATTACAAAAGAGCAAAAGCATGATATACAGTATTGCAGAGAGTGATATGTGTATATGATGAATTGATGTAAAATATATTTAGTTGGCTTTAAAGTACTGAAACCAAAAGTACTGAAACGCAATTTGCTTATATATGTGGGGGCCAAGTTGATCATTAGTCCCGTAAGTGTAGAGCAAGTTTTTCCTCGGGAGATGGCGGTAATCTTTCCATCGCTGTATGGCGACATCCGGCCCCGACCTATCGTCGGCTAGCGGGGTTTTCCCCAACCAGGTATCTCCCATCAGCGAGGCTAGATGAGTTCTACGCTCCCGTCTGGTCTCCCGGCATGTGTGCTTGTGTAGTGCGTGTTATTGTGTGTGTGTGTGTGTGTGTGTGTAAGGGAGAGGATAGGACAAAGAAGAGCTAGGAAAGATCGCGCGCGGTCCGTGGCCCGTTTGATCCGTTTGATAGGGTTCTGCTCCGGCATTCGCCCGATGATTTTCGGAGAAACCATGGAAAACTACCGATCAGAGCAACCGAAGTCTCGAGACTTATAGGCTGTCCGGGTGACGCCGCGTCGTTGGTAGAGAGGCCAGCGTCGTCCTCTCTGCCAACGACGCGGCATCACCCGGACAGCCTAGAATTCATGAACTCGAGCCGCGGAAGCCTACGTGTACAACCGAAGTCTCCTCCAGTCAGCGACTGAATTCGACCTAGTTGACAAGCTAGTGTCGGAAATCCTGCCACCATCGGGATTCGAACCTAGGACCTCCTGGTCAGAGGGATTGCATTGACATCAGTTGATGCCCTGAGCAATCTCTCCCGGCATCTGGTATGTCTTGTTGTTGGATTTATAATATAATTTTAACTGGCGTATGATTAATGTCTGAGATGAGAAACGTTGCAAGAGTGTCCTTCTTATTCGCTTGGGAGGCTCTCAACTTGTGCACGAATCACCTGTTTCGCGCACTATTTCTGCTCGTGCTTCAAAACTTTGTTATGCAAGAATTCTTTCATATAAAATTTACAGCAGACTGAGACATAACAATGAGATTATTACATAGTGCAATCACTATAACCGTAGGATTGCCTTTTATACTAATCTGGCCAATATTGTAGTGTTGTATGTTTACATCTACACCAAACGTGTCTCACGAATTCATAGCCATGCTATCTTAGCTCCACATTGTCGTGAGGTTTGTTGTAAGAAATGATAATTAGTTTTTTAGAAAAAAAATATTTCCTATAATGCTGACGAGAATCCGAGTTCATGTAGTACAACGCATAGAAATAGTGATATTTACGATAAACTATTCTTTGGTATTTTTGTAACCTTAAATGTCTTGAAAATTATTACTCGTAGGAAAAATGGCAAAAAAAATTTTCTAGGAAATTGTCTTATTTTCAAATTTTGTAATATACGTATTAAACCTCAAATGGATGGAAATCGGAATATTAGCGAAAAAACTAGTTTTTGTAAATTTGCAACTCAAATATTTTGGAACTCACACATGATATTGATTAGAATATTTCACCGCTGTTATAAAGCGATAAACAATGACCTCAGCGAAAATTCAGCTCAAGAAAAGTTTTTCCCCAGATATAACCTAAGTTTGCTAAGGTATTAGGGCACAAGGGGGTCGAAGATGATCACTTTTTTCTAATGAACATGTAGTGGGAAATTTGAAATAACGAAGTTACCCCTGAGAGATTTGTTCTCGATTGGTAGGCAATTTATCTTTCAGTTGTGTTTCGTAGGCCTCATTCGTATACATTCAAAGATATTTCGTTTACCCGTCTGGCACCGATGTATGGTGAGATGCCTGCCATCAGGGGAAGAAACTATAATAGTAAAGTGTTTACATTATAATTCTGTATATGTTCGATCAATGAGAATATCTGTTCAATTTTGAGAACTAGTTTATTTAATAACCTGATATTATTTAGTAGTCAGTAGGCAGTATGGATTGTCAAGACTGACATCCTGGCTCTATAAGTGCGCCTCTCTGAAAAATTGGACAATTTCGTTGAACAAAATTTTGGCCGATCTGTAACGTAGTTGTTCTTCCTGGGGGGACGTAGATTTTGCCGCGGAAAGTGGTAAGGGTTCATATTCACACAACAGCTCTGAACTCAACAGTTATAAAATCGTTGAATCGTCGTCAAAATACTCAATTTCTTAAATTACTTTAATAGGGAATGCACTCTGTACAGTGTGAAATCCTATTTTACGAACTACATTAAGTTTACTACTTTTATACACACTAAGTTTGCGGGTGACTTCTGAGCAAAAGTAGGAGGAGATTTAGCCTCACAAGCCGTTCCTTAGACAAGTGACTGCTGAGCGCATTTGATTTGTAAAATATTTTAATAACATTTTTTGTACATTATGTGCAAATGTAGCCATCTATTTAACATTTTATATTCTTAAGGATAAGAGCAAAACATACGAAATACATACAAACACACACAAACATACGAATACATACGAAATTCAATCTTCGAAAAAGAAAAAAAGAAAAAAAAAGAGTTTTATTTAATAATTAAACGATATATATTTCTACGCTTACTTAAAAGAACAGAAAAACACAATATCTTCTTTACAGTACTTTCAATCAACGTGTTCCCGTTTCCGTTACGATATCTGTAGATAAAATCAATACTTAGCGCATCCACGTTTTATTAAAAGAATCTGATGCAATTCCGTAGCGGCGGTATGCCACATCATCGCATGTGTTTAAATATCACTTAACTTTTGAAAACGTCCCGGCCTTCCTACCAAATTGCTTATTATACAGCATCGTGTGAAACGCCATTTTGGCACGCACAATGGGCGCGTGCAAGTTATAGGCTGCGGTGCGCCGCAGGGCCACTATCGTGCCACATGAATCGGCGGCGGCGACGGCAGAGGGCGGCGGGGGCGGGGGCGGGGGCGGACGCGGGGGCGGGGGCGGGGGACGAGCGCGACGGGCGGCGCGGTAACGTGAAGGTACGTGAGCAGTGGTCGAGGCTGCTTTCTATGCTGCGCGCTGTTATATTGTGATGTTCCATTGTGAAACAATATCCAACAATAACCCCATTGCGGACAATACGCCGGAATAAAGAGATGTGCTCACAATAATATGGGCTCGATAGTGAACTTTATGCCGTATAATTTCGAACTGCGAGAAATGTGTATTAAATGCCCACTTTTCCAGCACGCTTAATGTGAGGGGCTACAGGGAACGACATTAAATAGTTGCTATATCTGTATCAGAGAGAGTAAATCCGATAAAACGATCGTTACGTTGTCAAATTTGCTATTAATAAGGGAAAGAGACACTAGCGGATAACGTACAGTCTAAGCCATCGCCCCAAACGATACAAATCGAAAACAAAGGAAACAATGGCATAATTGCATCACAGTTATTTAAATAAAGTTTACTGTTCGATGAATAAAATGTGCTTTGAAAGCACTTGTAACGAAGCTGCCGCCATCAGTAAGATGACAGTCATTACGGGTCTTTCATCGGTTGAGAGTGTTTGATAGCATCTCGACGATCTGTCCTTCATTACCAATTTCCTATTTACAGGAAACGCTGAAATGATACTTGTCATGAATATTCGAGAGAATCTGCATGACAAAGGGAAACGTCAGTGACGGCGCGCAATGGAAGGGCAAGAAGCAGCGTGCGCGGGAGGGGAAAGGGTGAGAAGGGACGGGGAGGGCCGGATGGGGCATGGGGGAAGGGGAGGGGAAGGGGAGGGGAAGGGGAAGCGCCAGAGGCAGAAGAGGAGCGAGTGGCGGGGAGGATGCTGGCGTTGTGCTGAACGACGCACGGAGAGGGGCAGCAATTTCCAGAGGCTGGCTGAGGAATGGATCTGATAATGCCTTAATTACGCAGTTGCAAAATCTTCACTTCTGAATGAAAGCTTTCCATGTATTGTTCAACAGATGTTTTGAAAAAAGGGAGACAAAATTAGTTCAGCAGTTGGAGTCTATATTTTCAGTAGTTATTTAACTCTATGTATGTTGCCCATAAAATAATAAAAAAATGTTATGGAGCTTAATTATTAAATGTCTGTTTATGAACTCTGAGTTTTTCGCTTCAATGAGAATATGCTATATGTGAAATTAAGGACATTATAAAAAATAATGAAACTGAAAAAATATTTACTCAAATAAAAACTAAAAATATAAGTTTTATTTTTTCTTTTGTATTCGAGATTTCTTAAAAAAATGTACTGAACGTTTGGAACGAATCTTCTGTTATTATCACTGCGCCCGCTAACCGGTCAATGCCAAAGGCCCGCCCTGTTCCACCCAGGGGCCGCTGGTTGGCCGCGCGGGTGGCTGAGGCGGGGTGGGCGTGGGGGCCAGATTCCGGCGGCCAAAGAAGGGCGGTGAGGGCGGCATTGCTATCGCCGCCCTGAGGCCGCTGAGGGGCGGCGGCGGCGGCGGCGGCGTGCCGCATGGCGCGCGCCCTGTTAAGCCAGCGGCCGCGCACGGCTGGATGGTCGCGCATAATAACTGAATTGAGCAGATGTATTATGTGTCGACGGCGCCCTGCTCGGGAGGTGATAGCGCGCCGCATATCGTCGCCAGCATCACACACAATGACACCGTGTATACTGGGATTGTGGGTTCCCGCGTGCATTGGGGCTGCGCTCTCACACGCGTGCGCCGAGTACACGGCCGCGCGCTCGTCGCAGCCCCCTCCCCCGCCGCCCTCTTCGCCCAAGCGCTCCCCCCCAGCCGCCCCCAGCCGCCCCCGGCCGCCCCCGGCCGCCCAGTGCAGCGCCGGGTGGCCGCGATTTATCAGATGCCTGACTTGCCCAGTCCCTCGGCGGACGTGGTTTTTCGCGGCCTTTGCGCCTCGCTCGCCTGCCTTGTCGATCAAATGGCCCATCTCGATTTCTTGGTCGCTTTTCCACTTCCGATGCATTCTTTTAGATGCGCCAGGCTCCTTTCGCTCATGTTAAGACACGCCTGAAGGGTATTATTTATTTTTGTTCTTTGTCTGCTGACATTCGTATGAATAGTGTTTTTTAGTTTCTTTAACATCCCGTTTGATAATTTCATCAGCAATGATTTGTTCTACTACCACTATCATTTGTTTGTTATCTTTCGATTTACAAACCCCATCGAACTCTTTTCCACTTTCCCATTATAACACTCTTTTTTATCAATTTATGCTCTCCGCAATCGTTTCATTTACTTTTCGGTAAGTCATTATTTTGTTATTCTACGCTAAATGTGTGATTATATTGCTGTGAAATTCCATTCATATTATTGAACATATTGTTTTTTTCTTCTTTATTAATATATAAAAATTCAAAATATTATATGAGAGGCATGCACTGTGAATGTAAACCTTCTTGTATTGCTTCAATCGCGGTAAAAATCATAAATACGCTGCGAAGTCGCCAGGGCGGAATTGAGATTGGAACCGGAATTGAGATTGAATGACGCGATATAAATGCAAATTCAGACATACGATGCAGGATGAAATTGTTAGTGGTCAGTGATAATTAAAATTGCGTTTAGAATCATTGACTAAAATGTCACTGAATTTCTTTTGGTTTCTGAAAATCATTCTTCCAAAGGTATTCCCACTATTAATGGATCACGAATTTCAAAATTTTAAGCCTGTTGTCTTGGGAGATTATCAGGAATATTACTAGAAAAACATTTTGCAATACGACGGTTCATGTGGTTTATGAGGCGTTCCCTAATATTTTGTTTGTGCCGAAACTGGTGAATTTCTTATACCTTGGGTGTCAATGGTTGTATAAAATAAGTGTTCACCTGCGGTAAGTTAAGACCAACATAACTTCATTGTCAGCTGCTTTTTAATGACGTTGAATTATACTTCTCTTGCATAAATGTGTTCAAGCACATTAATAACTCTCATACTATGTTCAAGCATAACATATATATATATATATATATATTGTAACACTCCCGGTCGTCTCGTGAGAGAACGCCCGGTAAGCGGCCCTGAAATAGCTCAGTCGGTGATGGAAGGAATCGTTAAACAGATACTGGTAACATGAAAGAAACACTTGGATCACTGGTAAAAATCACTTTTATTCCTGGGCAAAATAATTTAAAATGCCCCAGGGAAGTGCCCACTTGTAAATAGGATAAGAAATCTGAAAATTAGGTGGAAAGAAAAAGAAGATGAAAAGGTTAGTATTTAGAATAAAGCTTAAAATTAGGAAGACTTATAATTACAATGGTAAAAATATTACAGATCAATGTGTCATAGCGTGACACCGCATTACAGAATTTACGCAGGGATGAATACCCTGAATTACATTGCCTTGGTAAAGTTTTTTCTGTGGGCCCTAGGCGGGCGCGTTGCGGCCGAGAGGGCGGCGGCAACCTTCACAGGGGGGCGCGGCCGGGGCGAGGAAACGGCTGCCGTCCTTCAGAAGAATTCGGCGGAGGTCAATGGCCCCCCGGGCCGTCAGCTGGCGGTCGGGTCGTGGCGTCACCACAAGGGAGGCGACGCGTGGCTGCGTTGAAACGGCGTCTGGTAGTCTGGTTGAACTGGTAGTAACTCGAAGCGGGACTGGTAGACTGGTAGACTTGGAGCGGCCGGACGGTCTCAATCTCAGGAACGTAGTAATTAACTATGCGTACCTCTGGTTCTCATTATAATGATTGTCGATTACAACTTCGGACAGTTTAGCAATCCTTCGGAGAAACATTCGCCTCACGACGAATTCCCACCCCAGAGAATTTTCTCTGTCTACTGCAGCCGGCACAACGCTCAAAACTCGCAGCAAAATAATAAAATCCCACATAGGCACATTCGCCCGAATAATTCCCACCCCAGATAAGTTTTTCTCCTAACTGTCCTCAGCCTAATACTCAGGCTCCTTCCGACGAATAATTATAAGTTTTTCAGAGGCACACTGGTCTCTCTCCGACGAATAGTTACGCCCTCAGAGAAGATTCTCTCCCGACTGCTCCCCGTCTAAATGATCTGGCCCCGTCTGATGCTCTGGCCCTTCTCCCGTCTGGCCCCGTCTGATGCCCAAGCTCTTCTGAATTTTGTCAGTCGAAATTGCATTAGGTTAACTTTTGCCCCCACCTAATTTTCTCGTATGTTCTAGCTCCTTATGATAGGTGCGTCGCTATTGGCCAAAAGAAATGTCGCATTACGTTATTTCAACCAATCGTGACAGGAGTATTGAATGAAGTTTCGACTCTTTGTATCACTGTGAGCGTCCAGAATTTTCCTATTCCTTCTAGAACATGCTTGCACAGGACAGGCGTTGTCCGTGAAAGAATTTATCGCTCTGGGATTCCCTGGATGTTGATTTCAAGAGCGTTCTAGAAGGTTCGCGCAGCTGGCCATGCGAACACGTGCGTCTCGCAGTGAATCTGTCGACGACTGACCCTTGTAACGACTTTCTTAATGTGCCGAGGGCGGAAACGGCTGTCCGATAAGCGGGGTTGCGCGCGCAACGCTGTCTGTTCATTTCCCAACAGAACTCAGGGTGGCCGAGTCTGTTTGTTTAAAT
The DNA here is from genome assembly GCA_038098605.1 of Gryllus longicercus. NCBI lineage: Eukaryota > Metazoa > Arthropoda > Insecta > Orthoptera > Gryllidae > Gryllus > Gryllus longicercus. The sequence continues at coordinate 1,486,159 of JAZDUA010000129.1, read as the reverse complement.
TTTTAGTCCGCTGAATTTCGTTTCAAAACGTATGACGAAATATGTATCGCTACAATATATGTATATATATATATATATATATATATATATATATATATATATACATACACTTACTCTCAATTCTCTTAGCTTTTGTGGGGTGGTAGCAATTAATTTGAATTTTGTGACACTGAAAAGTACATTCGGATTTACATAATCTGAATATACTTAGTGAATTAATCACATAAACATTTTATCTGCTGTGCATAAACTGTAATATTTATAAATCAAGTAAAATGTTACTTTCCAATAAGTAAACAGAATAACAATACTAAGCTATATTATCACATACAAATATTCTTATAAAATCAGTTTTATCAATCTTTAAAATAATATCGTACTGAAATGATATTTTTGTTTGAAAACTCATTTATTGCGACAGTGAGTTAAAATAGCCTAACTTTCACGATCACGACAGTTCCACGGCTTCCTGAAAACATTTATGAGACCTAAAATGGACATTTTCGACGTGAAGACAAACTTTTTTTTTATTTCAGTGAATATTTCGGGCGTGTGATCATTATTTGTGTTTAATCGCCAAAAACAAATGATTTTTTGGAATTTTTTCTCGAACATTATAAACTTTTTATTGAGTCCGTAAAAGATGAAATCTTGAGATAATGACATATTTTGGTATTATTATATTGAAATTTTTATTACTAACCTGGATTGTCTATAAAGGTGATGACCATGCTGATATTTGCCTTCAAGGATAACGAATAAATGTAAAAGTATTTTTTCACGAAGCATAAAAAAGTACTATCTCATACTCAATCATACTCAATCATACATCATACTCAAAAGTACCGGCTCATCTCGTTGGCAAAACTGGCTGAATGTTGATATACTGATAGTAATTTGTATCGCATATGGTCAACAAGACAGTACAATTTCCAAATTAGCAATTTATGTGCATCGGAAAGAGTGTCAACAATGATTACAAGTCGACATGTTTTTCGCAGTACTTACAGGCAATAAAATGTTTGTCGGTCTGGTCGCTTATAGGGGTGGACAATGCAGTAGCAATGAGGGACAGAGGTGAATGAAAGCGTAACGAGAAAATGAGAAGAGCGAAGAGGAAGAATTAGTGACAGTGAGTCAGCGAGAAAGTGATGCAGAAATAGAGATGGAGAAGAATTTGTCTGTAAGCTATTCGTAGTCTTATGTGAATGAGAATAATTCATGTCTTATTGTGAAATGATAGGAGAAAATATGAAACCCTGCCTATGAGAGCTTCGCATTCGATTTAATTTCTGACCACTGTTAAATATGTGTAATATGACATTCACATATCTTTGGCTCATTCATTGTTACTTTTGCTCCTTGTAACAAAACTTTACAAAGTACATGTTTTTCTGCCAGTTCCGTGCATTCCATTCGAAGCTGCAGAATGGAAATATTGATGAAGATTTTTTTTTACGATTTTGGATGTCGGAAGGAAAGCAGTGAAAAACTCGCCTTGCTGACACATTTTATCGCGTTCCTTCTCTGCTGCATTCATGCTCCGGTAAGAAAAGATCCACCATCGCTTTATGCAGTCAACATTTAAAAATCACAACCATTAAAAATGTACGCATGACCATTATCCATACTGCAATAGCTCGCTTTTACGTTAATTTCATGTTGCATCATCAGAGTGTTATTGTTTAAACATTGTTGATGGATCTCCATTACATGATTGATAGCCGCGTTCCCAGTTGACGGGGATAAACATAGCCGGACAGCGGCGCGGGGGCGGCGGGCCGCGCGCGGACGAGCATCAGCGCGAGAGAGAGCGCGGACGAGGGGTAATAAAAAGAGGGAATAATTGTATAAAACTTGGTAAATAAAAACCTCTCTCACGCGCATAACCCGCAGCGAGGGTGGGCAAGTACGCGGGGGACAGCCTATGTGGACAGGGTTGGCGGCGTGGGTGGGAGTTAATAAGCGCGGCTTGACCGCGTGATACAGCGGTTAACACGTCAATTTGGCGATGCAACCGTTTAAACAAAAATGTATAATTTAAAATCTCGTTTGGCACCGCACTTAAAACTCGACTCAACAAGCCCGGACTCTCGTGCGTGCATCTCTCTCGTTCTGAGGTGAACACTTTTCTTCTCATGCTTATTAAACGTCTGAGGTGTTGTTGGCTTCTCTGTTGAAAAAGGCCATAAAAGTATAGTTAAGAAATGAACTTTATTAATTAAAAGCGGATATGCAGGATTACAAAGATTTACAGTAATTTTTAGACTAATTATAGTTGTTACTAGTATTTCCAATGAAATTACGTGCACCAACGTTTTTACCTCAGTCATGTGTTCTTGCATGACTGTAATTTTGTAATTTGCTTATTTGCAGTTACATTATCAATGGTCGACATCGCGATCATTTTAGTATATTTTTTCTGTGTATAAAACGTAAATATGGAAACAAACCCTTGTTTACATTTGAACGGTAAAGAACTTAATGCTTCCCTAAATGTGGTGTATAGTTACTGTTATTTGTGTAAATATTAAATCTGCAAATTTGCGCTTGACCTTTGATCTCTAAAAAAACTAAAGTCGGAGGTTCATTTTTGCAACAATAAAATTCGCTAACACTCAACTTTAAAATTGGCGCCATGCTTTCAAAATTTTAAATGTTTTCAAAACGTCTGACTGAAGTATAAAATATTTCCCGACAGATCTGTGCCATTAATTTTATATGACTGTGCGAGCCAAACTTTTATTGGATATGGCCGCCGGGAAGTTTGGTGATTTGGTACCGGTTTCGCAAGGATAGCTCTGCAAAGAGGGAAACATGGGGGAGGGTAATAACACTTAGAGGAAAATCGATACTGGACGAGATGGAAAATCGAATAGGAAAAGCAACCCCAGCACCCCCCCTCTTCATCTGCAGCTTCATTTCGCAAAACAAGCGCGTGATCCTAAATTACGATGCTCGTTGGCAACCTTTCTGGCTGGCCTCCGCACGCGCCCGTCCACCTTGTCTGGTCAATTAATAGATGTCCTTCTGAAGCTGGCTCTTATTGTGCGGGAGCGTTAGTCTTGCCTATGTGAATAGGGAATACAGCTCGGTGTAAGTAAGGGTGCTTCGGTCCACCCCCTGCTCTATTGATACACTGTATATGGCTATGAAACAATAACTGGCGGCCAGAATGGCTACATGCTACCCTACATTGTGTTCACAACTACACCTTGACAAGCCTCGTCTGCCGACAGCATGTGTTGCTCTAGGGTGGACCTGAGGGGCGGCTGGGAAGAGATGAGAATACCGCCACACGCGCTCGCTTGCTCCCCGCTTCTGCCCCCGTCCCCTCCCTCTCCCCGCCGCCGCCCGCTCCACCCTCCCCTCCCTCCGTTGGTTGGCGCCGCGATGCGTCGGTGCGCCCGCCCTTCGCCCTACAACCTGCCCCGCTCCGCCCCCTCCGCCCCGCCCCGTCCCCCCGACCCACGCGCCCTGCGGCGCGGGCGGCGGCGGCGGCGATGATGACGACGGGCAGCGGGCGGCGGGCGGCGGCGGGCGGCGGGGGGGCGGTTGCAAGCTGGCAGCTGGCACCTGGCCGGCAGATGGCTGCTGACTGACAGGGAGTGGCGCCCACTTGATGCCTCCTGTCTTTTTTCGCCAGAATATCATCAGAAGAAAAGAACCGCTGACCACGATGGGAGAGCTCCGACTTTGACCGTTCGGGAACATTGTCTCCTCTTTTCGTTCTGGTTCATTCACCACATAATATGTGATGACCTGGTAGTGCAACAAAACTGAACTTTTTTGTTGACGTTCGAAGTATCTATTCAAAAATTTATCTTTATGCATTTCGCGTTAATAATGATTTCAAATTATAGTTCCTATTATAATTGTTTAAATTTGTATTAATAACTAAATAATTTAAAATTAATAGAATGTTTGAAACTAAAAAATAGTGTCAAGAATATATTTTAACTTATGCTTAAATTCTCACTGTTACATTTTGGTTCATGTGATACTTGTGACTTCAGAGACTTCATTCTGATTTTTAACTCCATATTTCTCTCAGTTAAGGTTTAAAATTCGTCGATCTTAATCCGCTACCGCAAAACTGATAGCTTTCTTTATTTCCTGTGTTTTGTATACACACTACTCTAGATGGAAATATACGTATTTCATAATTAATATTCTTGATCTCCTCTTTCGCACATGGACCGAGAAGCAAAGTGTTCATGTTTTGTAGCCAGCTGTGCGTGATATCCTCTAATTCTGTAACATTCTTAATTATTTTTATTGTCGGATTCTCTTTAGCTTGGTGTTAGAGTGAAAATATTTGCACCAGTAAACCTCGTTGATCTGCTTTCGGATTGTGGCTCCAAATGAACATTAGATTAAACTACACAAGTCGAAAGAGAGATTCAGATATTATATCTGGCACGTGTATTGAGTGGAATGCATCTATTGTGAAAATACGTTAGACATATAAGACAATTAATTGTTAGAACGGCAATGAAATAAACACTCTAATTTGTTTGATTGCGCGTTGAGATATTTCTAAAAAAACGTTTAATAGCTTGGTATTAATCTGTCGGCAAGCGATCTCATGACTGCTATGACGTGTTCTTGAAAAACAACAAAAGAATAATGTGAACATTGCCCGCACACGTTTATGTCAAGAGACCTTTGTTACAAAATTCCATGACAGTGTCAGCTCGAGTCACCTGTATTGGCTGGAGGGACAGGGCCTTTTTCTATGATAGATCCAGCTTACTCAATTGCAAACAGTATGGATCATACGATTATCGCAAAGCCTATTTACCGTGCGAGGTGCCGCTAAGTGGAATATGTCCAGATTGCAGGTCGGCGAGCAGCAAGTCCAAGGCGGCGGGCCGGGGCTGCGGTGCGTGATTGACGGTGTTGAGTTGTAAAAGGGACGGCGCGGCGCGTGGGGCGCGGGGGGCGCGGGGGGCGCGGGGAGCGCGCTTGACGCCCGACGATTGGTGACAGGCGCCGGAGAGTTGGCGATACGCTGCAATGGCGCTAAGCGTCGGCTCACAGCGATGAACGCGAGGGGGGTGGCGGCCGCGGAGGGGAAGGGGTGGGGTGGGGGGGCGCTCGCGGGGGCGGATGAGGTGCGCAGCGGCTGACATGCGCTGACGTGCATGTGCCTCTCATGCGGATGCGAATTGCCGGATTACCCTCCACTCGCCGACATTTCCTTCGGCGCTGCCCCCGCAATTGTTCCACAATGAAGAGGACTTGGGTGTATTGATTTTTTTATCACTAACACGTTATAGTCAATGTTTCCTATTTTCGATAAAAAAAATACAAATATGGAAGTTAAATTTAGAAAATAAGTGAACATTGTAGTATCGATTATACCGAGAGAGGTGGCTCGGGACATCAACTGATGTCACTGCAGTGTGTCTGACCGGGACGTCCTAGATTCGAGTTCCGACGGTGCAGAATTTTCGAATAGCTTGTCAGATAGGTCAAATTCAGTCGCTGTCTGGAGGAGAACTCTAGTGGCCCGTTGCTCTGATCGGTAGTTTTCCGTGGTTTCTCCGATCAAAATCAGGCGAATGCCGGAGCAGTACCCTGACAAATGAGCCACGGACCGTGCGCGATATTTCCTTCCTTTTCTTTGTCCTAACCTCACTCCTTACTCACACACACCTACACTAACATGCACTACACTACCACACATGCCGGGAGACCGCTCGGGAGCTTAGAAATTGTTCCGGCTGAGGCGGTACAGTTCTGGTGGGAGGTACCTGGTTGGAGAAAACCCCTCTAGCCGCCGGTAGGTCGGCGCTTGATATAATTTCCCAGCGATGGAAGACCACCTTCTGAGAAAAAACATGCACTACACTTGCGGCACTAATGACGTTAGCAGTTGACGCTCCCGAAATCACTGACAATCAATCGTGTTCGTATTACGCATTTTACGGTCGGACTAATGCGACTTTTACCAGCTAGCAGAGTCCCAGACCTAGACCATGTTTTTATTTGTTACCCTCGGCTGAGGGTACGAGAGAAATGTGGCAAGCAGGACGTATTCCCATTTCCGTACCTAGCTTACTTGGCCAATCTGCGCTGAACAGGACCTAACAGGTACTTACTTGAACTCTTTACAGGTATAGAAAACAAGATGTTTTGCATTAGAAAGCTGCTGCTTCATTTTTGCTCCGGCCGGGAGTCGAACTGGGGACCGCCTCACAGAAAGCCACCAATCTATCCAGGAGCCACCCGAGGGATCTAAGACGTCATATAACGTGTGAATAAACTTTTTTACTGTAAATAAACTACGAACGAACTTTGTTTTATTCACTTTCAGAAAAAAACTTGTCGCAATATTATCGTTACCAGTAAGAAATTGTGAATGGAGATACCAAGATCCATAATACTAGTACAATCTCAAATATAACAAATCAATATTGAAGATTCGAGGTGAATTGGAATTGAAGGACTGTGAAATGATCTGTAAAACTATCCAAACTAAGAGTTACATTTTCAAAAATGTAATTCACTTCCTAGTAGTACGAAATGAATTTGTAGTTTTGTTTTGCTACGTTTCCTTCCTTTCTCTTACAAACAAATTAAAATTCTTCGAAAACGGAGTTCTCATTACAGAAGTTTATATAAGATCTTGTTTCTTTTAAACACAGTATTTGGACCTTCCCAAAGAAAATTTACTAGCATAAACTAGCACAAATTTCTTGAAGAGGACATGCTGAGATTCATTCAAATTTCGTGGTTGACTTGTGAGATGACAAAACCTAATGAATTTAAGAGGGTTGTGAATGCATAGGAAGCAAATAACTCGCAATCTCTTTTAATTTGGTTCTGTCTAGTAGATAACTTAAGGTCACAGACTTTTTTTTCATATATTAACTATTACTTGACTTCTTAGATCGGAATATCAACATTTTCAAATAGATTTCGTGTCAGTTTGAGATATTCATTTGAAATATTTATGATAATACTGTCCACTCAGTATTCATTATTGTAGATTAATCCATTGTTATCGCGAATGTATTGCAAAAAATATTAAACTGGCATTTGTACTTTTAAATGGCACACATATTGAAGAATATTACAATATGTAATATATATATATATATATATATATATATATATATATATATATATATATACATATAATATATATATATATATATATATATATATATATATATACATATAATATATATATATACATATAATATATATATATATATATTATATGTATATAAAATATAAATATACAATATATGCGCGAATAATTTCTTAAAGAAAATATAGTTCGTATTTGATTACACAACTATTACACTATAAAATACGATAAGTTGCCTCTCTTGCATCGAAAAGAATTTGTTACCCTGTCATGTGTCATATTTTTAATAGACATCAGAGAAAGTATATCCATTATGTGACAAATACCTGTTATCGATGGCTGCCGGTGACATTTCAAATTCTGCTTGTATTTTGTTATGGTATATGAGTGAGAAAATCAATGCTCTTATTTTTTACAACAATTGAATACAGTTTGTATATTTGATTTCATAATACCATTTTCTCCGCTTACCCGGCTAGAATCATATTCAAACAACACCTTGATTGACATCGTGTAAATTTGAAATGGTGTTGTTTTGTTTAGGAACATGTGTGTGGCATATTGTTTAATATTTCTCGTGAAAGAGAACAATATTCTCCTGAAATAAAATTCAGTTCCCACAATTTTTCAGCTTCAATGGAATGCAAAAGACAATACGAAGTATATTATTTATCGCCTTTTAATATGATCTATCGTTATAACATTGGCATTTTCAATAAATATACCTCATTAGCATCAGCGTTAACAAAATACGTGTACGCAAATTAACTGAACATAAATTATAAAAAAGACGGATGAAAAACAAATATGTGTAAAAAAACTACAATTTAAGTTTTAGTGTACTTCGTTTGTCACTGACGAAATTAGAAAAATTGAGTGATTTTCCCGAAGAACTTTGAGAACCTTCACTTTTTATCCTAGTCAAAAGTCATTATCTCATATATTTTAAAGGATTGTTCATATCCAAAAATTAACATTCTAAAAACCGCGACGCCTACATTAAAATCGAATCTTTAATTTCAACAAAATTAGAAGCAGACACGGTTTTAGGTAGAGACATGTCACGACTCGGACAAAAGCTTCCAATTTCATTATTTCATAGAAGTTCTTTTTGAAAGGAGCCCCTCTCTTCGGCGAGGAAAGGGAAGCGTGAATATTTGAGCTTTTTTATTGAATTTTGTAACTGTACAGTGCACGCCTTTCAAATTTCATGGACACGCAATAATAGGGAAGAGAATCCGGGGTGGATAAAGGGTGCGAAGGCTGGGAGGAGTCGAGCGGGGTTAAAAGAGAGGCAGATGGTGGGTTATTATGTCTGGATTATGGATTATTGCGGTGGTTGTGATCGGAAATAGCGTGGATGTAACATTATGTGTGTGGCATTGTGACATCGCGAAACAATAGCCTACCCCTGCAATCATTAACAAACATGTTACTCTGCCTGTCTCTATGGTCATTGAGGGTCGAGCGTGAATGCGCGGCGCGGTGGGCCGGGCGAGCCGGCGCGCTCGCCACGGAGGGAGGATTGCAGCGATCCCGCGCCGCTTGCCCGCCCCCGCCCCCGCCCCCGCCCCCGCCCCCGCCCACGCCCCCGCCCACGCCCGTGACCCGCGGAAAAAGTCTCGCCGGCGCGGGGGCGGATGTGGTGGACGGGGCGCAGGCCGCGCCACACGTGCTCCCGCTCCCCGGGACCCGCCCCCGCTCGCCCCCCCCCAACGCGGGCAAATTAGCCGTCCTTTCACTGGCGCCTCTGGCCAGTTTTTCTACGCCGCTCCTCCCGACATTTCGCAGCTCGTGGGCTCTTTCTGCTGCGGAGCAAGACGCGCGCACGCCGATACTCCTCCACCTCTGCCAATTAGCTCGCATTCCGGCCAACCCGAGGATGAATAAACGCGTTCTCGGAAGTCTCTTTTTTCCTACCTCCATACTCCTCCATCATCGCTCCATAATCATTCACTCACATCGTCATCTTAAGATCGTTATTTTGGCGTTCATCATAGAGACGGGCGCTGTCAGCCAGCACTCTTGTCAATCCTACTCTATTTTACGACCCATTGCATATATCTATGGCGATCTCATTATAGTCATTTATTATATGACGCGAAGATATACTTTATCTACGAGAGGAAGGTATTACCTCATGATCAAAGAACGAGCGAATGAGGTATCTCTCTTTTGTCGGTCCAAGGCTAATTGAATTGTCTGAGATTGTAACTTTCATCTACCTAAATAAAACGGATATATTAAGGGTAACACTATTCTTATATAATCACCTCATAAACATAAGTTCTTAGTCGTCATGCAAAAAGTAGAAATTTAAATATTCGTATTCACCACGTATTCGTTGCGATCTAGTATAGAGTATCTCTTGTTACATTTTAGAAAATTGAGCTTGTCAATTTCTTCTGAACGAATTTAAAACCTAAATAAGAGGGATATTTTATTAATTATTTAATTGTGATTTAATTTGAATTATTGTTCTCTGTAATTTTCTCTAACCATTCACTTTCTTCTACTCACACAATGCGCACGTGTATGCGGTAGAGCTGAAATGCGCACACGTCACGAAAATACCACTTTACGTCAGAATATCAGAATTATTTACTCTTAGCGATTAACTGATGTTCAAATAATGTCGACAGTGAATATCTGTGAATGCTCTTACGAATATATGTAAACAGTACAAATACATGTACACGAATTTCTTATACCAGAACAAGGTCTTAAACATCTTTCGTTAAGATTTCCATGAAAAGATATTCGTTTCCATTGGACCCGAATTATAGCCTTCAATTTTACTAACATAACACGGCTAACTGCAATGTTCCTTCCTTTGTCCTTTCGTCTGGTTTCTTTGCACAAAATTATCTATATTACTTTTAGCTTCGTGCGACTATTAGCTTCGTGCGACTATTTGCTTCGTGCGACTATTTGCTTCGTGCGACTATTTGCTTCGTGCGTGCAACATTTTGGAAACTCATTTTGCGTAGGTTTGTTCAGCAACATTTATGCTTCAGGCCACTAGTCTATATTACAAATTTCCAACAGGCGCTAAAATTGAAAGAAAACTGGGCAGCATGAGGTTATATAAGTGGTATCGATGGTTTCGTTAAATACCCAGGACCTCGGGGAAAATTCCAAAATAATGAATTTTTTTCTCAAAAATGCATGTATTTAACTATCTTCGTCCACAACTATATTCTAATAGTCAGTGCGTCACTGACGGCCAGGAGGTCGCTAAACCACGATTACAGTGGCGTAGGCATGTAGCTTTTCGTGTAGTGGTGTGGTTGGGGCATTTCTAAACGATCAATGTATCAGCTAATAAAAGAACGATTCATTCCCGTCCCTTGACATGCCCGGGCTAGGAGCTGGTAGGGCCTTATTGTCTGTCCACGGACAGGGGAAGTAAGGCGCTGTCACCTTTCTCCCTGACTAATCTGCTCCCAGAGACGCTGAGGTCCATGGGTCACAGGTGGCTATGCATGTACAGAGCCGCTTTGGGTCTATGGACCTCAGCGGTGTGCCGGGAGGCTTATGCACGTGCATCAGGGTGTCTAAGGGAAGTGATACTCAGGGCGGGAGACGACGATCGTAAGGCGACGTCAAGCTCAAAGAAGTTCTTTAGGCAGCGCGTCTCTGCTTACGAAGCAGCTGACGTCATGCAATGAGGAAGAAGATTCAGTATTCACAAGTGCCGTTTCAGAAGTCAATACTCGATACGCATGCACGAGATATTTTTATTTGTATTTTTGTTTGTTTCGCCCAGATTCCTGGAAATGAATTGATTGTTCAACATGAATAGGGGCAGCATTACTGTGAAGTTTGTATCTAATATTGCTACATCTCCTCTCCGTTGAATGTGATGAAGGACGAAATTTGAGGAGACGTTTAATTTCCCGCCCAAATCTTTCTTTTTTCACTTGACACACGTAGCATGTACGGTGTGAATTTATAACCCTTAGAAAATTTCCATTTTTTTACCGCGACCTTCTCTAACCTTTTGCTGAGAGAGCTGCAATACCCATACATGGGGGTTTTCATTCAGGGAGAACTCTTCAAATTCCACAATTTGCATTATACATTATTATTTTTGCATGCAATAGACTAGTGTCGTTCCTCTTAAGTCTCGATAAAAGGAACTGCAGTTGGAGACCACGTTTGTACAAATAGATTCCATCGAGTTTCAGGTCTAAATACTTAATGAATTGGATGAGACACTGAATAATTCGCTACAATGCAACAGTTTTGCAAATAAATCATCATTTTCACATCTATTCTCCAAATATAATAATTTTGAACGTCAATAAATACTTTTGTCAATACTAAATTTTTCCATGCTTCATTTCACATCTTCATGCCTTGACCTAGGTTGAAAATATGGGCAAAAAATAAACTCGTTGGTTCCTGCAGAAATCTTTTGGGAATCCATATGAGTGGGTAAAAAATTAAATGAGAAGGGCTATTTTATGTAGTACTCGTAGATTAAAAGGCAAAAGAATCGATAGAGGAATTTCCTAATTCTTGAAGTAAACTAAATTTTTAATATATTTTTTTACCTAAATTTATACATTTTTTCTTTAATTCTAACATATCTCCCCATAATAATTTGAGTAGTGTCCCATTTTTATCTCCCTATAATTATTTGAGTATTATTCCATATTATATTGAGACAGATTATTCTACGGTCTTATTTTTGGGCCTTTTGCACCGTTCCACTTGAGGGGAGTAAACGATATTCCCCGCAGGCGTGTTTAGCTTGGCGTTGAATAGGATTGCGACTAGCTCACAGGAAACCGCAGGAGGTGGGGGAGAGGCGGGGGCGGGAGGGAGGCGGGGGCGGAGCCGGAGGCAGGGGCTCGAGCAGCACAGACGCGGCTCAGCGCATGTACGGGGAGGAACAGACGGCATATCGCTCTATGCAAATTCCTGCCGGGATTCTGCGTCCAGATTAAGGGCGGGTGACGAAGCAATGATGCCACCGCTTCAGCCGCCGCCAACGCCCCCGGCTCTCGGCGGGGGCAGCGAGGGGGCGCTTGCCGCCGTTCGATTCCCCCGCGCCGCGCAAAGCCGCCTCCATCATCGCCGCCGCCTCGCCGCACCCTATTGTTACTAAGTGCTCTCGCACTGCGCCCAAGTGAGCAGCGACGCACAGGGGGAGGAGCGACGCGGAAAAAACATACCGTGCGCGTTCAGGTGGATCGATGCGGCCTCGCGATCGTGATTTGTTTGTTATCTGTCGCTTCTAAATCGTATGCGTGAAGGGCCTCCCGGGTGGGAGATATTGGACGCGGAATTGGAAGGGCTCAGCGGGTTTACAGAAACACGCCCTTGGGAACCTGCCTGCTTACGTTTCGACTAATCAAGCTTACCTTAGAACAGTGTAAACTAGTACTTGCCTGAATAATATGATTCAATTAAAATACGAGAGGATAAATGAATGAAGACATTTACATTCGTTACCGATAAAAATCATAGGCGGTCCGTAGTACAATTTGTGGGTAGTTGCAATTTTGGATTCTATATCAGTTTTTTTCTTATCGTGTGGGCTTGAAAATTCACCGCTGTACGAGATCTCGGGTGATATTTTTACATTGTGTAATTACTGACGGAAACCATATTTCTTCCTAAAACCGAAAAAAAACGTTATTCGAAATCTATAACGCGTAATACTAATTTGTTACGCTGGTTTATGACACATCTGGTTCGGAGCACGTAAGACAAATAGCACAGGACAAATATTATTTATTTTTATTTAATAGGTAATTATTACAAACAAATTAGCTTACTTGATCCTATGTGGCTAGGCCGAAGGTCTTTAAGCCATTACAATACCTACATCCTTTCGCGTTCTAATCTTTCGAATTCTGGTATTCACCCCAAATGGTCTCTCCATCGCATCAAAGCCGCGGAAAAGAGACCATAAGGTACGGCTCAGGAAAAAACCCCTGAAGGGGGAAAAACCTGCCGTCAGAAGCCGAGTACATACTAATCTATCCGACGTTTATTTTAACAATTTATTTTCTGGCGCGGGCGTCCCGCCGTCTCCTTCCTGTGCTTGTCCTCCTCAGCACCTGAAATCAAACAGCGCCACAGAAGATCGTCCGCACCAACAGGACAAATACATACTACAATAAATGTATTATATTTAGGCCTGAATAATATTTAGATATAATTTTTATTTTGTTTTATTTGAAATGTATACATATTACAATTTTAATTAAACAATAATTGTAATACATTTAGCATATTAGTCTTCAGAATAATTTTTGCATCTGACGACTTTAAGAATTTTTAATTACAAATAAATTCCCATTCACACCAAATAATAATAATAATAATAATAATAATAATAATAATAATAATAATCACACGCGTAGATCTGTGCATTTATTAGCTGATTGGTGTATTAAATGGCCATTATTGGTTATGCTACTTTTTTATCCAAAATTGTCAGATCTTGGGCCATGTTCATTTCTTGCTCGGTCTTTTCAAATTGTTCCACTTCCCTTCCGTAGTTTTCTGTGCACTTGATAGACGAAAAAATCATGGTTCATTAATAGTCTACATCTTCACAGCCTCTGCCTACGGTCCAGATGCATCTCGTCTTTCACAGTCGAAATATGAATTTATAAATTTAACTTTAAAATTAAAATTGCCAAAAAAGTCTATAACTTCCTTGAAATTGCTATCATAATGCAGGTAATCTTACAGGTCGCTGAAATGAAATTTCTAAGAAGCACTCAAGGTTATAATATCCTAGATAAAATGAAAAGCACTGAGACAAGAAATAAACTGGAGGTCGAACCACTGCTGGAGAAACTGTAAAGAAATCAGAAAAGATGATATGAACATCTCATACGAATGCCCGACAACAGACTACCAGCACTCGCAGTGGACTACAGATGCAGAGGGAGAAGAGATGTAGGAAGGCCCAGAAGGAAGTGGACACCGGAACAGGTTCTTGAACCTAACCCTTGAAGTGCAGAAGAGAAGAAGATAATTAAATATAACGAGATCAGAAAGATAGTTTCAGTTTTCGATAAAATTAGAGATATTGGAAAACAAGCTAATGAACAAGCTTTTGTATTAATAAATTTTAAAATATTCGCATGCTCAAAAACTAAGTTTTTCTTAATTCATTCTGACATTAGTAAGAATACTATTGATGACGATAGCAACATCAAAAATTACTATTACTGTTATAAAAGTATTACATTATTAACTCATTACTATTATAAAACCAATTATAATCACAAGCTCATAATTGCATGAGCTTCTCTCACCAGCACAGAAGCAATCCGCGAAACCATACTCTTCACATTCCAGAGCACGTTTCGAGACGCTGACGAAGCTTAAGAGCTGCGCGCGCTTGAGAATGAATGAGAATTCAGTTGATTGATTAATGATTCTAGTCGCATCAACTGCTAAGGGCAGTATTCTTGTGAGTGTACGTTTTGTATTCTTTTTTATCGCGGGCGGTGGCTGTTATAGTCCTCACTCTGGTTAGCAATATCCGCCACCGACCTAACCATCTGCTGGCCGAGTTTTCCCAACAATGTATCTCCCGCTAGCGGGGCCCTTCTCTAGTGGGGACACGTTCTAACCGGGCATGCGTGATAGTGTAGTGCATGTAAGTGTATGTAAGTAAAGGGTGAAGATAGGATAAGGAAGAGGAAGGAAAGATCGCGCGTGGTCTTCTTTCCATTTGTTAGGGCACTGCTGTTGGTCGGAGAAACCACGCAAAACTACGGATTATAGCAGCCAGCCGATAGAATTCTCCTCCAGACAGCGGCTGAATTGGACCTAATTATCTAGCTAGTGTCGAAAAGTCTACCACCGTCGGGACTCGACCCCTAAAGCCTCCCGGTCAAAATTATGTGGAAACACGTCATACTTTAAAATAATTATACATGGCATTATTTAAAAGTTTAATTTTGCAAATACGCCTTGATAAATAAAAAAAAATTATCTTTAAAATTGTAGTTGTAGGGGGTTCCAAAAGTTTAACATTTGCACTATTCCAAATTTCGAAGATATTAATGAAAATAGGACCTGTACTGTTTTTATAAGTGGACTTTGATCAATTCGAACAAAACAAATTAAAGAAAAAATGAGGGGCAAATTTCTGAGAAAATTTTGAAAATGGCCTGCCCAAAAAAACTGAAAGACTGAATCAAAAGTTGCGGAGCCTCGCCATCAATCATATCGATAGCGGATAATACGATTTCATCGCGGATAATACAATCGTACAATTCAGTGAAAACCCTGTAAACGGTTAGGCGGCGATGCTCTACAAAAGTATCCGTATTTACACTTAAACGTACAGTATAGGTTTTTACGTTATGAATCATAGTATTATCGATGCAAATACTGTTTTTCTAATATTTACTTTTTTTAAATTTAAGGTCGCTTTTTAACTGCTTGGTCATAAATCAACCACTGCGATTTTTAATATTGGGGTAACTGTAAGAGGAACATATAAGGGAATAACATGAATACGCAGAAACATCCATGCACGGGACGGGATTCGAACCCGCGACCTTCGAGCCGAGGAGCCTTAGCGACATCGGCTACGCAGGCCGGCGTATACTGTGGTTGCACTCCGACAAACGGATGGACAGAGGACAGAGGAACGGACGGACATACTGATTTCTTTCAAAAGATCGACATGAGTTCCTGTCCCATTACATAACTTTTTCTGTATGGTGTACACAAAGGAGTTAATATATTGACTGAATTATTTATATTCTTCTACCTAAGTTAAATTACATCAACCTAATGAGTCGAGCAATTTATTTAACCCTTAGTTACTCGCGTTATGTTTTGTCACTCAAATACTCGCACGGTACGCCAAGCTTATTTTGTTGTAAAAATGAACTCTGCAAGGCCTGAATAATATTGGGATATAATTTTTATTTTGTTTTATTTGAAATGTATACATTTTACAATTTTAATTAATCAATAATTATAATACATTTAGCATATTAGTCTTCAGAACAATTTTTGCATGTGACGACTTTAAGAATATGTTCGTTGCATGCAAATACGTTGCACCAGTTAATAGTAAGTGTAGTAATAATTGTAGTAGTACGGATTTTTGTTCTTAGTGACAGTAATTTCTTAATTTTGTTAGTGGTTGTTCTTGATCATCACCACTTCCAGTTTCTGGAAATTTCTGACAAGCGGTGTTTTATTCCACTTTGCAACTTTGTCTTTGCCAATTAAAACATCTCTACACTCTAAATCGCTGCTTGAATAATCACTAACATAATCAAACTCTGAATACGTGTTATGTTCACACTCAGCCCCAAAACTTCATCACTTGCAGCATCGCAAATTTCGTCTTCTGACAATCCCTCATGTATTAATTACCACATTTTCTTTTCTGATTAATTATTCATCTCTTTATTTTTCCAACTATAAAACAAAATAAATTATTTTAATTACACGAATAAAAAAGTCCTGTGAAAATTAAAAGAAACTGAAAACTCACATTGGTACCCGCGCGGCGTAGAAAGTACTCAAACGACCACTTTCCAACGGAAATACAATCGTCTCGCGACTGCAGTAAATCTTATGCAATAGAGTATCGGGGAGGATGCAGCTGAATGCCTTCTGAGAGGTTAGGTCAATGTCAGAACGCGCGCTGATGTTATCTGACACCTACAGCGACAACAATTCCAGTGGCGAACAAAGCACGTCAATGCGAGTAACTAAGGGTTAAATTAAGTTTTTTGATGAACATTGTTGAAACTTGGAATCTTATGTAGTATGTAATTTAAATAGGATATACAATTTCATACAGATGAATCCTAATTGTTCTGGCAAGTTATTGAATAGAAGCACCATGATAATGATCATCCATCATAATGATCTAAACACAATCTAAAATTCTAGTTTTTACCTTGCAGGATCGTATTGTAGAGCGAAGGAATCAAATAAGGGCCCTGCTTACGGAGGTTTGTGTATTTACGTACGAAATGATATTGACTCTACCTTCTTGTCAGAATTCAGTTTTCATGCAGTTGAAAAAGTTCTTGAAATATCAGTCGTACATCGTCCCACGCTCAAAACTATCTTACTTTGCATTTACAGACCTCCAACAAAGTGAGCTTTAGATTATTTCATTTTCTTAGAAAATCGAGAGATAACTCTGAACAAAATTAGTAATATATTTTTTAAATCCATTTTTGGATGTGCATATTTCAATATTGATTTTTTGATCGAATCCCACGAAAAAGAACAGTTTCTCAATTTACTTCATTCTTTTAATTTGGATATTACAGTGAATGTACCTACACTTTAAATCACAAAAAGCAATAAATCAAATTAGTATTAACAAAACCACAAGTATATATGAAATAATTACTACTAATCTAAGTTACAGTGACCACGATGTACAAATTCTTACAATTAGTAATCACATGAACACTGACGCAATAAATAATACACGCATGTGCAGAGCATTTACTAAAGTTAACATAAAATTATTTACGTACTACTTTCTGAAGGAATCATGGGACACAGTTTATGACGCTGTTGACACAAATGAAAAATATATATTTATCTCAAAGCTTTCATTTCGCTCTAACGCGAGCTTTCCTCTTAAAAATTAAACGTTTCACGGAAAAGTAATACTTGGATCACACAAGGAATTAAAACATCGTGATGAAACAAAGGTACGCTTTACTTTATTTCTAAACATCATGACGTATCACCCGGTTTCCACATCTACTTCCGAAAACACAAAGAATTCAGGCAAAGTTCGGGCAAAATTAATGAAAAATAATCAGGAGATTTTGAACGCTAGTAACAAAATTAAAGCAATGTAAAATATAGTAAAAAATACGATCACATCATTTCGATACTTTGTAGAAAATGTTTTAAAGGACAAAGAAAGAGAAGGAAGTAATCCGGAAAAAGTTGCAAATGTCTTTAATCAACACTTTTCTAGAATTGCGTCTGATCTAACGAATGACATTCAACATCTTTCGTTTCCCAAATAATTTTCGACACGATGTTTATTTCCGAATATTCTTCCAACGAAATCCTGAGAATAGTCAGTAAACTAAAAAATAAATATTTATCTGGTTTAGATGAATTTTCTGATTGTTTATTAAAAACGTGTGCACCTGTCTTTATACACATGTTAAATCACTTTTCAATGCTTCTTAATGCACAGGAATATTTCCAGATATGTCAATAGACCAGTAAATATTTAGCATTTTAGCAACAAATATACTATATTTTGGCAATCAATTTGTAACTCTGTCAAACTGTTATATTAAAATGTATATCTCAGGCACAATTTTCGGATTCTTTCCAGCCGTTCAAGCGCATATTTATAATTTGTTTTTTAAAATTGTAAATTGTTTAAAAATTGTTAATTCGTGGTTTTCAGCTCTGGAACATCGGGAAACTCTCCCCCTTTAGATCTGTAAAAGTTGTATATTGTTTATAAATTTGCAAATGTTGCAAATTTTATTTATTAATAGATTTTAATATAGATGTAAATGATGGGTATGAATTCTGGAACTCAAGAAAACGTGAGCAGATCTTCTCCTCCATACGTCACATACACTTTTTCCTGTTTTTTGACGAAATAAATTCAAAATGCACCTTATACAAGTATTTCTGTCCTTACAGTTTCTCGAAATTGCAAGTTCGTTTTGTAAGGAAATATACTTAGCAATATTGTTAAAGTGAGGTTTTGCTTGTATTGAAACATGAAGAAAATAAGTATTTGTCAACCCTATTGACTTTTAGAAACAGCTTCACATCTCCGACACACTTCATAATTCATACACGGTTGTAGCCAGCATATAGCAGATCAGGATACTGACTCCTCTCGAGATCGTAAGAAGCGCAAAATATTGAATAAATGTAAAAAAGCGTATAAAATAAAACTTGGAGAAAAACATTTAATCTTCAATAAAAATATTAAACAATGTTGTGTTATTTCTTTCAATTAATCTCAATATTATTTATTTGAAGGACAAACATGATCTCAAAAATTAGTACATGCATAAGTTTATTAAGTACTCGCAAATTTTATTAAGACATCTAAATATCTGTTGTAAAGTAAAATAATTTTTTATTTAACAATTAGTATTAAAAATTCTTTTCAATGACCACTCTGCTACATAAATTCAAAAATAATATCAATCCAAAAGTATAGTAGACTTTCAAATATTTCCATTAAATTTGATACAAATGGCCCTTTTGGTTTCATAAAAAGAACTAACATTCCTATGCACATCTGAAATTACAAAAACACAACAAAAAAAGCTATAAAGCACAGTAAAGGTCACAGTCACAAATATTACATAAGTAAAGATATTAAATGTGGCAAGGAAAGAACTTTCTATCATCCTATCAAAATTGAAACAATTTATACATGTCGTTATGCAGAAACTTACATTTAATACCTCTTGACGTACACACCGCAGAAGGCCAAAAACATTAAAAATGATTAGATGATTTGTGTCACTTCACCCGTTTGTTGAATATAATTTCTAAAACCTTCCCAAAAATGTCCCTTCTATGATAATGTTTTTGCCTGCACGATTCTTGAAGAGGAGTCCCCTATTTATTGTCTTTGTTGAATTGTTTAATTAACTTCCTTTTTTGGAGGACACTGGTAAAGACTGGATATGAGCACACAATTGGGCTAGGGCAGACGAATTCTCTTGAGTTGAGCGTTACGATCCACAAAGGTTAATACTGTGTTACCTCGTGGACATTCACAAATATTACTGCTTAACTTTCGTCTCCCTGAAAAATTTCTCCTTTGACGTTCTACCCAATGAACTTGGATATCAGTCTCCCTTATGAATCATGAATGCTACAATTCCTGACATTGCATGAGAGTTAGCATGGAAAGCTTCTGGTGTAACCTTGCGAGGGCAAAACAAATGTGGTGTAAATAATGTAGACACTTTCGGCAGTCAATTTATTGCAGCTTTCATACTTTGCTGTAAGATTCAGTAATTTCAATACATTTTGCAATAATATTATATTATCTGCAGGTTAAAGTAGAAGCAACAACTGTAGAGAAAGAAGTAATCTAAGTTCACTGCTCTCGCTTTGTCCTCAGATGCAACTCCACACAATTCTGCAATTTGGCAGTAAATTGGATAGTGAGCATTAGTGAGTAAATATTTGGGAAGTTCTGCACGAAAACTCTACACATGCCCATTCATGAACTGAAAAGTTTCCATTATGTATGTCTAGAGATACACCCTTATTCAACAATACCTTCATTTCTTGTTGCCTTGTCAGTTTTCCAGGTCTGCGAATTAGCCCTTCCTGACAAATACTAGATTCTTTGGTTAAATACTCAATGAGCTGTTATGCTTCACTTGTGCCCTCCTGGCTCAAAGGAGTTCCTTCCATAACATCTTTCGTCAAACATTTTGTATTTTTACTAACCCATTTTGATGGACGTAATTTGTTTTTCTCTGTGCATTCGTAATCATCTGTACTCAAATCCAAAACAAATGAGCGATGCATTCGAACCAAAGTAAGGAATTGTTCTGGACCCTCAAGACATAATTTGCCAGCTAATTTATTTTTCAAAGTTCCAGTAGCCATGATTCCAATTTGCATAAACAAAATTCCTTATATTTCATTAACTAAATAATTATGTTCAAAAGAATGAAACATTAACAGTAAATGACGTTTAAATCATCTTCCGATCCTGTTCGTTATAGTATTCGCAAATGCTATTACCAAGCAATTATCACATAATTAAACGACAGGATCGTTGTAACGGTAAGTTTCTGTTTCCTAGGAGCATACTGAAAAAGAAGCATAATATTATATTACGTCACTGATTGTCAGCACTATCATCACAAGGATCGTAATAAATGCGATCGAGATAAATGACCTTTTAACGAAGGAAAACGGTCGAACAACGCTCACATTGTCAATTCTCTCCCATTGGAGACAGGAATCTGCATTTCCAGTTAGAGCAGACTGGCAAATATCTGAAAACAGAGACATGTTTATAACACATATTTCACAAAACATAATTTTCTTGAATATGACTTCGTTCAACGAACGCGAAACGCTCTTTTACACACGCTTTCGCAATATTTATTTTGTATGAAGGGCTTTCAAAAGCGTGCCCCGTAACGATAGGCTTGCAAGGGGTGGTAGGTGAATAGCTTTGATGGAAGATTTGAAGGAGAAATAAACAACTTAATTGAAAAATTAAATTAATTACTGCCTTGTTCCACTTTTTTAATAATTATTAACCATGGAAATTAAAAATGTACTAATTTCTATCAGATATTATTAAAAACCTGTTATTTAGGGAAATTTTATCGTGGGTTCACATTAAACATTGTCATTGTCGAAGGGTACAATTTCTAAAACGTTTGAAATCGACTCGTTAATACATGTACTTCTATTCATGCAAATATTGTTTAAAATTGAAATATTTTGTCGATATATGTAAATGAAAGTAGATAATGTAATTTCTCTTTCAAATAGTCTTCAATGTTTCTTCGACTTGTTCAACTGAAATTTGGCATGAGTTAGGGAAATATCCAAAAACGTGTCTTCTGACACGTTCTTATGTTTGCCTAAAAATACTTTCATCAATAAAGTTTGTCATCACTAAAGTCCAGTAAAAGTTCTGTCAATGCCCATAACTGCATACGTCTTCAGTTTGTTTCCCAACTAAATTTATTTCTACACTTTTTACACGAAAATAGTTCCTTTATTTGCTCGATGCTATACATATTTACCTTATTAACTTCATAAGGAAAATAAATTTAATTTAATACCCGATAATACTTGTGGTTATTGACGTTTACATATTCGGAGAAAATTGGTCAACTGGATGTTATTGTGTCGTAATCCTGCTGCGTGCATGATTTTCCCCGCGCTGCAGCTGGAAACACGTGTCTGTATTTCAATTAGTTGTGCGGTCGCTCGCCAGATCGCAGCTGCAGGCTTTTTCTCGAAGAGGTACGATGTTCATTCCTTCTGAATACGTATCGAGAAATGTATGATCATTCTTTAGTTGAGATGGCATTTTCTGGATTTTTTTCTTAATTCGTATTTATTGATTAATTTTTTATTTTTTATTTTATTTTTTTGTCACTTTCATTCTGAGTCAGAATCCTCCCGTAATAGGCGTACACGGTTCAGCGTGAGATGTGCAGAGCACATTCTTTTACACGTCAAATACATTCATTCAGAACATCTACATATTAAAATTACTCACTACTAAATAATTCATTGGTATTTCCTTCTGATAAGCATTACTTTCTTAGAGATGTAAAACGACTACAGACTGCGATGTAAAGAGCTACAACTGCGTAAGAAATAAAATATCAGCTCTAGTAACTCGTGGATAAATTATGGTGTTCTTTGAATCCCTTTACTTATCAAAAAAGATTCCAGAAAAGTTAAATATTTTAAGTGAATCGAAACTGGAGTTCAAGATTCTACGATGCATTTTTTTATTGATGTAGGTCCCAAATAAATTCTCCATTCTCATTTTCTTGTACATAATACAACAGATTCTGGTTTCTTACTTGGAACACAGTAATATTCACCATTTCTAAAATACAGCTTCTCATGTGCTATATTAATAAAGAATGTGTGTGCATGCATATTTAGAGGCAAATGGATAAAGATACGGTGAACCGGTACTGTTTATTTTATAGTGATTGTGTTAATATTAGGCCACAAATAATCCACTCACTCGCCGAACAGCGCTCGCCCGCTCGTCGGGCACATTACGCGCGTGTATACGTTGTTTAGTCCTAATTAGGAACCCCCACCACTTTGTATCCCTTTCCCTCCTCCAAAGTCTGTGAAGTGGACACTGTACACAAATAAATATACAATCAAACAAACAAATGTAGGCAACTTGGCCGTAGTGTAGTATCAATATTTCATCAATGATTACCCAACGTCATGCAGCGAGGTGGTTCCGCACCGCGCCCGACCCTCCCCTAACACGGCTCTAGCAGGTAATGTGTACACCCACCGGCATTGTTGGTTGTCCATAAACAGTTCGGAGTAGTTACTCATGGCAAATGTAGGCGTTAAGGGGTTGATTATATGAGTGCCGTCAAATCGAAGAAAGAATAAGAATTCAGTGAATAATCAACCAACATATGATTCGTATTGATTGTGTTGGAAGAGTGAAGAAACTTCGAGACATTTCTAAGAACTCTTTCGCAGTCACGACCCTACACGTTAGTCAACATGTTTTCTTGACAAGGGATGTACTACGACGTGCTCATGTAAGATTCGACCTCTCGGAGGAATATTTAAAATCATTTGATCAGGGTCCAATTCACGACTGTAATATAATTAGATAGGGGATATAATTACTAGCGGTATATTGTTCTCCAAACAACAAAACGAAAATATGTATGCGTAATAACTATAACGTAAGCATTAAGGACATTTATAACTGTAGTTATTTGTTACTAAGGTAAATGTACTTTGAATTTTTCACATCTAATCAATAAAAAGTTATTAGTATGTGTGTGTGTGTGTGTGGGGGGGGCTGAAGTTAATAGTGGTATAAGTCAGATTTGTTAGTGTTTCCAGAGGTCATTTTATTATAAAGTGCTTAAACTATTCTTCGCACTTTATATGCCGCTGTTAACGAATCATTTTAGAGATGTCTACACCAAGCAACAGGTGTTTTAGATTTTTAAAGGTAAAATGCAGCAAGATCTTTTCTGGAAAGCTATGGAACCTGGAAGAACTGATGAATCCAATTTATGCCACTGTGAGTCTCATCCACCCATTTATTTCTTCACCTGGTAAATGCGTACTGTGAAATTATTACTTTTAAACTTATATATCTAAGATTTTGGTTTGTTCTTTATCTTGTACAGTATTAGTTGAGGGGAGTGCTATTAACTTATAAACACTTTGAATTTACCATGTAAACGAAGCTGTCGGAATATCTCTTGATGAGGTAGTTATATGAGATACAATACGCAATATGAGATTATATTGAACAATCACCGGAGCATCTTTCTTACATGTATCGAGTGCAATATAGTAATATATTTTATTGTATATAATAAGAAAAAAGATATGGTGTTGGTCACGTTTTACACAGTGATCATAACTCTCTCTTGTGCAGTAAGTGTTGGAGACATTGAAGTGATTCAACACGTCGGCAGGTAAACACGTTTTTGGGATTTGCAAGTGATGGTTTTTCCTAGTATTTTCGTGTCATTTTTTTATAAGAATGACATATCTCCCTTCCCGTACTCAAACATTTGTCAACTAATTTACACAACTTTCATTTACGTGTTTTATTTATGAGTTGTATTTTCATTATAATTTTCTGTATTAGTGACTTTGATCCCAATAAAAAATATATACATATGAATTTGAAAATATACCTCTTTCATGCAAGAATATATGTGTATCTAAATGTTCTGCACTTGCCTTTTTTGTCTGAAAAAGCTGTCGCTCTCCATGTATATCTTATTTTTTTAGGAATTTTGGAGGCTCATATAAAATGAAAAAACTATAACTGAATGGCACCTTTACTAATTCTTTCAATGCGAGTGTTTGTTCTAATTTGCAAGTGGCGAGCCAAACGATTGGCAGGTATTTCAGTTACGGAACAATGAAAATAGTTGTTTGATAGTCTCTCTCACAAAAAGAACTCTGAGTATCCGCTATAGTTGACATGTGTCATTTCGCTAGCCTCTAGTTAGAAAACTTTCCAATAGCACGTATTTTTCATATTAGCAATATTGAATGAAGATTGGGCACAATTCAAAATATTGCATAAATATTGCAATATTGCATTAAAAAAAATGTTGTGTTATTGTTTCTTTAATAAAACAGGTCTGTTTAAACGTTTTAAGTATAAGTTTTTATTGTTGCTTTTTTGTTTGCTAGCCCGAAGCATATCGAAGCATTATAAATAAAAGATCATGAATTCACTGCCTCTTGTCACACTGTCTTTGGTAGTACAAAACACGTGTTTGTCTAGCATGGATCGTCCAATCTCTTCGCAACAGTTAAAAAATAATTCTTGAAAATGTATTTTATTTTACCCTTACAATAGCCATCGTTAACACGTTAGGGTATGCGTAATTACATAAATCAATAGCACATATTACCTGTATATCACTTTGGTATGAAAGTGCGATGTGCGTAAGAGTGCACACATTAGAGGGTGTTGCCTTTTTTGGGCCAGGTTTGTATTATTCATTTACAAGGCCTCGATGGAGACGCAGTTAACACCAAATACTTTCCAAAACCATCTGCAATCTGAGATTCTTTTTTTAATACATAATACTTTAATTCCTTTCTTTGCGATGAAGAGGAAATGGAAAAAACTGAAAGAAGACAATCGGTCCAAATTGGGATACTGGATAACTAATTTGGACTCGCAGTTTCTTAAGCTGGAGCTCAAAGGCAATGCACGAACAGAAACAATAGTATAGGCAATAATAATAATAATAATAATAATATTGATGATAATAATAATAACAAAAGTCTAGCAAAAAGAAAAGTAATATAGATGAAGTTTTTGAAAGAAATTGCATTTTCTTGGGAAAATATAAACAGTTCACTCATTTGAAGGAATTTGACGCCTTTTTCTAATTATCAATAAAATTTGACAAAGGATATTGATACAAATAATTCAATATTTTAAACCGAATTTGTCTAAAAGGTTTTAAAATTTGAAAGTTAAATAAAATACTATGTTGCTACATAAAGGAAGTATGGGATTCTCGTTATTTAATCAATAAAAAACTGCAAAGTGACGGCAACGAAAAAAGGTATACAATCAACTTAGTCGTGTACCTGTAGTGTTCATCTTTGCAATTTGTAAGCTACAGTACTAGCTGAGAATATTTCTTAAAATATTTCTTAATGCTGTGCTTCACTTTAACACAATACGTATGAATCTATTAGCTCTATCTCAGAGCCAGACACTGAAACATATCTTCTTCTTTTCCACTTATGGCCTTATGACTACTTATGTACCAGCTAGTCACCATTTTTGACATACTCTGCGATCTTATGAACTGAAACCTAATTTTGAATTTTTATATTATTGCAATATTTTCTTTGATTTTCCAATTTTTCTAGTCAATTTCTTTTTCTAGTCGAGTCAAACCCTCTTAAGAGAAAAAATATAAAATTTGCAACAAAAAACAACAAAAAAACTAGTGAAACTACTGAATGACACAGACTTTTCCGTATTAATTTTCTGTTTCCTTTGGTCTCGGGTAGCTATTCGGACTTGCCACATATTCTTGCCAGATGCCATCATCGTCGTCCTAAGTACATTTTTTTGGAATTTTCAAAACTTTTTGATCTCGTATTTGTAGACCGAATATATATATTTTAAGGATATTCAACAACAGTAAAACCTTGTCCTAAATGGCAAATTTCTTTGAAAATTATAATATAAAATTATTATAAAAATATACCGCTAATATAAAAATTAACAACGTGAGAGACAAAACAAAAATTACACTTTTGTAATTTTTCAAAAAACAAGATAATAGAGCAATATGATGTTTATGTCATCTTGTGGAGTACATTTATCACTGTCCCTACCAAAAGTTTAAAGAAAAGTTTTGAAGCCAGTATTGGGAAAATCTTGTTGTATTTTTTTAAATTGCACATGTTGTTCGCAATATATCGCGAAAACTACACCAATTTTCAAAACATGTACCTGACCTTAATGAAAGAACTTACTATGGAGAGCAAATTATATTTGAAGGCAAAATCTGTATCTTCAATTTTGTGGTAGTAGGAAGACACCCGAAAAAATTTGAAATACCAAAAATTCGAAATAAAGCCTGAAAATAGGACCCACGCCACTTTTATAAGTGTATTTTACTCTATTCTTACAAGACATTTTTAAGTATATTTTTCAAAATCTCAAAACTTGGACGCGAGCCAAATGGACAAGGGTTTCTTCAATTTGGGAAAAAACCTTAGTATGCTTTAGGCCCTAGTGGTGTTCACAGACTGACGGACGTTTTGAAAAAAACACTTTTTTGGTGACAGGGGACTCCAAAACGTGTATTTCCGTTGAAATCTCGAAATCGATTTTCCGCTGCATTACATAACTTTCCCTATACTACGTATAATGCTCCCTATAATACTCCGTATATACGTACGTATGGGGGAAATTAAAAAAAAGGTTTCTTCTGATTCACAACTCTTATAGGTTTAATAAATATTTGGCTTAATGTATAATGATTCATTATTTGGTACCAAAATCATAAAATAATAGAGCCAGCCTTAGTGACGCACGAATATGCAAAATCTTTCGAACGTGGTTTCCCCTTTGTTTTCTTAATTATGATTTAATTAACTATAAGCAAAGAATGTAAAATAGTAAGTTGACTTTCCCGAGAGCAACTAAGTATATTATTTTCCTTATCTTAAGGTATGTACTCCTTTTCTATCTTGACGATCTGATAACACTATAAAAGGCTCACAAATTTCATGATGAGTTCAACAGAAATGACTGTCATAATAACACGAATCAGGTCAGGTCACACTAGAAGCAACCTATATTTAATTAACAATTATAGCCCTCGCAGTTGTAATTTACGAAACATCATATTAACCAAAGACAATATAATTTACATATGTCCTGCTTTAGGCATTCTAAGCAAATGTTTTCAGTGAATGAAGAACAAGAGGTTTTATTATATTTATTTACACATAAGAAAATACTGTAAATTATGTAACGAAATTGACATTATCAACGAAGCACAAGACATTTGAGTTGTGGTTAGGATTTTAATTTTGAACATTATATGTATCTTATAGCTGTGTAGAGGATATTTAAAACAAGAATTGTAAAATAATTTACGAGTACTGTACTTTTATTCTTGTACAGTCGTATGACGGCCCAATCCAAATTAGACACGTAGAAATGAATGACAAATTAAGACAATGAAACTGACTGAAAGCTTGTTTATAAATAATGTATCGTAATCATCGTAAAAAAGTAAATACACTTTTCTATTGTAAACACAGGACGGTATAAAAATTAAACTAAAACCAAACTAGTGGTGCTGCCAAATCACATATTTTCTCGAACTGTTTCTAAAAGCCCCGCGACTATACACTACTACATAACCAGCAAAAGTTGTTAAGCTGGTTATTATTTTTCCGCTTCGAGACTCGAACTCAGATCCACAGTTTCCGTGCCGGTACTCATACCACTACGTCACAGATGCGCCGCGTGGGTCGAACACTGACCAAGGTATAAAAAGGAAAACGTCCGATACATGTTAAAAAATCTTCAACAATCAAAATATCCGTTAGAAACTCCCAAAGCCTCCAGTCCGTTTAGATCAATCAGGGTACATCAAATTTGAAGAAAATTAGCTAAACGGTTTAGGTACTAGCGTTAACCACAGACATACAAACGGACAGACGGACATTTTTAAGTCAATCGATTTTTCTGTATGAACAACTCACAAAACATGGATTATGGCTTCACCACGAGTTGGAGTATTTTTCTAAACTTTGCAACAGGATTTATCCACTTTTTCATTACTAGAATCCGGCAATGAGGTTTCTTCTCGCGAAATTTCGGCATTTCCTGGTGCACGATTTCATAACTTTCTCGTTTTACGAAGAATTCGTAAGGCGAGAAAGTAATTATAATTTCTGAACCGTTAGGGATATCTAAGTTCTTCACATGGCTAGTATTCATAATGTATTTAAATTACATGTCGATAGATTCATTAGTTTATTTAAATCTGTTCTTACAGATGCTCAGAAACTCAATTTATTTGACGTGACATACGTTTTAAAAATCGCAAAAAAAGTTGAAAAAGATGTTTAAATGATACAAATTGCAAAAGCACGTAAAGAGACGTCCGGTTTATTCTACAACAACGCTTTCATCAAATTAAAAGCCCCGTGTGGAACTCGAACCGACGACCTCTTGGTTTCAAGGGATGAACCCGAACATGCCACTTAACCTCTGCCATCCAGGACGACAAGACCTCTGCACTTCCATATCACTCAAGACATAATTGTTTCGGTGCTAGCATTACGGAACTAAGAAAATGTGAAAAACAAGAGGGTTAAACGTTGCAAAATCGAAAATCACATACACACTTCAAATTTGTTAATCTTAATTAATTGTATTTGTTAGTAGAAGTGCTTCAAATTGGTTTCAATAACGTTTATGGAACCCTCCCTCAGCCTAGACTCGAACCAACTAATCTTCCATCCAGCTTTCCAGAGCTAGGCCCGAATCCACTAACTTAGCTACCTCAGCCACCCCGTTAGGACATTAAATCAATACTTATATAATGGTTATAAGTACATGGTGTTTTATGTTCTAGCTTTACAGAGCGGTGTAATTCAAAAAGTGGAAAAAATGGATTTAGGGGCGACAAAATGAAAGCAGCCGTGAAGAGAATGAGGCTTGTCGCAAAGTTATTCAAGACAAGAGAGATTAGAAAATTAACTAGGGCGAGAAAGTCTATTCCATTCTATAGCACCACTAGTTTATTTTTTATTATTTATTTACTTAAATGGCTAATTTTCTACAACAAACTTTTGCTGACCCAAAAAAAATCTTCAATTTCGTAGTTTTGGATTTCCTTTGTAGTTTTCAAAAAAATAGAGCAATATCCGAAAATGAGACGAGAACCATTTTTCTTACTGTCCTTTATTACATATGTGGAGAAAATTTAAAGAAAAAATTTGGACCGGTTTTTGAGAATTTTTTTTCGTAAATTTCGAACGCAAATTATGCAAAAGTACTCATTTTTTCAAAAAATTAACATGACATTTTTTAAAGAAATAATTTTGTACATCAGACTTCACCTGAAACAAAAACCTCAATCTTCAATTTTGTACTTTTAAATTTGTTTTTTGTAATTTTCGAAAAAAACGAGCATTACCCGAAAATGGGACAAGCACCATATTTCTTGGTCTTTTATTACATATGTGATGAAAATGTAAAGTAAAAATTTGGAGCGGTTTTTGAGAAAAATGTTTTTGTGAATTTCAAGCGCAAATTACGCAAAAACTACTAACTTTTACAAAAAATGTACAAAATGTCTTTAGAAAATTACATTTTCTAAAGACCTAATGTTGTATAACAGACTTGGTTTGAGATAAAAACTTCTATCATCAATTTTGTAGTTTTAATTTTAAGTAAGATTTATTTCCAAATTTTGAATAACAACATCCGGTTTATTTTCTGCTACCCTATGATCAGTTTGGATTTGTTGATCGTACAATATTTTACACAGATCAACACACACCACAAGTTTTAGTGAGTGATTTTACAACTTCAAGCCTGTGTTTGTAGCATTACTTCGAGAACGTTGCAGATCTGCGAAAGGAGGCAACTTCAGACCTATCGTGCCTTTTCAAGTTCGGGAACTTTGCTATAATATGACAAGTTGGGACGATGTTATCAATTCTCCCTACGTGTTCGTGACAAATATCATATTTATCGTTCTGGTAAAGTTTGAGAACTGCTTCATCATAATGCGTTCTTAATACCTGATCTTGGTCAGCTGTTACCACCGCTTCCAATTTCGGCTTCATTCTTCTCTTAAGCCACATAAATGGTCTTTGTTGAGAAGAATCTTCTCCATTCTTTGTAGGTAGTACCCATGAGATGATTTGTCTCTCTATGATTTTTTAAAATATTTGTTATGTCCGATATTTCAAGTGAAGCAGTATCGACAATTCCGTATCTATGATATGCGTGTTTTGCATGGTTTTTTACAATGCCTTTTGCTGCACTTGCAATTCCTCTGTTCCCATTCATTCGCTCACGTAGGCATGATGCACTGTAAGGATTTCCCTGTTGTTGTTTTTTAAATTTATGATTTGAATTTCTTGCTCAGCTCAGCCCACCAGTCCGGAGCTGGACTCGACTACAGGCATAGCCACACTTCCTCTTACGAACATTTTATTCGTCGAGTTCAAAGTGGTCTGCAACACGAGTCTCACTTGGTGTAATATTTGTTGCGAATTGTGCTATTCATTGTTGTGGGTGGCTCAAGATTTTGAATCACAGTGCGGATATTAAGTTGAACACTTTCGGTCATTACTACATCCACTCTCCTCAAGTTGACTTTTACACATTTATCAAGCCAAAATTTCATGCAGATGTCAGTACCACAGACAATTGAGAGACGATTGCCTCATTCCTAACATGCAATTGAAGACTTTTTATATAAAATAAATGTTTCTTTCATCATCACAGGAGCTTGTAACAGACGTCAGGATTTTATAAATAGTGGGATCGAAGTAATACAAAATAAACTCCTTCAAAAATCCCCTTGATTATCTGAATATTTATTGTTTCTACTAAATACTATATCCTGTGTATAAATAATGGGGTACTCTACGACGTCATAAAAAGCTTACAAATCCCGATATCTCTAGGAAGAAATTGAAATCTTCCTGGCAGTCAATCCAACCCATACATAAATTACATTTTCGTTTCCCTACACCATTTAAAATGACTTTGTTGAGTAGCAAGATTCTCTCATCCACAGAAACTTTTACATCTTTTCTGTTCAATTGGCAACCGCTTGGCTCTTCTTCATGTCTGTTAGGTCTCACTCTCTTTAAAACTTGATATATTACATTACTGGCCAACAAGTTATTAGTCTATAATTATTTTCCAAAGTCCTCCTTGAATAGCAGATACGTAATACCGTGTGTGAGCCACTCCGTGGGTTTCTCTGTTTCTCTAAGATTCCGTTTACATTTTTTTACCCATGATAATTTTAGTGATTACCTGGTTTGCGTTCCCCATTTTATCTTGATAAACTGCCAGAATCATCAAGACAGGTAGATGTGGCGCTTATCGAATATCACCTGCAAATTTCTTGAACGTTTCATTATTGAACATTGTAGTGTCAGCGGATGTTTTTCACGCATACTCTTAACTCCGAAAGTTTACCAATTATTGATTTGCTGAATATTTTTTCTGATATTAACTAAAATTTTAACATAAAATAAATAATTTCATTGCTCTGGTCATTTGTTCGCAAGATCTGAGATAGTTCAAGCAGAACCCATTTCCACAATCTGTGAATTAATATTTGAGGTAAGAGAACACAACATTCAATTGCTTATTTAACTAGATTTTATTGTTGAAGAGGGAAACTGCTATTTTTCTTTCAATTATTACGCCGGATTGTTCATATTGAATTTAATTTGAATATATTCAAATTATATTTGTTCTCTTGGGACAATATCGCTGTTACGTACTAAATGATTGCGTGAATAATTAACTCGGAGGAAATTTCAATGAGCTCTTTTCATCGCATTACTTCTTTGCTATCAATTAATCATCAATTATTCTTAGAATAAACTAGCAAATGACTGTAATACTACGATAGTAATTTATAACAACCATGTATTCTACAAAACCGAAGAACATTAGTCCGAACAATTTTCCGATTGTGTTGGTTGTTTGGAAATGTTGGATATGCATCGATTTTGTATATTGTGTTTCAAACGCCTTTTAGCGAAAACATTAATAATTATTCATGATTGTGTCCCTCTGAAGAATGATTGTTTTATCACTTTCTATTTATCTTATTAAGCGGGAGTTATAATCAAATATTCACTTACGCATTTAAATCAAATGTACACACCCTTTTCACAATTCATCTCTTCTATATCTGTCTCCCTCTCGTTCTATCGCACACATAAACACAATCACTATCATGTGCACAATACATTTCCGTAGAATTTCGATATCGAAATTTATGTGTGAATTCAGTACTTGTTCTATGCTGCTTACAAGGGAGAACAACAATAATGATCTATTAAGCACGTTTCACGAGTTTGAGGTAATATTTGTTCATTGTGAATGCATATTAAAAGGATAAATTTTCCCTTTTCCGTTAATTCCTTAATTTCATAATATTATTAGATTCATTATCTATTTTCTGTTATTAGGAACAGCAGTTAATGATAATGTAGTTAAATGTTTATAATTGCTTGTTTTTAAATGGTTTACCATATAAAAGAGGTAGGCATATTGCAGAAGAAGTTCATTTTTGAGTATCATAGAAAATCTCGATAGAGTATCGTAGACCCACTCGTAGATTCTACTTCAGTGTTAAATGATTCTCATTTTTAACTTTTATACAATATTTACTTTACATCGTCATAAATAATTCATATTAAATATGGAGTTACAGCATTTCCTCGATAGAACATGAGCTAATCCTGAATACTGTCTTCTTTCTTGAGAAGATTTACGAGGTAGAAAACTGTTTAAAAGGTTAACATTTTGCTACTCTTTTTTCTTTCATTACTCATTTTCTTATATTTAATGACCGAAATTGGTTAGACCTGATTCTGAAGTA
This sequence comes from Gryllus longicercus, assembly GCA_038098605.1. Classification (NCBI taxonomy): domain Eukaryota; kingdom Metazoa; phylum Arthropoda; class Insecta; order Orthoptera; family Gryllidae; genus Gryllus; species Gryllus longicercus. The sequence goes on along the minus strand of JAZDUA010000129.1, from coordinate 1,452,703 downwards.
TACTGTTTGTGGATATTAAATTATCAGAATATAACAATAAATGTAATGTAATGGCGCCAGAATTATTTATATGCGACTTGTTTTTAGTATATACCCTGTATTCACAATTACATATCGACCCAGAAGAAAAGAGAACCAAGATTTCCATTTGTGTTTGTGTTTGTGACGGAGCATTAAAAAATACGTACGAACCCCTCACCTTCTTCAAGAGGCCAGTCAGAGTATATACGATGACTGGCTACTGCATGAGGCCAAGAGCCGAGCGCGGTCATAGAGCAAGCCAGGGATTTGCAACGTCCCCACTCCTTAGTCAAGTGCAAATGCCGCGGCGACTTCAGAACGTAGAACATAGGTGGTACAGAGCGTTTCCATACACACGTTAAGGACAGCGAACGGTGGAGGTCAGCGAAGGATGGCGGGTGGTGTTGGACGGCGGAGGGCGGCCGAGGGCGACGGTGTGTGGCGCTGGGCAGGGTGAAACGAACTGGGGGAGACAGTTCAAGAGACAGCGGAGACACACTACCGATCGATATGCTTCACAAATATTGCAGAATACGAAGCTGGAAAAAAATCGTAGGGTTGCTATGATTTATTAAAACATTAGCTACGAATAAAATCACTTACCTTTTTTCCTTCCTTACCTCATGTTCCGTTTAGGGCTTCATTGCTGTTTTAAATAAGTGGTTTCTGTTTCTATTGTAGGTGCAAGTGTAAAACAAGAAACAAATCTTTATTAAATAAAAAAAATTGATACAATAAAAGTTGGTTCTGTTTTAATTTTTTTAATGTATTTTAATAAATAACAGATGTGAAATATTGTTTAAGCCTTCAGTGCACTTAGTGGGCCTCAGAGGCCCGGCTGTATTTCTTAATGCTGTAAATATTTTTCCGTTAACATTGCAGGTGTGCTATTTTATGATACCCTCTGTTGTTATGTCTCTTTTCTTATGGAAAAGAATGATCCAGTGAGCCATGAAATTTTTCCATATTTTTCAACTTTTCTGCAAGTAGTCTTTCCACTAAGTAGGCCTCCGAGGCCCGGTGGTCTATTTTCCCTTTAACGGAGCTTTTGACATATAAGAAACACATTTATGTCGTTGTAATTGATTTCTTATCATTCCAGACTTCGTTATTTACTTGTCAAGAGACACAATTCATGGCCACATAAGTATGAAATAAAGAGTTTTTAGTGCTGGGATTCTAGGAACAGATTTACCCTAAATAGCAAAATACACTGTGGTAAAAGGAAAGATGAACTTGCTGCAAAACATTTTCTATCGAAAACGGTAAAAGATTTGGTAAAGTCATTATTATCTGGTGGTTACAAATTTACCACTGAAACCTTTTTGGAGTTTCTAGTGATAACATTTACGTCCATAATCCTGGGTGAATTTCTAATGCAGACGAAAATAACATTACGATCGAACACGCAGGAAATAACATCTGAACTGTGAGATTATAATGGTAGATGATTATGTTCTACAATTTTTGGACGCCATGGAAATCTTTGGTTGTATCACACCAGCCAAAAAAATAATTAATTAACTTCTTAGCATAATACATCAGGACCAAGACCAAGTAACGAAAAAAATCATCAATTATTCTTGCAAATAACAAAACACATATTAGAGTTCACCTAACGGATCAAATGGTCGACAACTACTCATCTCGAAGGCATACACATCGATTACCAATGAGGTTATTTATGACAAGATTAACATTGCTGCTTTGAATGCGTACGTAATCTTCTCAAAAAGTATTCAAGACTAATGTCAGTGGGAAAGGGGTGTATACAACTGGCAGAAGAATTTTCCCGTGCTAATTTGAAAACATGAGTGAGAAACCCTATCCTCAAAAGAACCCTACATACTCTTCAAGTCTTCGGGATTCACAGGAACACTAGTTTGGAAGACCTACTGCTCATTTCCGATGAATAAAGAGGTAAGGTACATATTTACAAATGTTAATATCGATAAAATTGTTATAAATGCTTTCTGGTCGTTACTTCCTTTCCAAGCGCTATTTACGTCTCTTAGAAAAAGACAAAAAACTTAGTGTTTCGTGTGCGAAAACAAACTTTTACCAGAGCATTAAAAACAGTATTCTGTGCTATAGTTGCAAAGAAAATTAGTAAAATTCCTTATTTTGCGTTAAAGTTTAAAATACAAGTTTATTTTAATAATAACAATTCTTTAAAGTAAAATGGATACTAATTGAAATATTTTAAAAGGAAGTACGTCAATAAATTATTTTTTAATTTATTGTACAGCGTTTTGGAACAGACAAAACTACAGCTCTTTCTGCGAACAGGGTCAAGTGCCACCTTCTCATGGAATCAAAAGTTTTGGATGTATAGTCTATATGTCTATTTGATCTCTTACTCTTTCTCTTCGGAGAAGTGTACTGATTAATGTACAGTATAATATATTATTCTGGGTGTATTTTTCTCCTTTAAGTTGAACACGTTAGTTAGATAACCAAAGGATAGTTTTAAGTTAAGAAGAGAAATGATCACTTGTCAAGAACCCAGGAAGATCAGAAGTTATGTGAAATTTAGTGAGAGAGAAAATAAAAGTCAAATTCGAGACACGCATTCTGAGTACGTTGAATTTGAGACAAGAAACGAATTCAACTGAAATGGCATTCAGTTCGCGCGCGAATAAGTTTATCACCCTCTCTCTTCGCAAACTTGCACTATATTCCGAGACAGTACGGACGCCGGCATAATATTGAAAGGGAAGTTAAAATTTGGCATTCACTTAATATGTGACTTAGGTAAAAACTACTTGATGCTAAATTGCCAGTAGATCAAAATCATTTACACCTTTCGCAGCGCTGATCGAGAATTAACCATTTGAATGGTGGTCTAAAATCCATTGTGCGTTCGTTCACTGAAAATCTCTAGTCAAATCACAGTTTTCTCAGATCGTACTGCTGCGACAGCAGTACGCTCTTAAGAAAACGACAACGTGTTGGCCGAAACGTCAGCCACCACGACAGCGTCTCGAAGAGCCTAGACAATACAAACTCCGGCCGCGGAATCCTGCGCCATCATTTCGTTTTCTCCGCCTGGCCCCGTCCCTGACTGGGATCGGAGTGGCGCGCGTGAAGTCCGCCTCCAACACAGGACCTCTCGTCCACCGCGGTTATGGGAATGGGAATGGGTGCGCGCACCGTCCGCCGTCGCCCAGGGGCCACAGCGCGGGCGCCGCCCCCGGAACGCCCATTCGGCTGTGGCGCCCCCCTCCCGCCGCCCACCGCCCACCGCCCACCGCCCACCGCCCACCGCCCACCGCCCACCGCCCTCCGCGCTCGCGAGGCATGTGTCTTAATGAAGTGGAGCGCGGCCGCCGCCACTCCGCGCCGCCCAGGATGCTACTGAGACCCTGCAACCGCCCCGCCCCGCCCCTCCCCACCCCGCCCCGCCCCTCCCCACCCCGCCCCACCGCCCCCGCCCCGCCGCCGCGGCCCCGCACCGACCGCGCGCGAGATTTATGTCATCCAAACGTACTGAAGGCGACGTAATAATGATGTTGACCTCAACCGCGGCCGGGCCGGCAGCGGCGGCAGTCCCACGGGCCGAGGAACTGGCGGGCGCCCGGCCTCCCGCTCTCTCCCCGCCCCGCCCCGCCACACCGGCCCACCGGGGCCCCGAAGAAATCTAATAAAGCGTTCCAGAGACAACGCTCATGCTGATTAATACGAGGCGGGGCGTGCGAGGGGTAAACAAACCTCCGCCGCGCCGATTGAATTCACCACCTCCTTCCAGTGGACGACACAAAAGGAAAACCACAACATCTTATCTACTGATTAAATACGTCCTCTCGGGAGATTTATTTTCCTGTGTATCTAAGCCATAGGCTAACAAATATTTTCTCCTGATTAAATGTTTGTTAATAATCTATCTCAGCATATTTATTACACATTGGGATTCTTAATGACTATGGAGAATTGAAGAGAAGCAGTTCGTTTTCTAATTATAATCCATAATTGTTGGCCGTACTCACAACAATATGCCTCTGAACGAAGTACAGGAGACCAATTCGAAACGTCTAACGAGAAAGCGGTGTAAGCGGGCGGCGCTCTGATGTAAGTTTCTGTTGCGTAGAGAACGATTTGTCTGGTTCTATCTCCAAACGCGAAGCGCCCCTAGAAAGTCATAAGTCAAACAATGAGGGAGGAGAGTCGTATTCGTGTTCATTCTCATCAATGAACGCAACAGCACGCTTCGGAAGCATATCTCTCCCTTGCCACCTTTCGTATGTTGCAGCTCAGGCCAAAGCGCTTTTCATCATATGTTGTGCGTGATTCCCAATGCTCCACGCTTACGACACATCTACATTTTTAAAGAGAGCAAACAGTATTCTCTCGAGATGTCGACGCTGGGGCAAGTTAACCTTTGTCTGGATTAGTTCCATTCATTCTAGTCTATCGATTTACAGTCTCTCTTATTCTGAATACATTGAAAGTTCAATGTTATTGCCTAATAAAATTTCTTCAATACTCTCTCATTGAAATCAACGAGAAAATTTAATTAAAATATTACTTACAAAAGTACTTTTCAGGAAGAATAATCACTATATTTTAATATCATCACAAAGGTATATAAAGCGTGTATCAAAATTTCTTGTATAAATTAATTTTATCTTATATTTAAATCTGAAATACATTTTCTGATAAAAGAAACTAACGGTATTTCTAAGCGAGATTAATGTACTCATTCCGTTTCCTACAGCATTTTATTTAACTACGTAGTCTGATCAAATTAACATAGCAATTCTTTTTTTGAGATCGGAGCTCTTACAAGGACTCTCGGTCGTGGGAGCTTACACACATTTCATGATTGAAGGTCTAATCTTTCCTAGATAAAGGAGAGATATCTGAAATGTCCATGGAAACGAGACGATCAATAATGGTGAAAAGAGAGTAACGGACGCACATGCAAAATGGCAAATGTTCTTCTGTCAAAAATATTAATTTATGAACACGTAGTATGACTTGTAAAAATATTGATGTTATTTCAAGCAAAAAAATAAAAATTCCTTGAAAATCATTTCTTTTAATACTCTTACTTGTTACAAAAAATTTAACAAAGTGTGTATTTACTTATTTAGTAACTTTACAACTGATGCGTGTTGGAACAATTTTTACAGATTATTCAGTTTTACGTCAAAGTGTAGGTTGGAAAGAACGAAAGCAACATAAATGTTCACCATACAAAATAATAAATGTATTATTATATTATCGGGGGTGTCTAATATTAAATTTAACAATACCTTCATGAATTTGTTTTCAACTACATTATTTCTTTTTGTTTGTTGTGGACGTGTTTTTATTACATCCTCCAGAAATTTTCAAGATAAAACGTTCTACAACCTTCGAAGTTGCTCCTGTTGGTAGTGCTTGATCACTTTGAATGCTCTCGGCTCAATGATACATCATCCCCTCCACTTCACTATCACACTTCCCCCCGAACGAGCCCACCTACGTTTCAGAAACGGGCGCTTCTGTCTGTCGTCAGGCGCCGGAGCACATTGCCGATACGACAGGACCCGACTTCGATGCAGTTGACGCATGAGATAATTGATGACAAACTGCGGGATGCTATTGTAATCTGTGTACTCCGCGTTAAACCCGGTAACCACTTCCGACACGAAAGAACTAGCAACGATTTGAACTTTAATAGTTTTTATAAATTATAATCGTAAAGTTGAAACAAATGAAATAACGACCAACATCATCGTTTAATGTATTTCAGGTTAAAATATATAATTTTTAGCTGACAATATTTCGTCTTTCACCCCAGCAAAACTTGGATGCGAACTTGGATGCTTGGATGCGAAGCTTGAATCGAAACAGCGATGGTTTGATCCGTCGAGTGTGAACATCTCATTATTGTCAAAAGAATTGCACGACAATTTTCATTCAAATTTTCGAATTTGATTGTCCAAGTCGAAAAGTTAATAAGGACACATGTAGTGTTGAACAGGTAATTAGGTTACTAAAATAAATTCAGATTTTTTTACATCACATTAGAAATTACAATTTATTCAATCCAATTTCTCTAAATAGATTTGTTTCAAAGAAAAATGGCATTTCCCTTTGTTTGATTTTCTGTACCAACTAATGCACTGTTTCCTATTGAGTGTTAAGTATTAATTTTCTCGTGATACTTTCAGGAATGAACAGTCTTAATTATTTTTACTAATGGAAATTAACGCTGAACTCTCCATCTACTTACGCCCTACCATACGATACGTAAATACTCTTACGCTAAACTCTAAAATCATTATGATTGATCAGAATTGAAAAAAGTTAAAAGAATAATACATATTCAGTAAGAAAATCGGTTGACACAATAGAATCATACAAAATATGGAATGATATTTGCCATCTGTTTCCTTTCTATACATCGGAGCAAAATGTATCAGTAGAATATCCCTTAAAAATTCAAAAACATAATGAATGGCTCAGTTCTAGCACTTAGCACTATACATGTGATTCCAGTTTTTATTAAGCATTGTTTTAAATTTTTTTGTTATATAATTTTAGCTAACCCGATGATATGGACAATACCAGTTCCCGAAACTTTGCTAGTCACAGAGTTTGAATATACATAAAATTGTAGTACAGTATTTAAAAACTGTGTATTGGCCTAGTTATACCTTGTGAGCTAGTTCCCGAATATTGTAGTGACTATCTAAAAAAAGTGGGGTCATATTGATATAATTTAACTATAATTTACGAATAACCATTACAAAATTTGTACCAACATTTATTTCTAGCTGTGTTAACATGTCTCACATCTCGTTCCTGTTATTTTTTCAGTTTCAATTTGAATTGCGTTGAATTAAACTGTATGTAGGTAAGCATATTTGTTCAGTGGAGATTCAGCTGACATGAGGAACTTCGTTCTCGAACGCAAGGACTTAACAATCGTTTTGAAACAAACTTTCCAGTCATTCTCCCATCATACCAGATTAACTTTCAAAACCACATTCTGGCGAAAGAAACATATTTTATGAAGTGCAATGACATTTATTTCCTTTGTTTGGGTTTTATTTACCTAAAGGAACAAACGTTATAAAACACTCATGAAATTAAAATTACTCCAGAAAATCAATATTTTATCAAGAGAGCAATAATTGTGTAGTAGTGATGTAATGCAGATGTTTAATTATTCAAGATAAAATTGTTAGAAAGTCAATAGTCGTCAATCGAGTGTTCGTTAATACTACTAATTTGGATCTAAGGCAAATACATTCAGTTTTGTTTTTAAAGACCTAACTGAAATTGTTCCACTTCAGAGTGAACCAATGCCACCCTGCGTCAACGGGATTTCGTATCTACAAAGGAAAACAAGGAAAAATGTTTTGTTAGATGTAAATAGTCCACAATCGTCCAAGAGACATAGAAATTTTGGATTCAAGAGCTAGGACACAGACCTAACACCTTTTTTGTACATTAAATAACAAAATTGCTTTGTCATTGATAAAATTATATTAGAATTGGAGTTTTCTTTTGGAATTGATCCACCAATTGAGACCCACTTCTAGAAATCTTCTTCTAGGCCATTCGTGTTCAATTTATTTTCTCCCTCGCTGGAAATGTTTTTAATTGTTCTACTGTCAGAATTAATGAAGGCAACATAGTTTGACACTATGACAAGTATTGTTTGTTTTTGATTTTTAGTTATTTTGTGAACTTGAGATAAAGTAATAATAATAATAATACGAGTACAGGAAGAGGATGTAAGAATATTGGTGATCTATGCATCGTTTCTGGTAAGACCTCGGCGGGAGTCCTAGACGCACGTTCCTAGGCAGCTCACGCTTTTTCTCGGCGAGGCCGGGCGCCGCGGGGGCGAGGGTGCCAGCGCGCACCCACTTAGTTCGGCGCGCCACTCACAGATGGCGGTGGCGAGCAGCGGCCCCGGCGGGGAGCGGCGCCCCGCGGCCGCCGCCAGCCCAACGGCCCGCCGTCGCCGACCCCTCGCGTGCTGCGGTACCCACTAGCCCGCCGACTGAGGAAACCGCGCGGCGCTTCCCTCCTGGCTCCCCGTATCAGCTGATCTGCGCGCTGGGAGCAGGCCTGCCGCGCCGCGCCGCGCCGCCCGCCGCAGCCCAGCCACGGGCGCGCTCCGCCGCCGCCCCGCGCCGCCCCGCGTCGCACGGCCACGTGGGTCTGCGCGACGCCGACGCTGACGCCGACGCACGCCGCCCGCCCCAGCGCCCGCCCGCACGCCCCGAGGGCCGCCTTCGACGCCCGACCGCCCTTTCGACGCGGCCGCCCCGCACGACGCCCGACGCCTCCACGCCCTCACGCCGGCCCAGCGGCCGCGTGCGCCGCCGAACAGCTGATCGCCCCCGCGCCGCCGCCGCCGCCGCCGCCACCGCCACCGCCGCCGCCGCCACCGCCGACGCCGGCGCCGCCCAGCGGATCCGTGCTCGGGGGGACGCGCTTGCGATTGCACTGCCCACGCCCGCGAACGCAGTCTTTGATAGCCAGCAGGGGACATTGTGTTGTGTTGTGCCCTCTATAAAGAGTTTACGGATGCTCCTCTAAACGGGAAGTGTCAACACCATCCCGTTCCCTCAACTCTACCGGGAGAGGTCGAAAACAACTTTCGGAGGACTAGTTGCAGGCTCAAGTGAATTGTTTATCTGTGAGTGACAGCATATTCATACTTTCATAAACGCGTAGCCGATTTTAAGTCGAAACATTTCAAGTTACTACAGAGTTGTGTCAATGAACAGTGTTAGTAGAACAGAAAAAGTTGGGCCTACATTCGTGTTGTTGAAAGTTTGTGTTATTAATTGCATTTCAGACAACATTCTACGTGATATTTCATCTGTGATAAAAAGTGCTACGAGTTAAAATATATTAAGTCATACAGTGACATCGAAGTAACAAGTTAAAAGCTTCAAGAAATGTTAAATAACAAATATTCGGAAAACAGTTGTTTGTGATTCGTAAATCGCGTAATACTGCGTCACTGTTACAAACCTTTGTGTACCACAATATACATACACAAAGAAAAGTGTTAGTAATTGAAGCCACACGTATTTGTGCTATTAACAATGGTTACAACAATTCAAATTCGAGTGTATTGAAATATTTCACTGTACTTACTGGTTTTCGTCACATTGTGTGAAGTTATAAAGCAAGAAACTGGTCACTCGAAACTTGATCGATAAACAAATCACACAAGCACCTATTCGTATCACATTCCAGGTGAAATATCAATACTACACATTTTTGTTATAATATTACAGACAATTTTAACTCGGCGTTCCTCACAGCGCACGATAAGAAAGCATAGAAATTTAGAGAGAACGTACGTAAGAAAAGGAAGGAAATAGTACGCCTTAAAAAAGGAAGCAACGTACAAAAACGACTTTTTCTCCGTCGGTTTCGCCTCTGAAGTGAAACAGTTGTAGTGTGTGCGGTGTTAAGGCTCTGGTGGAGGCGGGACCTGGAGTAGAAGCAAACCAGGCGGAACTTGGCCATCGACCAATGAGCAGCGACTTCTGTGTAAACTGCGGGCCAATCCGGTGCAAGGTGCGCGGTATCGTGCAGATAATAACAGTATTCTGAGACTGCAAGTTCGACCCACCAAAGGGGAAAATAGCTACTTTTTTATTCCTGTCTCCTCTCTTCCCTCGTTCTTACCCTCTCTCTCTGCCCCTTCTCTCGCTCCCACCTTGTTATATCGCAAAAAGAGGGACTATGTTATTATTTATTACTTTTGTGACTGGAGAATTAGGAGGAGACATTCTGCCGGTGGACGTCTAGCAGTGCGCACAGCTCTCGCTGCCTTTCTTCCGCGCCAACTTAACATGCGCACGACCGTATTCGCGCCGGCGCTTCGAGTGAACGCGGTGTGTGGGCAACGATGCTAAAGGCGAGGAGGAGCGAAGAGGAGAAGAGGACGCACGGCGAGCGATAGGCGGCGAAAACCTGCTGGCGGTGCCTTATTTTTCGTGCCGGCGACGACGACAACACACGAAGAAAGCGCGCGATAAAAGAGCAGGAAAAGACGAAGAGAGGAGGCCATTCGTGAGTGTGTATGCGTTTGTCGGTGTATGTGAGAGCGAGTCGGTGCGGAAAAGAGAAGAGATCTAAACGCATAGAGCAATATATAGTGCTGTAAGTTTTCTGATTCCCTCCCCTACCCCCTCCATCGCGTACCACTGTTTCCATACACCCTTCCATTCCCCTCCACGAGGCCGCCCCACCCCGCCGCTCCCTCTCCACCCCTCTTCTCTTATTGTGTAGCGAGACAGAGAGACATACAGACAGTCAGTTAGACAGACAGACATACTCGGCGAGTTGCAAGTCCTTTACTCTATTATAGGCCGTCGCGGCGAAGAGTGGCTCCACGCGGCCGCAGCGCTCCGCTCCGCTCCGCTCCGCTCCCATACGCAGAGGCGTCGGCGACTCGGTCGGCCACTTCAGTCATCCCGGGCCGCAGAGCGGTGCCACAAGTGCTCTCGCAGCGCTCGCCGCCGCAGCCCCGTGCCTCCGCGCCTGCTGCCCCCGGGCCCGCACGCGCCTTCGGCCCTCCGGCCCTCCGGCCCTCCGGCCCACACGTCTCGCCCACGCGCCCTCGCCTGCAACATGTGTCGACTTGTAGTGTTAAATTCGTGAAAGTTTTGCCGGCGTCTGACGCGCGCCACCGCGCACGAGGACTCGTTTGGCGGCTGGCGCTGGTGAGTGGTGCGCGTGGCAGCAGTCGGCCGCGACAGGACTCGGTGGTGCGTTTGCTGTTTCGCTGGCCCACGCCGCCGCCCAGGCCGCTGCCGCCGGCAGTCCGGCCCCGCTCCGGCCCCTCCTGGCGCTGCGCCCCGCCGCCTGGCTCCGCTCGCCCCCAGCGCTCGCCCTGGAGAGCATGAGCATGGATTCTGTGATGGACTCGAGTTCGACGAACAGTGACCACAGCAGCAACGGGTCGTCGGCGTCGCCGCCGGTGATGAAGCCGCCGCTGTCGCCGCCGCCCGGGGCCAGCTCGGCGCCCACGGCGGCCGCCGCCCAGCCGCCCGCGCCCAGCGCCCCGCAGCCGGCCAGCCCGCTCAGCATGGTGCGCCAGCCGTCGAGCAGCCCCTCGGGCCCGCAGCAGCCGCCCACCACGCCGCAGCACCCGCAGGCGCCGCTCAGCCCGCCCAGCGTGTCCACGCCCAACAGCATCACGGCCGTGCCGCCCAGGATCTCGCAGTCGGTGATGCCGCCGCTGCCGCCCCCGGGCCTGGGCCTGCTCAACTCGCTGGGCGGCGGCATGATGCACCACTCGCCGCTGGACCTGATGGCCGCGGCGCAACACCACGGCGGCGGCGCGCCCCCGCGCTCCTACAACAGCCCGCCGCCCATCTCCAGCTCCGACCCGTCGGCCAACGAGTGCAAGCTGGTGGACTACCGCGGCCAGAAAGTGGCCGCCTTCATCATCGCCGGTGACACCATGCTGTGCCTGCCGCAGGCGTTCGAGCTCTTCCTCAAGCACCTGGTGGGCGGCCTGCACACCGTCTACACCAAGCTGAAGCGCCTCGACATCGTGCCGCTCGTCTGCAACGTGGAGCAAGTGCGCATCCTGCGCGGCCTGGGCGCCATCCAGCCGGGCGTCAACCGCTGCAAGCTGCTCTCCTGCAAGGACTTCGACATCCTGTACAGAGACTGCACGACCGCCAGGTACGCATCCTCGCCACGCGGGGCCTAGTCGGGCCTTGTCGGGCCGCGGGCGCGCTCGCCGGCCGGCGTGGGCGGGCGAGGCCCTTGCCACCCTCGCTCGTACCACCCGCCCCCGCGGCCACACGTGCGCGCCCCGACCCGCCCACCCTACGGCTCACGACACGTAGAGATCTGTGACGCACGTGTGAGTGGACTGCCGTTCGATGCTAGCGTTGCAGTGAGCGCCTCCACGTGACGGCCTGGAAGGGCGCACTCGTACCTCACCTTACGAATTGTCCGCGTGTCCGTCAGGCGTCTAAGTAACGACAGACTTGGCAGCAGCGTCTGCCTGTCTTGCTTACAGCAAAGACATGTTAAAGTTTATATTTGTGCGTCCGTGAAATTTATGTTATTGTTCATTATTATACAGGCTACGAACTTAAAAGCGCTGTTAAGAAATTCGTATAAACATGTGAATATTGTCTCTCAGTATCTGTAGGGGGAGGCGGGCATATGTTCTCATACTCTTGTCACATAGCAAAGAACAATTTCGTGTTCGAACTTGGCGACCGTTGTCTTTATGTGTACGCCACTGTGGGTGGATCGCAAGCTTTCCCTGCCACGTGCCCCATCACGCTCCTTCGCCACATTGCCAATACCCTGACTTTGAACGTGTCGTTGTGTGCGTTTGGCGGCGCGCGTGGGCCGAGGCCAGGGGCTCGCTGCTCACCGTCCGCGGTCGAGCCCCGGGGCCGCCGTCCTGGCGGCGGGTGGGCGCGAGCAGGGGCGAGTCCTGTCGGGTCCTGTCGGTCGGAGCGGCGCCAGAGGTGGGGACCTTACGCCATGCGGATCGCCGACGGCTCTGTCGTCCTTCCCTCGCGCTCGCAGTCATTGCTTCTAACGCTTGGGGTCGAATCATTTCGATCCAGTTGCCTGCATCCCCTAACGCAGACCTCATCTCTTAGTATGGAGACTCAATTAGAGCCAATCATTCCACGATTCCCTCTGGGAATGCAAACGGAAAGGGTGCTGCCCTATCAATTTCTTTTCTCGCTCTTAGGCGTATTTTATGAGGTCTCTGTTAAGTATTCAATACTGTTATTATGTCATGCAAAATAATATTGAACATATTACAATTTCTTTCATTTTATGCCTCAGGATATAACAGACAAGCAATGAGCGGCCCTTGATGATATTTCTTTTGGTCATGCGGCTGCATGTAGCAAAAAGGTTCCCCGCCTCTGTGAAGACGGGAAGGCAATATAAATTTAAAAGGATTTGTTGCCCGTACCTCTGTTTAGCACGAGTGCGACAATATCCTAGTACGTTCACAGCCTTCTCTGAAAGCTTACTAACATTTCACCAGCTCCGAATTGACATGGTTGGGGGATAAACGATGGGAACGCCATCCAAATGCTAGCAATCGTACTGAATTTGCATTCTCGTGCCCAAAGCGAAGTAAACGTAGAGCGTAGCTTTGTCAAAATTACAGCAGACGTCGTAAATCGCCACAGGGACGCCTCCAATTCACGTGCAAAATAGACCGTGCGTGGCGTGCGACGCCTGGGCATTCGCTTGCCGCCCTCTCCTTCAGGAACGCTTCTAATTTCTTCCTCATTATGTTGCCGCTAAATATATTCCTGCGCTCGTGTTTCTGCTCGGGAGTTTTCCAGCGGCCACGTAGCAACCGACATCCCCCCTCTCGTTGTTTCGGGAGCTCCACGCAGGGCCATCGAGGATTCGCGCAGCGGCGTTCGCGCCGCGCCGCGCCGCGCCGCGTCGCCTCTTTGCGTTTATTTTTTTGAGGGGGGGGGCGGCCGGACAAATGTTTGCGCGGCGTCGCCCTAAGTGATTGTAATACGAATGTCGTGTAAAGTCGCGCTCCCCCGACGGCCGGCCGCTGCGTGGGCACTCGACGGGCGCGGGCGCGGGCGCGGGCGGGCACGGCGCGGCGCTGGCGGTGTTGGCCGCCGCCGCCGCCTGCCTGCCAGCCCGCGCGCCGCCCGCCGCCGCGGCTCGGCGTCTTGCCTCGCGTGCCCACGGCGCTGCCCCGCCGGCACTCGGCCCTGCCGAGCCGTCGTCCTCTGCGTCCTCAGGGTATCCTCTTCGCGTCGCTCTCGCCGGCCTCCTCTCCCTCCGCTCCGCTCCGCTCCCCCGCCTGCCGATTCGCGTGCGTCGCCGCCGCCCTCGCCGCCGCCCGTCCACTAATTCCTGTTGAGGCTTACGCACACCTCCGCCCTACAGGCGCTCAGAGACAATGCCACCGCCGCGTACGCACACAGCGCGGGAATGCGTGGGATTCCGAAAGGATTCCCTCGCCAAAACAAGACTCCCGCTGTGTTTGCTTGCAACTCAGAGCGTCAAACAGATTGTTAATAGTTTTTCACGTATCGCTGCTGTTAGCAGAACCGAAACATAATTATCGGCAGAAATTCGACTACGAAGGAAATTTAAATGTTGAAAATGATTTAACTCGCTTCCTAGTCTTTTAATATCTGCGAAGTATTCGAAGTTAAAAAAAGTCATTCGGGACCGTGCAACGTCGCGTGCGGGTATGTTGTACGTTTACAGCAAATAATTATATACATTTTTCACAATGCGTTGGATGTTTTCTAAAAAACGTGCTCATAGGAAAATATCTTCTGTGGCTTCGAAACGATTTAGTATCGCGGAAAAAATAAAGAAAAGCGGCACAGAGGGTTAGACGTTCCCCAAGTAGAAAAGATGTGGGTCGTTAAGCTATCTGTTTTTGACAAGTTAGTTAAACAAATGTGGGCATGTTTGAGAAGCATTGTTGGTTTTTCATGGACAATATACCGTCTGTTCTTCAATAAAATCCGACTAAAAGAAGGTTCCATAACAGCCGCGCTGTATGTTTAGAGGCATGTTGACGGGAAACATGCTTACTATGGCATCGAACGTTGACGACCGAGAGTTTTCTCTCTTGTAAATACCTTCACCTTGCAGATTTGAAAAAAGCCAGATAGTTCCCTCGTGTTGATTTGTGAATGAAATACTTCTATCTACAGTAGCGTTGAAAGTATTCTTTGCTTGAGATCCGGTGGTTAGTTTCAGTCTTATGGCTGATGCGTGGCGACTGACAAACGTTGTTGTTTTGTGCATATATTTTTTCTTAACAGTCGCCACGCCTATTTCCGACAAGATACTCAAAGAAACCTGTCCTTTGATTTTTAGCCTGTGATTTTTCTTTCTTCGAAAACGTCTGTAAAGTAGTTTTCAGCGATGATTCAACCCGTGCATCTTTATTTGATCTATAAAATAACATTTTCTGCTCTTATACATAAAGAAAAGCAGATTTGTTAACACCTTCTGGGCTTTACTTTTATTATTACGTGTGCTCCTTCACTCGGTTCGGAAATTGACAATTACCTCCTGTCTACATTACTAAGCAGTGGTGTTTTTCGACAAGAGCCTTTCTTTTGCTTATCCACTCTTCATTTATCGCAAAAGTGGTTAGGTGGGCCGATGCGATAATTGTACAATGACTACTTTTTTTCACAGAAAAGAGAAAGAGAAAAAGAGTTGCTTGAAAGTGTTCTCAACCTTTTAAGAGTTTAATATACAGTTAATTGTAGCTATTATTGACTAAATGAAACAAAAAATATAAACATTGGAATTCAAATACTTCTGTAATTTTTTTAAGTGTTATTCAAGCAGAACAAAGGCTCTACCAGCAAAATAAACAAAAACCAAAACAAATAGCTGCCCTAGTTCAATTTGAGATTATTCAAATTTGTTGTTCATACAGATTGATTATATTCCCCGTATAACGAACACCTTTCCCGTGGCACAAACACATCAGTTCAAATTACAAACAAAACAATAGAAATTTCAACATATACTTCCTTTTCTGCTCTATAAAGTTAAAATCTCTTCACAACTTCAACGCAATTCGTCTTACTTTGATAACACTCATTAGAAATGAAACTCGAAAATAAAGTAAAGGAAGCAGTTGTATGCGTTATCGCACTGTGATTCGTTGAGCTTATAAATTCAATAATACCTGATAGATATACGTTGTAGAATTTCTAAAACATGAGACATATTATGAAGAACATTCAATTAATATTTCTGTTGATATCGCGTCATTCCGAACATCTCCCGATATGAGCAAATTTATTTACCGTTGTAAATAAGTTTTGTATTAATCGCGAGCGCAAAATTTTCAGTTTTTAACAGTTCCTAACCTCGTTTGTCGGTACTTTAATTCAACGTTGTATAGTAAAAGGTTGGGTTGGGATTCTGGAGCTCAATAAAATGTGCATAATCGATACTTCTTTGCTGTACGTCACGTATAATTGTTGGCGTCGTTTGCCGCAAATAAATGCTCTCCAATCTGGGTCCAGTCGCCGGCGGAAAGCGCACCGCGGCGCTGCGTGGCGGCGCGGGGCGGCCCGTCGAGCCGCGGATTACCGTGCGGCGGCGGCGGCGTGCGAGGGCGCCGGCTCCTGCAATTAGACACAATTAAGGGCTCCCGCCGCAAGCGCCCGTTTTTATTCCGCACCCGCGAAGCGGAGGGGACATTTCGCTCCCCGCTCTCTCCCCGCGCGCTCCCCGCGCGCCCCGCCGGCGCCCGCCGCCGTTTCTGGGATTGCGCCCCGCTCGTCTGGCGCCAGCGGGTCATCGGCGACCGGCTAATCGGCGACGGGCCGGGCGCCTTCCAACTTCGGGCATTTCTTGGCGGTTCGTAGAAAACGAGCGATGCTGCTGCATTGCATAAGACAGCAAGGGTTCGATGGTCGAAACGTTGATGAGAAAGAAATACAAAATGTATATTCAAGGATTACGTATGTAATATGAATATCTTTTTTACCTTAGACAAAATTCGCCTATTTAAAAATGAAATGTATAGTTTTTAAAATGGATGTTATATATGAAACAATTCCGTTTGTGCAATAAATCCTTTTGTAATGTCGATTCAATAACGTTCAATGTTTATTTTCTTTTGCTTATTATTCAGTTGCATTAGTGAATAGTTGGCATATATTGGCCTTTTTTATAAACAGACAATTGACTTCAGTAACTAAATAAAATTGTTTGTTGAATTCAATTGTCTGGCATGTTTACATGACATTTCGATATTGAACTTTTGATAAGGGAGGAATTTTGAAAAAGATCTCAAACTCTGGATCGAAACGTCGTCTAATTAGTTAGTAAATCCAATTGTCTGGATGCATTAATGTATTTTAATAAATATTAATATTTACTTAAATTAATACATATTAATAAATAAGGCCAACGTATCCCAGCAATTATTCATTGTTCTATATCAGACGTGAAGATATTCATACATAATTTGAATAGTTTTCCGTGAATGTTATTCATTTGCCGAGTGGCACGCGGTATTTCGATCAGCAAGCCCTTGCGCATTCGGAGGAGATTCGTGGAATCGGTGATCGCGAGCAGGGCGGGGCGGGGCGGGACGGGCTGGACGCCGCAGGGGCGTCGCGGCGGCGCGGCCCGGCGCCCGGGGCCGCGGGCCGCGGGCCGCCGGCGCCGCGACGCCTTGCCGCCTCGGCGGCCGCCGCCGCCGGTTCCGTGGCGTCGGCGGCGCCGGCGGAACGCGGCTCGTGGTTTTCGCACGGGCGGCCTTTTAGTTACGGCAGGCGGCGCGCTGTTCCCAGGCGCCTTAAAGCCTCGCCTCGCCTCGATACAAACCATACTCACGTACATCTTCCTCCTGAAATGTCTGGCATTATTTCTGGAGTCGGCGATGAAACGAACCGGGAACGATGGAGCCTCGCGTTTGATAAAGTGTCGGAAAGGAAGATGCAAACATTAAATTGAACAATTATACTAAGTGTTAAATTAAGGTTCTGAACACTGCGTAAAACATTGTTAGGGATTTCTGCTTCCAAGCCTCTCTTCTACAAATCGTTTGTGATTTTCAACTTCAGTGTGATATTAGAAATCATTCGGAAATATTGCAAAATAATCTTCTTGGTTAAAACTTTAATGCTGAAATTTACTTTAAAATTTGTGAGAGATACTTAATGATGTGTACTATGATTTTTTTAATGCTGAGAGGGCGCGACCGGCTTGATTTAGAGCGCCGGAATGCTAGTGCAATGCTTTGCAGTAGGAGGCCAACACCGCTATTGCATGTCCATCGTCGCGTATTAATTGAAGAACTTGTTGGCAAAGTGTCGTATCTCCATTTCCATTTTTTCTATTTTATGTATCAATATATTCTTAAGACGATTTTACAACATTCTGCCAAACATTGTGTTGAAAAGTGGCGTTTTTGCTGTTAATTGGCATCCGAAAACCATTCAATCTAGTCGTGGACCACAAGGATGATATCTGAATAATTTTCCACTCTAAAAAATTGTATTTTTTGGAGAACGTCACTTTCAAATTAAGCTCTTTAATTGTTACACCTGCGAAATTGTTGGAAGATGAGTAGCAAATATTTTTATCCGGCTTTTGCTCCAACATACATACACACACATACATACATACACGCACAGGACGGCGTCCGTTTCATTGGAAAACGATTGTTGTTAGATGCCGATAGTATACTGGGCATTAGTTTTAGATGCTTTGCATTGTTTTAATGCGGCCTGTAGGTGTTTATTTCGCTGTTCTTATTTATAAGCAATGATAAATAACACAAATGTGATATTTTTATTGCCAGCACGTCTTTCTTGGACCCAAAATTTATACATCTTATATGCCAATGTAACAGAGTAAAGCGATATTATTAAAGTATTTTGCTGGGTGTACACTTACTTGTAGTTTGTTGCTTGCCTCAGTATAACGAATTACGCTATTGTTTACATGAACCTGAAGTCTTATAAAGTGCATCGTGTAACGTACCACCATGTAACAAACGCCTCGCCTTCAACAAACGCGATACAGTATTAACTTGCATACCGTATGTATTTAAACGACATCCCGTCCGATGCCGACCGTTTTAACTACACCTTCACATCCTTTATCTGACGGGCGCTCACGATAGCGCGGTGTCAGCGGCTTCGGCGCTTACTCGCCTTATTTCTCCGCGTCGCCCAAGTCCGGAAGCCGTGACCGCGGGCGCGTGAGCGGCGTGAGCGTCGCGGCGCCCGGGGCGTCGGCCCGGGTCCCCGCGCCGCGCGGGCCGCCGCGCACCCTGCCCCTCACGGCGCCGCGCCGCGGCCGCGGAGCGTGGAGGCGCCGGGACGCGCGTTCCCACAGGATCGGAGGCAGGCGCGCTGCATGTGGGGCTGGGAGCCGGCGTCGCGACGCCCGCCCGCCGGAAGTGTCGCCGAGGACGCGCGCAACGCCGGTCAGGCGCGCGCCGCCGATATTTCCGGGCTCGAACTCTCGGCTCGCCATTTCGAAAACCTGAATCGAAACGACGCGTGTGTGTGTGCTTTCCTCCTGCCCACACACAATGGGCATCCACTTCTCCGATTCCCAGCATTGCTTCTTGTATTTTAATTTCAGTTTCCTTCTCTACATGATAATTCTTTAATTGCGCGCGCAATTCGCACATTAAACATGGGGATAATATCTTCTTTTTTTTTTGTTTTTGTAAAATGTAGTTTCACTATTACGTGTAAGTCATCATCGTCTAAAATTGATGCCCGAGTAAATAGTCTCAGAAAAAACAAAGCAAGAAACTGGTCAAAATTGTGCATAATGTGCGTAAAATAACACGTTGCAATTTTATTCTAGAAAAGGATTGGTTCAGTCAAAAATGTCACTTCATCTCGCTTCACCTGAATCGACATGACACTCGGTGATATTTTGTTTAATTAGAAGATCCAAAACAATCTGTGGTAGTGCAGATGCTTAGCGAATGTGTTTGAGCAAAAAGCGACTAACAGAAATTTGAATTATAAGCTTCAAACTAACTTGAGAGTTCTTGCGATAATTTCTCGCGTTTCCTCGCGATTTGGGTACGCGCGTACCTTCGTACACAACTAATCACACCCACCGCCCGGCCCGCTGCCATCTACAGACCCCTCTCCCCGTGTCGTTGAGCTGTGCGAGATGGTTGTGAATAAGTGTCGCGTGGTCACAGGAGCTCATCTTTTCAGCTCGTTAGCCACTGTGTTGCGTCTCGTTTCTTGTAACAGTTAAAGGGATCGAGTGGTTCCCATGTCTACTTGCATTGCCGTGCTGTCAGAGCAGGGTGAGAGACTGTGATCAAAGTTGTGTGTACCGGTGTCTGCGGTTGTATACAGCTAGCGATTATTAGGGGTTGGGCCGAGCAATCGGCGAAGGGTACAAAGTATATCTTGACAAGTGTTCGGGGGTGGCCGAGTCGGAGGCGTGCGGGTGGCGACGGCGGGTGGGGTGCAGAGGCCGGCGGCAGCCCCGGGACTCGCTCGGGCGCCCCGCCGCGGCCCCGCCCACTGGCCTCTAATTAGCACGTGATGTTGTCGAAGGAGCTATCGCAGTCGATTACGAAGTGACTGGTGGTAAGGAATGCGAGATAACCAGGGGCGCCGCGTGGACGTAGGCGCAGCAGCAGCTACCGGGGGATTCTCCGAGCTGGCGTCACTCCCAAACAAACGTATTGGCAAACTTTACTACTGATTTTGGAGAGGAAATATTCATCAGTAGCGCTGGGAAATTCATTTGCTGACTGTAGTAGTTTACATTTATTCGTTGCATTTGTCAAATATTTCCCTGGCGATTTGTTGTAGGTTTAGTGGCTAAACGGCAGATTCAGAGAAAATGTGTATTCAAAATGTTGTTGTTATGTAGAATTTTAAAGCCGTGTTAAGTGATTCTTTCCTCATATTTTATTTCAAGCTGTAACTGCACTAGTTCTGAGCTTAAGCAGCAATTTGTGAATATCTCACCGGTAGACTGTCGCAAAATATGATACAAAAGTGGGTACTTAATGGAAAGCGGCGTAGCACTCAGAAGACGGATGACACAGGGCCACCGCCTCTTGCAGTTGTAAAAGGGTACGAGCAGGCTCACCTTGGGTCATAAGACGGGAGGAGCTGCGCGTGCGTGGCCGGCGGAGTGTGTGGGAAACGGGGCCACGGAGACGACCGGCGCACGGCCTCCCCGACGCGACGCGACCCAACGCGACGCGACGCGACGAGTCGCGCTCCCGCGTACAGCGCCTGTTTAACGAATGTTCCTATGGCTCGCGTCGATGAATTATCGTCCGGACAGATCGCAGACCGGCAGGTACGGCGTTCCGCCGCCGCCGCCGCCGCCACCGCCCCCGCCGCCGCCGCCGCCGCCGCCGCCGCCGTCGGCGCCGGACGTCTGGCGGCCGTATCCGCGGCCGCGTCGTTACTCTGTGTTTATAGACGAACATATTCCGACAGGCGGCTAGTACTAGACCGCAAAGACGTCGTTAAATACGGGCGCTGCGGAGCTGCGCCTATTACGCAGGGCGCCGGCGCCGCGTCACAAAGGCGGCTGCGTTACGACGCATCGTCCCTGCCTCCATTGTCTGCGCGAGAAAAAACCAAATAATGACGATACATTGACTTATGCAGGGCCTGCTTTACGTTCGCGCGCGGGAGTCGCGGTGCGAGCCCCGGCACCGCTGCCGTCGCCGTCGCGAAGACGCGCCGCCCCGCGCCGCCCCTCCGCGCCCCTCCGCGCCCCGCGCCGACGGCGGCGCCGCCGTGGAAACGTCCGCCTCATGAATACACGTCCTTCGCCGGCGCCGGCCGAGATGAGGCGTCCGCGGCGCGCACGGTACCCGCTCGCCTGTCTGGACGCCCGTCTCGCAGGCGGCTACCTCTCCGCGCGCGCGCGTGCTTTCGCCGAGCGGCGGTGAAGACGCGGCGTCTCGGAGGCGGCGGCGACGGCGACGGCGGCGGCGGCTCGTGAATCTCTCCAGACGCCGTGCGCGCGTTCGTTCGCTGGGCGGGGAAGAAGCGGCGGCGGCGGCGGCGGGACGCCCGGAGATGTCCGCCTCATGAATATACGCGCGTCGCCGCCTCCCCGCCTCCGCCGCCGCCACCGCCGCCGCCGCCGTGCGTGCGCGCCGGACCTTGGGAACGGCGAGCGCGCCTCTCCAGCGATTCAGACGCCCCACTCTTCGCACGCCGCCCAGACCTTTCTTGTACTTTAGGGCGGGGAATTATTAGGGATCTTGTCGGCTAGACTGAAACAATTTCGAAATTACTCTCCTCTTTGTGGAGCTGCTCGCAGAGTATGTTGGGAGGCGTGTATGCTTTGGTTAAAAACACAGTATTTATATTACAGTAACATGAAACTCATCAAGATGTCGACGCGATGAAATAAGATCCAGTCTTAAATCAAGTCGAAAATAAATAAGTGAAACCGACATTTATATGAAGAGTAAATGTTGTCGTACGGTGTGTTAAATCTTCTTATCCCGATGAGTTTTGTATTTTTCTATTGCGCTTCAATCTTGCGCAAAAGGATAGCGCAACTCGTCCGCCCTTCTATTTCACAGCTCGTTCCACGAAAAAACAATGAGCGGGAAAAAACCGACAAACAATCGTTTTTCACCCCATCATAAAGACGCTTTTCCGCTGTAATTTGTATTTCTTGTTTTGATCGCCATCAAATATTTCCGAGGGTAATCCGTTGATACCACCTTTCACAGCCTCCCCATGCATGTGCGATGTTAAACGGATATCCCCTGCGGTATTGATTTTTAAAAGTTTCATGGGCGCGCGTGAAGTTGCAGCGATGTTGACGCTCCGGTCGAGCCTCCGCGCGCTCTCGGGAGCCGAACCGGCGCCACGCCAAGGTGCGTGAACAGAACGCCACATCTCACACTCGCTGCACATGCGTTAATTAATTATTTCGTTAATTCGCGTTTTAATGAATTCGCTTCTTCCAACTGTTGGAGAGGCAGCATCAAATTTGCGCGGCCAGTGAGCGCGCAGGCGAGTGCGCGCGAGAAACGTTGCGCCGCTTCCCCTCGCTTCGTCGGCCGCCAGTTGGAGGTCGCGCCGGAGTTTCCTGAAGAGCAGACCGGTATACATCATTTGATCAGGCGATTTCGCGTATTGGTACTGCACAGTGCAGATAAATCGACTGATCGCGCGAAGGAAACTAATATTCAGTGTGCTAATATTTGTTCTGTAGCAAAACACTCGGTCGACTTCGAAATGTAGAAATATGTACTTATTGAATAGTAATAATATAACACAATAATATGACTTTTATTTACTAAACATATTACATAATGGTGCGGACACATGTGCTTAGAAAGTTTGTTATGAGGTTATTCTTTGCTGAATTGTACTTTCATTTGTTGCATTCGTCGGAATTTAGTAATATAAACATTTCTTATTAAATAATTTACCATATGTTTACAACATGAAATGCTATCATTTAAAAAATAGAAATAAACTTCTCGCTTGGGTAGGAACAAAAGAGTTTGACAATCTTTACAGATTCCAGTGTAAAAGCATTCAGAGTAAATATATTCAAACATTTTAAATTTTTTGAAGCATTCATAATGCATTAATTCAATCAGTGTTGAGTAAATAAAATTCACTCTGATTGCTGATCAGTACGCGTTTGATTTCCTTACCCAAGTAATATTTTCTGGAATGAATTGCGACCTTAAATACGATGTGGTTTTCTAAGTACACGCCGATGTACACTGAACACACATTTATTAGATTTAAGCATTAGAGTGCCTGACAACGCATCTTGTAGACGAATTTTTTCCCACGTTTACAATTCTGTTAATACTTTCTTGCTCTCGATAACAGGTTATTTCCTTATTAAACATTAAGTACTGAATAAAAGAATTTATAGAATTCTTAGTTTCCGATGGCTTCGTAATCTCACTGAAACAGGTTTTTACACACGTGACGGGAATTGTCGTTTCTTCCAAGTAAAATGACGTTCTGCAGGCGCTATTCCAACCGTCAAATGTCATATGCCACTCCGGAATAGGGGAAAGTGGTTGGCGTCTATCAGCTGCCGCGTTGCCACTGCATGGGCTTCTTTCGCAATGCCTCGCCTACAGGCGTCATGACTGACTTGAAATGGACTATATGTATTCGTTAAGAAATCAGAAAGTTTGCGCGCAGCAATTTCTGTCAAAAGGCTCCTACGAATAAGGAACCTATATAATTCATATTATAGTATAAACTACTGCATTTCACAGAACATTTTAAAGCTTTATAACATACCCATATGCCACGTCATGTTGATTGAGAAATAATATAATGATAGCCGATGCCGGTTTTAATATTCTAATTGGGTTCATAAATAAAGTGAATACATGATTATGAAATGTGAATTTCGTCTTAAAGTGACGTTTACAAATGATTACTTCTATGGACATTCATTGAACTTTAATTTATCTACACAAGAACAGTGCATTTTTCGTTGAATGGGAGTCTTTCAATTTTTGTTTATTACTTAACATAAATGTCTACTAGATTCCAGTAAAGCACTAAGAGTTTCAAAATAAGACAGTTTATTTTATATTAGAACGAAAGGCATCGCGTTTGTTTTGTAAACAAAGAAAGCATCAATTCGAAGATTTGTTCTTTAACTTAAAAAAAGCCTTTAAAAATAATAAATTGAAAAGAATATTAGTAAGTACTGATACATCGCACTTTACTAGAGTTTCACAGAAACATTATTATTCTTTGTTATTGTTGTAGAAAAAAATTGAATTTTTTCATTTTAAGAAAACACAATATTATAGAAATTAAATAGTACAGATAAATACAATGTACCTATACTTGATATGAGGTGTACAGTGCTTGCCTGTTTCTATGATAAGGTATCGGAATCTCCCCTTTCTCTCTTTCAATTATTTTGAGGAAGATTGATCTCTGACATATTTGTTTATCTCTGTACTTTCACATTCATGACTCGGAAAACTTAAATCGTGCCAGATTCTGGGAACCTTGGTGCAGAATGGAGTCAGTATCCAGAAAACCAGTGGAAGGAGACCACGGCCGATACGTAGACACATTGTAGTTGCAGGATTTCAACAGTTTATGCATTCAATGCGTTGTCTGTTTACCTCTCATTTAGAACTCCTTTTCGAAAACTCTAAGTTCATGGAAGTTATGCACTGTCCAACCGACTAAATCCGGCTTGGTGCGGTGCGCTGCTTTTGTATCCATGGGGGCCGAGGCGCTCTGCGCTGGGAGGCGTGTGTATTGTTATTGATAGTGTGCTGATTGAGAGAGGCAACCATGTGAGTGTTGCTGTAGACGTGAAAGGTATATCGGCTTTCACCGGAATAGATGAGGAAAAGCTCCTGTTGAAAATCTTATTCCATTAGAGTAAACACCAGATTGTAGTCGGGAGAGCCAAAGTAAGATTTTTCACTTCTGCTCTATCGCTGTTCAATTTTTTTAAATTCTTAATAATACAGATTATGCAGTTTTTGCATCGTGCAAATCAATTCTGTATTATCAGTAAAATATGCATTGCTATAAGTAATCAATGAGGGCCGGATTTACCTGCAAGCAAAATAAGCAGTTCTTTACGGATTCTCATACTTAAGAGGACCGGTGCTCCGGAAAAAATGTACAATATTCGAAAAAATGTCATTTTGTCACTAGTAAAATAATTGTAGAATAGGTTTGAATATTTAAAATAATAATTACATTTTCAGTTGTATTTGTACAAAAGGTTATTTTAATATAATTATTTCTTTTAGTAAATCTGTAGGAATGTTTTTAGGAATAGGATTCCAACGCGATTTTGTGTTTGGTGATCTCGCATTATGCAAATGTGGCCTTTAAACCAATATATTTGATTGTTCAAAGCAACTAGAGATGAATCAAGATTTTAATAATAGAAATACCTCCATGAGTATATTTTTTCAATAACATTCAGTTCTGTATTTGTCAAAAATTTGCAGTTTAAGCTTTCCGTTAATAGTAATTCATATTCTCACATTCGACATCGCGGGATCTCTCTTGTCAATAACGCATGCATAGCTTAAAAAGTAGTATAAACTGTCAAACAAGTGTTGTCTAACCAAATAAAATGCAAATCCGGCCTTTGTATGCATGACCTCTGTTTACTCTACCAACACACGCGAATGTGGTTATTTACGTGCATTACATTGACTTTTTTAAAACAAATCGTATAGTTGACGATACAGTGTTTTCTGAGATTTTGACCTTAGCAGAAATTCAAGATGAGAAGACATTTCTATCTAAACATTCTCTTAATCTGGTCTTTTTTTGACCAGTTTGTAGTATCAGGACAGGCGAGTATGACCGCAATCATAAACGTCAGTCTATCAGCTGCGGCGGTCGAGGTTATTGCTGTTTCACCCAATTCCAGCATTACAGCAAATCCAACAGCGAGGATATTGTCGCTTACCATGTTCTGTAGCGAATAATTACAAACTTCTTACTCTACGTATCAGTCGACGTTCTGCGTGAAGTGATAAGTTCCCAAAAGTCGAGGCGCTCAGAGAACCAAAACAATGGATGAACCTTCTGCGGTCTTTGAGATTCTCACCACCAATCGCGTTACTGAAGACACTTGACATTCCTTTTCTTACTTTCTTTTTGACAAATGGACAAGTTGATCTTTCACAGCCTTAGATCATTAGTAAACTTTATGAGCATTAGTCTTTAATAGTGTGTGATATACATCGTACTTCACACCCTGCTACTTATTGTATTTGACGTTATAATATCAGTACAAGTATTTGTATCTCCCTTTCTTACGATTTTCATTGAAAATGCGTTCGTCAAAGTGCCTGTTCTCCTGCAGCGTACTCCGCGGATTGGCCTTTGGGGCAGGTTGACGACGCCGCGTCCCCGCCCCCGCCCACGCAATCGGTGGGGAATCCGCACACTCGGCGCCGGCGAGTGGGCCAGCTCGCGGCGAAGCCCGGTTTCCATTCATGGGTACTCCGCTCGCTGTAGTAGTATCATTCAAGAAAATCCCATTCAAACGTTTCCTTTCCCTGCCTCTCTCCCCCTCGCCCCTCCCGCACTCCCCTCCGACTTGCACGCCGACTCCCACTCCCACTCGCCCTCCGCGCCCGCCCGGAGAATTTATCCGACTGTGATTCAACACAACAGGTGTCTCCAGAGGAAACAGAGAGGGCGAACCAGACAGATAAATGGCATTTCTCCTTTCTCCCCCACTGGCAAGCGGCGCGCGACTCGGCGCGGGCGCGGGAGGCCGGGCCTACGCCAGGCGGAGGCGTGTTTGGGTCGGGAATCGTCCTCGCTACAACTCTTTTTATGTTTCTTCTCCCTCCGCCCGCGAGCCGAAAGGGAGCGAGAGAGAGAGGATTTCGTGAATGAAATGTCTCCGCGTGTGTTCTGTCGGCGCTGGCCCGGTGCCGGCGCCCGCCCCCGCCCCCGCCCCGCCGCCGCTCCGCTCCGCGGGGCCTCCGCCGGCGCAGGCCGTACGCGGGCGGGGCCGCCGCGCCGCCGGGGACGGACAGTCCCAACAAACGGATCCACGGACAGAGAAACGGAAGGCCGGCTGCGGCGGGGGCGGCGGCGGGGCCGGGGGCGGGGGCGGCGCGGAGGCGGCGGCGCGGGGGAGGGGGCTGCGGCGAGCGCGGCCGCACCGCGCCGAGCGGGGCCGCGGGGAGGGCGGAGAGGGGCAGTCCGCCTGTTGCGGGACGAGGACGGCGCGGGGACGGTCCGCGGACGGGGAGGGTGCGCGGACCATAGAGGGAGGCTGCGCGAGAGAGAGCGAGTACACTCGCAACTATATAACAGAAATGCGATCTGTTTGAATGCTGCGTGCGGGCGGCGTCCCATTCCGAGGCTGGCCACGCTGCGGGGAGCCCGCGGCGCGCGGCTCCGCCGGCCGGCCCCGCGCTCGCAGCGGCCGCGGCCCGCGCCGACCTGCCCTCCGCGCCGCGCTCCGCTCTCGTCTCGCCCGCCTCGCCTTCCTTCACGCAACAAAATATCAAATGCAAAATATTTACCACCACTCGAATCGCGTCGCTTCCTACGCCTCTTTTGTCACGCTTGTTGACCGACCTCCCGAAGTTCGGAAAAATCTATTTCACTACTTACGTCTCCCCCCCCCCCCCGCCCCGAAGCTTTCCTTCCTTCCGTTCCTTTTTATTATTTTTTCGAGTTGCGTGCTGTTCTCTTCCTAGAACATTTATTTCGTTCCATCTTCCCCGGCGACTCGCTGGGTGCGTGTTTGAAATTCGGCTGGAGCGAAAAGCGAAGGAGCGGCGTCGCGCGAGGGCTTCGCGCTTAAAGAAGCGCGCGCGCCGAGGCTGGAGGCCCGGGAGGCGGCCGCGAAGCAGGGGAGCGCCGGCGCGGCGCCGCCCGGCGATCGAAGCCTCCCCGGCCGGCGGCCCGCGCGCGCCGCGCCCGGCGCCCGGCGCTGCCTCGCGCTCCGCCCTGCCTCGCCCGGCCCTCAGCTGCCTGAGCTTCTTGCCGGGTACAAACACCACATTGTAACCCCGCCTGAGACATTCACGCCTTTACCGTGTAGTCCTAAAAGTTGCCTACCGAATATTCGAAAAACGATCAACCGCTCAGTTCAATTACGCCGATAAAATTTAACTTATCGTCAACCCATTAATAAAATGAAAGAATAAGAATGGGAAACGTTTCGATTATTTTGTAGTTCGTCTGTTTTCGATTTGTAATATCAACAAAAATTAATTTGGGCCTTACTAAATACCTCCCTTTCCTTTAAATATAACTTTACTTGTGTTGGCGAGAAGGATTCACATTCCCGCCGGTTAGAATTACTATATGTCTATTCAATCTAGACTTTCCCTACTTTGTGAAGCTCAATCCATTGATTTTAGGCAAGGGTATTTAATATTGCCTTCTGAAAGGCATTTGTGTCAAATACGAAATAAAAAAGCAAACCAAATAATATGCCAGACGCCCGCTGCCCTAGACTTCGCTCATCGTTCGTCGCGCCTTTTTTCTCCGCACGCCCAGATGACATTTTTCCCTGTCACCTTTTTTGTATTATTCGCCAACGTGTTCGTGTGGAGCGAGCGAGGAATAACACAGACAGCCGTGCACGCAGCAGATCCGGAACACTCCATATTAAATATTTCTAGCGAATTATTATGATGTTGCGTACGCAAGCTGTTGTTTTGTGGCGTTAAAACAATTCTTCATTATTAGACTCAAATAATTTGATTTGAGCATACATGCAGATTTTAATTGATTGATTGAAACTATTGTGGCACTTGCACCTGGTGTATAGAATTTCCCTAATGGAGATTGAGAGAGGGGCGGGCGCGGGCGCGGGGGAGGGGCGGTGCACGAGGGGATGTATGCCCACTTTGCGCCGCGCTAACAAGTTGCAAGGGTTTCCGCTCCAACTGCCGACGCGGCACCCCGAGCCCAAGTCGGGAGGACCCCAGAAACCACCCACCGCTGTCGCAGCTAGATGTCTTGAAAAACACCTATTGTCAATAAAGAATTTGATTGTCGAGCGGTTGAAACACAATTTAATTTCGGGTTCAGTTTTTGTTTCGTTTAGTTAAAACTCTAGAAGCAATGCTTTAAATCCGGGGAAAACGTTTTCAGAATCGCGAGAACTGTCAAAAGAAGTGCAATTTCGCTATCATAATGGGTGCGCCAGTCTAGAAGCAAAATTTTGGCGGGATATAAAAGATAGCGTCGACTATTTCCGCCGTTTCTCATTAAATTTATTTTCCATTCTGCTGGCAGTGGAGAGGAAAATTTCAAACTCGCGCGAAGTGCTCACTTGTGCCGTTCACTCCAGAACGCGGTGCGTGAACGAGCGCGCATCACTTTGTGGCGTGCATGCCGCCTCTGATTTCGGCCAATCACCGTCATCCGTCTGAGCGCGCTCCTCTGCTCCGGAGGGTTTCTTCCAACTCTTCCCGGAGGCTTCCCACCCCCCGAGCCCCTCGGCCTGCGTGATGCAATAATTCCCGACGAGCCCGACAGCCCGCCGGCCCACGCGTTTCGCCTTCTCTTCGACAGGGGCCTACTTGAGCGGACATTTGGAAGGTAGTCCGGGAGGACGGGACAATACTGGCAGGTGTTCCGAAAAGACGGCGCGTGCGAGCGAAAAGTTTATGAAACGCGCTGCGCATCGTCCGGCGCGCTCTCCCCCGGCCGCGCCAAAGCCTCGCTGCGCAGGCGCCGCCGCCGCCGCTGCCCCCACCCGCGCCCCTGGACGCGCCCCCCACCCGCGCCGCCGCCCCGCCCCGAGCGCCCCACCACGCCGACCCCCGCCCCACGCCCGTGCCCCGCCGCCCCGCCAGCGCCGTCGCCGTCGCGCCTGCCAAAAATTTGGGAACGGGTGCGCAGATGATATGCGGTCGTCTCTGTTTAAATATAAATCCATTCGGGGCGGGCCGCGCGGCTACAGCCGGGTGTCGGGCGGGCGCGCGGGCCGGCACCGGGGACCGCCACGGCCGCTGCCCGCCGCTGCCCGCCGCGCACCTGTTGGGCGCGCGCCCCCGACGCCACAAAGCCCATGCGCCCACCCGCCGCCCAGGGCGATGGGCCTCGTCGCCCTTCGCTACCCCGCCCCTCGCCCACTGCCCACCGGGCGGCCGCGCTTCCCCTGCTCGACGCAGTGGCCCTCGTTCCCCACGCTCACAGCCCTCCCGAGTGTTCCCACTCTACCACGCTTACTACCCGGTTAACAATATTACTTCCCCGTTGTACCGAGGTGACGGTACAGCTTCAGCTCTGCGGACCTCGAGGTATCTTCTCGACGTCTCGTACGGGATGATTTTCATAGGACGAGGCGCAATCCCGGGTTTACTGAGAAAACAGCTATCTTTCCTTTTCGCCATGATTCATACATAATTTTTTCATAAAGCACTTCTGATGACTCAAATGTCCGATTTGAAGGTATTCCTATTTCTCTGCAATGCTTCACACTTTACTTACTCCACTTTATTTCAATTCTAGCCTTTATAATGTTGTCGACTCGTCACCCATGTTTCAGGCGACAAATGTACGCGATTGGCAGTTTTAGATTTGTGAAATCGTAGGATTTCTATTTCTTGCTATAAGACCAGGGTTAACTATTTCTTAAAGGATTGCCTTATTAATTTCGTGAATGATGTTTTACGTTCAAAACTTTGCATCTCGCACGGATTCTGTTAAACTTCAGATCTTATTTACAGTATTTATGAAATAATATGTATGATCGCGTATGTTAACAGTGAAGAATAGCACTTTCCGAAATGATATATTCCCTAGACTTGCATCCAATTACAAAATTCTGAGGAATAATATTAGCTAGGGAAAGGTTCTGAACACAGTCCTCATATGTTCGAGTCGCTTTCATGAATTATTGGGTTTTCTTTTGACCCGCAGATGTAGTGGGACAAATACGTCATCAGGCGACGGGGGGGAAGTGGCCGTGTAATTCCTGCATCTGTCGGCCAGGCGGAGTTGGTTTTCGCGCATATTGTCACCCCAATTCAGGAGGGCCTGAGTGGCGGACTGCTCAAACAATGCTTAAAAACATCTCCATTGATATGTTGCTTGATGACAAACCGTTTGAACGGATCTGCAGAAAATATTGTTTAATAGAGGTTAATTCTACTAAAAGAAGTCTACCATCTTTTTAGGGAGAAAAGATGCCGGCCTCTGTGCTTACTAATTGAAAAATACTACTTACACCTTTTCTCACTCTTTTCGCTAATTGTGTTGCGTATGCAATTTTCCAGATATCGAATTTTTATATTGAATAAATTTTATTTGAAAAATTGTCAGAAATGGTATTATTTCATGTACAACCAGAAATAATGTAAGATATACATTACTAAATGTTTCAATCATCATAACATGAATTATTACTTAAAAATCCAGTTATGAATTAACTTCTTTTAAATGACATTTCTGTTCCGGTAGGGTGACCATTTTCTATTCTACAAACTCAATTTCCCCCCTCTCTGATATTGCTTGCATTTATCTTAAATAACACTCTAATGTATACATCTGAAGTCGTGTTCACAATGAAGCCAAACCTTCATTCTTCTGATGGATACCACTTATTTCATCAAAATTATTTATTTTCATTGCGAAAGTGGAAATTGGAACAAACATAATGACTTAGCACCATTCTTTCTCGCTGAGTTGATGAAATTGGATATTCTGTTTTAGGTATATTTTCACACCATACTAACCCAATAAAAATAATTCGTTAGCAAGAAATGCATAATATTAAAAACAAAAAATTAAGAAGCTAAATAGCCAAAAGATGTCATTTGCATAAATGCGATCATATTGGCTTCAATAAAATTCTTGGCGTATTCTCTGTGCATCTGTTCATTTCGAAATGATGTTCATGAAAAATTTTATGCGAAAAACGTACATTGTTCAAGTGTTGTTAATCAAATATGTCCTTTATTTGTGTCTCTTACACGTGAAGGACTTACATACTCAGTTTGACGTGCTGAATTAGTATAGAGAAGACAGAAGATAAGATGTTTGACGAGAGAATACTTTGTGAAGCGTAATTTCATAAATCTTCAGTATACAATGTTGTACGGACTGTGATATAACTTTTAAAAATATACTTATCAGTTTCCAACTTTTTAATATTTACTGTTATTAGATATCCCGCGAATTGGTGAAATGTACCTTCTATGAGATGGTTTAAAATATATTAATGTTAATTTCTCACTTGCAAGTATTTTAGAGTTCACACATTGCCTGCATAAAATGTCATTAAAATTGCTCTTAAACCAATAAAAACCGGAGAAAAGCTTAATTTTTTCAGTATTCAATTGCCATTAATTTATTATGTTTGCGGGCATATAGTC
The DNA here is from genome assembly GCA_038098605.1 of Gryllus longicercus. Classification (NCBI taxonomy): domain Eukaryota; kingdom Metazoa; phylum Arthropoda; class Insecta; order Orthoptera; family Gryllidae; genus Gryllus; species Gryllus longicercus. The sequence goes on along the minus strand of JAZDUA010000129.1, from coordinate 1,420,374 downwards.
AGTTTGCTTAAATCAGTTAAGTGTCAACTCTTATGAGCTCAAGATAAAAACGGGAGAAGATTTCCGGCGCATTTGTGGCGAGATGAGATTTGTTTTATCTGAGAAACCGTAATGCACAACAGGTTGTTGTCTGGAGGTTTATGCACACAGACCTACACTGTTTAATACAGGTAGATTTTTATATTCTGAGTATTGATTGAATATGCGAATGATATTTTATTCCAGACAGCCTAGAAAGTGATATATCCTTACACAGTATTCGAATATGAAAGTTTTACTTTTCTCAACACCATCTAGGAAACGAACCGAAAGTACTGTCCGCACTTGAACTAAAAGTACAGAAATTATAGAAAATAAAATCCGAATCAATCCCCGATCGGAAAAATATATAGTATGTTCTCATGATTGTCAATTAAATTTGTGTATCACACGGCTGTGTGACTGTGATAAATCGTGACGTCTCGATTAAAATATTGTACATCACTCGGCAAATATGACACAACAGGATTCAAAGAATGAGCCTATCGGCCTCGTCCGGAAAGTGTCCCATTTAGTCATGGAAACCTGCACTTTCCTACCTTAAAATGCAAATTACTATTGTGAACGATATATGGTAGTTTCCAACCCTTCTAGGATGTCATTTTCGGTTCTGAAGTGCGTTGCTTCAAAATATTAAGCAAAGGTGTGAAAATATTTAAGTGGAACGTGAAATTAACTAACTAGGAGCGCACCCAGGATTTTTCTCGGGGGGAGCGGGAAGCTACTATTATCGTGTAAAGCCGAGTTGGTTTTCTTATAAAGAACTTTTCATTTATGCTGAATATAAAATATATTTTCATTTGTTTTCTTGCAATAAATATTTATAACGCAAATAATTGATATACTTAATGTTTTTCGTTAGTATAGAAAATTAGTAAAAGCCATATTTTAAGTATGTGTCATTGACTTCTGGGCGAGGTCTGGCGACCCATGAGCCCGTCCCCCTTGGGTTCGCCAATGACTAACTGCAAGGATTTTTCTTATTTCTCAGAAAAATGCCATGCTTTGTAGTACATGTTACGTAATTGTTCTTGAATGTAGTACATGTTATAATGCTCCATCGTTTTAGAAATTCAGGATTACGTTTTTACTAAAAGAAGTAACGCCAACATGTAGTCACTTTTTATACCACATTAATTATAATTTATCATACAAAGCATCTGCTTTTGTCACTGAAAAACGTTGAAGTGCACTTAGTTTCTTAATTCAAATTTGATATTATCTGCATCTTCTTTTTAGGTGGAATGTTGTAATTATGCAGCATATACAGCCAAAGAACTACTAGCCAAGAAAATAGGCTTAAATTTGTAACTTTCAAAAACTGAGCCGTATTTACCCTTAGGCTAAAAAGACATATTTCTTGGGCCTAAAAATCACAAGAGTTTGTTTTCCAATATATCTTATTGAAAATGTCATGTGATGAAAAATTCATAATTTTATGATTCTATAGAAGATTATTCAAAACCATTTTTGAGGGTATGGCTTTTGAACGATGATTTTTCGATTAGTTTATCTTACAAATAATATTGGGGATGTGTTTCATAAAATGTAAAATCAAATTGCTGTTTATTTAAAGATATTGAGTTATCAGTGTTGGAAAGCATTATTTTCTTGTGGCATAGGACCTCAATATAAGATAATCCAGGTGTGTTAAGGCATATTGTTTGCGGATGAAATTAACAAAACTATAATGCTAGAATTTTTGTGTCCTATATTTGTGGAGGAAATATTTCTTTATTTCCTGTGTTCCTTCACTGAAATTGGAGCTGTGATGTGGTCCTTTTCGGCCACAGAGATGGGGAGAGAAGCTATTGCCCACAGGCGAAAGCGCCAGCGCGCTAAGTGGCTGGGAAGAAACTCCGTGGAGACCGTTTAGCAAATAACTATAATTTCAGTTCCTGCCATTAGAATAAAGAGTTATTGTATCTAAAACATAAACACTAGTGCTGCATTCCACGAACCAATTGAAAGAAAAATAAAGAAGTTGGGAAAGAAGAAAATGTGTATTACGCTCAGAATGTAGTAGTTTTACCTCATTCATTAATTTTTGCTTATTCCTGGACAAAGTTGATGAAATATACAGCATTGTCTCGGTATTGATAACAATGACGGCGTGCGAATCTAACCCTTTGCCTATTAGTCAATAGTCTTATTTAATTGACTCGTCTAATATAAGTCTTATATCGCTTCACATATTCCTAACTAAAATTGAAGTTCAAGACGTTACTACCATAAATGAGGAAAATACCTGTTCCTGTTATAATTTTTGATATTTCTCAAACAGATCTCTTAAAATCGACTGTGAAAAAATGACGTAAAACGCGTAGTGTTTAGGTAGATAATAGTAAAACATTCCACAGGCAAAGCATTCCTGGCCGCGTGGGCCGCTTTGTCCCGCAATGGCTGCCGCAGGCGCGTCCTTCGTGGAGCGCCCCGACGCCGAGCGACGCGGGCGCGGGCGCCGAGAAGGGGGCGTCGGAGCAAATAAATTCGGGGTTATTGCATTTGGCAACCGCACGAATGCATCGGATGCAATTTGCCTCATCCCGCATTTGATTCAGTTTGAGGTCACGACAACCACAACCGTCATGTTTCGCACTGTTTCGCTATTAAATGCGATCGGGCTGCATTCACTTGTTAGCAGCTTTCAATTCTCTGCCAGTCGTTGATCCATCCGAACGCGCGCCGTCGCCCCTCATCGCCCCTCGGCCGCTGCCTCCGCCCGCCCGCCCGCCCGCGCGCCCGAACGGCCGAACGCCCAAAGCGATTTGCGGACGGCATTGGTGCGGCGGCCGCGGCCACTGCCAGCCTCGCGTCTCGTCCATCTACCACTCGCCCTCCGCTGCGCGAGATGCGGGCGCGGAAATCTTATGGGCCGGGCGTTAGGCCCTTCTCTCTTCGGGACAGCCCCCGATTCGTTTTCAGGCAGTGCATCGCATTCAAACAACCTCTACCGTACCCTGTACTAAAAGTATTTTGAATTTTTTGTTAATGGATTTGTTTCAATTGAGGAAATAAAGCTAATCAACTATAATAATAATAATAATAATAATAATAATAATAATAATAATATAATAATACTTTTTATTATTATTATTATTATTATTATTATTATTATTATTATTTCTATTTCACCACATGGTCACAGTTCTAAAATTAGCAATAGCGAAGGAATATGTTTCCCGTTCTACAACTTCCAACTACTGTTGTAACCCCCGTAGCTACTTAGCAGAAGTAAAGGAGGCAGTCAACTCTTTGAACAGTCGAACGTCTTTAACAATAATAATAATAATAATAATAAGTATTATTATTATTGTTATTATTATAGTTCAATTTATGACACACATATTGAAATGGAAAATATTTGTTTCAATTTGCTGTAATTTTAAAACGAAACGTGTCGTTAATAGTTTTACGTTTTTAGGACATCAATTTTTTTTTCAGGAGAACTCTATCGGTTAGCTGTTAGGAAGCGTTGCTTTCCAGGGCTATTTGGCCTAACGGTGCCCGGCGCCCCTCAGCCGCCGTGGCGCCCCCAAACCATCCAGCCAGGTGCCCCACGGAGCGCCCCCTATCCCCCTGTTACAAAAATTCACGCTCCGTTTAAAATGCTGCGCTGGGCGGTGATCAGAGACATTTCAACGGGCAGCCGGCGCGCTATTTCGATGGCACGCAAAAGAATTTTACGATCGTGTGGAATTGCGTGTTTATGACGGGTTCAAAGGCAGGTTTAATCGGCTTCATTATGTAATATCCATTCACTCAAATCATCGAGTCCGAAAAATGCTGTTAAACGCTCGAATTCGTATTAGTTCCGATTCAACTGGAGGATGAAACCCGTCGGAACGAAACGCTGGCTGGCGCGCCGACCTCTGGGCAAACAAGCACCGGTTCCAACACTTGCTCTCTGGCTCTCCTCTCTTGAGGAAGCCCTCGCACGAGAGCTGTAATCATTACAGCGACATACAATTTATTGTATTTTAATAATTAATGAAATATCTATCTTCTTCGAAATCATTAATACGATTTTATTATATTGTTTACAACTCTAAACGTACGTGACACGCAAAATAATAGCAATACATTTAATTACCTATTATGTTTTCGATTATTTTATATTTGTATTCTGCTGTTCTACATGCTGTATTGGAATTGCTACACAGCCTTTATATATATATATATATATATATATATATATATATATATATATATATATATATATATATATATATATCGACTGGTATATTGGAATAGGAAGTATTATGACCCGTATTTAGAAAACGCGCTCTTTATATTCGCATTTATTTAGAGAATATCATTGCGTTAAACGATTCTACTAATTAAATTATTGTTTCATTTGATAGCGCGGCCGGGCGCTTTGTTCGGCTGTTTCTTGCGAGCGCACTTTGAAATGTCACGAAGCCCGAGGCGCGGCGCCCTGCAGGCAGCGCTTTGAAAGAGACGTCGAAAGGACGCGCCCTCCTGGGGCCGCTCCCTCTCCTTCAAATTAGAGCGATCGGGGGCGCGAGTTTCCGAACGGGAAATCGGAAAGCTCCGCTCTGCCCGCGCGGCCTCGCCCGAGTCCCTTGCAGCGGGGAGGGCGAGCGGCGCACGGCGGGGCGGGGCGGGGCGGGGCGGGGCGGGGCGGGGCGGGGCGGGGCGGGGTGGGCGGGAGATTGGGCGAGGCGGGCCTGCTCGCTGGCTCCTCCATTTCGTTGCGGTTGAGGAATGTGAGGCTGCACAATTTCCTTCGCCGACGAATTTCAATCCCTGCTCCCTGACCTTCACTTTCCATCGTGCACAACCAATTAAAGCTAGCAAGCCTCTCTTGAAGCCTTCTTTTCTCTGCAGGTTGCCTGTGAAGCCGGGCCGGAATTAGGGTTTTAGTCAGGTACGAAAATATTACAACGGGAACCGATTAAATTTTTCGTCAAATTGTAAGAAAAGGAATTAAATTACGCCCGGGATTTTTGCGGGGCCGCATTCCTGCGTTTCTTTGTGGCTCTTCGTTTTTATTTAGAAGAATCGGGCGACATCACAGAAGAATAACTTTGGCAGCGGAAAGAAGATACCCAAGCGTTTCGAAGCGGCAGCCGCCGGAGAATGGCTGTACGCGAGAGCGTGGTGCTTAGTACGCTTGTATGTTTGAAGAACGTCTCAAAGGAGCTACTCCCATTCCGTTTCGCCGTATTATCCCTCACACTCCCCGACTATCTCTCCTTTATTCGTAACTATTTATTAGAACGCTCGGAAGCGTGACGTCGTCCTTCTAAGCGTGTTTTCCGCTGGTGTTTATTCCATGTGTCCGGTTCATTGAAAAAAGTATGAGTTAACTGCTTGTGTATTTGAAAGAGGAAGCAGTGACAAAATATGCGAGGACGCGATTTGAGTAACCTATTTAAGTAGCCGTGATGGCTCTCAGTTTCCATTCTACTCTGCTCTTCGTTGTATATTCGTGAGAGCCGGCGCGCGCACACCCGCGCCAGCGCCGCGTCGTACAAAAATAAACCCGGGAATCTGGCGGGGTTTACGAACAGTCTACGGTCCAAACTCAACAGTCAATAGAACTTAATGGTGGTGCGACGGCGCAACAGAGGAAGAAAAAGTGAGGAGGGGCAGGAGGCGGAGCAGGAGAGACGCCGGCTACCCTAGATGAGCGGCTGTCAGAGTTTTTGATCGCTCTGCCCCAACACGGGGGAACCTCGGTCCTTTAGTATTGGATACAACACAGGTGGAGGATATTTCGTAATAACTGTGTAATAGGTAGCAATTGGATGTGTCAAAGGAACTTGTAAACCATGTGGTATTTCTTTAAGACTTTTTTTAACTGCGAAATACATCTCTACCTCACACTTTTGACTACCACTGACCTATAACTTAATGTAGAAATCGCTAAATACGACATTGCAAATCTGAGAGTCTGCAAAATTCTTTATGTAACCCGTGACATTATTTTAAAAAATTAACAAAAATCAATGATAATTTTAAATAAAAACAGTATATATGTATACTGTCGACATGTAATTTATTGGTTGAATATTTCAAATCAGGTATTATCTGAAATGCTGCATTTTGAGTGCTCGTTGTTGAACACGCAAGTGGAGGAGGTGTGCGCCAGCGGCCACGGCAAGCTCCACCGTGCGGCCCTTGCGTCCGCCAAGTCCTGCTCGTCTCGCGGCCCTCGGTGCTCAAAAGCGCTTTCCAGCGCGGCTCACTTTCAGAAGGAACCGTAGACAACAGAAGAGGGGCGCGTCGGGGGGAGGAGGGGGCGCGGGAGGGAGCAAACAAATAAACAAACAAACGACACATGTCGCTCTGAGCGGATCCCGAAAGTGCGCGCTGCTCTCTTTGACGCTGCCACATCCGACTGCAACAAGAAAGCACGGCCATTGCGGTGGCGGCGGAATGCCGGTTTGTTGAACCGATCCTCGCAGTTTTAAGCTCTTCGCTCGCCGAAGAATGCCTGTCAACTGCTTCTCTTCAACGCTATTCGCTTTTCTTTGAAGGGAAAAAAGGCCAACTTTTAATTTAGAATTTTGTGAGTGTAAACACTTTTCAATGCAAATTATTTATTGTCATATTTATATTTGGAAACAACACGATTTTCTTGTTTTAAAGATACTCAGGAATTCTTTTCCCTCTACAGTAAATTTGTCAGATCACACCGCGAAATTTCGAAACTCTCGCAAATCCGTAAACAAGTCTCCATGACGCCTGATTTTAAATCGTTTGTTTAGTATTTCTTTATAAAAACGCTAGCTACTATCGTGAAATAGGTTCTAATTTTTCCGTTGTCCGTTCCGAGTTTCCACTTTTTTACACTTCATTCCTTTGCATCAAACAACTTCAGTTCTCCTGCTGCATTGGGTGGAGTGGGATTCACATTCGTATCAAGAGAGCTAGGAAAACGGTTTCAATGCAGTTCTCCATTTCAAATGAACAGCTCTGTACTCCAATGAAAATGAACGGCGTGCCATTGACTGATGTTGAGGTAAAAAAATGTTTAGGTCTTTCAATTCAGTCAAACCTTAAACGAAACGTCCATTTAAATGAATTTAACACTAAATGAAGTCCTTTATGCTACGCTTTTTGAATTCTTTAAAATTCAGTCAGCCTCCATACTCCTCGTGTACATTTTGCGAATATACACGAATGTGTTATAATGCCTAATTCACAGTTTTGACTGTCGCCACTACCCCCGGCACCTCTTCCATCTCCAATATCACCCCCGCAGCCGCAGAATCCTCAGCAAACTACCACCAGCATTACAGGGGAGCAATTCAGTTGAAATCGCGTAATTTTTGGATTGTTTTCCGACCCTAAAAAAAGTGAAATTAATTTCAAATATTCCCTTGCCATTGGAGCAAGAAGAGGTAAATCACTTGCCATTACGCCGAAAACATTCTTCATAATCGAAACACTGGATTACAAGAGGTAATACGACTGTGGCATAATTTGATTGACTTTTCGTTTTTCCGCGCCCGTCAACTGCTTTGATCATTAGTCCGTAAGTGTAGGGCATGTTCTTTTTATCACAAAAGTAGTGCAATTCTTCCCCGGGTGAGATCCGGTGTCGTCCTACACATTGGTTCACGACTTTCCTCTTCAACCAGATATCTCCGAACGGCGGGGCACCGGTCAACCTGTAATCTCCGGACATGTGTGGTAGTGTAATGGACGTAGTGTGTGTAAAGGTAAGCGGTTAGAATAGGACAAGGAAGAGGAAACTGAAGATCGTGCGCGATCCGTGTTCCGTTCGTCAGGGTACTGCTCCGGCATTCGCCTTGTGCTGATCGGCAAAACCACTGATAAGAGCAGCCGGCTGCTAGAATAAACCTCCAGTGAGCGGCTGAATTCTACCTAGATAGCTGCAAAAAACATGCAACCGTTGGGACTCGAAACCAGGGCCTCCCGATCAGATGCACTGCAGTGGCATCAATTGGTGCACTCAACCAGCTAAGCCGTTCCAAATTTGGAATAAACGCGCATAATTGCAAGGGCGTGCGGGCGCCTTGAGGCGCCGTGGGGCGCGGGGACGTCGCGCGAGCGGCCGCGGGGCGTGCGTAAGGTGTCGTGCGTATCGCAGGCCGCGCCGGCGGCCGCGGGGCGGGGCCGAGGCGAGGGCGGTGGGGGCGGTGCGGGTGCCGGCGGCGGCGGTCCACTCCACCCCCGCGCGGCAGTCGCGCCGCCGATCGAGCGAGGATCAAAGCAAAAACGAGCGCTTTTTGTTTGACTGCGTAAACATTGTTTCGATATTAAAAATTACTTGTACCAATAAGTCAACGCTTATATTTGATCCCGGCGTGCAACATGAAACATTTTAAAGTTTTTTAAATTTTCATTATTTTAAACGCTAATAATTACTATTACTGCGAGGGAGTCGGGGTGATGAGATGCAGCGGGAGCCGGGGTCGGGGCGAGGGGGTTGGGGGCAGGGGTGGAAGAGGGGGATCGCGCCGGAGTGGGTTCTATTGTGGACGACGCAGTTCGATGGGGACGATGGAGCTGGGGTCAGTGTGTGAGTTTGGTGTTATGTTATGCGGTTGCACATGAATGTGTTATGATGTGCCTCTGGAGAAACATTTGTTCTTGGGAGCGTACGCCTGATTTGGAAACGTAGAAGGAAAACAACCAAAATCGACCAACGCTCTTGCATATTTACATTAGTTCTCTTTCCAGGTATACGTGGACAGAATTCTGTTCAATGAGTTGCTTGTATTTCCTTATCTTGTGAAATATTAGTATTAATAACGCTCTATGGCATACCCTAAAAGAATAAAAAATGTACCGTTGTAACGTTTATTTCTTATACGATGCATACGCTGCTACTACTGTAATGGATTGTCACTCCAGAGTTGAAAGAATTTAACGAAGTAAACGTGCTAAGGATAGCGAGGGTGTATGTTGTTATCGGACAATCTTTCTCAATATTCATTGCAAATATTTAATTTTAGCACATTATTATTATTATTATTATTATTATTATTATTATTATTATTATTATTATTATTATTGCAGGGGCGATTTTGACTCTTAATATTCAATATATATTTCCTGAAATGTAAAAGATATTAGGCACGAGGCTCTGAAATAAATTTCAACAGGTATGTCACTATTGTATATGAATATATATCTAACTTGAGTTCTCCTTCCCACTTGACACAATGGATTTCAAATAAAGTCAAGCTCATCAGTAGCATATCGCAGTCGTAAATACTTATTTTTAACTCTCAGCAATGACGAAAAATTATGTAGTACCGAGAGCGGGAGATGTTTCATGGGAGGTGGCTACACAGTGTACATTTTTAAAGCAAATATTGCGTGAGGTGACCAAAACCACATTTCATAGGTTAAACGGATGAATACTATAGTTATTTGCCAGTCTAGCTGCAGAAAATATATTTGAAAAATATGCTTGAAATATTCTGAGAAATACGATAAAGACGACGTCGAGAATCACGTTCAGGCACTTGAGATTGGTTTAATTTCAAACAATATAGAATAACGTAGTTTCAGACGAATTTAATACTAATGAATCTTCGATAGTAGAGATATCCATTAAAAAAGCAGCTGTTGATTGGATTGTCTTCACTGTTACCAAGTAAATGCCGAAAGCCCAGCACTGCGCTTCTTATATTCCAAAGAACGTACAATTGCAGCAGTCTGCATTCGCGACGCACACCTTCACTGCACTCCCCCCTCCGCCGCTTAATGCCAGCCGCTCGCCGCCGCCGCCGCGAAGTGGGGCGTGTTTGTGTTTCCAGTTGTGTGTCAGCGGAGAGCGATATCTGTGAGGCTGCTGCCTAAGATTCGTCATTAAGCGCTTCGGGGATGGAGACAGTCGCGCCCCGGCCGGATGGCGGTTTATTTAGCACGAGAGCCCGCGTGGCGAAAGGCCGGCGGCAGCCAGCGGCGGGCGGCGTAGAGTCGTCCTCGGCGCGTTGAACCAAAACAGACGGCCGCGAAGCCATCGCTGCGTTTCTCGGCTGGGGATAAACAGGGAACACTTCTCAGCACGCGCTAAATAACAAGTAATTCATTCTCATTTTCTTCTTGATCTATGGCTCGTTCAGAAATTTTCTCGCGAATGTAATTTTCATCGCTCTGTAAATGTTTGGGCCTCACTTAGTGTGCTGCCTAACACTTCTGGTGAACTAATGCAATAGAAATATATTACGAAGATTGAAAGGGGGAGCCGGAGGTTTTACAGGTAACGATTGCCCAGAACGAGCCGTGCTTGTTTCTCAGAAGTCAAAAGTGATGCTCTCAAAACGCTCTCCTCGTGTTGTCGAACGATTTCATTTCCTCTCGCTGGAAATAGCAACCGAAAATTGGTGTACCGTCGACAGTTTCAGAGGATTCCTTCCTCCAAACCGCGAGCTCGACGAGTTCCGAACAAATTTCTGAGTCCCTTTGCGTGGAGGAGTTTTGGACAGAACGGGCGTATACCGACTGCATCACGCATTTTTCTAAGCCTTCTCAAGAAAGCAAAGACCGACTGCATCTTGTTCTGTTCTCCTTCGTGTAAGGCTTGATTTCTACGTTTACTAAGGTTTGTTTAGTGTTATTGATCGATTATAATTCTGTCTATAATTCCACTTCTGTCTGTCTTCATGAAATTTGTCCACGACCTTTTAAAGCACTGCCACAGTTAAAGTTTGCGAAAATGAAACTTAAAATCTCCTATCGAAGCATCTCCTTGTGCTACTGATTTAACACACAATTCCGATGATTCTGCAATGTTCATGTGCGTTCGAGGTTTTCTCTGGTGGGGTGCAAGAACATCTACTTGCGATGCTTATGCGATGCGAAACTTAACAAATATGATTACTCTTTCGAAACATCGGATGAACGAAACTAGTTGCAGTCGAGCTATGCCTTTTCAGGCAACCAAAAGTGGACGGGGATTAACTCGGAAGCGGGGGTGAGTTAAAACTGACTACGAGATGCAGTTGGGCAATAGGCGACAAAACTGCTGTTCCGTCCTTCTGCCCAAGACCGCGTTCGAGGATTGATTTGAACGAGAGAGAGAAAGAGAGAGAGAGAGAGGGGGAGAGAGAGAGAGTCACTGCCATCGCCACCCCCGCCGCCCCTACGTCCACGCCGCCACCGAGGGGGTATTTGACGGAAGGAAGCGGTCGTTGGCCCCTCCAATTCCCCTCAACCCCTTCACCCGAGGACAACTTTGCGCTCCCTGGACCCATCTCCTCTTCCACACCTCCCGTTTTCGCCTTCCATTTCCTTGCAGAATTTTCTATCTCAAAATGATAGCATAGTAATACTGTAAATGTCATTGCCAACATGTTTAAGGTGTAAAAATATTTAAAGGTTGTGATACAGTTTATTTGCAATTTTGCATCTTGTCTACTTCTTCTTAGATGAATATGAATGTAGTGCGTATTGCAAGATGATGTACGATTGTTTAGAGTAAGCAGGCAATACTTATGAGTAGTAACTTACGTGAACGGAAAATGCAAGACGCTCAAAGTGCCTAGTTTTTGCCTTTTTCAGTTAAAATATTTTTCTTGTTCCTTATTTAGAAACGTCTCTTAATTTTATAGCAAGGTCAACGTATATAACCGAATTGTATAAATTAATTCTTACTATCATAATAATTATACTACAGTTCCGGGAAATTATAGTGTAAGTAATTACCAATTACGGTGAATTTAAGCAATGCATATTGGGTGAATAACGCTACTATAATTATAATGAAACCAAATATTTTTAATATTTCGAAAACAAAAATGTTCTTATAATGTATCTATTCATTTAATTTTTAATACAGATGAATGCGTTTTACTTCTTTTGTCGTGATTTTAATGTACATATAGTATATATTAAACGAAGAAAACTAGTAAAAACTAAACATACGACGAGAAAGAAGATAACGTAATATAGTTTTATTTTCTTCCAGCGCAGCAAATGCTTGACTCTAAGCAATGAAAAGGGAAATTTATGAATTTGCATTCCACATGATTCTATTTATTTTCGTCTTTAGGCGGATATGCTAAACATAACGCTAAACGTAATCACTGCATTTATTTGCGACAAGTTCGACTGTATAAACTACATACTTTTTGCTTTTGGAATTGACGGGTCTACTTATGGACGATTTTATCGAACAGTAAGTTGTAAACAGTTAATTAGCCATCTTCCAAATGTTTATGAATCATTACAATTATTGCTTGTTACACTGTATCATTTTATTTACGAATATTCAAATGGCACTAATTATTTGTCATTAAATGTTGCGATCAAAAATTAAACGATAATTTTACGGCAGTAACTACATCATCGTATTACAACATATTGTGTCCATATTTATCTCGTGCAATGGTGGTAAAACTCGTGCGTGTCGGATGAACGTAAAAATTATTGTTTCTATTTTGTGCCGTTGGTATTACGTCAAAATCACAGCATTAGGGAAATGTTTTATGAAAACTTCCCTGTTTCCAAGCTCGAACTCTGAATGCACACTGATAGAAGTTTCTATTTTCATTTCTCTGTAGATATTCTTTTTCATTGTTTTAACATACTTTTTCGAGGTTTCTTTGATAATAAACAAGCATTTAAGTTAATTAAATACAACAATACGTTATAATTATATTTGTATATGGAGAGAGATCTAGAAACGTACATTTAAACTGGTGTAATGTTCGTTTCCTTTTAAAGAGCCGCTTGACTGGGGGTCGGGTGGCAACACTACGTGTGAGGTGTGGGGGAGCTGACGGCACGAAGGCGAGGGGGTGAGCGGGAGAAGGGACGCGCGAACAGTCGTGTGCAGTCGTCAAAACACCCTCCCTCCCCTCCCTCCTTCTCCCTCCCCCTCCTCCACCACCCCCGCCCCGCAGCCGCGCTCCACGTCTGCCACGGCAACCCTCCAAATGTGCGTGTGAGCCTTTCTCTGATTGACTTCTCTGTCGGACGTGTTCTCTCCAACGGTGCCGTGTAATCGATATGTATTTTCGCGTATGAAAGCCTAAAGCGCCTATAAGAACGAGGGCGAAAGCGCCACATCTCACTAACCGCTTGTCTTGTTTTGGGTTTCTCGGTTTTAAGTTAAAATAATCTCTCACGTATGTGCCACTTACACATTCGTGATAATGCCAATGTTGACACAGCGTTTTTCATAATTTTTATCGTTTTTTTTCGGTATAACGTTTACCACAATTTCTGAAGTTAACATTTCAAAAAGCTGTATTTTTAAAGAAGTCTTTTCTCTTGTGGAAAGTCGCTTAATTTTTTTAGATTATTTAATAAGACGAACGTGATGAAAACGTTAAATTACCATTCTGCGATTTACAAAGGACGCATCTCAAAAATAATTCCTCGAAATTTATTAATGTTTCCATCAAGCCGAGAGATTTAATCTTGACGCGGATTCGCTCGGTTGCCAAAAACATTTTTTACAAGGATTTCCGAAGCGGGACACGACAAAAATTTTATTAATTACTGAGTGGGAACCGAAGTTGCTAGGAAGATATGAAAGACTCATTCTCCAAAGTTAATTAATTACAAAGACACACGACCCACTCCCATGTCTTCCGCGATTGCATCGATTTTTGCAATCTTAATTTCTTCTTAGCCGCGAATCATTTGTTTTCAATTTAGTAGCATTATGTAAAAGCATGTCTTGTAATTTCTCTTATGCCTGTCATTAGATGTAGTTGGCGTTTGAACTTATCTGCATTGTTTGGAACTCAGGGAATAGATACTAAACGAAAAAGCTACGTGAGCCTCATCATTAAGCTTAAAAAGAAAAATTGTTGCTATATAATGTTTGGATTTTCCCCTGTGATAACAACTCCCTTTTCAATATAAAATGCCCGAGAAATAGAGATCCAGTAAGTAATACTTTGTGTTTCCCTGGCTACTACAAATTTACAGACGTGATTCTGTTCACGAAAAATGGTAATTTAGTATTTATTTGGTTTCATTGCTGTTCTCCATCTTCATTTCCATTACTATGATAGTTCGTGGTCTAGTGACACTCTTTTTCGCGATTATCACAACTTTATCTCAACTTAAATATTTTTCTTGATTTAAAATAGACATGTTTAATTTTAGAGTAATTCAAATAAGCAGTGATAATATCATGTTTCAGGATCTTTTAAAAAGGGCAATTAAACTTATTTAAACGCAGTAGCAACAAAATGAAACACCGTTCATTTTTAGACATTGTTCTTGTTTCAACAAATTTTCATTCAGTAATTTTCTCGTATGATAAGATGTGAAACCATGTGATCAACAGCAATCTTAATTCCCGCGCCACGTAGATGCAAATTATACGCATCTGGTGTAAACATGTTGGACTTGAATGACACGGCCAATCCGACTGGAATTCCATTTATGTTCGAAGTCAACGTTAGAAACGAATTACACGCGAGGGGTGCTTCAGCGCCAACGGAGCGAAGTCGTTCCCCAATTGCCCGGACGCGTTCTGCCGGCCGGTGTGATGCGGCAGAAATATAAACGAGGGGATTGTGTCACCTCCGTCCGAAGGTTGGAAACTGTGCGAAGTCACGTCGAAGGCATTTAATGAGTTTTCGTATGAACGGTTATTTCTATTTAAATAGAGTTCCCTCGCACACTACGTGTAGTATAATTAACTTCATAATCATGTCCAGCGGACGTTCGGCGCGGCTAAGGCGGACCGCTCGCCCCCGTCGCATACAAATGCCCGACACTGATAGGATCGCGTGGGAGAGGAGCGGTGTGGCCGGGACGGGGGGCGGGGCGGGGCGGGGCGGGGCGGCGGCGCGGGCAGACTGGAACGAAGCGTCGCCTTGGAGGTGGGGGTGGGTCCGTAGAAGACTCACTTGCAGGCTTTGCGGCCCGACTCCGCTGTGTAATGACAGCGCAGTTCGACGACCGATTCGTGTCTTAGGAGCTGCCGGCATATTGCACTTAGGCGCAACGCGAATGTTCGGAATTGTTAACTCGTAGTTTTTCGAAGAATTTAAGAAATTATGACAGGTGAATATAATTTGGTTTTTGTTCGAAAATAGGCATATAACGTGGATGGCGTGGTACTGTCAGAGGTGATTGCATAATGATTAAGTATTATGCCCATCCCCTCTAACGTAGAATGTGAAGAAATCGCTCGTTTCTGACGAATGGTTTAATGGCGGGCGGCGGGGGACGCTGGCCGCCGTGGGCCCGGGGGAGCAGAGAAGGGGCGAGGAAGCCGCAGATACAGACGAGACCCCACAGACGAATTGGATGTATTCCATAATATTCAGCCGGATGCTTTTTGGTAAATTACAACTTACGTAAGAAACTTGCTAAAACATTGGAAGCAACCGGTGAGCGAGCATAATAGATATTGCAAGCGGCGTAGCAGTGTGCCGCCCCCGCCCCCCGCCCCCCCCCCCCGCGCAGCCGCCCGCGCCCTCTCGGCGCGCGTGTGCGTGCTCGCAGGCTTACTCGCTCGCATCGCCGAGAAATCACGCGAAGGCACATGTTGTGAACTTGACTGACACCGGGCAGCGGCTCCGAGAGCGATATGGTCTCGGGGCTGGCGGACGGGGGGCGAGCGCCGGCGGCGGGGGGTGGGCGCGGAGCGGGGCGCGGAGCGGGGAGGTGGGGGAGGGGGAGGGGGAGGGCGAGCAGATCGCCGGGCCGCGGCCGTCGCTCGCGGGCTCCTCCGAGTGGCCGCGCCCGAGGAAGACAGCGGCAGCACTCGCGAGCGCCGCGCCGCACGGACGCCCAGCATGCATGCCGATGCTTTTTCCGAAGGCATGGCAGCGAGGTGATGGGTAGACAACGCTGTCGCTCGGCCCCCAAGAGGTTGGATTACAACGTTCAAGTCGCTCCTTCAAATGCCATTGAGCAAAATATATGTACGTTATTACTTTCCTTCTAGTATTTTTCTGTGTTACAAATGGTCCTGTGGACAATAAACTTAAGTATTTTTGAATTATTAAGTATTTATATATATAATATTTTGTAAAGTTAATCATTTATGGGGCAGCCTTAAAATATGAAGTATACTTTTTCGAAAATGTACAAAAGAATTTGAAAATGCTACGTAAAAATGAAACATAGTGTTTTCCTTTCAAAATTGAGGAGGGGCCGCAGTAGATGGACGCAACCAGCGACGAGTAATCCGAGGAGGCCTCATCCGGCGCGAACCGGCGGGTTCCCCGCCCCTGAGCTAGGCCGCATTCAAATGAGCGGCGCCGATCGCATTGTGAGCACTTGGAGCCGGCCGTGAGCGGCTCTCGGGGCGTTTATTTAAATCGATTGGAAGTGCCGTGCGCGGCGATTGCGCCTCGCCGCCGCCTCCCTCGGGGCCCCCGTCCCCCCGTCGCCCCCGGCCGCTGCCACCCGCCGCTCGCTGCCCGTCTGCCAAAGCAGGGCCCTGAGGAGCCCTCCGCCGGCGCGCCTTGCAATTGACACAGCCCTCCCGACGGTGGCCGCTTTTTCGACACTGGCTAGATAGCTGGGTCGTGATCAGCCGCTGCCCGGAGGAGAATTCTAGCGGCCGGCAAGTACACCAACAAACGCGCCCCGGACCAGTCGCGATTTTTCTTTCCATGTTCCTTCCTCTCACCTTACACACACTTTCTTATATGCACAACTCTACCACTCATGTCGGAAGCTTAGAGCTTGCCTCGGCAGAGGCACTACACTAACGGAACTAACGATCGTAACAGTTAACGCGCCCGCAAACGCATCAGTCAATTGACGCAGCCCCAATTCTCGCCGCCCCAGTCGCTGCATGCAGGCCTGGAAAAACTGCGTCGGTGTGTTGTTTTATTTCCGCGTTCATCTCGCTTCACATGCTCATTTCCGAGAGGATCTGACGCTCTGTCTCGGACTGCACGGGCCCAGCGGCCATCATGGAGAATAAGGTGGCCCTAACGATCTGCTCTCACGCTACGCACTATCATGAGTCGAAACGAACGTTTTTCTTAAAAGAGTAAAATCTAGAAGCGTTTTTGTACTTTAGATATTTTATACAAAATGAAATAAAACTTTTCCAGGGAATGTTCTTGAGAATGTTCTCGAGTTCGATGAATCTGATGAGAGGTTTGATGAGGGATGACTCGCAAGACTTTCATTTATTATAAAATAATGTTTAGAAACGAATTATAAACAAGATAAATATATTCCTTTTTAATTTTAATTCTCTCAAAAAATATTTACACAAACAACGAAATTCCTATACAAAAAATTTTTTTATCCCTGCTACTTCGTACAGTTTTGTGATAAAAATATTCTACCGCCTTGATGTGCACGTGCGCACTATGAAATTCATTTCAGTTGACAGAATTACAAAACTCGAAAATTAAGTAATTAAATTCTAGGTAGGCATCTACAGATCATAGTTATCCTGTGTAGTGAATAAAGCCAATTAAATAATAATAATATTGGAAACAGACTAATTGTAAGATATAATAATACTATTTAATGAAAGAATGTATGAAGGTGGTGGTATTAATACACGTGTATGAAGAATACTACACGAGTGAGCATTGTAAAATTCAAAAGCGTTCATTGTCTAGTACATCGTTTCATACAGTATTTTTTCTACGACTAATGAAAAATAAATAGTGTGAAACCTAGTTATCATACCTGCCTTTTTTCGTTCTTCTGGCGGTGTTAATTCCATCCCTGACCCACACCCGTTCATTATTTTACAATTTTTCTCCGTCGCTGCGGTTTACCATCCCCCTATCGGTCGCCGCAAAACATCAAAATACACAGGAGTCTCATAAGTACTCGACAAAAAATCGTGCAGACTATCATTATTTGCGAGTTGGGCACAGTTTGTTTCCCCTCGAAAATGTTCTTTTCGACATCTTGACTACTTTTGGGCGCGCAATTCAAAAACTCTTGGCAATACGAACACAGGCGCTGTTGCTGCGTTGCATTCAGAGATTGAAGATGGGTAACGCTGCGTCAACACGACATTTCGGCATAAAATTGCATGCGAGAAGATGAGAGACGCTCGTGCAATTACAGACAAGAGGGAAGAACTTTTACTTTGCATTGTAATAACTATTCTGAGTAAGTAAGTCTATCACTCATGTTAATGTTTATGTCCATGCGCTATGCTTGTGTTTACGTTTGCATTGTGAATGGGCCTTTAGGGTCAGCAGCGGAGCAGCAGCGGCACGATTTTCCTCGTAGATGTCGCGCCTAGCCTTATCGCTGTCTTCATGCCCTCAACGCGGTAAAGCTGCAACGCTCGTCTCGTTGCAGCGCAGAGGATTCGCATTGCGCGCCTGGAAATAACAAAGAAGTCCACTTCTTGGAAACGAACATTTTCGACAGGAAACAGATTTTACCACACTCACTCAAATAACTACAATAGTCTACACAATTTGCTATTTATTCCATCTAAATAATTTTACATTGAACTGCTACCAGTGTCATTCATTTGTAGTTATCTAATTGGGTAAACTGTTGTGAATCTCCCTTTTCCCTACGCAAAAAATATTAAATAATCGACGTCACAACATTTTTCAGCTCTTACTCCTAAACGTACCCCTTTTTTCTGGTACATCGTTTACCTTTTTTAACTATCTCACTTTGTTCCGGAGTTACTTTGAATTATCTACAAAGTATTCGTTGTTGAGAATCCGGAACGTTTGCATATATTTAAATACATTACCCATTGATTTGACTACGGTTTTCAAATCGAGTATATGATGAGAGGGCTTCAAAGGATCAGGTATACAGTAATGTTCTCACGACAGTATCCAGATGCTCTTGATATTTTTGGGATTTTGAAATGCTTCTAGAACAAGATGAAAACAACACACGTAAGGTTTATAAATGAGAATATTGTAGTTGACAGAGTGGAGCACAATACTCTGTAATAATATAAATTCTTCAGTCATATTCTCTCTAACGCCTCTTCATTCACATAACTTCGCGAATGAATAGTATAAGATTCCACTTGTATTTCCTTTGTGTTTAGTTGGAGCATGAAATTGAGGAGACCCATGTCTGCGTTCCAATTATTGACTGAACAAACGCCGGTTCGAAAGATTTGAAAGATTTACGTGGGAAGGAAACAATGCTTGCCACTGATTATATGTTCTTCTTTTCCAGGACTCAGTCGCGATAAAAGTTTTATTTGTGTGCCTTTTTAAAGCGGTTGAACATCGTATTTTGCTGACAGTCCGTGCACCAAAGCCAGAAGCGACCAGAGTAAAAATGAGAATTTATTCGTTCTCGGAAACCAAACTCGAATGGGCGGACCTCTTCGCATTGAAAACGAAATTGCGTTGAACTCTCAACCTATAGTAAATGAAGAATATTGTTCACTTACAATGAAATTCTCGGGAATACTTTTTTTCTAGTACAAACTACCCTCTTATTTTGTGTACTTTCTGTGAATAATATTGGGAGACCAAGTGAGTTACTATGAGGTCTATATTTTATATAATTCATTGCAAGAACCATTCCTCGGCTTCAGATAATCTTTATCAAACGGTAACCTATAAATTATAATTTTAGTGCACGGTGACCCTCTCTGTTACATATTATCCATATTGCTACGTTTTCTCCCCCAGGAGACAAGTTCTGCAGCTTCTCTTCGGTGAGCTTCCGGATCGCCTGACAGGCCCAAATGAGATTTATCGCTCTACCTCTACTTTCCCCAATGAATATACCTCTCTTACTTCGTATGAAATGGGACCTTTTCATGCATGATATATGGCCCTAGAAATCGACACAAAAGGTTCGATCCAATATCAATTTCAACGTAGAGATGGAAGAATTTATTCAAAGATATGGCCTCGAATAATCTCAGAGCTATTTGCAGCTGTCACTTTACGTTGGCGTGTTTTGTGAAGATAATGGTTTATTTGACTATGTAGTTTCTGAAGGTAGAAATTGAAAAAAAATTGCATATGGACTTGGATTATCAGAAACTGAAATTATTGCTTTTTAGTACAGTTTCTGGCTTAAATATTATTACAGTTCTAGAACATTTGAAAGTGAACGATTTTTTAATAATGATTAAATTGAATGATCGACAAATCGTAATGGCAACACAAAAACATCGATTTAGCACATAATGCACACAACACGATAATGGCAGCAAACGAGCCAAATTCCCCACGTTTGTACGTCTGCCAAGTTTACCACATGGTCTTATACTACTCTCAAATATAATGTTCCAATTATTTCGTAATAGCAGCTTGATAATCATACACTACTGTTTTTATCATTATTAATGCCCAAAAATGAGTACAGCCAATAGCTATAAAAAATAATTGTTGTATTATAAGAATGTAGCTTCATAATTTACGAGATACAGAATAAACTTTGTTTGAAACTTAGTCATTTTAACGTGAATTCAAAGAACTAATTTTTGAAGTTCCACATCACAGTTAACCATTAAATTATTTGAAAATATGACATCTCGAGTGCCTAGTAGAATATAGCACTAAAAATGTGATCATGACTGCCTAATTGCACAATAAAGAGAGTGATTAGCTGACATTTCAGGATTGATCAGATCAACTTCTGCGAGAATAAGGAGAAAAATCATCCCAGAAATTTCGTAAATCTGTCATCATGCGTGGTGTTCCTTGTGTCATCATTGCATGTGACGTTGAAAGACCGACATCTTTCTACGAAAAGCCAGCGCCTCCAAAGTGAAACCACGTTGCCATGTTCTTCATTGATGCGATTCTTTTGTGCTACAAATGCGAAAGACACTTGGGAAGAATAGCAAGTGCTTACGTTGTGGAGAAGACTTCGATCGAGTGAAAGTTTCCCTTCCCGGCCATGCGCCATCAAGCCTCACGACGTTGACGTTATCGGACTTAAAAATGACTTGTATTGAATTTATATCCAAAGTTTTAAAGCGTCGTCGATTCATAACGCTGAGAATCTGCTGCTTCCTTTTCACTCTTAATTTGCTTTGTTAGTTTTCGTTGCGTTTCTTTGACAACACCATTTTTCCTTGGCAACATTACATCCTTCGCCTTTCAGTGTTATTCAGACCTATGATTGTTGATTTAACTCATCCAATCTCCTCTCCATCTTCTTGTTTGCTTTCTACCTCTTCCTCCTCCCAAAACTTTTTGTTTGAGTTCTTTCTCGTTCTGTACATCTTCTTTGTGCTCGTCATATTTATCCTTCTCATCTCCTTATGTGTTATTTGAAAATAACATTTTGGGGGGGAAAGACATTCGATTTAATTGGAAAGATAGAGTCCTTATTTAGTCTCTTCGCTCTTTTCGTTTCATAGTCGCATCGATATTTGCATGATTCATTTTGAGGTCGCCAGACCGTCGTTGCTGTAGGTGTTCGCCATACGGGCCGTGCATGTTAACGCGATAAATACCTTGATACGCGGAATGCTCCCGGGTTGCGACGGCCTCCGACCAGCTGCTTAGCGAGTGCGGTTTGCGATGCAAGCCCCCGCCCTGGCTTTCCTCCTCAGCAAACTCCGCAGCGGGAGAAAGCATCGGAGGCGCAACTCGAAGAGCCGGTGAAGTGAGGAGGAGAAGCGGCGGAGCGGAAGAAGGCATGAACATTTGAGAAGCAGCAGTCCGCAACCGAGTTATGCTCAGCCTGTTGGCAACTGGGATGATGTTTAATAGTTAATATTTTTGGGGGAATTAATTTACAAGTCCCTCGTGCATATCGTCGGGGTTGTCGAGAAGGAGGGGGAGGAGACGATGGGGAGCGGGAGTGACGGCGCTGAGACGCGCGCTCCAGAAAGGGGTGGGGGAGGGGGAGGGGGGGCGAAAGAGGGGAGTCGGCTCCTGGAAATATGAGAAACTTCATACAGCTTCTGCAACTGCTTGTTAGAATATCATGTTAATTAGTACCGTTATATATAGAACTAGGAGAAGGAATCTTTCTCAGTAAACCATTAGTCTTACCCGCGCACAACAACGAGGTTCTGTACTCAGGGGTCTAACTAATTATTCGTAATCTTAAAATGTTCTCCACCACGAGTATACACTCACTCAATTCTATCTTGTTAAGAATGGAAGACTTCGCTTCAGACCTGACACGGACTCTTCAGAAGTAAACGTTATTTCATGATCATCATTCTAATTAATACTCTTTGACATGTCACTTAGAAAACAAACTTGATAAAACTTCAAAAACTTTACAATAGTTTGCGAAAAGTTTATTCGATGTATGTAAGTAATGTTATAAAAAAATAATTTTTTATCCGACAATATAAGAAATGATTCTTTGTTTTTACATGATTATATGTGTAGTACGTGTTATAGAGAAAGTTATGAAATGCTGCAAAATATCGAACTCGATATTTTGGTGGAAACACCAATTTTGGAGTCCGTTCTACCGATAAATTTTCTTTTTACTTCCTCGCCTTGCTTCGTATGAAGAGAGTATTTGGCGCTGGAGTCGGTAATTAGTCGTCAGAAAAACGAATTGGTATCTCCTTTCTATTTGTAAAAAAATACTTTCTCTATCACATTGTGTACTCAGAATCCATGTTTTGTGTTTCCTTCATATCGAAAAATCGATATTGACGGTAAAACATCTACTTTGTCCGTCAGTCTGTCTATATGTGTTCAACGCCAGTGGCTAAACCGTTCAACTTTTTTCCCAAATTGATATTCTCTAATCGATTTGAACGAAATAAAGGTCTTAGGAGTTTGAAATCTATGCGAGAGTACTTCGATTTTGGGAGTACTTCACACGAAGCCTCAATATTTTCAAAATTTTCTTTAAAATGGCTCCAATTTTTTACTAAATTTTGTCCTTGGATAAAATACAGAACTCTTAAAAAATGTCAAGGGTCTCCTTTTCAATTATGCAGAAGGAAAGATTTTACTTGACATTGAAACTTGTGAAACTGTATTGTTTAATTTCATCAGGGAATGTGTTGTAAAACATCGCAGATGTAGATGTTGCAATATGTAGATATCTTA
The DNA here is from genome assembly GCA_038098605.1 of Gryllus longicercus. Taxonomy (NCBI): domain Eukaryota; kingdom Metazoa; phylum Arthropoda; class Insecta; order Orthoptera; family Gryllidae; genus Gryllus; species Gryllus longicercus. The sequence goes on along the minus strand of JAZDUA010000129.1, from coordinate 1,397,449 downwards.
AAGTGAGATATTGGTACTGAAACCTGATGTATATATTTTCTACACATTAATCACGTCGTGTGTAATTTATAAAAATACCTATAAGAAGATTCTCTCAAAAACGGGGGCTCCAAATTTTGTCATTAAATCTTCTGTACGCAAAGCACAATTAACTGAATTACTTGACATCATTTTGAATGAAACTTTTGATTTTAAAAATAGTTGCCTAGAATATGATATTTTTTGAACCTCTCGCATGCTGTTAAAATTTACATTAAAGACGTAATTTGTGATTTAGATTATTTGTTTTAAATAATCTGTAGTAAAATTTCGTAAAATCTAAAAATCTTGATTTTAAGGGATTTCAAAATGGCAGTTTTTAAAGAACGCTTAAACAATATTTTCTCAAACTCCTCACAGTTGGCTCTAAAATTTGGATTAGAAAAGAGTTTGTACTATTCTTTATATTACGATAGTGTTATTTCTTTTAAACAATTTAGGGTTCGTAAAATTAAGAAAGCATGAAACAAGGAAATGTGTGTTTTGCTCCTTTGCATTGTCTGAAATTCAAATAGGAGTAATACTAGAAGGAAAAATAAATCATGTATCAATTGAAATTTTTCAGTTACTATGTTCAACAACATTTTGTGTATAGTTTGTAAACATTAGGAAAATATTTTTTTATGATTGAAAATTAAAGAATTTGAAGGAGAAAGATCTTGGAGTATTGGTATACTTCTATGGCAACAAATTTGGTTGAACTTCTTTCAGTTAGGGATTCAACCTCTTATAAATTCATTGTTACGAATAGATTTATCAATAAATTAGTTATCTTTATGAACTGTGTTTTTTAACATTTAATAAATAGACAGCGTGCTGACATTCAATCTGTTTGGTGACATTTATGTATTAGTATATATAAGTAGCAAAAATTATTTAAAATTTGCATATTCATTACAAATAATACAAGAAATAATCTAAGTTGTAACACAACTAATTAGTTTTTAAAACAGTTTAAACCTTTAATTTTTGTAATTAATGAATTCTTCTAGCATTGTATACATTGTTCTTAATGAAAGGAAATATTATGTGCTGCAACCCGAGCCAACACACTTGCAAAATGAGGTGGCTTATATAGTAATAGTAATCCTTAATGTCACTTTATCAATTTCTTTTAAATGGGAATATACAGAAAATGTACTTGTCCAATTTAAGGTGAAAATATTGTAGAGTAGTATATATTGTATTTGCTCTGACCATAATTGTATGGTTTAACATATTTGTAAACCTGCAGATAGTAACCTGCAGGCCGTTATTAAAAATAACTGCTGCTCTCTTAGTTAGGCATGTGTACGTATGTAATGATTATAGGGCCGCACGTCCTTTAATATGCACTAGTCCATATTTGTCACTTCCGTGGGCCATGAAGAATGTGACACCTGCCTTATGAAACGATGTTTAGTATCATTTGTCAAAGAACGCATATCCTGACCTCATTCGATATTATCACATGTATGTAGTATGTTCCTGTCATTTTCAAGTAAAACGGATTCTAAATTTCTTCCAAAAATTTGCCTACGATTATATGTCGATGAATGTAACGATGTGAGCATTGCACCAACTTTTGATTTTTTTAAAACAATCGTTCTGTTTTATTAGACAGTTTTGAGTTATATGTGTCGTGAATATTAACTTTCGTAGTAGTAAATAGATCTCTTCAACACTTTTTCGGCTAACGGTATGACGGTATGAATTCTTGCTTCTTAAATAATTATTGGTTAGATTGTTAAACGTTCTGTTAATGAAAATATTTCTTTTTTAAAATAGAAATTCAAGACTCCGTCGAAAATATTGTAGAAATGAAATGTCTGGACTTCTCATTTCAGGAATTAAATTCACAAAAAATGACAAACTTTCACGAAGACACCCTTCGATAAATGAAAATAGATATGGAAATTAGTCATCTGTTGTGGGCGCTCAGGGCCTTTTATAGTGATCAAAGAGCCACGCCCATGTCTATATTTCTGACTTACGACGTGAGGGAGCTTTTTCAGAACGAGCAAATATCCGCTGTACCTCCGGTTCGACGCTATGGAGATTCACCAGCGGCCCTCGGTTTAGAAAATCATCAGTCTTCATTTGCGTATCCTTTAGGGGAATCACATTACCAAAGCTCACTATTCGAAAGGTTTGCATTCAAGTACAAAGAAAAGTATTAGAGGGAAGCCAGGACAAAGGTTCATTTATTGTCAAAACATTGATTTGCTAATACCTACGACATTAAGTTTCATAATAATCTACAAAAATTAATTAACTCTCAATCATGAAGCGGCGGAAGTTCTGTTTCAGTCGATCATGAAGTATGCGGAATTATTCATTTTTTTTCAGTCTCCAAGAATCGTACTCGGTGTTGCCGAGTATCGTACCTGACTGAACGAAACACATTTCTTCATTTCTTTCACATTCTTCCTTCTCTTTGAGGAGAGACCTCATCGTACGTAAAGATCTCACCTCGCATGATGCGTCCGTGGGTTTGTGAAGCCATTATGAACATCTCCCAGCTATCCGAAGCGCCCGCTTCAACCGACTTTCGTCACTCTCTGTACGCCTGGAGGAAAAAACTTATTTCAACTGCTAATGGAAGGTTGACGTGTGGTGGGATTGCCTCTTTGCTCTTCCTTTAATTTCACTTCTCTTTCACTCGTCTTTGTTTCGTCTTTTTGTTCTCACGATCACATTAGTTTTTCTATCTACAGACTCATTCAAGCAATTGTATTATTCTCTTCTTCTATCTACGTTAGTGGTCATTGTATTTCGAAAGCGCCTTAAAGTTTTTTTCGCTTTTTCATCTTCTCAATTATCTTTTCGACATTAGCTCGCCGTGAAATAAAACGAAAAAACGTGGCAAAATATTCGTTTGCACTGTATCATGTTTATTTGCTTTACAACAGAGCTGACTCGTAATTAGCTTTGACTCGTCCACGTTGTTGACAGGTGCGACCTCTAGGGAAGTATAAATCCGATGTCCATTGGATGTAATCGCGTTGCGTTGGGTTTAGGAACATTCATCACAAATGTTAGACTTGTGAAATTAATTACAAAAATAGATAGATCTCTGTTAGTTAACTTGTGTTAAGATTTGATGGAAAAATTTTGGGATTTGATGTCGAATAATTTTTAAACTCAAATCTTCTCAGATGTTAGTGTAAATGAACATTATTTCATGACTATTATTTCATTCACAACACTCATAGAGACAAGTGGAATCGTTTTATTGCGCTGTCGTGGTGAGTAATAGCAGGATGACTGGCGAATCCCTGGCGCGTGGATGGGCGGGCAGACTATCGGGCGTGTCGCGAAGGACTCGCGATCGGCAAGAGGTTGCCAAATCGCAAGCGGCTGAATGTTGGCGCGAGCCCTTCCCGCCTCCGTGGTCCTAGTCCCTCCCCTCCCCTCCCTTCCGCTCCCCCGGCCTGCCCGCCCCGCGGCCGCCCGCCCACCTCGCGTGCTACGGGCCGGGCTGGGGATATGGACGGACTCCCGCTCGCCACGCCTCCCCTCCCTAGCCCAACCCGCCACCCACCTCGCCTCCTCCCCTCCCTCTTCCCCGCCCCCGTCACCGCCCCGCCCTGTCCTTGCTTTTGCCACGGCTCACCGGTCGAACAGCGAAGGAAGACGAAGGCAACGGCTCAAAACGTATAAATCTTCCAACATCACGATTCGATTTTATACGAGTTCATGTTTATGGCAGGCTCGACTTCGGGATATTTACGTCTGAAAATCTCAGTTCTTGTTTATACATTCTTTCAGTCATTTTGTTCCTATTATTCACAAATTGTTTTATGAGGGAAGTATAAAGAAGCGTCTTCTATAAAGTAGTTTTCGTTCGGAGTGCAGAGTTTACACTTTAGGTGCTATAACCGAGCAAGAAAATACACCGCGTTGATCGAATGCGCACGATTGTTGACAAATGAAACATTCGACGGCATCGGTAGCCGTCTAGTATAATGAGTGAGTACCTGTGTGCTATGCCGAGCTTGCGTGCCGACGTGTGATTTGCTTGTTACGTTTTTTGTTGTGTGACAATGATAAATTCGAATTGACTTTGTCAAAGTAATATTACGATACTTTATTACTCTCTGTAAGTTGATCATAAACAAGACAGCTAACTTCTATTCACAAAAATACGAAATAAACGTGGGCTGTATTTTTTTAATTACTAAGTCGTTTCCGCCCGTTCGAAACATGTACGTTGTAAGCAGACTAAATAGAAAGAGATCTTGTCAAAAATAAATATGTGAATTCTGATTTAATGAACTTTTTGATTCTGGTAATGACGTAAAGGGTTGAAATGGGATGAATGCTAAACGTGGTCTGCCGTTAAACATAACAGTTTGTCAGATTTTAATAACTTCGTGGAATGATTTTTGTTCTGAATGTTTCTGTTTCTGCGAATTCTTTGAGATTCTATTTCTTTGAATCGATAAATCTTCAAATACATTTTTTCTTTCAGACATCACGACAGTCGTTTGAATCATACATACCAGAGAGAGCAGTCAGCATCTGCCTGTTTCCATTTGCCTCAGAACAGCCCTTCGTTCCGAACCGCTGGCATGGCAACTGTTTCCGAATAACATCGTTCTGAATCGCCCTGCAGCAGACATAGACTGGCAAGTGCAACAAGATTCTGTGCAGTATATTGTACAAGGAGAGTAGAACTTCTCCCTCATGACAACTCAGTGCTTAACCGCGAGGCGTACGCTTTAAAAAGTAGATAGCTAACCTAGTACTTTAGGAATAAAGGGAATGAAAAGTTCGAGCTGTGTTAAAATTCTGAAGCATATGAGAAAAATGTTAGAGCCCATTTACTTAAACGTTATGACTGTCACGGCTGACATACTGATTCTCTATTTTTACATCAGTAAATAGCATCCCACTTTTATAAATGTGCACACACAGATACCTTGCATCTAAAAGAGTTCTTGAGATCTTGCAAGATATTTGCATTGAATTGTTATGATATATAAAAGCAACCAACGACTCTATTAAATTAACTAAAACTATTGCATGGACTATTCCATTCACCGAATTAACACCAATATCATTTAACTATACACGGGATACCGCAAACAAGACGGTGTGTCTCAAACAAAAATTATCGCTTTTTGAATACTACCACTTTCTTTACAACTTGTCTTTTTGACCCGTCATAAGCTTTGGTACAGGAATTACATAAGGTGGTGTGTACTTAATGCACGAGTTTCATCAATAAAATTAATGTAACGAATTCTATTTTTTTCTGATAAATGGCATAGTCTTACTAAATATGAATACCACTCATGGTATAATACACGTGATACTTTGGTACGTATGCATGGTGACTGAGCATGGCGAATTAGCACGAAGATTTGAAGTATTAATGGTAGTGGTAAACTGAATTTACAAATTCGACTTGATTCGTGTAGTGTAGTAGCGGCGGGAGAAGCTGCTCCCCCGAGCGTCTATAGCAACGAGATCTTGATGGACTTGCCAGCGTGTTCCCAGCGTCTTGCCGTCTCTCGGGAGCACACTGAAACCGCCGACCACACAGTCCAACGAGGAAACGGTCAAAGGCTCCTGAAATCCTGCGGCGAGGCGCGGCATTTAGAGCTGGCGGTTGTGTTTGCGGCTTGCAGCGGCGCGGCGAGGCGCAGAGGGGTTAGGGGTCCACCGAGAAGGTGGGGGGAGGGGGCGGCCAGCCCGCTCGCGAACCAAGCCGCGTGTCAACTGCTCTACCTCTCACGACGTCGTGCGATGTGGTCGGGATTTAAGGAAAACGCACCGGTAGCGGCCATCGTCAAGTACATTTTTGTTTTTTCTTAAACGTCTTGGCAGTATTGCAATATGTGAAACTCTGTACGCGATAAGCACACTTCTTTCTGATTAGATCCCTTGCCTTGAAATGGTCAATTTTAACTTCTTTTCTTTTACTGATTTATTTTCTTACCCCAATTTTGATCCCATAGTGGCCAATTGAAATTTGAAAAAATTGGTAATGGTCAGATTCTTGAATCAGTAATGGCCACTCATATTTTACCCCTGATGTATGTCCAAATAAGTACTGGTTCGTGTAGCATTATTTCAATTCCAATATCATTAAGTTTTTTCAACTTTTTCTTTAAATATAAACAAGGTAAAAGAAATTAATTATCTTCAGTCAAGTTCTCACCATTAGAAGGCATAAGCTCTATGTTCTACAAGTTTGAAGCCAGTGTTAAGCCTCCAATTCTTATTTTTCAAATTTTGTATTTGAAGTGATTTAAATATAGTGAAGATTTAAATATAGTGACTTCAGGCGATTGATCAACTGAAAATGATCTTCCAATCGGAAGCATCGTTACGTGTGAATTTTTGGTATCAAAGCTCCGGATTGTATTACCCCCAACTGATCAAACGTCAGAAGTCACTATACTTATACATGAGGATACTGACGCAGCGGTCAGTACTGCTGTCTCCTCCCTAATTTTGCGGCACCGCGAACGTCAAAAGTTGGGGCAGCTGGGAAGAGAGGCATTGTTGTCGGGTAGGTTTGTGCGGAGCTCGGTAGGCGGGGTTTTCACTTGACATTTTACGCACGCTGCCAACATTCGTATTTAATAGTAGAGGTACATACCTCAATCTTTGAATGTTATAGTGAATGTTAAAGATGCAGAATTTCAGAAAACATTGACATTGGACAGATGTGCTTGTCATAAAATTTTATAATTTACCTGAAAAAATACTTCAGAATTATCAGAATGTTGAATCAGTTTATAATAACCTATGGTTCCTAAAAATATTTCAACACAGTTGCAAAATGAACGTGAGGCCTTTCTTCATCATTGGACCATTTCACATTTCTACTGAAAAATAGAAACAAAACAATACATGCATTAATTATTTGAGACAATGCTGCATTAAGTACATAAAAATAGACTGCCCCAAAAATGATTTGTTTGAATTTACTGTAACGCCATCCTCAGAAACATCCAAACCTCTCTCTCTGAAATGTGGAGCTTGAAGCCCAAATCGCAGTAGACAATTTGATGGCTTCTGATTGGGGGCTCGCCAGAGGGCAGATGGCTGTCTTGTGAGGAGGTGTGTTTGTGTGGGAGGGCCAGCGGTCGCCCCCGCTGGCCGAGGCGGCGGCCTGCACCAACAACGGACTCGTAGCCGCGCGTCAGTATTTTGAAGAAACACGCAGCTGCGAACCGAGATGTGTGCTCGGGATCTCTTTTGTGTGTACGGATAGTCCAAGTCAGAAACTGGTAACGACTGCAGCCGAGAGATTATCATAATCGCCGGTGAGGCGCTCTCTACAAGTTGATGTAATTACAGGTACAGTCGCGCGCAAGCACCGCTGCAACGGAGCCTCGACGCTGTCGGCCGACCCGCCGCCGCCGCCGCCGCCACCGCCTCAGGCCGCCATCGCCGCCGCCGCCGTCGCTACCGCCGCCGTCCCAGCAACCGCGCGCGCCACGGCCCGCCGCTTATCTTACACAATATCTCAACAAAAGCACGTGCTTGGCATTTCGCCGCTATCGATTCCTTCGCAGCCATGATTCGAGGCGATTGTAGGAGGAAGAGCTGCGGAGGCGGCGGCGACGGCGGCGGGGGCGGCGCGAAGGCGCAGGTCGAGGTGGCCGGGTAATTCGTTTCTGAACGGCGGGGCAGCGGCGGGGTGGGCGGGGCGAGCGGGGCGCCGGAGCGGGGGCTGGCTGGGATTCCCGAGTGCACGTGCGGCAGGCGCCGAGACGCGAGCGACCGCAGTATTCGGCAGGAGGCGCCGGAACCGTCTGGACCTGTCCGCACCGAGGGGCGCGTGGGAGACAGGGGTGGTGATGTAGAAAAGGAGGGAAGGGAAACGGCAGGAAGGAAGCGGTGATAGTCGTATCTCGGAGAGCATACAGGAGGATCGGAGGCGGTTCCAGAAAACGGTCCGCAGAGCAGGGTGGCGGTTTCGGAAAAGGTTACCTTCATTTGCCAAATTCAATCCACTTGGCGAGTGGGGGAGAGGAGCGGGGAGGAGCGGGAAAGTGGGCTCAGCAGCGAAGACGTATAGAGCCGCGCACCCGTGCCGTCAGGGCCCAAGTGCGGCCCGAGCGAGTGGACAGCGTGTGGCACTGCGGCGCGCTGGGGCTCTCGCGGGAAGTTTCCGTTTTCAAAATGCACCCATTGCACGCGCACCTGGCGGAGGCGGAGGCGGAGGCGGTGGCAGCGGCGTTCGCTCTAATTCTTCACTTCCTGGCGCCGCCGCCGCCGGCTGCCTCGCGCCTCGCTGCCCGCCGCCCAACGCCCGCCGCCACACCATCGCGCCGCCCCGACTACGAAGCTCGTAGCGTTACTATGCACGGCGCGATTACGGCTTCCAAAGCGGTTGCGTTCTCTCATGTGATTGGATTCATTTGAAACGAGAATTTTCAGAGCTGAATGCTTTCGATCAATTCTCAGCTTTATGATGTTGACGAGAACAAAAATTGCATACCTCAAAAATCTAAACCTCTTCTAAAAGAAAAAAAGTTAAAAACTTCCACTAATAGATTTGAAATTTTACAAACTTAAAATCTATTTAATCACGTTTGGCAAATGAATTTTGTTTTTTGTTATTCGTTTTGAATATCTTGACATTCATAAGTATTTCTAGAAATATACAAAATTGTAAAATTTGCTCTAAATATTATTTTTATTGTATGCCATCGCATGTACGCAAGACTGAAAAAGATAATTATTAATAGTGGCGTACCGAAGGGAAGGGGTCTCATGAGGCTTAAGCCCCCCCCCCCCCAAGAGGTCAATCATACAAATTCAAAAATATAGGTTTTACTAATGTTCTAAGCTAACGAAAAACATTTAATATATCACCTGTTTACTAGTAAAGGTGAGCTATAAGACAACAAATATAAATTTCTTTTATATTCTTCACAAATGAAAAAGTCTTCACAAGAAAACATCAAGTTGGCTGGACACTGTACCTGTAGCTCCCCCCTCCCTCCGCAGGGTGCGCCTCTGATTATGAATAATAGTAATACTGCAGAAGTGAACTGCAAACTAGACTTGCACCTCGGTCGGATAGCTTCTTTCGCACCACCTGAGACGAATCGGTCAAGAGGGCGCGAGCGCAGGCAGGCGCGGCGCGAGGTCGTCGGCGGCGTGGGCGGCGTGGGAGGCGCGGCGGCGCTCGAGGCTGCGTCCGCCCGGTAGCGCCCGTACGTCATCCCGTGGGCCGCGTCCTCCCCCTGGAGAAACGATGAGCCGCGCGGGCTCTTCGCCACCTGCTCGCCCCCGCCGCTCCTGATCCCCTCGGTCGAAGCGGTGCCGCGGAGAGAAAGGAGCTCGCGATTTCGGGGTTTATTGCGGGCGTCACGTGCGAAGGCCTCTACCTGTCCGCTTACGGAACCGGCCATATATATCTGTAGAAATTCCCATCCCTGCATAACGATTCCTTAATGAAGTTGATGCTTTTTTTTGGAATTACAGTGCTTTACCGCGTTTCTACTTTTTCTTGTGTGATATATTTTCCATTCAAGCCCACACATCTATTATACTGGAGAAGTGTACCATATCGAGCATGTGAAAAAAACCCTAATTGCGATAAGGATAATAAATATAATAATATCGTCAAAAAGATTAAGAGTGCACATATGTGCGAGTAAATATTTCGAAGAGGAGATTGGAGAGATAGTCGAGAGGCGCGGGCGCGACGTCAGCGTGGACTACCTCGCTGCCTTCGGAGTGCAGCCTCGCAGACGGGAGCGCGCGGGGGGGAGGGGGCGGGGGGGATGGGGTGAGGCGTGGCCGGTGGGAGGCTGCGGGTCGGCAAGGAACGAGATCGGGGAGCGGAGCGGAGGGGGCGGCGCCGCCACGCGCACCGCCGTCGCCCCGGGCGCTTCGCCGCGCCGCCCGCACCCGCCCGCCCGCCTGCCCGCCCGCCTTCCGAAAAACTAAAATGAATAAAACCGATCGTTTTGCATATTTGCATGCCAGCTACGCGCATCCCGACTTTTATGACGTTTGTATTATAAAAGCCCAAAGATATATTTGCTCTAACTCTGGAAGAAATGAGCCGCATTCCTGAATATTGACGAATCGGATGGTTGTTCTGTTTTATCTGCTATCTGCGTGAGAGTTTTTCGTCGGCCGGCGCGCCGGCTCGCGACCGGTCCCAGCGCGGGACGCGCGTAAAAGCCGGCCAACAGCCATGTTTGGTTGGGTTACATGAGTATTACTGCACCAATGGGTTCCTCCAAAGCCCAATTACAGAGATCATAGCTGCGGAGGGCGGCTATTACTGATCGGCGGCGCGGCTCGGCTCGCCCGGCCCGCGCCGCCGCCAGCGCCAGCCCCCACCCCCACCCCCACTCCCACTGCCCCCGCCGACCCCCGACCCGCTCCGGCCCCGCGGCCCCCTCCGTTCCCGCTGCGGCCGCCCGCCCCGTCCTCCGGTATTGCGCCTCGGACCCCGCGCCGCCCGCCCTCTCCCACGCCTCTCCCTCCGCACGCCGCCTTTCCTAGGAGAGCCCGGCCAAGCCCTCTCCCTCTCCCTCCGACCCGCCCAACCCCGGCTGCGAGAGCCCCGCGCGCTGAGGGGCGGGGCGGCGGGCGGGCGGCGGCGGGCGGGCGGCCTCGCGCTCGGGGGCGTTGTTTCCCCGGCGCGCCTGCATTCGTCTGTCAAGGCTTCCCGAGCGCAGGCATGGCGCGAGGCCTCGTGCGTTGGCTTCAAGACTTTTGCGCAGTTATTGAACTATACGTTATTTTTTGCTTCTTTCGGAAAATTCAATCATTTTTTGACTCGAATGAAACTCTGGATCGAATAATTTACTTCTGAATTAACATTTTATATCTTTCTAATATATATTTTACTAACGAAACTACCTGTTCCAAATTTGCGGAGCTGTGTGCTGTTTATTCTTATGTGTTTCAAATAAAAGTATGTAAAGCGTCGGATATTAAGAGATTTTTGTTGGTGGTGATGACGGCGAGGCGTTCCGATGAAAATATATGGGATTGCAAGCGTGGAACTTAACGATCCTGGGCGGTGAGGGTTATAGCTGCGGTTTCTAAACCATACACATTTGGCGATGGTTTCTAATGGAGCATTAATTTCTCAGAGCACTAGCATTGCCTCATTACCTGATCATTAGCACTTACAACATAACAACTTACGTGATTCACTGTTGTTTACATCTCCGTGTTCTCAAGATTTAACCTACAAACATACATTAGCATTTGCTGCGTAAACATCTAACATTATCATCTTAAGATGAAAGTAATCAAAGCGTATAAGGATATCTAGTGCTGACATTTATACTTGCACAGAATAAAATATGGATTTCAATGTTTTAAAATAATATTGCTTATTAATTTAAATAACATTTATATATAATTTTTGATGTTATTGTAGTAATTGAAAGTGTTTCAACTCCAACTCTTTGAACATTCAGTACTTAGAAGAATATCACGTTCAAAACAGTAATTGAAGCAGTAATTGAAATTGTAATATTTAGGTAAAGTAATAATAATAATAATAATAATAATAATAATAATAATAATAATAAAAGAAAAAGTAAATGAAATTAAAATAGTATTCATGAAACTACTACAAGATTCTCTTTTTAAGTGTGGGCTTTGAGACACATTTGAATGTGTTGTGGATAATTACAGCTAATTTTTATAACATATACTTAAAATATCACACCATCCGTAATAGCGCAGGAATGTACTGAGGCCTGTGGACGGTTTCATAATGTCCAAATGAGATTCCACAGTATCTGTTAATACTTTCCACAGCAAATTATTCCGACTTTTAAAATTCTTTACATTGAATTCGTTCAGAGGCGGATCCAGAGAGTATTTTAGGGGATGGCGCTCGTACAGTTAGACCCCAAAAATAGTTTTGAAAAAATTATTATCTTGCAACAAAGAGGTATTATTAATAAGAATACTTCTTTGAATATGATGCGATTGACATGTGGAAATTATTTTAAATATATTGAGTAAAACCGGAAATAAGACGTTGAAATGGCAGGGGAAGTGTATCCCTCATCTCTGTCCTTCTTCATCCACCACTCACTCGTTCTGTATAATCAAAAACGCAAACATATTCATTGTATATCTTCATATGAATAAATGCACCTTTTTGAAAATGTTTAACACAAAAGAAAATTGAAGAATGTGTTAAGAAAGAAAATGGAGTAGCCACTCATGAGAATTTTCTGATCGCATAAACTGTAGAGACTGAACTAAATGTGTTTCGCGTCGCGCGTGGGAAGGGCGGGGGGCAGGGGAGGAGGAGGGGAGGGCGGCGGGGAGCGGGGCCAAATTCCTGGGGCCGGCGCTTCGCGGGCAGTGGGCGGCAGGTGGGGCGCCGGGCTCTGTGCTGCGGTCGCCGCGCCGTGATGTTCAGCGGCGGTTCTGCTGGAGCAACCAGCCGTAATAAAATGTCCAAGTCGATTTCGGGCAGGATCGATTTCTAAGACTGACGCGTCGTAAAAAGCCCGTCGACTCGTCTTCACACGTCGCCTGCGCCCTGGGGGAAGTTACGTTTGTTTGGACGCGCTGCATACCACGGTGATCCTCGTTCTTTATTTGCTCTCTGCCGTGCGCTTTTATATCTCCTCAGCTCTTTACCGACCTCGAAACTTAGTCGTTTTCTAGTGCGATGGAGCAGGCTGAGGTGGCTCAAGACATCAACTGATGTCTCTGCAGAGCCTCTGACCAGAAGCTTCTAGGGTTCGAGTCTCGATGAAAGCAGACTTTTTGGCACTAACTACAAGGTAGCTAGGCCGAGTTCAGCCGCTTTCTGGAGAAGAATCCTAGCGACAGACTACTCAGATAGGTTTTCCGTAGTTTCTTTGTTTAATACCGGGCAAATGCCGGAGCACTACTCTAATACTCGGGCCACAGGCTACGCGTGATCTTTCCTTCATCTTCCTTCTCATCGTCGCCCTTTGCTTACAGATCCTTATATGCACTACGAGTACACTACCACACATGTCGAGTGGGCAGTCGGAAGCTTAGAGCATGTGCCGGCTGGGACGCTACGCCGCTGATGGGGATATCTAAGAAAAACATGCACTACCCTTACGAGGCTAATGACCATGGCAGTTGACGCGCCCGGAAACACGCAATAATCAATCAATCAATCAATCTAGAGCGATGAAGTTGTTTATGAACTCAGTGATGTGTCGCGCAATATTTCCTGTATACTTACATGCGTGAAGTGATTTTCAGCACCATTATCTTGTGATCAACAACTATATCTGTATAATTAAGTCTGTTGTTTCCACAGTATTGTTATTAAAACTATTTTTGTGATTTAAATGTTTTTGTGTGTCTCAATGTTATTTTGTCTTTCTTAATGACTTATTGTCCGTCTAAGTGGCTTGGAATGTGTGTCGTTGTTTAGAGTTGCTTTGAGCAGCTGTTGTTGTGTGCTAGTGTAGTTGACTGGGCTGTTTCTTTCACAATATTCACGGTATAGTTTGTTTCACTAAATATTCTGTGTTTTTCTATATTACTCAAAATCATAATCGTTCCTAATTAAGTATCATTTGTTCTCTGTCCCTCCGAAGAAGAGAGTCGATAACTCAACTGAACTACGGTGAATTTTCTAGCACATCTGTATTCTACCTGCCTCTGAAAAAATCAAGAAAAATCAATGAAAAATTTACATCCTTGCTCCAGATTTGACTTTTGAAGTAATATGCTCTTAAATTCCTCAGGTATCTAATTCGCAAAGCAAGCAAATTCTTGGACGTCTATCCGTATGTATTGTATGCATATATATTTAATTTGCATTATTTACAAATTGTTAATTAGACAGTAAATATTAAGTGTTCATTTTCCGAAAGCCTCGTTTTAAAGAGAAAAGGCATTTTTATAATAAATAAATTTAACAGCAATTTCGCGTTCAATTGCACTGAGAGCACACTGATAATGAGCTATCTACTCTCCTCTTACTATTAGGGACAGAATCTGTTTCCAGGCACCATTTCAATATCTCTCTCATACCCTTATTCGTTCGTTCATTTTTCGCAGCTCATTTTCCTTTCGGTGTCGGAGAAACGCTCTCATGCCTTACTACCCGCAACAAGTTTGCTCTCGTCGGGAATCAAACAACAACAACGGCTTAGACGAAGTGGGGCAGCCCTTTCAACAACACTCCATGCAACAACACATAGCGTACGTTGGAAATTACAATATTGTTCTTTCATTTGTTACAAGTTTTTATCTAACGATAAATGTTTTTAATAGATTTTTGCTTTAATAGATGTATTTCCTATTCTTATTTGCCGTTTTTCATGTAAAAAATTTATTTGTCATCATGCATTGTATTCGACGAAATATTCGGTCATGTTATACAATGTCAACGTTGTTTGATGTCTCACAATCCACTTAAAATTGGAATATAACACGAGCTGGAAATATTTGAAACTGTATTTCGTATATTATAATGACTCGCCGACGAAATAAAATGTACGCTGTTCTATATGGTGACGCGACTTTTTTCTATGAAAGAAGAACAAATGAAATTCGCATGAATTTACGAAGATAAATGATGAGAGACAGCAAACAACATTTCAGCCTATAAAATTGTCTTTTCTGCATGCTATTTTCTGTGACATAGTGTTATAGTCTGCTTTTATTTTTATTCTCATGTATAATTTAAATGTGAATCCTGCAAATGAATATTTTTACAGAGTCAAAAGCATTTTATGAAATGTGGTACACTTGCTACAATAATTCTCTATGTCGTGAACATATAATGTTAATATTCCATACATATAGAATTTGAAATTTAAGAGAGACACTTTTATTATTCGTGATCGTAATAATAACAATACCTAAAACATAATTACATTTATGAATGAAATACTGAACAACAATGTAATATACGTTGCACTGACATGTTTCAAATAAAGTGATATTCAAAATACAATTTTTGAGATAAGTAATTTCCAAATGATTTGAAATAGCGATTTGCTGTTGCAATATATTAGATATACACTTATATTCAATTAGCAAGAGTCAACTAGAATACTATTAATGTAGTGCATACGAGATGAAATTAGAGACCGAAATTACTTGCAATCTAATAGCAGATACTATATAAATGTAAAGAAGTTTATGAAAATGTATTGAAAGAATATTCTTCAAAATATAGCTTTGTTACTACACAATTGTTACTTAGTATTAGTTGTATAGTGTTACTACAAAACCATAGTTGCTTAGTAACGATTTTACTGTGATATCCAAGTGAATTTTCAAAGCTTTACTTAATTTGTTCCCTTAAGTTAGATATATTTGTATTCCCCTATTATCTTCATTTTTATAGCAGCAGCTTTAATTATTTAACAATATTCTGAATTTGAAAATGGTATGGCGAAACTCGATCTGCATTGCCAGAAACAGTTAATTTATTATGAACGCGATTATTTTGAAATTTCGACAAAATATCATTACTTAGAATATCCATGAACCTACTCGTGCAAATCGAATACGGCTAGCTATATTTTTGGTTTTGTAAACGGGTCAATTTCCCTCTCAACGGGACAACGGTACTGTGCTCAAAAGCACTGTTAAGCCTCCAAACATTTGGTAAAAATACCCCAATAAAATATAACATTTTACAGGTTTTCCTCGTGTTTCTGCGCAGGCCTGCCTTTTGACAGGCCCGTCCATTTTATGACCCCTCTTCCGGAGGAGCTGTGGCTGCGGGCGCCGACTGGCAGGCCACGGAGGGTGTCAGTATCCCCCATCCCCCCTCCCCGGTAGTTTCCACCACCGCATGCTCTAGATAGGAAAATGGGCAGCAATGCGAACTTACAAAGTCTCAAGAAAGGGGTATTCCTCATTTCCTTTTGCTAAATGTCGTAATATTCCTTCACTTCTCGTTATTATAGAGAATTGCCATGATATTAATACTAAAATTACTATTCAAATGGCAAAAGGCAATATATTGATTCCCATTGGCTTGAAATATTTGGAGACGAACATTGCAATTCAGAAGTAAATTATTTATTTTGAAAATTTTTGTTTTTTCAACATGCATCTATAATAGAACTTAGAAGTACGCTTTATTTCGCTTGAACACCAATACGCCATGGCTGAGTATTAAATATATTTAATGAATATTATTGAATTATTTCTGATAAATGAAAAACGTACCCCTCATATTCACGTCTGTGCATACATATTTTGCGTCAGCATGAAACATAATTTTTTTTTTATTTTTTGATATAAAATATTAGCTGCAGTAGTATTTTCTCGAAAGACAAAGATATACTATGCGTCTAAACCCTGACTTTCTATAGTTGTCTTTCCTAGTTCCGTTACTTTTCCAGTCGGTAATATTTACTGCTCAGCCCTGTTGTGCCGTTGGAGTGAAGGGGGCGGGGAGGCATCTCTCCCCCTCCCCCGCCCACGCGCCGCTCCCTCTGGGCCTCCTTCCCTCCCCTTCCCACCCGCGGTGGCGCCCCGGCAACGGGAAGCCTGCAATAAAATTATTTGGGTCGCTTAACTCCTCTGCGCGCACTACGCCGCTCTGCGGGCCGCATGCTTCGGAAGGCGGCGCGACCGAGTGCTTTTGTGACAAACTCAGCCCTCCAATAAGCACCGTGCCGCCGCCGCCGCCGCCCCCGCCCTCACCTCGTGCGCTGCGGCTGTCACCCTCCACCCCGCGCCCACGCCCGCGCCCACGCCCGCGCCCACGCCCGCGCCCACGCCCACAGCCGCTCCGGGCGAGAGCGCGATCCCCGCTGCGCTTCGTCGTTGAGCGTTCGGGTCCCACACACGCCGCGGCTTTGCCCAATGGCACGCTCAGAGTGCAACGGTCGGCCTTCGGCGCTCTAGTTGTTCCCGTCTTCAATACCCTCCGCAGTACCCTTGCGGAGGTGGTGGGTTTATAACACTCAGCTACTCTCCGGCGATTTGGGTTGCTAGTAAGGGAAGAGGAGCTTTTCTTAATAACTAGCTCAAATGAACTTAATTCTAACTTAATATAGTAGTAGTAAAAATTGAGAAGTGTACTCTCGGGTATACGTAAATTGAATTTTTTTAAAAGTATAATAGTAAGCAATTGATAATGTACTTTTTCATGTTAAATCTGATATATTTCTTCACTTATTCACACAACATTAATTTTTTATTTACATTATAAACAGCCATTCCTTCAAACCATTCTCTCCCTTTTCCCCATCTGATACTGCGATTTCGATCCTGGGGGCTCTCTTTTTTCCTTTGCGTCTTATTTCACCATTGATCTATTATCATCATTATTTTCTTTCCTTCATGGCCTCTCATGAATAAAAATGTAAAACAGTTATTGTAGATGTTAGTTCAGTTTTGTTAACTGTTATTATATTCTTGAATTATAACAAGAGTTTCAATGGTCAGGACCAAAGCACGATCTGCAATACAGAATTTGTGTGAAACATGTGACCCATGCCGCACAAAAGAACTTAAAACCGGAGTTTTCAGATTTTTGGGTTCTAATATCGGCTAAGTTACAGAATACTTTTTAAAATTGTTCGTGCTTCTAGGTGCAATATTTGAGAAAATATTAATTATTGAATGTCGGTATTTTAAACAGTTGCGTTTTGAGAGAGAAAAACAACACACCGGCACATTGATTATTTCACTGGAGCTTTCATTAAACAAATCCGTTTCATACAACGTAGTGCCAAGAAATTGAACTGATTCATAAGTTGGCTAAGAAAACTTATAGATAGCACAAGAAGTGAAAACCTAGAAATGCAATGTTTACACCCACCCCCCCGACATGTTGATAACTCTCCTGAAATTGTCTCATCTCCTCTCTTTTCCATTGGAAACGATGTGTCCCTTTCCCCGTAATGTGCTAATTATTGTTTTTAGAAATCAAGACGGAAAAACAAAATATGCAAGGGTTCGTGAAATGAAAGAAAAAGTACACGTACTACATCTTTCTCAGCAGATATATTGCAGACATTTCATAGTGGAAGCGCTCCTAGTGCTCGACAACTCTGTTGCGGCATTTTTTCTTCTGTAGTGTACCTGACTATTTAGGAAAGCAGATGCACCCTTCTCGAGTCTTTAATGTTCAGACCCTGCCATTTAGGAAAATGGATAACGATCACACCTCGAGGCGGGATTTCCGTTAAAATTCCATCCGAACTGACTCTCTCCCTCGCGCTGTCTTCCGTCTCCCTCGTATTGGTAATAGTGGGGGTGACCTCCAATACAACCACCCGAAATAACTCACGTCGACGAAATTGCAACCCCGCCTCCGATCTGGCCCTGAGCGATAGAGCTGACAACTCTCTCGGACCTCCAGACACACCCTCCTTCCTCATTCCGAGCCCAACCCGACACGGAGCCCATCTTTCATCTCCTACTCCCCTTCTACGAGAAAAATTCTTCGCGATGGATTTTTCTTGATCTGAAACGCTGTGCTCTGACCGAAGGTCGGCGGAGACTATTTTATACTTGATAAGCCCCGAGAAAGTATTCCCACATGAAGGATGAAAGACGATAAAGCAATATGAAATGGTTATTGTTTTCCTTTTATCTTACGAATACGATGGAAATTTCGAAGACCCTAGTCCTTTGCGAGGGGAATATATTAAGTTGAATCTATGCCCGAGATGATACTTTTCAATAAATCGTTTTATTAAATGCCAGCCGCGCCCGCTCTTGTGCCTGAGCCGGCAGCGCGGACGTCGTGCGTGGGCGAGGCGGGGTTCGCGGGGCTGGGCGAGGCGGGGTTCGCGGGGCGGGGCGGGGCGGGGGCGCGGCCGAAGGCGCGGCTGCGGCAGCAGAAGGTTCAGCGGAGGGGAGAGGGGACCTGGCGGGCGACCGATTGAAGCGAGCAAGTGATGCGTCAATCGGATCCCATTTGCAGGAAACGCGAAACCGACCGCGTTATTTTTATTCTTCGAACCAACCTTCACATTTGTATTCTTTTGTTTCTTTCTGCACACTAATAAAGCGGCACTCACAAACCAACCCTAAAAAGTTTTTCTTTCAAATGTACAATGGGTTTTTCCTGATGAATCATTCAATCCATGAAAATCATTTAGCCATTCATGACCATTGTCAGAGTAGGTAGCAAATAAAACGTATTTAGTGGGTTACACGAGGTATTTATCATATGTGCGGATGTGAATGTGCTTAAATTATACCTAGTTTCTGAATAACATGAAAGGTGTGATGCTAATAGTAAGCGAGAATCTGAAGGTTCTCTTAAACGAAAATCAGTAATTAAAGATGTCGTATTTAACAAAATATGCATTATTTACCGTAGACAAAACCTAACAATACACACATTTTTTGTAGTCTTAAACATTTCATAATTTAATGGTACCTGATAGCAAAATTGTTCGACTACCTCTCCCTCCTGCTCGCAGCCTGTTTCTGGAGGCCCCCTTCTCCTGGTGTCACGGAAACGGAATCAAGTACCAAGTTCATTACTCTTGAAGCTCATAATAGCGCTCGGCGGGCTGGCGCCAAACTCGTCCATTCCGTCGCGTGCTAGTTGAGGATGGGACCCCTTCCCTTCGCCCCTGCGACCAAACGGCCCAAACACCTATTCAACACGGACAATTGGCGAACTTTCTTCCTGCACTTGCGATCGTGGTAGATCTACTTCAATGGTGGAGGGGTATCGAGTTGAAACCAACCACCAAGTTTGTTTTTGGCGTTTTTTGACTGAATAAAATCACGTGTAGAATTTTCCTCGTATGTAGTACGTTGGGAAAAAACATAGCGTGTTTCGAGTTGACACCTCTGATCCACACCTACCTTTGCCACGTTGCCACCTACCTTTGCCACGTTCGGAGAAATGACAGTTCGTATGAGCATTTGAGCCATTATCACTGGCAGCGTGACACAATCGAATATGTCTTTGTGTCTGAGTAGTCATTATGCTGAGGGTGTGCGTCATCGAATATTATTGTTGACAAAAATTGATTAAAAAAGAAGCTAGACATGTCATTTTATCATATTTTTGTAGACATATAATTTTTTACTAGCAGGAAATTTAATTTGCTAGCTCGGCAAAATTATTATTCAATTTACAAATAAACCAAAAAATTGCATTTGGTGTTTGCTAAAGTTTTTGGAAGCAAGAATTGGCAGGAAATTGTGACGAATTAAAAACAGTTCCAACATCAGAATTTCTGTGAACTAATCCTCCAATTTTTAGAGGCGCAATGAAAAACAATTGAAGTTGCAGTTTTATTTAAGCACTTCGCGTCGCATATTGGGCGATGGCTATGGCGGCCATAGGAGGGGAATGGGGGCGAGAGGGGGGAGGCAAACAGGAGTGCGGTGGCGCGCGGGCGCTGGCAAACCGGCTGTCGGTGCCTGTCTCATATGCGCGTATTCCCGCACAATCAGACGCTCGTGAATTTTGACATCTGGCGATTGAAATCAAACGCTGCAACACGCGCCACAATGTCCGTCAAATTTGCAAATGAAAGAACTTCGTCATACGTAAAGTTGAGCGAATATGCAAATAGTAATACCCAGAGCCGAATAAACGCGAGACTCATGAAGTTCCATCAAAACAGTACGGTTTCCAATTAAATGTAAAGGAAACAAAAACCGTGAACAGAGATGTGGGGTTTACATTCGTACATTACACAATGGAAAATTTTCACTTCAAGCCTTTTTTCTGATTATTTGCTCACAGATTTTTGCAGGTAAAATTTTTTGCTTATTTCATTTCTGTTCGCCGGGGACAATATTCTTTAAATTGCTAGAGTGCAATAAAATGCGTAATGTTAACTTGTGGATAACTTCCTCCGCAGTCCACTAGCTGTGTAACTCTGAATCCAAATGAAAGGCGTGGATGCGTGGCGCGTCGGGCCGTGGGCCAAGCGGGGCGCATGGAACTCGTCTGCGCGGGCCTCGCGAATTCTATTGAGTGCGAATGGACGCGCTTGCAAGCAATGTCGTGGGCCGATTTCTCAATGGGCGCGCGTGTCTGCGCCCAGCGGGGCGTGAGCGTGGGCGTGGGCGTGGGCGGGCTCGGAGTCAACAAGGGAAAGCTGGCGGCAGTGCTTCCGCGTGGCCGGCGGGCGTCGGGCCCCGGGCCGCGGCGGAGGCGTGAGCGAGGGCGGGGCGGGGCGGGGGCGAAGGCAGGGGTGGGGACGGACCCTCCTCCTCGCGGGCTGCCCCATTCCTCCGCCCCCCCCGCCCCGTGCCGTGCAGCGCAGAGAAAACAAACGGGTGTTGGCCGTCTTGTTACGAGCGCCGACGTCGCGCGGGGCGGCGCGGCGATATTTCTCGCGGACAACAACAGGAGGCGAGCAAGTGCGGCGGGGGCGGGCCGGGGGGTGGGGGGTGGGCCCGTTATGGACACGACGGCCAACGGACGCCTCGCTCGTCCACTGACTCGCCGCTTGTCGAGCACGAGTTGGCAGTCGCGTAAAGACATGCTCGGCGTCCTTTGCTATCACTAACGACTAAAGATACGATTGCGTTCAGTCACACATTCAGCAGTAAATGATCTTTTCCGTTCATTCGCCTTCTTATTCAGCGCAGCTTTTTAGGAATATGGTGGTCTTTTCATAACGCTTATTGTCTTTATACAACTGAAATACGTCGAGGACGTTGATAACAGTAAACATTGAGACAGATTATTCCCTTTCAAAGAAAAATACATGTTCTAGTGGAGATTTAATGTTTTTGATTATGAACGTTGGAGAATGTCCAATCGGTTCCGACAAGCATATACTAGTACTTTCTTCCGACGGCCACGTCCTGGCGTGGGCTGCGCCGGGGCGCGCCGGTGCCGCGTCGGCTGCGCGCGCGAGCCCCGGCCGCTCCGTGCCTCGCGGGCCCGGCGTCGGCGTCGGCGGGCCGGCGCCCGTCGCGGCGCCACCCCGCCGCCGCGCCGCGCCTGTCTACTCGCCACTACGCCCGGCCTGGGCCTGCCGCGCAAGCTACCGGCGAAGGACCGGTTTGCGCCCTGGGCTGGAGGTCACGGTCAGGGCCTGCGCCGCCGCCGCCGCCGCCGCCATCACCGCCTCCCGGTTTCACTTTCGCGCCGCCCCGCCGCCGCCGCCACCGCCGCCTCCATTGCACGCGGCAATGCGCCACACCCGTCAGCGATTCTACAACTATGTTTCCTTTCCAGCACTTTTGTTTTTTTCGAAAGTGTCGTGAACCCGGCGGCCGGCCGCCGGGAAACGAACTTCATTTTTTTCTTCCCAGGGAACTGAGAGAAACCGGTCAGGTGAAGAACAACTAGTCACTTTGTTATAGTCTTCCAAATGGACTGACTCCTCTTCTGCGGTCGCGTAAATGGAAAATAAGTCAAACCGTGTTGCCTTCGCGGAGCCGGAGAAACCGCTCAGAAGTGATGAGGGCGAAATACGCCCTCGTTTCCTTAAATCTCGTAAGCCGTCAGTTGTGATGGAGTTCCTGGTGAACGCGTGGTTTTGCCTCGCCTCCTTTCACGCCGGCACTGCCGCCTCCGCCGTCGCCGCCTCGGCGACAACACATACTTGTAACCGGATTCGAAGCGGTGACCTTCGGCGCCGGTCGTGGCGCGGGCGTACTGAAATGCGAAGGGGGCGCGGCGCGGCGCGGCGCGGCGCGGCGCCCTGCAGCGCGGGCCGTGGTATTTGGTGCCTCTGGCGCCGCGCCCGCGGCCGCCGCCGCCGCCGCTGCAAGTGCCCGTCGCCTTCGAACGCGTGTCGCAGCGTCGCAAACCCGTCCGCACTTTTCTCCTTACTCCCACGGCCGCCATTACCCGCAACGCCGCTACCTCCGTCAACACTGCATTGACTCTAGCGCCGAACAGCCGAGCGCACGTTTAATATCTGTCAGCTTCGTGGCTGTCGACACGGTCGTCAACCTTTGTTCGCGAAGCTGACGCCTCCGCTCCCGTTCCCGCCCAGCAGCGTCGCCGCCCGTCTCGATGCACATGTGCGGCCGTGAGTGGGGAAACGAGGTACTGCGCCGGGTCCGCGCCCATCTGGAGGGGCATACTGCGTGGTTTATTCAGCAGACAGGTAACCATTATAAGGAAACGAAATCGCTTTGCTCGTCGGCGTCCGGCGTCCTCGTCTGCCTCCCGCTCCTTCTCGCTCGCGCCCGCCCGCCCGCTCGTTCGCTCTCGGAATGACCTTTAAATCTTTTCCCTCGGACCCGTATTTCTTGATGCATCATCAAGAGCTGGTCTCATTAACCCGCGAGCGGCCCGGGCGCCTGGCGATGCGAGGGGTGCGCCGGCGCGGCCGCGGGGGGTTGGGGAGGGCGGAGGGCGCAGGTAGAGCGGTGTCCGCGGGGCCGCGCGGAATGCAGCTGCTCGCCTCCTCCGCCCCCGACGCCTTCTCCGGCCGTTCCGCGTTTTGCGCTTTCTTCAACTGCTCTAACCGCACAATGCCATGTAACGTAATCGTTGCCTCTTTTACAAGTCCGCCAGTCGTGTCCCACGCCGCTCCGAGCGTCCCTCCGTAACCTCAGGGAGGTTCATCTGATCGGTAATAGCTATGTGGGAATGGAGGACCCACCCATTGCTCAGCCGGGAATAAAGAGGCAGCTGAAGGAAGAGTTGTTTGATGATGACGAATGGTGATGGAACACGCTGCGGAATCAGACACACGGCAAGTGGGAGTTTCTCCAGGAAAATATGCCTGCAAAACTCTCTCCTTTTGTCCCCCGCAAATTTAGGAAGAGGATTAAAAATCTCAAAAGTAATGTTTCCCTGAGAAACGTGAAGTAAATACGTGAGACCAGAGAGTGTTCCGTTCAAAACATACCTAACCCAGAACACAAGAAGTTCTCGAAGTGAGAAAGAATAACTCTGAAATGTAATTCAGAAAGTTAGGTATTACTGCAATTAATATTGTTATATCTGCAAACACATACCGAACATGATTTGACACATGACATGCATCTAGCACTATTCCAAGTTGGAGAAAAAAATGAGAGTGATTACTCGTTCATCGTGTAGAATAATTTGATTCACCTTTAGCATCATTAAATACATCTCGATTGTCAATTCGTTCATTAATCTTTCTTTAAGTGTACTGTTCCATTTGCTCCAGAGATAGTGGTCGCATTGAAGTTGTGAAAATGCTGCTACTGTCTTGATGATTCAACGAGAGCGTTTGCGTATGGGTGAATGCGTTACAATGTAATAACCTATTACAATATATGTATTTATAAAGATACTTACGTATTTGCTCTGTGCAGTAGATGCCAATCGATGTAGAAAGAAGATAAAAACAGTTCCAAATTGAGAGCCACTACTAATGTTCTTCCTCCAGCCAACCAATATTACTAATATCGATAAGTGAAAATGCCTGACGGAAATATCCCAATATCTTGAGCTCACGACGGGTGCATTTGAAACCAATTAAAGAATCGTGGACCCTGGAGACGGATGTTATCAGATGCGCACCAGCGTGACCTTCACGAACACACATGCCTGCTCCCCGCCTATCTCACGTACGGCGCGGGTGGAAGCAGGCACCGAGTTCGCACTCCACCGAGAATACCTGCGCGGGGACACGCCGCCCGCCCCGCCCCGCCCCTCCCCGCCCCGCCCAACCCCGCCCTGCCTCATCGCCATCCCCGTGCCCCGCGCCCCGCCCCGCCCCGCCCCGCGCTCCGCCCTGCGGCGGGCGCAGTTCCCCTCTGTTCCGCTAATGAGTTTCAATCGAACTCGCACTAACAGTTTCTGGCTGACGTCACTTCGTGATTCATAGCCCGCCGCCACGAAGATTTGTAACACGTTCAGCTCGCACTGTTTCATCTTTAAACACAGCGCCCGAGCCTCTTGCCCCCTTCGTCACCAAGACGGTTGCAGTAATATTCATGATTGCGTGAATCCGCTTCCTTGGAGTGCTAGTCGAAGAAGGGTTGCAGGGCTTAGTTTCCTCTCCCCGAGGCCACGGGAGCACTTTAGCGAGCTGTGTTTGCAGAGATAACACGACGCTCTTACCCGCTTGGGGGAGGTGTGTTTTCGTATTAGACAAGGCGAAGGAATTATATTATTAATTTCATGGGTGGCTGACACCAATAAACGCTTTGATTTACGTCGTGCCTAAACAGAGCCCGGGCCGCGGCCGCGGACCGCGGACCTCGCGGGCGCCCGCCTCGGCCCGGCCATCACGCGCGAGACGCCGCGATGACGTCAGCTGCGGGTGAAATGGGAATGCCTACCTCGTGGCTCATTAATCAATCCGAAATTGCTCGGTCGGGGAGATTCTCGCGGCCGCGGCCACGGCCGGTGCGGAGACGCCCGCGGTAGCCCCCCTCGGCCCCCGGACCCCTCCCCCGCCCCCGCCCGCCCCCGCCCGCCACCTCGCCAGGCCCGCCCCGGGCGAGCGGGCCGGACGCATGCGAGAGGCGGCGCCTCCGTCTACTTATCGCCCTGCCCCCCTTCAACTTCTGCGCAACAGAGTTCGATTGGCTACGACTCTGGATGCAAATTAAGCGGCTGGTCGCGAATCAAACAAACATAATGTAAGATCCTGCTACAATTAATTCGTCTTCTTGGAGATATTCTCAACTTAAACTCTTTTCTTTAGCAGCCCCGCAGACGTCTTTTATAGATATCATTGTCCATTATATGATCTTACATGCGATTCTAGTGTCTTGGAGGAGCAACACAGCCTTATTTCATTTATTGTTATTCGATACTTTATTTGACCACAAGATAAACAGTTGTCTATTCTATTAAGCAGAATTATTTTGAAATGCGGAAATAGAATCCAGTGTGGTCTGATTTATGAAGCCTAAAAGGTTTTCTGCAAGTATTTGCTTTTCACGAAAGCTTAATAAGATTTAACAGAACTGAATGACTAGTGAATATTCTGCAATTCCCAAACTGTGTGTGGGATTTGGTTCTTCCATCGAGATTTTTCTTATTTTCAAGATTTACTAGTGCTACTACAACTCCTAATTTCTCACATTATTTCTAACTTCTGCAATTTTGGAAAATTGAGAAAGCTCAAAGATAATGAGAACTGCGTCATTTTTAAGCGTTCTTTACTCTATTATAAAAAAAAATTAAGAGAACCTTTTGAGTCTGTATTTGGTAACGTTTTTTAAAATTTGCATTGACTTCAAGCAGAAATTACACGAAAAATATTAGTATTTTTAAATTGTACATGACCTTATTTAATAGTCTGAGGATGAGGTTTATCCAAAAAAAATTGAAGCAATTTTGTAGGAAATGTTGAGCAATGTAAAGTATCCCGCAAAATCAAAATGTCGCAGGGCCTTGAGTTCAGATCGATCGGGGAATATGAATTTTCGAGAAAATCGTCGGAACGGTTTGGGCACTAGCGTTAACCACTGACTGTCAAGCAGACGTTTTGCTGTAAATGATTTTTTTCGGCATCAAGAACTCACAAAACATTAATTCTGCCAACCCGTGTTATGAAGTAATTTTATACATATAGGAACAAAATTTATTCAATTTTTCGTTACCAGTGTCCGGCAAAAAGTTTTTCTATCGAAAATCCCCGCACAATTACAATAATTTATCTTAAGTAGTAAGGCAAGAATGAAAACATTATTTCATAAATTTATTAACTACCTGAATTGAGATCCCGAACCAGAAAGTATCTTAAGAACGAACATCTCAGCACTGAAATATTGAAGACCAAACCTTTGGAAAATGTGTAGAAATCTAATAGGATTTATCATTTTAATATACTTCTTGCCTGCTTGATACACATTATATTTACGACCACTTTTGTAATTACGATGGTTTGACAATTTCACTTTAAAATATCATTATCGCATTACCGTGCTCAAAGTGAAATTTTCTTTTCGAGGCACTGTTGTTCCATGGAAATATCAGCAAAAACCGAGCTTTACGTCCCAGCTTTGCACGTTTTCATGCGTTCCCGTTCCAAATGCCCTTCGGTGCACCGTGCGGGCGCAGCCGAAGGCGAAGTCAGTCGGCGACGGAGTTCGCGGGGAAATTCCAGGGCCCGGCGCGGAGTCGGCGGGGCGGGGTGGAGCGGGGGCGGGGCGGGGCGCGGGGCAGCGCGCACACGCCGCGGGGAGCGCGCGCTCACGCAGACGCGCGTGTCTGCGGAGGCGGACGGCGCTCACGAGCGCTCGTCAGCGGCGGCGGCGGCGGCGGGGGCGAGGCGGGGCGGGGAGGGCGGCGCGAGCCCCGTGCACGCGCGCCCGCCAAATTCTATTCTCTCCAGTGTACAAAGCGCGGCTGGAGTGGCGGTGGTGCGACCAGCGGTGCACTGTTTGCTGCGTATCAGATGAGGTGACATCGGGAAACTATGATTATCTAAATCGCTCTCTGCCTTACCTGCCACTTACCATTGCAATGCTAATCGGTGTGGAACAAATTAAGAAATGTATGTATGCATCGAGCCTGCATTTTTTCTGCTTTATTAAAACGTCACGCGCTAAGTCGTTTGTGCAGGAATAAGTATGTACTAAACTCTTAACCGATTCTTTCCCACGTCCATTGCTTTCTCATTCATCAAAGGCTGCATTCTTCTCTTCAAAATAACAGGCCTTCTTAGTAATACAGAACTTGATACCG
Organism: Gryllus longicercus; assembly: GCA_038098605.1. Taxonomy (NCBI): domain Eukaryota; kingdom Metazoa; phylum Arthropoda; class Insecta; order Orthoptera; family Gryllidae; genus Gryllus; species Gryllus longicercus. The sequence goes on along the minus strand of JAZDUA010000129.1, from coordinate 1,369,935 downwards.
TTAGGTACTAAATTATGAAAATAACATTACCTCATTGTTAAACGTCGCGAACTCAGGCTTTAGTGCAGACGTTACAAATTCTTAACCTGCCATTGACTTGATATATTATTATAAGCATGTAAGTATTCCAAACTTGAAAATAAGTAACGTTACTCTGCAATTATGTGCTGCATGTGGAAATGATTAACATTAACAACACGCCGACACTGGTTATATTTGGGGTAAAATGAAATGTGGTGTAATTTCTCTTATCGACCTTTCTTTGACGACATTTTCTTTTCTTGATTCCCTTTTCGATTCCAAAGCACGAACATTGCATTCCTAAAATTGCGTAACCTTATCAGATACTAGCGATGTATTTGAAAAGTTAGCACGGCGAAGTTGCAAACCACACTAGTACATTATTCAAAAAGCTATATACAACGTAAATAGACTATCTGGGCGTGTACACCAAACAGTTAAACCAGCAGAAACTCGAAAATGCGACGTATATCGGATGAGTTTATTCTGGTCTAAATGTGATTGCTGGATTACTGGCTCTGGGATGAACAATAAAACATCAAAAGTAAATGAACAACCTTACATATCTAAATTAACCTCATTCGTTTTTTAAACTGATGAGTTGGGACTACAGTAAGAACACGAAAATAAAAAAAAAATATACAAACATTTAAAAATATTCTAAAGGAAGATTTACATGTGTCATATTTGAGGAAAACTAGTAAATCAAATATAAGTTAGTGATCCCAGAGCTGAAGGAAACGTGCGTCGATTGCCCGTCTCCCCACAGTACGTCACACAGTTTTTAACAGTTTAAAAATAAAAGAAATAAAAAAAATAAATACAAAACAAGCCAGTAAGACGGCGCGCGCGCGGGCGGCTGGGCCGGAGCCGGGCTGGGGCTGCGGCGGTGGCTTATGCGCCCTCGCGGGCATCGATTCCCGCGGGCGGGCGACGGCCGGCGGGGCGGGGTGGGGCGGGGAGGGGCGGGGTGGGGGCGGGGAGGGGCGGGGGCGCAAACGCCGGCTCGGGTGGGCGTCGGCGCCCGCGTCCAACGCGTCTTATTGCGCCATGGCACGACACGCGGCGCGCACTTCCGTCAATGGCCGCCGCGGCCTTTCGCTTTTTATTTATTCGCCGCTATCGCCCCGCGCCACGCCGCGCCGCGCGCCTCCGCCAGCCTCGCTCGCGCTTTGCACCCGCCGCTGCCAGCGATACCTGTGGGCACTCCAAGGCGCCGTCCAACGCAAACCCAGCCGTACGTCATTTAAAGCGTTTGTCACGCGGATTGGCACTTCCGCGGCAACCATCGTATTTTTGGATTGATGTTTTTTCTGCATCGTAAAAACAACTGTATTTAATATCCCGATTATAGATTTGCACTGTGGAGTCAATAGAACGCTTGGATATCCGAGACTTTTTAAAAAAATGAGTGAAATGTTTATTAAAAAGGCATCAGTTAATATAATGCTTTGAACGTCAACGTTTTGGGATAACTTTGGTAACGTATGCTTTATTGGTTTGAGGTTAATGAAAGGAAGGATAGAATTGAAAATATGGGAAATTAGTTCTAGTACGTGGTTAGTAAACCCCATTTGGAGTCGGGATACCAGAGCTTCAGAACATTCACATATATCACAGTCACATGTGAACAGAATACACTTTGTCCGAATTTACTAAAGTAGCTATTCTTTCACGGGTATTTTACTTGTTTGGAGCCTCAGTTGGTAGCGATAAGTAAGTAGAAAGATGTAGTTTGAAAGACGTAACATTATAATGTTGTTTACTATTCTTAAGAAGTACGATGAGTCCTTGAGCACAAGTCATTTGGAAAGTAAGACATCACAAATTCATGTCTACTTGTATTGCCCACCCGTAGGGTAATCCTTAATTTTTAAAGGCCGCCTATTTCGAGGGCTGTTTTTGCCTACACCCTGCGAATCATCGATCAACCATTTTTATAGCTTCTTGGCCGGTGATGGGCAACCACGCGGCGGCTACCTCAGTGGACATCTGTGGGAGTGCGCTCGCCGGCGGGGAATATTACTCTCATCACACTGAAAAATATGTGACCGGGCCAGGGCAGTAACCTCCAGAAACAAATCATCCTGAGCTCTCGGGCCGCCCCGCCCCTCGCCCCCGCCGCCGCGACCCTCCGCCCCCACGCCCTCACCGCCAGCTCAGCCCTTGGCTCCTCGCCGCGTCTCACGTGATTCTTTGCAGCTCTGGCTCTTCAATTCTGGCACCCTTGTGCATCGAACGGATGTTGTTCCTTTTCCCTTACAGAATTATATGGACATAAAATGAAACGTATTTTTCCGCGAAGATGGGATTTATTCTCCATTTCATTAATAGTAATTATAACATTACAAAATGTTTGATTGTTCAAAGAGTTGACTGCGCCAGCCAGGAATCGAACGCGGTTCTCCCGGCCAATGCCCAGTTACTCTAATCACTTCATCTACCGAGACAATCCGCTTTCCGGACAGCTTTTATGAGTTAGAAACCTTTAAGACGGTTACACATTTTCATTTCACCACCTGGTTACACATAAGTTTTAAGAATTTTTGGGAAGTCAAACATCATTTGAATGGATGAAAACCAGAACGGTATAAGTGCCATTGTATAAATTCTGAGAAATCTATTTATTTAAGTCAATGTCATTGTAAAGTCGAGGTGCCTTGTTTCGTCATAAAAACCACAGTTTTCAATTGTTCATTAAAATCACGAAAGTACATTGACACTGAAATATAACATGTTTTTCTCAGAATTTATAAAATGTCACTTATACTGCTCTAGTTTTCATCCATTCATTTGTAAAATTTACTTCTGTTAAGTAGATCTAGGGTCGCAACGGAAGTTGGCAATTGCAAAACGGGAAACATTCACACGTAACTGTCAAAAGGGTGCCAAGGTGATGAAATGTAATAATAATAATAATAATAATAATAAGGTGTGATATACCTGTTTTATAAAGAATAATTGTTGAGAAGCATTTCAAAGAAATTGTTTTCAACGTTATTAAAAATACATTTAAAGATTGCATGAATTTATTCTTGATTTTTATAATGGAGGTTTCTTATAGAATGTAAAAGTTATGTGAATACTTTAATATTTATAATACAATATGAGATACTGCGTTATAAATGAGCAAATGAAATATCAAAGTTTTCTTTCTCTCTAATATTTACGTTCGTGTTCGGGAGAACGAGCACACAATGTAATATGAATGCAAAACTTCACGACGTGTTGTGTTTAGGTAACTGTTGTACTCAGCCTCCCCTCTCTGATGTCCTGAGGACAGTATGCAAATAGTATTGGGAGAAGGGAGTTTATGAAGGAGACTGCATTTGTTTCCTTTCCCCTTCTGTTTCGTTTCTCGGAATGGTAAGTACCAATCTAAATTCATAGCTTTTGGCTATTTCTGTATTATAAGACGAAGCGGAGATTTTATGGATAATCGTCAGCCACATCATGGCTTTACGGTTCCTAAACGACCAAACCATCTAAAGCTCAGAGGCTCTCCTTGTAGTATCAATTTTCTGACGCCATTTATTGACGCCCACTCGAATTCATTTCCATCACGATGCAGAATGAGGAACATCAGAGAAATCGCCTCCAGCCTTCCATCTCCGGAGTTGCCGAGTAGTTTTGGGAGATGTCAGATGTGAAATACTTCCTTTTCACCTCCGTACATATAAATGTAAATTTTTGCTCGTCTGATATCTTATTTGTGCACTGCACTTATCGCACTACTCCTTACGTAGCACGTGGAAATTTCTCGAAACACCGTTCTCGCAATACTCTTAATGTATATACAATACAAAATACACGACTGACATAAAGAGTAGCAGAACAAAGCAGCAGAGAAGTGAATCTGCATCTTGGTTCTCAATCACGAAGATGACGGCCAATTTCGCGTTTCAATGTTCGAATATACTCAGTTTTTCTCGCTCTGTAATTGCAGCAGTGAGATTGAAATCTTCTAATATAATTTTGAATTGCTAACGCAAATGGTTGTCAGTCAGCGGCAAGACAGGTCCCAGTTCCTTTTTTGATCCTTCGGGTGTAATAATAGAATGTAAAATAAGAAGGAACAAAAAATCACAGTATTATTGATAAATACTTTATTTCACTCCCCGACAAGTGTAAAAAATGTAAACGGCTGGTGTTTGAGGTGAATGCGTGTTACGCGAAAGTGGTCTTTCGACGCAATCCGAGAAAAATTCTGATGGTTTGGAGCGTCCGCCTTGAAACAAAACGTTTTGTTCGAGTGGTAACGGCACGCGGGGCTTTGAAATCCGGCCGCCTCGCGCCCACCCCCTGGCCCTGCTCCTCGTCTGGGGAAAGGCGTGCTTCGTAACGGCTGCTTGAAAATGCAATTTTTCCACAAGGGGAAGTAAGTGGTGCTCTGACGCTCCGGTGCTTCCTGTTTTCCGAAAGCACAAACACATTCGGCCGGCTTGGAAAACAACGCGCGAATACGAGGGAAATTATAATCTTGCACATTGTGTGGCTGACAATGCTTTGAAAACGTATGTAAGCTCTTATGCTAATTGGGTGAGCACGCGGTTGGACGGGCGGGCGGAGGGGGCGGGGCCGGGGGGGGGGGCGGGGGGCGCGGGGGCCGCGAGGGGAAGGCGGTGGTGGGCGGGCGGGCGCGCGGGCCGGCTGGCGGTGCAAGAGGCATGCGGTTCGGAGCGGTGCCGCGCGCCGTCGCCGCATCTGCCGCTCCAGTTGGGCGCGTGGGGCCTGGCTGACGGCCGCCCAGCCGTGTTGGCTGCGTGCAGCGCGACGACTCGCCCTTGACTCCTGCCCAACAAACGGAATGAAGAACAATATTAAAGTGGCAGATTTCAGCGACTGCCACCAAATTCATCGAGGAAGGAATGGCTTGACACAATATCTAATGAACGTAACAAATTTTTAACATTATCACGTTTGTTAACTAAGAATAGATTTTACTGTTGTATTTACAACCTCATATTGTGGTTGGCAGAATTTTTAGCGGATGTATGGATTTCAGGTATCCTTGCTGGGCGTTTGAAAAGTTCTCGTAACAGAACAGATGCTTTTCTTCCTATGGTATAAAAATATAAATCGAGTGAGTTCATGACGATTCGAACATATTGCTATATTTAGGTTAGATTAAATAGTATTTATTATCTCTTCATTTACAAAAGCATTATTTAATATTAAAATTAAGTGCATTGACACACTACAATATTATAGGAAAATCTGCTTTCTTTTCCTTTCTAACTTCGAATTGGAAATTACATGTAATCATTTATTCAGAAATAACAGAGAAGTGAAAAAAATTCTTTGTGAAAGGTCAATTTTTTTCTAGTGTTGCACTTTCATACATTTAACATTACAATTAACATACTACATTTTTATTAGAAATGTAAATTGATGTAGAGTAGGTATCTGAATATGAGACGTAGTGAAATATTGCAGTGAAACGTTCTAATTGACTACCTAATTTACAACATTTTATTTCTCGATTATTCGCAACAGTTTGACAAAACCCAGAAATAATTTTAAAATTACTAAAACAGTTGACTTTAATTATATGTGGTAACAAGTTTACCAGAAGAATACGTGAATTCATAAATTTATGGGTTAAGCTGTAGCGCAGTACGCTTTCGATTTTTCGTATAGAGCTGGACAGTATGTAAAAATATTTTAAGAAATGTTCGTAAACCGCCACAGTGTGGAGTGTGGAGGCAAAAGTGCCACGAGGGGTTGACGAACTCTGCCGAGCGAATCGCGGCGTCGCGGCGCGTCGCCGGGAGCGCGCGTGGCATCGCAACGGCCGGGCTGCTGCTGCTGCTGCTGCTGCGGCGGCGGCGGCGGCGGCGGCGCGCGGGCCCTTCTGCGGGCGCGTGGAGCGGGAGCGTCGCGTGCGGACCGCGCCCTCGGGGAGAGCAGTTCCCTCCCCTCCCCCGCCCCCGCCCCGCCCCAACCCGCCACCATTCCCCCGCCGCCGCCGCCGCCGCCGTTCGCGCTGCCGCCGCCGCCGCCGTGAGAGCTTGTCCGTTCCGCTCGCGTCAACCCGCGTCTGGCGCCGGCTGCAGGGAAATGTACCTATCGTTCGGCTGTAAACTGTCATTAGTTTCTACCCTCGAAACGCCCGCCCCGCCCACGCACCCCAATCAAGGGGTAATTCTGGTTAACGGGTTAATGGCGACAGCTTTAACGCACATCACGGAGTAATAGAACATTTTCAAACGGTTATGTCGCGTTCTCAATTAAGGCGACACCATCCATTCGCGGGCGACGGCACGCGGCGGCGGAGGGGCGGGGGCAGCGGGGCGAGGCGGCAAAGTTGGCTCCGGGCGTCGCGCGCTGTGCCCTGCCGCCGCCCCACCTGCGCGGGGACGCGGGCGTGGCTTCTGTGCGCCGCTGACCCTCGGCGCCCCGCCTCCGCCGCCGCTTTGTTCATCTCCTTTCAGGCCTCCCGTGCGGAGCCGCGGATGCCATGGAGACGCCCGGCCGCCGTCCGTCACGCGGCCGGCCGCTCGCCCGCTAATAACCTGGAAACACCTCTGACCTGAAAGCATAATTTCGAATCTACACGGCGCGACGCCGGTTTCCCTCGAAAACTCCATTCCTTTCACTGCCTCCTCCCCCTCGGCCGCTGTAATTTGGAGACGAATGGCCACGCGTTAGGGTTACAGGGCCCCGGCGCGCTCCAGTCGCAGTGACGCCCGTTAGAAAACGCGATGTCGGACACTTCGCAGTGCGGAGGACAAATTAGATCGAATCGAGCGATTTGCCGCGGCCCGTTTGAGTGACTGATGGCTGCAATGACTGATAGGATGGATTGGACCGAGATGATCCATTTAACTGACGAGGCCGGTTTCGCTCAACGAGGTCGTCGAATTGGAGGTCTGATCGAAATTCCCGATCTCTGTCACGCGACAAATGTGACGAGTTTGAGCTTTTCGCGTTGTGATTCCAGACACCCGGTCACTCATATCTGAACCGCTCCACTGTATTTGATTGCAGCAATGAAACGTATCGGGTCGTGTGTAAACGCAGATCCACAAAATGTAAACGCTTTAAACGTTCGACGGTTTAAACGATGAGAAAATCCTCCAAGGATCAACTGGAATTGCAAAAAATTACTAACCCCAATTAGCTGCCGCAGTGTAATTCTGTGCGCCGGTTTGCGGTTGGCGAGGGGAGGATCACGGCGTGCGGGAGTGCACCGCATGCGTGGCCCCGGGCGCCCGCAGGCTGCATTGCCATCTAACGCGACACCCAACTGCGTACCGCACGCGGCACAGGTCGGTCCACGCGTTAAGATATGGAAACTTTTTTCCGCCAACGATGTCGAATAATACTTGCGAGACATGAAGTTTCAATATTTCAATTGTCAAATTGTTTTAAGAATAATTGCCAAATTTTGTGACAATTCGTTTCTAAGAATTATTGAATATACTACACGTCCATGTATGTTTATTAATATTCTCCTGGATTTATCGTATTATTATGAAAATCAAGATTTGTTCTTTGTCCCAAAACTTTCGGATTGAGGCGTTATGACTCTGTTGACTCATTTCAGCAATGAAACCTGGCAAATAAAATTTAAAAGAGAACTATGTTAAGAAAATACTTCCCGCGCCACTCAAAAATATATTAGTCATGTCTTTTGCTCCCCAACGAAGTCAGCCAGTGTTAAGATCTTTGCGTCATTATATGTTTTAATCTGCCTTTCCATTGACAACTGCAATTAGAATAGAATCCGACAATAATTCAATGGACCAGATATAATAATTTAAGATAATTAAATTATTTTCCTGTAGTCATTACGATTTTGAGAATGCCTTTTGAACACGCTTCTGTATTTATAGTTTTATGAGAGTTTACAAGAGCCTCAGTTTCGAAACTCCCAGATAGCATGTGTGTTTCTACTCCGAAATTTTTCACTCGTTGAAAAACACCATTAGAAAGATTACTTTATATCATGCAGTACATTTGTCATGTCGTTTTCCTACCATCAAAAATGCCAGTTCTCATCCATACAATTCTCGTAATTTGTGTATAAAACGCACGGTCATGCTGTCTCCACACTTTGCATGCCATACTCGTTCATTAATGATTCATTAAGGCCTCTTTGCCAAAATTTCCAAATTCAATATCGCGAGAAAGGGAAAGATCAACCCAGTCGGCGCAGTGCTCTCAAGTCCTTGCTCCTCTGATGTATTTAGAATTTTTTATGGCAGCCGCCGCTGCCATCTGCGAGTGTTTTAGCTCCATCCGCGTGGTAATTTTTCTCTGGCTCCGTCGCTTTCCGAGAAAAACAGCCCCTGCGCCGTATTTGATTCTCAAAGGTTTGTCCCCTAGCGTCGCTGCGTTGACCAATTGAGAATCTCCGGCCACCTCACACACGCCCGCCTACACGTGGGAATCGTATGGGTTCGAAAGCAATACATTCGTCTAAAGACGCGAGCGTTTTTTCGGAGGCAAGGCAAATCTCTCGAGTTTAATTTTTTGAAAAAAAAATGGGAAGTCCTTCCGTCCGTATGACTTTGATTTAAACGTCTGCGTCGCGCTGCAAAGGCTACCGCCTCCGCTGCCGCCGCCATCGGCAGCACCTCACACGAGGGAGACTTTTCAAATAGGCAGAGAGCAATTGTGAATGCTGCCTGCGGACCGCCCGAGTGACTTCTGTGTCACGGGGGGACAGTTGACAAAACATAACGCGGAGGGGACAAAAAGGCGTTTGCAAGGCTTGTGTTAGTCGGCGTAGAAAGCGAGCCGCCGAAGTTGAATGGACACTTGTCATGCACAGTGGGTTCCGCCATTGTCCGATCTAAACACATATATACACACGCGAAATAAAGTCGCTTTGTGAGGGGAGAGAAGAAATTTCGCGGCGCGACCGCCTGCCCGCTTCCCTCCGCGCTCGCAGAAGACCGAAAAGCCCCCGACGATCAACCTGCAATAAATTAAATACGAGTGGGCCCGCTTTCCAAGTACCCCGACAACCCCCTTTTCCTCGTTCCCGAGGTGAGAGGGAATCCAATGGTTGGGGAAAACACGAAATAATACCAAGATTCTTTGTGTTTAGATAACTATCTTGCTGCACGTCAAATAAATATATGGCAGTGTGAGAACTACGTTTGTGAGAAATAAAGTTGTGTTTTTTTAGAAAGATGCGAATAAGAAGAAAACAAACATTCTCGTGAATGTTAAAGAAATAATCTTACGATTGTTTATCTAATATTTTACTGGAAACAGGGGAGAAATAAACGTATTTTTGAACTTGTTGAGGGAAACAGACGGCGTTTTGGGCGCGGAGAGAGAAGCATTTATCAAGTATTATTTAGCTTAAAATGAACTGGGAATGGAAGTGTTTCAGGGCCGTAACTGCATAGTAAATAAACTATCATTGAGAGTTCTTACAGCTATTGAAATTATTATGACAGTTTTTTCTAAAGCAATATCTTACAAACATTATACATTAAATACTCATTACAACTTACTCTTTAAAATAAATGTCTAGAACGATAATAAATTTATCGTCTCACATCGAAGATAAAATTCTTGTAATATACAATAGAAAATTATCACCATGTTACACGTTGTCATTGAACAAAAACTAATCATCAATTTAAAAAAAAGAATTAATAGAGATTCAACTTTCAATGTGCAATCTGATAGTGCATGGAACGAGTAACCTTGAGAACTCCATTATTAGTAATATGTGTTACTTCCTGTATTTTTTTAAAATTGACATGCCAACCGATTGTACTTCAATGAGTTTCCTCAAAGAGTGCTCCGTGGGCGATTTGTCTCTTTAATTTCCATAAAAAATATATTATCAACACAGGCACGATTATATTTTATTGTTCAAGCAATATTTCATTCCGTTTTACCAATGAAAGGAAGTATACTTTCATCCTCTAGCAATGAATCGGCAAAATTTCAGTTCCATTGCCCACAACGGTAGTGATAATTTCAGCAGTCCTTTCCCTACATAGTTTCTGCACATGAGATACCGTTCTGGAATTGTGGTTGGGGGGGGGTATGCGGGAGGGGGCGGGGCCGCGAGCAGGGCTGCCCACGTGCGCACACGCATCTCGGCTTGCCTCTGCCCGCCGCCCGCTGCCCACTGCCCGCCGCCCGCCGGGCACAGCCACCCGGCTCGGCTGCCTGCTCGCCGCACTCTTTTATTGCTAAGCAGAGTGTGTGTAGTTTGTCTTCTGCGGTTGTAAACGTCTGCAGGTTTCGGTTTACAACCTCCTCGTCCCTACATTTTGATATTCTACAAAGCTCCGACCTCGATATTAGCCGCGAACTTCTTTAAGCAGCTCTGCTAGTTCCCGACGAAATGCCTGCCCCGGCGAACACCGACACCCTGCGGGTGATTGCGCATAATGGCGGCGGGGGCTGCTCCGTAAACTGTATTCTGCGGCGTTCCCACTGCCCAGGGGACCACTCTGCTCCGCCCACTCCGCCTCACCACGTCCCACGCGCGCCTCCACTCACCGCAGCTCATCAGCACGAGCTTCTCTTTCATTCACGGGGCACGATTGGGGTGAAATCAACGACACACATTATCATCCATGAAAAGACATTAGAATATGATTTTCAAATACTGAAGAGTCTGGCGTATTTTATTTAGAGATTTTTATGCTTTACGTATATGTATTCATCCTACAATTGCCATTCATAAATTCATGTTTTCATTGGAAACTGGGATTTGCTTGATATCTTGTCAACACCCGTATCATTTTAAGAGTTCTGGTCATCAAAGCATTGAGAAAGTTGATGGATTAAATGATATACCCATATCCGTTGGCGAAACAAAATCAAAAGAAAACAAGAACATGGACACCGGTTTTTGATCTGTGGACACTGTAGGTTCTTCTCTGGCACCAGTTATTTGCTATTTCCATTTGCCATATTCCAGCCAGGAATGTGATCTAACTAAAGGTGAATTATTAAACAAAACGAATAAAATATGTCATATGAGTACGAACCAGCTTAAAATACCACAATTGCTTCCTGGCAGATAAATTGCAAATTAGAGATTGACGTTTTTCGTGTACGGGGAGGGCACATGTTACGTATTTATCTCTTACATTATCTCAAACTATTCTTTGTTTAAAAGTAATCTCACTGTTCTCGCCGGAGGGCTATTTGTTATCAGCGACCTGCCCAGTCCAGGGTTTGACGTGGGTGTCGCTTAAGGGTCGGCCCGGGCGCGATGCTTCTGTCGGGTAGCCGTGCTTTTATTTGTCAGGCGCGCAGCAAACAAACATCCCCGGGCGACGGGGCGCACGGCGCCTTGCCGCGCGCGCACCCACCCCGCCGCCGCCGCCGCCGCCGCAGCCCGCGGCCGGGCCGCGAGATTTATGCGGTCGGTGGGCCTGCCGGCCCGCCGCCGGCCCGTCCTCCACCGGCGCCGCGCCGCCCTGCGCGCGCCCAGACGCCCGGCGCGAGATGGCTCAAGGGAATGGTCAGAGGCCAAATGACCAAGCACGCCCGGATATTTTTTTAGCTGAATGTTTATGTGAAGGATAGTGCACGAACGAAATTTCAGCTGCTCATATGCACTGGAAGTTTTTTTTTTAATTCTCGAAAACGATCGGTTATTGACACACGAAACGCCTTGAATGGCGTTTGTAAAGAGCTAGTTCATGGAACGTTAGAGCGGCGCGTGCTGCTCCTGTCTGCCGCCTGCAGTTTCTTAAAAAACACAGCAAAATTGATCTTGCCGCACGAGTAGTTATTACTAGCAGAAATTCTATTATTAGTTTTTAATTAAATAGCAAGTTCTTTCGTACATACGTAATATATTTTAAGTGTACTGAATTTACTTTCTTTTTTTCTACAAATTCCAAAGTTTGTAGATTTTCTTTGGATATGCTATTAATATATATTTACATTATTTACGATTTTTGTAACTCATAATTTACAAAAGAGTAAAGCTTCAAAATACTGAATCTTCGATAAATTTCAAAGGCAACAGAGATATTTTTAATTTGTTCGACTATTTTGTGTGAAAATATAAATAATCGTAAGAAATGTAATTAGTATATTATAATGATTAGTAATAATAAAACAATAATAAAATACTAACGGAGGACTACGTGCTGATGTGGGCGAATTTTATTTCTTATTTTTAACGCAGGTACTCATTTCATAAAACCGCTAACAATAATAATTGATGAAATAAAAAAATAGGATTTTTAAACAACGAAAGTCTAGCGACTCCACCTAAACTCCTGCGTTTATTTCTCACTATTCCGCAGTGTAGACCTCAAGCGGGTAGTAATTGCATTTAAGCGATAAGAGTTAGAGGTGAGCGAGGTCGCCGTGCTACTATTTCTAGTGCTGTACAATCTTCCAGCTACTACGCCATAAACAAAATTGATTGCTTAAAATATTTTTAAAAATATTTCAAGAGAATTTGAGCAGCTAAATTTGTGCGTGTACTTTCCTTCACATGAACATTGGGGTAAAAAAGCAAGGCCTGTTTCGACATTTCACTTTTGATCATTCCCTTGTCGGTATTGGCTTCTGCCTTTGATTTCATAGGTATAGGGTCGCCTTTACCTACAAGCAAAGTAAGTTCTATGTAATATCTTCATACATAATTTCGTGCACCCGGGAAAAATTAGAAAAATATTCAAAAAAAGTCGTAAAATGATCTTAAAATATATTTTAATCAGTAAAATAATCCTAAGTATGTTTGTATCTGTAAAGTAATAAACACATTTTCATTTGTATTTAAAACAGTATTCTTTTATAATGAATTTTGGTAGGAAATCTGAAGTTTTTTCTGGGCAGGATTTTCTGCTAGCGAATCCCACTGTACGTATATACGGCCCTGGCTGGACAACATTAGAAGCAAGTGGGCTATTTAAAAAAAGGTAAATGATCCTAAAAATTTAAATAAATTGCACAAAGGGGTGGTATTCGCGCAACTATTTCAAGTTGTGAATTGTGGTTGAATTCTCCTTAACCGGTGTTTCCGAGATTTTGGTTGGATGTGACGTCAAGATGAATATGAAATAACTAAATTAGCTGATCAATATCAAAATAATTTTCGGTTGTTTTGTATCAAATCAAAAAACGTTCTTGTCTTATATTTGACATGAATTATATTCTGAAAACTTTTACGATCCATAGCATTTTGTTTTCCACAAGACGCCTGCTGGATCAACCTTGTTCCGTGTGAGAACTTTTGTAAACAACCCAGCAGCTGTTGCTCTGTCGGGCCTCGATTAATGACCATGTAGCGCCGAAGCGCAGTGTGTGCTGCGGAAATCTTAATACACGTGTGGTTCCATTGTTCAGGAGCGATCTTCTCATATTTTATCATTTATTTACGTCTCCTGTACGATTTTTCTTATTATGTCTCCGAGAATTTTATGTTGAAGTATTGATGTACTTCCACAATGTTTTAAAAATAGAATAAAATGAATTCATTTCTCACGATAAAGTTGAACACTATTACACGGGCAAAGAAACTAAGAAGTGTTGGGAAGCCAAGAACCAAAAGTCGTAAATGTGTATTTATTGACATTGAAGATTCTGTAAGTCTTATGCTGTGAGGTTAATGAATTAAGATACAAAATTACGAAATAATACATGTGCAGTAGGGGGTTTCACATATTGTTTCGTTTTAATGTGAACAAATAGCTATGAACCACGCGGTACTGAAATTCTCAACGGACGCATATAATATGAAGTATGGCATTGCACAACATCTTATCGCTATTCACAAATCATTTAGGACTGGAAGAGCTATTTGTACTCCATGCGCAGCTAGCAGCAAGAGCCGAGCACTGACTGCCTTCGCTACTGAACGGCCGCGATCGTCCAGTAACCTTTTATTCTCAGCGTAACTTAACTGGAGCTGTGGCAGTTATGGAGTTACGCTTTTGCTCTCAGGGCCGCAAGACGGCATTCACTATTCTCGAGACGCAACATCGGCGGCAGCGGCAGCAGCAGACAGAAAAAAAGAGGAAAAAAAACGAACTCTAGCAGGGTTTCTTTCGAAAAAAGCGTTCGCGCTCCGTCATTCTAACTTCAAAATTCGCTACCGTGCGCAGCCGCCCATAAATCTCCCGCGCGCAGCCGGCTGACCGCAATAAGCGCGCTGCGCCACGCCCACCTTCAGCCCCTTCAGCCTAGAAAACTCGCGCGCGCTATTTTCCCAACTTCCAAAGGAATTCCTTTTCTTTTATGCCGATCATTTACAGCTCTTTAATTTGCTGGCATTCGTTTTAATGGCTCATAAACTTCAAATTTCGAACAATGGCTGTTAATAAAGGCGTTTCCCTCTCCAATTGAACAGTTTTGCACTCATTATTACGCGTTTGCTATAAACGTTGATACGAGGCTTCAGATTGGTAGGGCGAACGTGCGCGGCGAGGGCTATGCGTCCGCGCGCACCAATGAAATTAGTCAGGTCGGCGGACGCGCCGCAAGAAACGGATAATTAATGCAGTAATTATCATCCCGGGGAATCGGCGGCCAATCCCGGCGATGGCGGCGCCGGCCGAGGCGATTATTCTGGCGGCGCGGATCGGCGTAACCCCTCGATCGCCGGCTGCGCCCTGCGCCGCGCAGGCATTAGGGACGCCGTCGCGCAGACGCTTTTTCTGCGCGCGCTGCGCCCCGGCCGGCTGCGCGAGCCCCGTGCTGATGGGTGCAAGCTCGGGATCCAAATCTTATTAACTCTAAGCCCCTTATGGGTAGGGCTTGCGGAACGACTTGAGGTTGGAATTAAGCATTTCATATTTGGGATGTTCGTTGGAATAAAAAAAAGAAAGCTTTCATGTCTATACTGTTTACGGTATGTCTGCGCAAACACCGTCGACCCCGTAATTCTTGACAATTTATTTCCCCCTGGTTTTCGAAAGTTGCGCAAAAGATGAAACTGAAACTGCAACGCTTTTATACACTGTTATGAACTAGCACTCAGAAGAATTATTATAGGTAAACGCATTAAATTAAAATATACAATAAACATAAATGTATTGAGTACTTAGTAAGTTGAAAAGTTTTTATATTACATACGTGCTTGTTTTCCACGACTTGTGTGTAAAGTATGAGTGATAATGTACCTAAACAACAAGATCATTATAATATTATTAATTAATATTATCATAATAATAAGCGTTGCGAAATTGACATAGCCAATTAATATATAAAAGATGTTTGCTATCAAATGTTTTAATCTATCATATTACAGATGTTTAAATAATAATTTTTTTCTACGATATATTAACAAAGGAATAGAAGGATATAAGAAAGTAGCAATGGGTATAAATAGAGACAACTGCTGGAACAACGAATTTCTTCCCACAGACTTTGAAAACTGAACGAAGGATGCAAGTTTTTAAATAGCTAACATGGAACTGCAATATAAATTAATATCATGACAGTACTAATTAGCAGATCTCATAAAAATTTTAAAACTTAATGCTTTCAAAACAATTCGTGAAATGTATGAAATTTCAGGTTTTTATGCTATGAACAAATTTTTAAAATTTAGTTACTAGGTGAGACGGTGAAATAAATCTACAGATGAAATTTCACTAGGAGCTTCAGTCAATGCACCGTTACTCCCGAATTTCGAAAGTTTTGATTCCAAATAGATCTCGTTTCTTAATTTCAAATAATGTTTTTAAAACTATCTGAAATGAACATTGTTGTACAAGCTAGGCGGTTCCCTGCAACGGAGAGCAATGTCAACTTAGAAATACTGCCAAAGATCTTTCAGCTAAACTTTGATGTCAAATTGCATGGGTTCATTCTCAAACGACATGTAGACCAAAATCAATCATGCAAGCTAAGACAGTAGCACCTATTTCACATAAATGTCGAAAAACACGAGATAAATTCTTTACAGATGCAAAAGATACCAAGGAAAATAATTTACAAGACTTTGTATGAGTCATAATAATATAATCATATCTTCGTTGTTCAATAAGAATAAACCGGACACCACTGCATCTTTGATGAGATCCAAAAGGATTTCAAATAATCATGGGGAAATTGTAGTATAACAAAAAAAGAGCACTTATTATACCAGTAAGTGTTGAGGTATTGAAATTACCGATTAATGTATAAAATTTATTTGCATTAAAAAGTTGTAATAAATCATAATAACATTGTTTAATTATTGTAGTTTTTCTACGTTTAATACGTATCTATTCGATCATAATAGAAACAAGAAAAGTATATAAGAGGTAATTAGTTACCTTGTTCGTGTATAAGATTGTGTAAGAACCGTCCGAAAAAGTTGGCAAATAGTAATATAATATGCATGCATTATGCGTACAATGTAATGAAATTCATATTAAAACTACTATCAATTAAAATGTTTAGAATAACAACGTTTCGCAAAGTGATGTACGGAAGTCTGCCAATAATATTTTACGTACCGTCCTCGACTGAGGGTTCGTGCCACTTATATGTGTGCCATACCTCTGCATTGAGTTGAGCGTGGGATGGAAGAGACCTCTCAACAGATGGGCCCCCAAAGTATTTTTTTATTGCTCCCCTCCATCTAAAATCGATCCTGTTTCCCTCGGCACAATGCATTCTGTCTTTCCGAATTGATACAATACGACTGCTTTTAGGCAAGCAGCATCAAGCTTTATTGAAAACTACTCAACGCGAAGTGGGAGGGGAGCAGTGGCTGAAGTTCTTGGCCCCGTTCTCGAGATCGCACTCAAGAGGTCTCCCACTTCTGCGTCTGCTCCGCCGCCACCGCCTGCGCTCCCGAAAGGGCACCGCGCCTTCTTTTCCGCCCTCGCCTCTCACACGCAGTCGCACAATAGGCGCACACCTTCGCCCCCTCCGCCCCCTGCGCCCTCGCCCTCGTCGCATCGCCGCATTTTCACCACCGCGTCCGCTGCCATGCCGCGAGCACCCCCGCTGCGCCCCAGCCTGTATCAGTTGTACGCCACTACCGCTTTCCGCGTCTTCACAACGGCTGCCTCATCCGCTCCCGTGTCATCTCTGCCACGTTCAGCCGCCGCCGCCGTGCGATCGCCGAGGGCGGACCGAGCCCGGGGCGGCCGCGGCGTGTTATTTGACTCTGAATCCGCGGGGCGAGCGCCTCCGCGTGTGATGACACCGGACAAAGACGAGCGTCAAAGGAAGCGCCGAGGCGGGCGGCGCATCGAGAGCGCTAAGACGGGCGCGCGACAATGCGAGGAGGCCGAGGGGGGCGCGGGCAGCTGTCACGGCGGGTCGCGATCGCCCTGCACTCCACGCGCCGCCGCCCCGCGCCGCCGCCCCGCGTCCCGCCGCCGGCCTCTTCACGCCCGCTGCCCAAACACGAAAACGCGGCCCGCAAATCCCAGCCCGCCCCGGCGCCCTCGCCGCCACCGCCGCCGCCGCTGCGCCTCGCTTTTCACGCGGCCGCCTCCACCCCCTTCCTCCTCCGTCGCGCCTCCTCCCCGGCGACGCTCACGGGGACAAAACTGCGGATAATCCGCGAACTGTTACACGAATGCATACCAGATAATTGTCTCTTAGGCTCCCCCTCAATGTGGGCACGGTACCGTGTTAATAAATACATTGAGAGCGACTTTAACGCGCTCGCGGACGCTTTGAGTGTCGTCTTCTGTTCCGGTCGACACTCTTGTTGATAAAACGCCAGTGGGACACTTAGCCCGGATTAGCGCTCGTCTCCGCGCGGCTACCGGGCCGCTCCTCTGTTGCCGCGCGCCGTTGTCCGCGCGCGAGGGCGGCGGCGGAGGGCGCGATGGGCGCGCGGCCACGAATAAAAAGTGCGCGCTGCGAATCTGAATATGGGTCGCGGGAGCGGCTAAATGGAGCGCCGCGGGGGACGGGGGGTGAGGGGGCGGGGGGAGCGGGAGGCTACTTGTGTCGCGTCGGGGGCTGCGGGAGCGCGCAGGCGAGCGAAAGCGGATAGCGGCGTGGAGCGGCGGACACGGCCTCCCCGCGGGCTCAGACTAGTCGGTGGATTGCGAGAGGGCAAAACAAAAAAGAATCTGGCCGCGCTGCGGATTTGTTCGGGCTGGAAGTTTTCGGCCGCGTTGCACATGGAAAGAAAACATGTACATCCCGCCTGTAAAGCCGCAGAAGCCCGGCGGTTAGGGTGATGTTGCGTATTTAACAGGCGAGAAGGGAGCGGGCCTTAATAACACAAAATTCAGAAAAAACACCTTTTCTCTTCTTACAGTTTGCTTCTGACAAGGCATCAAGTTAGAAAACTACGAAAAGTTAACGTTCAGTGCTCAGTAACACATTCCCATTAAACACATTGCTCAATAACATTAACCAACTATTTGGAATCTTTTAATATTATTCACGACTGAAAGCGCGATTCTTCAAACTTGAGAATGAGAGAGAATACAGCAGTTTTAATTCCACTACGATCATTTGGTAATGAGTTATTTATGAAGGCAATGCCAGTTATAAATTTGTGTACGTAGTGCTACTTAGTTCATGAATAAATTTTAATCCAGTTAAAGAAAGCAATAAGAAAAAAATCATACCATTTGTAAAAGCAAGATATATTGCTAAACAATTGTAATAAGAAATGGCATATGACTAAAAATAAATTTGAAAATATTAAATTGCTGCTAGTGCCTTGCAAACTTATAGTTCACTGAAAAGTCCCGCTGAGTACTCGCAACTTCATACGTCGTCAGCTTACAGTATTACGCCGCGCAAGTTACGGTAGGTACACATGAACACGTGTGTGTACGGCAGCAGCATGCATCGAAAAGGCCAAACGGAGACGGCGAGCGCATCGGCGCGTGCGGGTGCGGGTGCGTGTGCGTGCGTGTGTGCGCAGAGGCCTGTGCTCCATTTAGGGCGAGTGCGTCGCCGACCGCGGCCACTGGTCCGCACCGCGCGCCGCCGCTCGCCTCGCCTCGCCCCGCCCCGCCCTCCCCCACCCTCCCCCACCCACACCGCCCCGCCCCTCCCCGCGCCCGCCGCCCGCCTCACGCCGCTCGGCAATGGCCGCCCTTAGAAATGTCAGTCGCTCCTTTTTGATTTCCGCCAGCTTCGGGGCGTCGCTCGGACAAGAAAGGCTCGGCCGGGTGCATCGCACCGCCACCTCGTCCCGATGGCACTGGGCCACGGCGCCGGCGGCGCCGTTTGAGACTCCTCGACGCACCCACTAAATTTAGGCCCAGCGACAGATTATCTGCGGCGCCGGCCCGATATGGCGTGCGTCTCTTTTATTCGTTGGCTTCCCTGCGGCGGCGCCGGTTTGATGTGCGAACGCCGCCGTGGGAACGGGCACAGGGGCGGGGGCGCGGTCCGGGAGGGCGACATGACGCCCGCGGGCCCCAGGGGAGGAGGGTACGGGGGCCCCGCCCCACACAGGCGCAGCGTTTGAAAGTAGCGGGCGGCTGCGTGCCAGCGTGCGCGCGGCGCTTTTGGCGGCGCCAATGCAAGCAAAGCGCACTGGGGCGTTGCAGCGCCTCCGCTGCGCCCTGCGTCGCCGCCTCCGCCTCCGCCGCCGCCGCCGCCGCCTGCGCTCGGCCGCGTGCGCGCCTACCTGGGCGCGTCGCGGCGCCCCGCCCCCCCCCCCGGCGCCCACGCGCGAAGGCTCTGCAAAAGGGAGCGAGGGGACCGCGCGGCGCACTTCACGCCGCTGCGCCTCGCCCCTCGCCTGCGCCCGGCGTCGTACCGCCGTTCCCCGACCCGCCTCGCCTCACCGAGCGCCGCTCCGCACAAGCGCTCCGCCACTTCCTCCTCCGGGTCTCTCCCATCGCGTTCTGTGGCCGCGCAATAAATAAAAGTCAATTACCTGTCTGTCCGGGTACGTCGGGCTGGTGGAACGGCAATTAACGTATGCGCCGACACCTTGTTAAGTCGCGTAACGCACCGGCGTGTTGGGAAGCGCGCGCGAACAAGAGGGCCGGCGCGCAGCGCGCGCCGCGGCGATCGCGTAGATCGAGTGCGCAACTTCAGCGCGCACGATGATTCCGTTCGTTTCGAATATTTTAACATGGAGGAGATGCACGCAACAGATCGGCGGAGTGGCGGAGGCAGCGCGCCGGCAGGCAACAGGGCGAGCCTCGCGAGCGGTGCAGGCGGAGGAGGAGGTTGTGGCGCTGGGAGGGGGCGGGGCTCTCGCTACCGGCGCGACGGGCGCACGTCAGTCAACGGCCGCTCGCGCGCGGCGCCTTCGCCTCCGCCCTCGCCCCCGCCCGCGCCCCCGCGCCTCCGTCGATGCACCCGCGCTCCCGCACGCCTCGCCCCTCCCCCGCCGCCACAGCCGCCGCTGCCCCTTTCTTTCGCGCCGGCCGGCGGCGGTCTCTCTCGGCCGGCGCACCGCCCGCGTCTCCGCCCCCGCTCCGCCCCCGCTCCGCCCCCGCTCCGCCCCCGCTCCGCTGCGCCGCCGCCCTCCCCGCGCGCAGTCGCTTTGATCACTCGTCATTAGAAAGGGTTCGCGCGGCAAGTGCGCGTTGACCAGGGCCTCGCGCCTTTGAGACGGCCCGGGCGCCGCTTGGTGCGCCCCGCTGGCCGCCGGCCCCGTCCTCTCCCCGCCCACCCCGCCGCCCTCGCAGCCCCCGAGAGAGGTGCGTAGGTGTTCACGCAGACGCGCTCAAACGCGAGAGCGGAGGAGCCGCCCCCGCCGTTCGCCACCGCGCACTGCAGCAGCGGCGGCGGCGGCTGCGGCGCAGTCGGTGCGCGGGAGGGGAGGCGGGGCGCACATCACCCCCCGCGCTCCACCCGCGCGGCCGTCGCTCCCAATGCGATGCCACCCGCAAACATCGCGAGCGCGGTGTGCGGCCTAGCGCGCAGGGGGCGCGCAGCCCTCCGCGCGCGCGGGGCGGCGGCTGTCGGGGCGGGGGCGGCGGCGGATGCCCGCGCGGGGGTGGCAGCGGCAGCTGCGGCGGCGCCGGCGCCGCCCGCACCCGGCTCGGCTGAGGGGAGAGGAAACGGCGCAACAAGTGGCCGTGGGATGGGGGAGCAGGGACACGGCCGCACAGACAGAGAAACACAGCTTTTCGACCCAAAACTAACCAGCCGCACAGTGCTATTTGCGTGAACGCGGAGGGGGAGAGTGAATAACAGAGTGAGAACTGGGGCGGACGATACCGACGAGAAAGGGCCTTTGCCGGCGGAAAGAAAAACGTATCGTTCTCTTCCAGTGGGGCTATCTTCGCCAAATAGCCCCGAATTTATCAACGTTAACGTTTGAGGAAGCGCAGCACCCTACTAAGGGAAAGCGAACTTGAAGGAGGGGAGGGGAACTGCGAGGACCCGGAAATATTCCCCTCCTCTGCCTTGAATGGGACAGTTGAACCATTATTCTCTTGGTACAGGGCTAGGAACACCGATTACAAGTTGACCTAACCCCCGTTTATTGTGATGAAAGGTTATGTGGTTGAACACCATATTATTTTCTTAATTTTTGAGAGAGCCTTCTTTCGTTTATATTACTCATTATATTACTACTATATTTGTGCAAATATCTTGTTAGGACTGTATATTTCCAGCTAGTCGATTGAAAGGTTTGTCACTGTTATTTAAAAGTGTGTACTGTAATGCAGCTTACTATGTACTCCATTTATTTCCAATTCACAAAGAAAGCAAAATCTAAAAAAAGTGTATTGCATTAATTTTCACTTCACCCCGTTAATTATTAAATTATATTTAATTTCTCCTTTCTCTTCTAGTGCATCGACAATTCATTCAACGTGAGTAATCATTCTGACCAGTGAGAACTGGATTTTCTTAGCACAACACTTGGGTTAAGTCCGTGATCTGTTTTCTTAGTATTGCAAAACTTGTTCTGCAATCAGTAGAATAATAGCTTACTCTAAAAACATTTTCATCATAATTTTAAACGACAATCTGCAATTCACTAGCAAGAAACACGTTATAATAGCTTTTGCCATTAGATAGCATTATTTTATTCAAATGTTGCTAATTCCCTAGTAACCTTTCTTCTGAAGTTACTAAAGTGTTTAAAATAAATTGTTACTTAACTAAAAACTTAAAGTAACCAGTAACCCCCTAGGAAATGTTGAAATCTTGTAACATCAACAGTCCTAGATCGACAGTGTGAATGTTTTGTGTTCTATTTACATTTTGCTAGTTATTGATGATTCTTTTTATTGTTCATCCATTATCATAAATTCTACTTCAACGTAATATGAAGCCGAGGAAATCATTGCTACGTGTCGCATTTTCTGAACTGTGCATCGCTAGGAAACGCGGAGAAAGCACGCCAGGAGTGAGGAGAAGTGAACAAAACGTGGCGTCGCACGGATTGAGTAAATCCATTACAACTCCCTAGCGGGGGAGCGAGCGCGCTGTCTCTCCCGTTTCGTGCCTCCTTACTCGCTGGCGCCCAGGGGGCTCTGCTTTGCGGTGGCGGCAGCGGGGGGGCGGGGGGGGGCGGGGGGCGGGGGCGGGCGGTCTCCGCGTCCATTCGCTCGCTCCCGAGTGCATTTGGGATTTGACGCGGCTCTGGGAACCCTGGAGAGAAATCGCCACGGCCAATTTCCTGGAGGCGAAGCCATGAAGGGCCCTTGGCTATACAGAAGCAGCGCGCTCAATGCAATTGCTGGAAAGGAAAAGTCACTTCGCTGTTTTAAATGTTTCAATTTAACCCTCGTGCTTCACAACTCCCAGAAAGAGGAGGAAAAAGAAGGGAGCGACGGAATTGTATTTAAGGGCACACCGAGGAAGAAATATTATGTTTTGCAGATCTCGGTAATCTTGATGATCGATAAAATGCCATTTTGCTTGCTTGCCTTTTCATTCTAGCTGCGGGTGACAAATTCTAAATCGACTAACTTTAAATGAGAAAGGAAAACGAATTCCAATTGCGCTCTTTCGTAACATTCACAATAAATTCAGCTTCCCCATTTCGCTCATTCAAAGTTTCGTCTTTTCCTCAGACTCGACTGAAAGAAATGAGGTCCATTGCGTCTTGTTTGACTTCATCTCGCACCACCAGTCACTTTTCTCCATCTCAGTCGCATTTATTTATTTTCAGAACGAGAGGAGCTTCGCAAGTTCGTTATGTTTCTAAGTTAGCGCGTCATCGAGATTCAAATGACAGATTCACTCAGGCGTGTGACATTTAATCTATTTCGCGACAGGAGAAAGAGAGAGACAAAGGGACTCGGCGACGAACGGCAGTGTCGCGTGAGGGGGATTTGGGAGAGTGGGAGGGGAATGTGCGGTGTGAAAATCCGTCGTAAATGAGAGCGTTTTGCTTCGCAGCAGTTGATGGAATGGGTACGATTTCTGAAGGGGGAGAAATACAGTTTTAGTTTTCTTGGTTAACATGCAAATGTGTTTGAGACATGAATTTCTCCACAGAGAAATAATGTAGATTACGAAAACGCTTTGTAATATTGGAAGAATTGTTTGTAGGATTTATTCATTTCAAGAATAGAAGCTACAAACATTAATACTTCGTCTCACTCACATTAGTTTAACTCACAGGATGTTTTCACTTTTAACTTTGTTAGGCGTTTACTTTTTTCCGTTTATTTACTTCTTGTTTGGCCGTGTGACCTTTTACTACGTGAATTACAATGCGTTGATACTGTATTTGATATTGTTTTGAACATTTGCTGCATCAAGGAAAAATAGTTGTGCATGTTGTGTAATACAATGCTGACGTATACACAGCCGATGCTGTATCATTGGATTCGATTGATGAGTTGTTTTTGTGAGTGTATGTATGATTTTCACACACATGCGTGATGACCTTGGATCCGGCTTGAGCATAGTCTGTTCACAATAGATATTACCCTCCAAAATAACACCAAATTATTGTGAAGGAAAAGTAGCAAAGGTCAACAGCACACTATCCGAACATCTCAGTTTGTAGTAGAAAATTTCTTCTAACAACGTGGTGAACGGAAACAACACTCTATCGAAGTGCGTTTTCTTTTACAACCCAGTGTTCATTTATTTAGAGTTCAATAAAGGCATTTCTCATATTGTCACACTTTGGCCGAAGTATACCATAAGTCTGTCATTAATGGAATGCACTAACCACCGAATCAAAAAGTAATTATTTAGTTTTACATCTCTTTGAGGTAACTGTGATGATATTAAATTTTTCACTCAACTGCAAATTGTGCTCCATTATATCTGCTTCAGAGTTTACAAAATCACAACACACCAGGACGATATTTTACAACTGTTCAAAATAGAATGCATAGATCCCGGCTCCGCGCCGGTTCTCTCCTCCGCCTAGCCGCGCCTCTCCCGTCCCCGCCCCAGCCCCGGCTCCGCCCCGCTCCTCCGGGCCGGGCTTCGCGCGCGGCGCGGCGCGCCAGGCCGAGCCGCGCCGCGCCCCGCATTGAGGCGCGCCGGGGCGTGCGAACGGCCGCATTGTCTGCTTGTCGATTTATTTTTGCGTTTGCGTCATTGTGCGCGCGCCGCTGTCTCGGCATCCCGTAATGCGCCGCTGGCTGGCTGGCGGGTGCGGGCGCCGTGGGTTGCGGCAACGCCGTGGCTGCACGCGGCGGCCGTGCGGATGCCTGGGTGAGGATTGCTTGCCCCCGTCCCCGCCCTCACCACCGTGGGCCGGGGCATCGTGCGTACACAGGCACCGTGCTGCCAACTGGAATCGAACACATTACCAATGAAGGGATAATATACATGAGCATAACGAATCGACATATATGTAATATGTAGAAAAAGATTCACTTAACAAAAAATATTTTGTTTTGTATTTTATTCAGTCCCTTTTATTCAGTAAAATAAAAACATTTTGCTTTTTATCCCTTCTAAGAATAAGTATTAGAGTAAGAGGAATCTAATTGTCCTTTACGTCAGTAATGTCCAAAAATAGTTTACGAAATTACGGACCTTGAGAAGAACGGGAAAGATTAAATAGCTTCTATCCTACTATAATATTAAATTTAAAAAGTATTTTTCTAATAAATGTTGTGATAAATTTTCTATTAAGGAGCAATAAAAAACCTTAATATAATTTATCATTCTTTAATCATTTAACACAATTTCTCATTGAAATTTCGGTAGAGAATCGAAGAAAATTTTGCAATTAAGGCAAGAACAAGAGAGCAAAACTTCCGGCCAATCGGCGCTAAGGAAACAAATCGCCGAATGAAAGAAACGCAGGCGCAAGGTCGCCGTGGCGGCGGGTGCGCGTGGCGGGGAGGCGGCGGGGGCAACGCAAACCTGCCAGCGCGCCCGGCGCCGCCCGCTTTCACCGCTCAAATGTCCCGCGGTGACATTTGTCGAGTGGGCGCGCGCCAAAGAACACGAACGCGCCCCTCTCGAGATCAAGGGGCGGCGCACACATCGGGCCACGCTGCACGCCGGCGAATGCAAGCGCCGCCCCCGCCCCCGCCCAGCCACACCGCCGCTGGCCTTGCGCTACCGCCCACGCCCTCCACTCGCCACGCCTCGCCTCGCCACCTCATTGTTTGTCGCCCTACCGCATTTGTAGGCCTGCTGGCCTCATCATCCTCGCCGGTCTGTGTAACATCCCCTGGACGGCACCACCCCATAGTCGACCGCCCCTCAATCGCGGTGTTCTCTCTGCCATCTTTAACATTCATTTCCTGCCTTCGGATTCCCACGTCTCGTTTTGGTTTTAATTTCTGCAACTGACATACGAATCACATGGGCTACATCTACGCTTTAACAGATTTACCAGGATTCCATCGTCCAAATCCCCCAACTCGCATCTCTTACCGGCCTGACGCTTCTGACCTCCGTCTGCACCATTGCTCGCTGTCGAAACTCCTGGCTTGCCCTCGCTGCCGTCGCTGTAGCCGCCCTCTCCGCCGCCGCCGCCGCCGCCGCCGAGGCGCGCCGGTTCCGCGTTCCCTTCCTGGAATATGAATACAAATCCGGCGCGAGAGAGGGCGCAGTGCGCGGTTCGGCGTGGCGGCTGCGGGGAGGCGGCGGGGGCGGCGCGGCGGGGGCGCTGGGGGCGGTGCTGCGGCAGAAGCGGGGCGCCGCCGCCGCCGCCGCCGCCACCGCTGCCGCGCGCGGCGTGTGCAGTGAGCAGTCTATTTGCTCCCATCAAGTGAGCAATTCCCTGGATCAAATTGCTTGTTCAGACTTCCTTTTCCCGCCGTCTCCGGGGAGCGGGTGCGGACGCGTGTCGTATTGCTGCGGGGTGACGCGGCGGCGGCGGCGGCGGTGGAGGCGGGCGCGGGGGTGGGCGGTGCGGTGGGGCTGTGAGGAGGGGGCGGGGCGGGGCGGCGCCGTGGCTGCGTAGAGACGCCGCCGCCGCGCCAACGCCGTGCGGGCTTCCGCCTGTTTGTTCCTGCTTCCGAGAGGACGAGGAACACAGCGCCGTTTTGGAACCAATTGCCCGCTTCTTTCTTTTGTGTATGTTTCCTACTTAAGTGATTCCAAGGTGGATCGATAAGGATGTAAAGTCTTTCTTTTTTCTCGCCCGCCTTCTATTGAACAAGCGCCGTGTTGTCAAAATGCTTCGGGTGCGAGTGCGAAGCGAAGAACGTCAATAAAAGAATAAGTGAAGACTTCCTTGTAGTACAATTACTTCACGTAATATTTCCTCTCCTTCCTTTCCGCTACACTTATCTTCTGCCCTCATTTCCTTTCCCTATTTTTTACTTCCGTTTTTTTCCCTTCGCGTCGAGCCGACGATATTTCTTTCGCATAGTTGGTTGAGGCCGGGTGAATATTTTTGCTACACCAGTGTCATTAATTAAGAAAAAGGAATTAGGAAAATACAAGGAAAATATTCCGTTTCTCAATCCATTTCGCCCTGTAGTGCTGTTTTATGAAAGTTTATTCCACTAATATTTCAATTCGGGGGAGGGGACGTGGGGAAGGGAGGGGAGGGAGGGGCGGCCCCGTTGATTCGTTACTTGGGCCTGGCGCGGGGATGGCGGCGGGCGGGGGAGTAATGTACACTTTGGCACTTCCGCTTGCAAGGATGGGGAAGAAACTTGAGGGTGGAGTAAATTTAATGAACCGGAGAAACGGTTCATTTCCTATAGCTATTCTTTATAAATCTTGCAAGCATTTTTTTCTCATTCCGGATAAGAAGTTTCGTTTGAATTTTATTGCAAGAAGGGATCTCTTCATTGGCAGTTCCAATATTAAAAATTGATACTGTTTGAATTAAAAATTCCATTCGTTCTTTAATAAGAAGTATATTTATAACTTTTTGTTGGTTTAGTGCGGGAAATACGATTGTCAATATCGTCCCAGTAATTACCACTCTTTAATTGGAACGACAAAGAAGCAATTAGAGACCCCCCTGCGTCGGCTTTTTAACGAGCATGTTGCTTTCAGCGTAACGACTCTCGTAGACTTTGCAATTCCAAGTAATTCTCTTCGTTTAGACAACTTTTCAATGGTCAGTGTGTCCGAAGAGACGTGATAAGTCTTGATTCTTTAAATATAAATATTTTATACGCGATATAATTAATATTGACATCGCTACAGTATGTATATTTCATTCTTTCATTTACATGAATATGCGGAAGGTTGAAATAGGAGTGCAGTAACATAATGCATATGTAAATGCCAGATAGTGTTATCGTGCATTTTGAATTGAACAGAAAAACAGTTTTATGTAACGAAATTCTAAAATTACAATCTCAAAATACAAACAACATAATACGATGTTGGTCCGTAATATGAGAATTGTTGTTTTAATATACCTTCTTTGCTCTGTGACCCGAAGGGCCCAGTCGTCTGAAAAAACGACGTTCTATTTAGCTACTCCGCTGTCCTGAGTATTTTCCTGCGTAAACGTGGACAGGAACACGGTTGTTATAACAAGGCAATTGCTAATAGCGGACTACGCCTCTGCTTGCTTCTCAGAGTTCACATTAGTGCCAAACACCAGACTAATTAAAGGTACATATTGATGCGGCTAAATGCCATCACCTTATTAGGAACGACACTTGATTCTGCTTGTCGTCAGAAGGGCGCGCAAAAGAGCACCGCGCTTTATGGCAACGTGAAAAAGGGAAAAGCAATTAGTTTTATGAATAGGTGCTGTATTAGAGAACGACGTCGTGCGTTTTGAAAGGTCACCGAATGTTTTATTCGGAATGGCGCATTCTTGCCTGTTTACCAAACCGGAATAAATGCTGTTTAGATTAACATATCGCGGCCTTCAAGAGAAGCTGTTTTGAAAACCAGACCGTCTCATATCCGTTCTTCAGTGTTCGTCTGTAGATAGATGGGAACGATCGAATGCGAAAGAACTATACTCATTGAAAGAAGGTTATCATCGCATCATTATGAGTTTCTATTTAGAATTATGAACCTGCGAACATCGATCGATATATTTCAATTTTATTCTATTGAATATTTCATGGACTATCAATGCATTTTAAACGAATTTGTTCTTCCCTAAAACAATTGCACTTTATCTTCAATCGATATAAAATAATTACTGTTATATAGTTTAGCGATGACTTGCTATTCGAAGGGAGAACAATGACTCTCAGGATCTGTGGGGTTATTAGCGTGCATGTGCTACCGACATCCGTTTCGTTATAGCGCTCTTTTTTTTCCTCCCAGAGCAATTACACGAGGGGAATATTATCAGGTCGGCGGAGAGGATGAAGAATGAGCGAGTTTCCTAGCCAACGGCCGGTAGCTCCCCGGCTGGACGGCGGCGGCGACTCCTCCCGTGTGAGAAGTCCGCCGGGCTGCGGTGATGGAAGCGAAGGCCGGGTGGGCCAGAAAGGGAAGGGGGGGGGAGCAGCACTCACTTCTCCCCACAGAAGTCGCATCTCGCGAGGCACCCCGCCCCGCCCGCCCCGCCGCCCACACCGCCCCCGCCGCCTCCCCAAGCCTGGCAGGACCTCGCACCGCGCCACGCCGCGCCGCGCCAGCTCTCAGCGACCACTGCGTTAGTTCATTAGACATTCATAAATTAATTATGATTTCTGATTGAGTCCCGCCGCAATGTATTATGACAAAACTAAGCGCATTTCCAGAGAGAATTTCCTCCCCCCGCTTTCTTCCCGGCCTCCCCATCTCCGTCGCTTTCCCTCCCCTCTCCCGTTCCCCTCAACCCCTTTCAACAAAGGGCAGACGAGCCCAGCCGCGAGCAGTGGCTCATTTCGTTATTACCCGTTCTTACTCTCCCTTTGAAGGCGGGAATATTGCTTTAAACCTCCCGTTCCTAGCAAGAGAGCATTCAAATGTATCATTTACTTCGCATTTCGCCCGCTGCGGAGAGGCAGCGCCGGCCAGCATATCGCGTGCGCGGCGCGCGCACAAAGGCGCGGGTGCGGGCCCGAGCGCGGGCGTGCGCGGGCGTGCGCGGGCGTGCGTGGGCATGCGCGGGCGTGCGCGGCGCCGTGGCGGGCGCGCGTCGCGCTGCCGCGCAAGACAGCGGCGTTTCTTTGTCGGGGTAGGCGCTGCTGAGGGGTAAGCTCCCCTTCGCAGGGAGGCGGTCGGGCGGGCGGGCGTCGCGGCGGCTGGCGCTGGCGCGGGCGCGGCATCGCGCGGGGGTAGGCGCGCATTCGGAAATTAATATCCATTATTATTCGCCCCGTCCTCGAGCCGCGACGGTCAAATAACGCGTGCGTTCGCAGTGCGCCGCGCCGCTTCAAAGCGCCGAGCTGCCAAGGAACCGCCGCCCGCCCTCGCCTCCTTCGCCGCGCCCGCCCTGCGTATCATTTTGGTTGTAGAGCGAGTTTCCTCGGCGCAGCGGGGCGGGGAGCACTTGATAACCGTGGGGCTCCGTCGGCGTGGGGCTCGCTGTCTACCGTGTGGCTTGTACCAGACGCGATTCGTTCTATCCACCTTTTTCTGCAAGAATATTTATAAATCAGTAGAAAGAATAATCACAATATAATTAATAAATAGGCTGAATTTAATCGAATAAAGTAGAGGTAATGGAATTATATTAACCTCTATTTTATTCGGTTAAATTTATTCTGCTCATTAATTGCATAATGTTAATATTGCGTGATCATTCTTTCTACCAATCACGACGCTGATGTACTGTAAAAATTGTATTTCTGTTTAGAGAAATTATTGCTTTAGGAACTTTACTATCATGTGTCACATTTCCTGTATTTATCTTCACCCTTTTTGTCATTGAAATATTTTTCTCTTACCCATCAGCTTTTAGAATATTTATTTTCACCTGTGTTAATATTTTCGACTCAGCATCACATCAGTTTTTGTTCCAATGTCTCTTGCACGTGTTCCCTACTCCATCTTCTTTATGCCTACTCTCTTTTAAATCTGAACCTTGAAGGAGGCTGTAAACATTGTACGTATGACTTTCCTCTCAACGTGTGACAAACGCCAAAAAATCTGAACGTCACAATTGTTAATGCTTATTCCGTAGCAAAGGTTACATTCAATAGTATCTTTTATTTAAATCACAATTGCGTATGACACATTATCAATTAATTTTTGTAATACACAAACTTTAATACAATATATATAAGTATTATTATTATAATACTAGCAACAGTAACACGTGTAGTTATTATAAATTTATTAATAGTAAAATCATAAAATAATAATAATACTATAAACAAGTTCCTTAATATCCGAGCCGTTAATAAGTGACCTTTACACGAAGGCCTTCGAACGATCTGACTTCCACCACAATTAGAGCACCGCACAATAATTCCATTAACACACCAAACTAAGACTTTGATTTTCTTCTTCGTTACCATCATTCACTGCACAACAATCCGTTGTAATTCACTATGCTTTTAAGAACTTAATTATGTAAATCAATTGCGTCATAAGAAATAAATAAATTCATATAATTATTTTAGTCCTAAATGGCCGAACACTAAGATTTAGTAATATGACTTGAGTCATATTGATTAACATTACTAAAAACTTCGCACAAATCCGCAGTATGAATGGACTAACTTAAAAAAGACACTGAGTTAATACGGAAATTGGAGTCATTAATTAGCAGTTAAAATTTAGAAAATTTGGTCCTTTCATATATATTAAAATGTGGTAAAAATGCTAAACTTTATTTCGTGTTGTGCTATATTGCTGGGGCTAATTGGCAAATTTCATGAAGTGAATGAATTTCATGAATTTCATGAGGGCTCTGAATAAATAATGCACTGCAGTGCAATCTACAGAAGGAGACTTTTTTCTCTGAGGACTGAAACAGAAATCGGCGGGAGACACGAATTAACGTGTAATTGGCACGAGGAAAAGCAGAGGGGCGCCTGCAGCGCGCGGATGGGGACTGAAAATAAGGTGCTTGGGGAGACAATGCGAATGAAAGAACGAGTGGCCGATGAGTGGGAGAATGCTTCTCTCGAGAAGTTAATTAAAATAACTGAAACATCCTCCTCTGGGTTGCCACCCATTTGGGTCGAAGGCGGTCGGCTCCTTCTCGGAGCCCGAACGAAGGAGCGGGGCGCTGGGGGCGGAGGAGAGGCGTCGGGGCGCGGGGGCGTGGCTTTGCTTTTGTTTGCTTGTTGATTTGGTTTGCTTTAGTTGGCCCTCTTTGTATTAAATGAACAGTTCAAATGAAACAGAGAATCGGAACAGAAGAGGCATCTAAAGACGGGAAACAGCGGAGGGTCGCAGCCACTGGAGTGTACACTAAAGTGTGAATAATTTGAATTTAGACGACTCGCTGCCTTCATTCTAACTGCGCAAAGGAAACCGGCAACAGAAGATTATATACGCGATTTAAGGAGGCTTCGAGTTCCGGGATTTCCCGGGAAGAGGGAGGGGCTGGGCGAGGGGGAAGGTGGGGCGGGGGTGTAAGTCGGTGCACCAGGAGACCGCCCCCTCCCCCTGCCTTTCCGCAATTAACATTCCACGCCGCTGAACGTCGCCTGTGCCAAAGAGAGGGCTGGTTCATTCTTCGCGCTACTTCACATCTCTAACGCTCTTACTCAATTTGAAGTGCACAGGAAAAGGTACGCTCATAATTTAAGTTTGAAATAACAAAACAAGCACCGGTGTATAACGAGGGTTTTGGTGTGTCCCCTGTGCAAGACACGTTCTTCGCATGTCCATCTTTAAACCCGCATTCTGCTGGTTATACAAAAATGAACGAGGCGATTAAAAAACTTCATTAAATCATCAGCCTTAACAACTAGAACAATTACGACACGTGCGATAGTCAAGGAAATACTTTGTGTTCCGGTAATAACACCGTAATTTTCTCCGAGAACGTTGAACCCGCATTATTGTTGAGGAACAAGAAATACTTTTTTGCAAAAAACATTAGTCCTTGTATATAGTTTGTGAATTAGACAGTTTCCAAAAGTATTTAAAGAATGCCCCGTATGACTAATCCTGAATACCTAAGGAATTTCTTGTTGAATCCAATTCAAATTTCTTTCATCCGACATTTATGACCATCCCATGAAAGGCATTTTTTTTTCAAACAGGCACTTGTAAATGATCTCTATTTACATTGATGAGCAGCAAACAAAAAAAATATTTAGAAGCAGTATCTAAAATTTAAAAACATAGAAAAATGTTTATTATTATCTAACTATTCAGCTCTAATTAGGAATTTTTTGTACACTGCATTCGGTACAAAAATGATCACCCTTTTCGTGGTCCAAGAGAAGTATTTATTGGCGCCGTCGTCTTCTCGATTTCATAGGATAACCTATTGTGAAATACATCGGCGGGTATATTTCTTTCCGAATACTAGCAATCGTCATACATGTCAATTAAATTATTTTTTAGATATTCTGTGGATACAAATTATTCTCACAATAAAACCAAAAATAATATTCTCTTGGTCCAATTCAAACAAAAATAATTAATTAGAAATATTCAAAGACTTTTAAAATGATGATGCAGTATTATGCAGTATTAAATGTTTCTGCTTTGCTTATACGATTACACCATCGGTCTAAAGTTCTTGTGTGGCAACCTTCGTCACTCGCCAAGGAAATGTCGCTTTCATCTTTTACTGCATAAATTACTATTGTATTGAAGGGTTTTTCATGAGATTAATGTTACAAGACATCCGTTTTCAATTGTTTTAATTAATTCACCATTGCATAACTCATATTTGCTTAAGAATACATTATTACGATCTAATCGAAGTTACTGGCAATTGAATAAAAGTGAATGTTTACAGAACTGAACGAATATAAGAATCGTTTTTCTACCTTCCATATCAAAATGTCACGATTCGATTCATATTCACGCATCACTTTTGAGCTGCCCGGTTGATGTGACGGACAGAAACACAAGAGCCATGGCATTTGTTTTCATTTCAAATTGGGTATCAATAACAAATTGTGCCTGACGCCTTCCCTCGCGCAATCCATTTATTACAATTGATCGCTGAATATGACAGACAGCCTTTCAATACAAAACTACCAAATTTTGCCTGCCAGTTGTTTTATATCCTTGTCATAAATCAATGTTAGTGAAGATTTGCGAATTGTAATTATATTGTTTGCGGAAACTAAAGATGACGGCGTTTTAAATACAGGATTGGGTTGCATATTTTACAGAATATTGAGTTCCGGGAAGATAGACGAAGCTTACAAAAATGTTTTTTGTTTCAGTGTCAGAGAAAACCCTGATAATTCAATTCAAATGTTCAAAAAAGAAAGCACCTCCACCTCATGTGGAGATTGAAAAAGGCAGATTAGAAAAAATTCAAAGCGATCGCTTAGTATCTGAGTGAGTAGTGCGTTCCCTATACGTGCACGTGTGAGCAACTGGGCTCCGTGGAGGCGTTGCTGGCGCGGCGCCACTCACCCCCGGCTCCCCGTTCCGTCCCCTCCCCCTAGCCGACGCCGCCACCGGTTCCCGGTTCCCGTCCGCCGCAATTAAACGGGCGCATTGTTGCGCGGGGGCGACGCGCGTGGCGGGGCGGGGCGGGGCGAGGCGAGGCGGGGCGAGCGCGGGGCGAGCGCGGGGGCGTGCGGGGGCGTGCGGGTTTCCGGCACTCGAGACGCGGGGTCGCGGGCATCCGGGCGCCGCCATCGCTTCCATCGCCCGCACGATCGAATGAACGCCTCACAAAAGACGCCTCGCAGGAATTTCATCCGCACACAACAAGAGGCGCGCGCTCTCACGACACACGTGTGGCGAAGACAAAGAGATTAGCCCGCCAGCGTTCGATTATCAAAGTATTCGTCGCTGGGCTTTGAGACGGAGGGTGGCTGCCAGCACCCTTCGCCGATCGCTCTTCCCCGCTGCTCGCACCCCCTCCCCGTCTCCCCCGCCCCTCCCCGCTCGTCCTTCGCCCGCGATCCAAACTTTGCTCACAGGTTTCGACTCATTTCTCCAATTTCATGTCTATTTATCTTTTTGTCTTTGCCCCGTCGCTCCCCGATCTGACTCGGCGAGGAATTTCTTAAGAGGCTCAGTACTTTCGAAAGCTTCCCCGCGGGCTGAGCCGAGCAGGGTGAGGGGAGCGGAGCGGGGGCGTGGCGCGGGGGCGCACGGCGTGGGAGAGGGGCGAGTAGAGGAGCAGAGGAGGCGGTGGGGTGGAACACGAGAGCAGTGCTGGCGATGCTGATGATGGAAATCTGGGCGCCTGGCGGCGGCTGCTGCGGCAGGACCTCTGAATGGTCGTGTGGCGCCGGGAAGGGGGCGTGCGGCGTGCTGACCGCGTACGCCTCGAGTACATCGCGTGGCGGCAAAGGGGCGACGGGTGCGCCCCGACGTCTGGCGTAAGGCGGCACTTTGGCGAGTCCTCAACATATGCCTCGTCTCGCCCCGCCTCGCTTCCTTGCCCCGCAGCCGAGCCCTTATCAAGGGTTGAGATGGGCGCAGCGCGCCCCGCCCCCATCAGCTACCACATGAAGCTACTGTCTCTGCCGCGCCGATTGCCTGATCCCACGCTACAAGGAGACAACACACGCCGGGGTCGTGTGTGTCAATGTTTTATGTTTATTGCGGCATATCTGTTAACTTATAATAGACCTCTCTTTTTTGTCTAAAGTTTACGAGATGATTCCAAAACATTGGGCCCTAACGTACACGCGCTGCTAAGTATCAAATACGCGCAGATGTTGAACTGAGCGCCAACCACAGCATTTGTGATAAGGTTGTTTTTACTGTTCGGGCTTCAGGTTTGGTCTTTTTGTCCCAGCGCAGTGTTACTTCTCTAGTTCTTGAATGTTTGTGTCAGAATAATTAAAACAAAGAAGGGTTGACTCGAGGGGAGACGTGAGCCTAGTCAGCGCAACCCCACATTCTGGAAATGAACCCTAAGGGGCGCCTCAGATGAGAAGGGGGCGATCGAGGCCCCCCTATGGGGTAGGGAGTCTCCCCAACCCTGACGCCTACCTCCGTCTGCTCTCCACCTTAAACCCTACGTCGCGCTTCTACTCTCTTTCCCTAAGCCCGCTTCCATTTGCCAGTTTTTTCTGTCCCGCACTCAGAATTGCACGTTCCATGTCTTCATTTCATCCTTCGGCTCTCTGTCCGTTCATAATTGTCGGAACTCTCCGATCCTCTACATCGAACTCCTATTCACTACCGCGTGGCATCGTTGGCCGTTGATCTCGTGGTCCGAATCATTTCGATCTGTACAGCCCAAAACTGGTCTTCGTTTTCCCCTCCCCAAACATGCGTTTTGGCCCCTCCCCAGACATGCGTCTTCGTCTTCGCTCCCTCTCTTTCCTTCCCCGCCTCTTCCTACCTTCCCTTCCCCCGCGCCCCGCCCCCTCTCGCTCTTCTCCCCGCCTCGCAAGCGCACCGACTTCCGCGAGGATCCGTCATCGCCTGAATATATGTTACCAAATTGGGAAAATTACCCTGTATAAATTTACCTCAAGACGACGTTAATGAAAATTCTTACATCTTCGTTCTCGCTTCAACACTTTTCAACTGCGCCCTTCGTTTCTCGGCGCGCGTTCCTCTCTTCCATTAAGCCGCATACAAGCGCCTCGCGGAACTCGTTGCAATAAGAAGCATAGCCTCTAAACTGTACTAACATATAATAATGCTCCCACTTAGGCATATATCATAGCGCTCACTAAACAGAGCTGAAATTGAGCAATACACGGAGGGGAGGCAGCAGAAATTGTGTGGTGGGAGATTTAGAGAAAACGGTATTGTCTGAAGACCCTTTTATGAATTAATTCCGCGAACTTGTACCTTAATTTCCATTTAGGTATTTTTCCACCCGAACTTAAGTCTCTCTTGCTCATAATGTCTTTTATAACGGTTAGTATCGATCTCGAAAGCAGATGGGAAGATACAAGGGTTCAGGAGGATAATGACGATGTAGAGGGACAAAGAAAATTGTGAGACGGAGAGCCCTATAAATTGAAGAAGAATTTAAAGTGCACTGGTATTATTTCTACAGCGAACGAAAAATATTTCTCAGATTTATCATTGTGTTCACCTTTCTTACTCAAATATCTGTTTTTCTCACATAACTATTTTGGCCACAAAATGAGAAGAATAAGAACTTAATTTATAAGTTATGTATCTTCCTTAAATTTCATATCTGAAAGACATTCCAAAAGCAAATATTGATATAAAGAACTTGAGGAAAATCCTTTCATCACATGCAAATAAACGTAGCCTGCTATAAATGCAGCTTGTAGTGTTGTTTCATTGCAGTGATCTACGCCAAAAGTATGGTTAAGTAAGCTTAAAATTCAAGGGTTATTATTTTATTTAGTAATATATACTGAAATACGAAAGACTAGGAAATATAATAAAAGCATTTTATAAGATGCCCTAAGTAATACATTTGAAAAAGAGAAGTATTTCCATATGGAATGGAATTCGTAACGATTTTCATGATAACCTATTAAATAACAAAAGACGATATGTCTTGTCACATAAGCATCTGCTAACGTCTATTCTTAACAACATCGCTTACCATAAAATTCCTCTTTTCAGGTCTAATTACACGAATGAAAAGAGCATTTTCGTGGCCACCACCCTTTGTTAAATGCACACGGAAACGCCAGCCGAAACTGCCAAGTGAGCCTCGAAACCAAAGCACGATTTGTTCCCCGTTTGATGGACGAAACTTCCATTCATATGACGCGAACGTTTAATTCATTAGCGTCGAAATGTGCGATAGCAGAAATTAAACACTGCTACAATACGGAGCGCCAAAGCATCCTCCGCGAGCTCATTAGCGCGCATTCTTCTTGGGAGCGCTCTGAGAGCGCGCGGGCTTTTCTCGCCGTCCGCCCCACCCCCGCTCCGGCCGCCGTCCCCGCCCCTCCCCGCCGCCCGATGAGAGACGTGAGAACGCGCGGAATTTGACAACCGCGGAGCGCGGGGGAACAGGGCGCGGGCGCCTTCTCGCCCTCGCGGCGGCGGGGGTGGCGGGCCCGAAGGAGCGGCGCGGAACAGAAGGGTTTGCAGAAATTACAACTGTTTTATTCAAGAGTGCCTGATTACCAGCGAAGGCCCGTCGCCGCCGCCGCAACCGCCGCCCACGACGCCGCCGCCCCAACCCGCCGCCCAGCCGCCCGTCTAGTCGCTCGTCTTTGCAGCCTCCGCCGCGCGTTGTCTCGGCTGGAGTTGCGTTCCTCAGCCCGCCAACTTGCGTGCGTGGTACACTTGTTCAATGGAATGCGAGCTTCAATATTCGAAACTTGCTGGCATTGGTTTTTGGAAGTGGTGGTAACTCGGAGAAGAACAGGTAGAAAAGCCTGTCCTCTTCGTTTCATTCAAAATTATGTGATCCTTTGTTCGCGTGGCAAGGGATTGATTAAAGCAACTGCAGTGTTGAAATCTACAATAATAATAATAATAATAATAATAATAATAATAATAATAATTGAAATCCTATACGAAGACTAATATGAAAATGCATACAATAATGGTGCAACTGAAGAAAGTATATATTTTCTGCAAAAAACGGCACGTCTGAATGGGAATGCAATTAGTGAAAAATATTTTATATATTTTATTAATTTTCTTGGCCCATATGTTGTTTCTGGCCAACCAATTTCAAAGACAATTGAATAACTCATTAATACGAAAGAAAGCATATGCAGTGAGTTATTCAATTGTCTTTAAAAATTGTTGCCCCGAGAGAACATTCAGGTATCAAGATAAAAATATTCTGCGAAAATACTTCCATCACAATTACAATCATGAACTCTCCCAATTGAACACTATTCCAGGCTCCAGTCGTAGTTCCGTGAGATGCGTTGGTGGTGCCGCCCGGGGCAGTCGCTCGGGGCAGTCGCCCGGAGCACGGGCGAGGGAGGCGACGTGCGCGATGCCGCCCGCAACGACTGCCTCGCCCCCGGGCGGCTCGGGCGGCTCGGGCGAACCGCAAACGAACAGCCGGACGCCGCGCCCGGAAAGCGGCCTTTTCATTAAACTTTAAACAATTACGCCACTTTTATTACTCTCGTGGCCGTCATAGCGCGCACACTTTCAGAAATGTCGTGGAAAAAGTTGGGCAAATTAAAATTGTCATGAAAGTTGCACTGGTTTCCGCGGTGAGCATTAGGTGGAGCAAGTCAAGGAAGGGATGACGGTACGAGTGAGACGGCTGGCTTTATCTTTCATCCAAATAAGCAGTAAATTAAATGGGTTTAAAAGTTGTAACCGCTGAAATGGTTTTTCAGTTATAGTTTAATTAGAGGAAATATGTAATTTTGCGTAGTGATGGGCTCTCTTTGAGAGTAAAAAGTGAATGTTCTAATAAAGCACTAATTAATTTTGAATACAGCACGAAACTATATTTCTTGAAGAGGAGGAAGCGATGTTGAAATGTGATTTCAAATTACTTTAGCTTGTAAAAATCATAGACACGATTGTACATGCTCGTCACGCCTGCTGACGATCTAGAATTTAGTTATGGGCTTTTTATTATCGAAAAAAGTGGAATTAAGTTCAGTATAATGTGAATGGTATATAACTATCATGTAAATCACGATTTTGTCATTTGAAGTCAGCAAAACGGTTACAATTTTCTGTAGAACCAACATGTTTTTCCCGACTATTGTATACATAGTATTCGCTTCAAGAAAGAAGTAATGCTAGTAATATATTAGGTTGTTCTCATATGTTGATGATTGCATTGGTGATGCTTCTTTGTTATTATTTCATATATTAAATTAATACCTTCTCTGGGACATAGAAAATCTTTACCTATCTTCTTGCATGTCATCATAAATTTTTCGAAAGGAATTAACTCTTGCGAAACCTCACAAAGGTAAATTTAATTATTTTTAATAGTTAATTTACGGAGGATAGCGAATAAATGTACTTTGTAATTTAATATAATATTTATAGAGACATTTATTCACACAGTATAAAGTACATATCTTATTTCGATTTCAGTTACCCTATACATCAGTTCAATTTTTGTATTGCACAGGAGGCTACAGTGCCGGTTTTTTCATTGCAAAGCTTCTCTCTCGCATGGAAACAAGGATTTATAGATCTTGTTTGCCTAGTGCTAAAGTGAAAACTGATGACAAGAAACCATTGAACATGTAGGATTTTTTTTTTAAATTTCAGACACAAAATGTATTTTTGGGACTTTGACATCACAAACTAGCACATTCAAAATTTTAAAAAAATAATGTAATTAAATTTTAGTAATTAATTACCAGAAGTGAAAAAAATAACCGTGGCTTTAGGTACGACAAATAAAGACAAGCCCAAAGAAGTTGATGTTGAGCGGCGAGCAGTGATTCGCAGGCGCGGAAGCATTTTTTGTGCGGGCGGTTCGCGTGGGCGCTGTGCGCGGGCGAGTGCGGCTCGGGCGTGGAGTCGCCTCTTGGGCGGGGGCGGTCGGGGCTGCGTCTGGCGCTATCGCCCGCCCTATCTCGGCCGCCCCCGAGCGGCGCTGCTCAAATATGATAAGCCGCGAATTCGCCCCCTTGTAAATCCAGGCGCGCTGGCACCTGCGCCGCGCCGCCCCGCGCCGCCCGCCCTCTGTGCCGTCCAGCGCTTCGCTCGGCCTCGCGCGGCCGCGGGCGATGGCCACCGCGGCCGCAATCTGCGGTCCTTCTTCTTCACACTGTTCTCGGACAGTAATGACAATCATTTTAAGGGGGTGTTCGGTACAGTTACGAACAAAGCAACAAAAATACCACATATAATGCAAATTTGATGTTCGCAGTTTGAAATATGATGGTAACTTTGAAAATGTGACAACATACACAAAATTTATGAGTATTTACGCATCTCAAAATATTTAATATTGATGTATTCTCAATACTTGCATTATCGATAAAAATGTAGTTTTCAATTTCATCTGCCAATGAATGTATAGTTCCAACTGTATTTCCTCTATTACCTGCAATGTTTTCTTTCCCTAAGTCTCAAAGTGTGAACTTCAGTCTGTCCGTGGTTTCAAGTTGGCGAAAATTTGAACCGAAGCTTTGGAGCGTACTGTCATACCCAACGCAGTAAATCTATTGAACAAGAGAAAAAATTAATAGGTAAAATAGAAAAATCTTCCGCAATAAAATATTTTACATCACATTCACATGTTACATTCCCGTTTACATGTTTCGAGCAATTTTACCTGATCTTCAGTGTCACTGAAGTAACTTGGTACACAACTTGACTGTTAAACATGCCAGTTTAGAAACTAACATGAATAGTGTAATGTAAGATCTGAATGTAAGGTAAAATACATATTTTATTGTAGAAGATTATTTCTCGTTTACCCAACCACACGGATTTCCATAATATTTCTTCTGTAACCACCGAGCCTAAGAATAGAACGGACAGCCGTCCTCAAGAATTGTTGCAGCGCGTTTGCAGGGCGGAGTGGGCGATGCACCTGGGATCCGCCCCCCTCGCGGCCCTCGGCGCAGTAGCCCTCTGAGGGCTGGCCGCGTGGAATGCCGCCCTCGTCCGACCAGACGGCTCCCGCTCTCCCTCCTCCCGCCTCCCGCCTGGGAGCTGCTCGAGTGCCGCGAGGATTTTCTCGACAGGGGCGGCGCGGGGCGGCGCGCCCGCGTGTCTTAAGAAGGGTAGTTGCGGGGAGCGCCCAAAGAAACGCTCCCACTGAATGGTTTGAAGAGTTTTTAATGGTCTTTACAGATTCGTTACACGGCTTAAAGGGAACGGAGGGCAACCACTTACGTGGCCGAGCCGTATGGGTTCATCCAAAGAATTTTTTTGTCATCATTCATAGCTCTCATGATAATTGTGTCTTTTCTGAACAAGTATTTTTGTAGTAAGGCTTTTGTGTGGTTTATGTAATATTCTGCAAATGGGGTCTTTCATTGAACAACAAAGCAATCCTTACTTTTTGTCTGTATGTGAAAATAAAATTCAAGAAATGAAACCGTTTGCCATTTACAAGATGATTTATAATCTTATTGACTAATAATATTCATTGCCTCTTTCTGATGCTATTCATTTATTGACATGTGAAATGCCCTCTCATGCATAAAATGAGTTTTTTATGTTCTATTCTTAAGAGGAAACAATTGACATATTTTGTCAAAAGTACGAATATATTAATGAACTCCAATAAATCTGTGAAAAATGCTATAAAGAAGATGTATGTTATGAAAACAATATAAACAAGAAATAAAAATTGATATTCTTGTTAATTTGCGATAACTAAACCGTTGTAATTAAATAAAAAATCATACTAAACGAATTTTTATCAAAGTTTGCGAACGATAAAAAACCGGTCTCAAAGTATAAAATCAATGAAACGGAAATGCAGTTTCAGAATTATATTCTCAAAGAAATTGCATCTTTGGATAGCCAGCTCATCTCTGTAGTTCTTACAATTTAAAACAAAACTGTCATTAAATAAACCGTCAAAACTTGAGCTTTGAAAAAAGTAACGCTCGATTATTTGTGAAAATAAATACACACACAAATGTGTGAAAGACAGTAAGCTGTTTTGTTTCATCTTTCACAAGAAAATTTTATCATGACACGAGTCGTGAAGAAATAGACGTTCCCATATTTACTCCTCACCAAATCATATTTCATGGGCCCCATTAGTGGTAATGCAGTGGCGGTTAAAGAAGTGCGGCGTGTAAAGTCGCAGCAGCGGGCTCGGGGGGGGGGGGGCGCACTTTTGTTTCTCGTGCGGCAGAGGACGCGTCGGCGGCGGCGGCGGGCGGGCGAGTGGGGGCGGCAGGAGGAAGGGTGAGGGGACGCGAAAGAGGGGGGGGGGAGAAAGGCGACGGCGACGGCGGCAGCGGCGAAGCGTCGCGCCATACCGCACCGGGATCCCCTCGCCGATTTAGTATTCAGCTAAACTGGAGGCGACACCTTCAATGGGCAACTTCCATTTGTACCGAACACCTGATGCCGGGCCCGCAGCGTCCCTAAGCACGCTCCGGAGATATACACACAATACGCAGTAATCGTTATTAATAAAAGAAATGATCCTTAAAACTCGTCGTGGATCGTAAATATTTATGCGTGATATCTTCAGTAAAATTACTTTTTACGTTCATTGTTATGATATTATCACATTGTTGCGCCCACGGGGCGTGCCCACGCATGCGCGGTGGGCCTGCGCCGGGGCGCAATTAACACCCATTGTTTGGTGGCCGGCGGGTGGTGGCGGGGGCGGGGGAGGGGGGCGGGGCGCGGATCCGGTGCTAATGGTAACGCACCCCCTTCTCCAGGCTCTCATTAGGCATACACCGACGGATCCCTGCACCCCGGAAAAGCCAAACCGTACGCTTGCCTCGCACTTGGCACTCGCGGCCGCCCTCGCCCCCGCGGGCCCCGCTCCCCGCTGCCCGCGCCGCCCCGCCGCGTCCGGCCATTGCCTCGCCCCACCCCGCAGCGGCCGCGCATTCTCTCGGTTTACTTGCGTGGGGAGCGGGGGCGGACAAGCTTCCGTTATGACCGCATCTGGGGATCTGGAGGAAAGTCAATTTAATGTGGTTTTCGTCAAATACCTCCAAATTAAATAACTTGTTGAACGCTCGTTTTTATAGGAGAGAAGTCGTGGTGAAATTTTATAAACCAATTCATCCGACCATTGGACGTTTTTTATGAATGCTTTGACACGTTATTTAAAAAGTTTACGAAGTAAATCAAGTTTACTTAGGAAAATTTCACTACGAGGACTGGATCTTTGCATTCTAGAAGATTGTTAATAATTTTGTTTTTATCTTCAAAGGTTTTTGAATTGAATAATATATATTTTGGTGTCCTGGAATCATAAGTCGACATCAATATAAGTTTACTAATTTTTATGATCTATCTACGTTTGACGTAGAATATTATTTTTATGCAATGTATCTTCCAACTGAAATATCCTCCAAACCAGATTTGTTAGTCGGGAATAATTAAACCATAAAGTGATCTTTGTTCAGAGGAATTAAATAGCGTGTGTAAGAGAGTGACCTGCAAAGAAAAAATACCAAAAACTTCCCACATTTTCAGTTTCCTTACTTAGAAGTAGACTTTGTTAGCCTCTCGGAATTACATTTAATATTTCCTGACGACTATTACTTTAATATTACGTTATTTGATTTGTTATTCCATTTCGTATGTATCTATTTGAAATAATATTTGTACATCTAGAAACACTACGTCATTACCTTATTTTGCAAGATTACGCAGTTCGGTACGTATTAGTACAACTGACGGAACATATTTTCTCCAATTTTGTTGAGCTTTGGAGGTAACTTGATTTTTCCAAAGCTGTCTCTACCCGTGTTTAGACATTTAATGTAAAGGCGTATAAATTGGACGCAAATGGAAACCTTTCTGTGAAACCGGCTTCCTTATACCTGTAAATGCATACTTTAAATGGAAAAGCTGTGAATTATATACATATGATATAACACTCCATCGCGCCAGGTATTCTCTGAGCACCTCA
The DNA here is from genome assembly GCA_038098605.1 of Gryllus longicercus. NCBI lineage: Eukaryota > Metazoa > Arthropoda > Insecta > Orthoptera > Gryllidae > Gryllus > Gryllus longicercus. Next base: position 1,326,272 of record JAZDUA010000129.1, on the reverse strand, counting down.
ACACAGATTCTATTCCGCTTTTGACAAACAGTTCTCGGGAGGCGCGATGGTATACTTTGACGAAAGAGGCCTGGACGTCGCTTGTAGCGCCACCCATAAGGAGGTGCGGATCATTGCCACAGATTTATGATGGCCGGAATAGTAAATCAACGGCGAATGGGGTCGACATTTATATAGAGAAGTGTTGCATTTCCAATCTCCGTCTGCGTCTTGAGGCGGAGTCCCTGTCCTCGGCCGTTTGTGCGTCTCTGCGCACCACACGCACTGTGCGCATTGCAGCCTGGAAGACAATGCCGCTCGGGCGAAATTCTGCCAATGAGTTTTTTTTCCAATGGTCCTTTTATTCGCCGATTTTCTAGCCCCTCTTTGTTGCTCAGAACGTCTAATAAACTTCAATCATATTCAAAATTACGTTTCAGGCATAGAGTACTCATACACATGAATTTCATGCATTTAAGAGCGACAGGGGAATTGAAATACAAAAATATCGTTCACTCATTAGGACGTGTAACTGCTGATGTTAATGGTATTTCTTTCAAGAAGCGAAAATAAAAATTACGTAATACGAAATACATATTCATGTGACTCACATGATTTACGTATACGCCGATCCATTAGCTAATTCAATTCGTTTTATCGAACAGGAAGCATAAATAATAGTTTCAACATCTCTGAACGCCTGACAGAAATTAACCAATTGGAATCGCTTGCGCTTGTTCGAGGTTTGAATAATCATTCCACAAGAAGTATTTTTTTCTTTTCGAAAAAATATCCAAAAGGGCTGGATTTGCAAAAGCAACACTTGATTCACTTTTTTTTGCTTTTGTTCATTTTTTGGCAATAATTTACAATCTCAAAAATTGAATCGGTGTAATATCTTCAATAAAACTTACAATTATAGTCGAATCTGTGCTATTACTTTATTCGAATATACTCTCATTGACACAATAAATTTATGGATTTTTTTTAGAAATGCTGCTTTATATTCAGTACAGCTTTATATATTCAGTGCTTTATATTCCTACAGTAGGACTGCGTGCAGCCATTAAAAAAAGGGAAAACACAAGTGAAGTGTGTAGACGTTACAAACATCCAGAACGGATACATCATGCGACAGAACACACAGGCACACTCGCATGCACACATTATCTCGCGTCCGGAATGGCTCCAACGTATGTGTTCATTATACTACGACGTACAACACATGCGGGATGGTAACCACTTATAAACTGCAGGCTCTGGCGCGACTGGGCTTTTTACAAGGCAAAATGGCAGAAAGCTTCGAATAACACGCTTGTAAGCTCGCGAGCGGAAAGCTGTGGGCCACGTGCACGTGCTGGCCGTCCCCGTCTCTGGTCTGTTCCCGTCCCGTCCCCCGCCGCCGCTGCCGCTGTTCGAAGCGCGACAATTTCGCTTGCGACCGACTCGCAAGAAACTCCAACGTCAGCACCCGTCGCATTTGTTGTTCGAGGCTAAACATGGATGTTTCTTTGTATATTCCGAGGACTTCCTCCACTAGGCGCCGTGTACATGTCAGATTACAAATACAAATACATAGCAATAAAGTAATAAGCCAGACGTGACTGGCAGTGGAGACCCTTGAAGCGGGCTCGCGTAGAAGTGAAGGCGGGAAGCTGTTCAATGTTCGACAAACTCCCCGGTCGAGTAAAAAGCAATTCAGGCAAACATTCGCGCGCAAACCACATGTGATATTTCAGCGGAGATCACATGTGCTGCTCCGTATTTTCCCCTTTCGAACACGCCTCTCTTTGTTTGACCTTCGTTTCCCGTGGTGAGTGGCAAGAGAGCAGACTAGTTTCGAGAAGTGCCGCGGGGCGCGCGACCGCCGCCGGTGACACTCGCAGGGAAGAATGCGCGGGCTCTCGCAGCGTGCAAAGGCTGGCTGCGCGCCTCCGGGCATGAAAATGGCTGAAATAACACATGAAAGAATGATGAAAGGCGGCGAGGAACGTCGCCGCTCCAAAAATACGCAATGTGCGATATATAGTCCCGTCGCTATGCGGGCGACAAACGGTCTTAGAAAATAACTTGTTTGATACTGGGAAAACGGTGTCGTATCAATTTTCAACGCATTCCCCACCGAATTCTGAACGAAGCTCGTTGTTACGAATGCAACACACGCTAGTTTTTCAGTGAACAAATTGAAGCAAATACACTACTAGTAATAAGATGGTTTTGTATAATAATAAAGCATGCTTAGGATTCACCATAATACACATATGAAAGATTGGAAAAATACAATGTTTGTCAGGCCCTCAAGAATACCTTCAAGAATTTGTTGATCTCGGTATTTTTCTGTAACAACAAATAAGATATTTAAAATAAATAAAGATTTCAAATATTGTTTGCTAAGAAATATTTATTTTCTTACTATGTTAATTATTATAAAGTTTTTAGAACTTAGAAGAAAGAATTCAGGAGAATAAACGCTTGCATTGGCATATTGGTTTCTAAGAAATGCTGATTTTCTTACTTTATTAATTACTATAACTTTTTTAGTACTTAGAAGGGCCGCTAATTCGGGAGAAGGAACGTTTGCATTGACTTACCGAAATGGATAATAAAACTTCAAACACTTCATAGCCAAGTTCCACCACTATTGAGACTTCATCTATTTAATTTCTGTTGATTCCGTGCGTACACGTTTCAAGCGAGGCTTAATCGTTTGCTAACACCCCAACGACGTCCAAGTTGAAAGAAAATAACCCGAGCCACGTGTTTATTGCGAGATCTCTCTATCAGTGTCGCTTTTACGCTACCGAATCCCCGGAGTGGCTTTTTTCCCTCGCCGCTCGAGCAGCCCAGCGCGCCTCGAATTCCCAGAGCGGCTCGCCGCCCCGCGTGGCGCGGTGTGGCGCGGTGTGGCGCGGCACGGCCGGAGGGGCAGGGGACGAGTGCGGCTTCTGGCGCCGCCACCGCGGGGCACTTGGCGGCGGCGGCGAGGGCGACGGGGGCGACGCTGGCGGGGGTGGCGCCGACGAGAGGCCCGGCGCCGCTGCCGCAGCCCCTCGCGGCCCGGGGGAAGCTGGCCTAGATAAGAGACACCGCCGCCCGCGCCGCCAGATGCCCCGACAAGGAAGGGGCCATTCCGCGCCCGCCGCCTTAATCTGCTTAAATTCGGAGTGTTTTTTGACGTTCTGCTCTCCCGATTGTGGACAGCGGGGCGAGCAAAGGCTCTGGGTCGGAGAGCGGAGCGAGGTGGCGGGGCTGGCGGTGGGAGCGGAGCAGGGTGGCGGGGCCCGTGGCGAGCGGAGGCGGCGCACCGGCGGCTGCAGGCAGGGGCGGAGGCCCACAGCCGGCGCGGCGCGTGAGGGAGCAAGCGGCGTGGAAACGGCACACATAAATCAACCTTCCCCGACTCTATTTTGTTGTGAATCACGTCAAATAGAAAACACTCCATCTTCGGAAGCTTTCTCGGCGTCCTGGTGATAGAAACGTAACGCGTGGGTCGGGGGGAGGGAGCATTCGGTAATTGCCACCTTCTCACGAACGAACAACGAAATCCGAACGCCTCGCACGCTACTACCTATAATACTAAATACATCAGATTGCCAGCGTTGCTCCAATAAAATTCTCCGTTTTGGTATGTTTATTCGTGGTGTGCGGACACGAAGATGTGTTAACGAGATCTATAAATTAAGACGCGTGGAGAGGGACGGTGATGCTAGCACCCGCGCCCCCGCCGCGACGGACGGCGTGGCGTCTCGGCCCCCGCCTCCGCCTCCGCCGCCGCCTTCGCCAACTTCTCACCCTTGTTCCTGCAGTCGCTCCCACCCTGCGATTCTCACCACTTTGTGCTTTCATGGCGAAGCGCTTTCCGCTGCCCCGCCTTGGCCCGCTGTGGCTAGCCACGGTGTCGCAATGCCTGTCACCGCACAGCAGTCTGTCATTTCCCTCTGTTGCCGGGCAATTATATCTTCGTCCGTTGCGTGTGGACTCCGATTTCGGAGACACCGCTTGATGATCTGGGTTTAAGATGAACATTGAGAGAGGTGAGAGGGCAGTATTGGATTTCAGACGCAATGAGCAAGAATAAGTAGGGCGACCTAGGCAATAGGTACTCCTGGAAAACAGATGCGAGGGGGTACGTTGGAAAGATGTTCCAGAAAAGAGAGAATTAAGAAGGCGTCGGGCGAATAGAGCCGGCAAATAGTGACAGCCGGGGGGACGATAATGGGAAAAGCATTAAAGACCGCTACCAGCGCGACTTGAGAACGTGAGAGTTGTAGAGGCAGGTCATGCGGAGGATATGGATGTTGTTGAAGAGATTCTTTGGTGACAGATTCGATACCGGGGTGGCCGGACGGAACCTAGAAAAGTGCGAGTGCGAAGATTGGGCGTGGAGTTGGGCGACGGGGAGGGCGAGAGGGGGGCGGAGGCAAACGTGAGGGCGGGGGCGAAGGTGGCTGGCGGAAATCTTGGAGGCGAGTGTGAGGACAGATGCGAGGGGCTGGGTCAGTAAGCGCGGGGGCGGGAGCAAAAGCGGGGATTGGGTGGGGGGCGCGGGTAGGGGGCGGGGGCGGGGATTGGCGTGGGGGCGGGAGCGGGTGGTGCGGGGGCGGGCGCGGGGGCGGTTGCTACGCAGCCTTCGCGCGGCTGCGTGCGTGCGCTGTCCCCATCAGCAAACGCGAGAGGCCCGATCTCCTGCGGTTCCCATATGCTTTATTAGCTCGTTCCACCAGCTAACACAGATGTTAAATCCGAAATCTACAGCATCTCGGCAAACGAGTGGCTCCGGACTCGTCTCCAGCGTCTTGTTCCCATTACCAACTGGAGAACCTTGATAAATGGGGAAGCGCAGGAAAAATTTTTAGTGTCTATCTTTTCTACACATCACGGAAGGTTGTAAAAATAAAAGTTTAAATGAATTGATTGTAAACACGAAATGAACCGTACAGCTTGAAAGAAAGAAATAAAACCAGGGATCACGAAGGACTTTTAATTCTATGGTATGGAAAGTAAATTATATCAAGTATAATAATTCTTTTGTGTTGCTGTGAAGATCCAAGATCTCACGATGCATTTTCACCGAACGGAAGACCTGATTGTGTTTAGCGAGGTTAATTTTCTTCGAAGCTCTTCCTGCTCGAGATTCGCATCGAAACCTGATTTGTTTATTGTCTTTGTAGCCTAAATTCTGCTATAGTCTGCCTTTTTTGTTTTTGTAATACTTCCGACCCACAATTGAGAAGGTCCTGGTGAAAGAAACTGGAGATAATTTAATTAAGATAAACTAGTTTCCTCCATCTGATGAAGATCGGATACGGCTGGCAGCCTCGATGCACTTCGAAACACGTGCTGAAGGCTTCAATCGCTGCAGCGTACGCTATTATTTTGAGGCGCTTCCCGCGGCACTGGCCCCTTCGCCGTTCGCGCCGCCCCCGCCCCTAGCCCCGCCCCCTTCCCATCGCCAGCGCTCGCTCATCCATCCCTGCGGTTGCTCCTCGTTGCCCTCTCTCGCGTTTCTTTTTATTTATCTTCCGTCTCCAGTTTACAATCACTATTTCTTGGAAGTACTCGGCGACATTTTTGAAGTCAATTCCATTTTCAAAATTCACTAGTTTTTCAGAATTCCTTTTTTCTTTGTTAACAACTTGTGTAAAATTGTATTAGGTAATTCTCAATTTTAACAAAAATAAATTTTCACTTCTTTAAAAAGCTTAAAGTCCTAGTTCATAACAATCATTTTGAGATATTGATGATACATGTATTCTTAACATTCGAAAACGTTAACTGCCCACAATCACACTTTTGAACGGGCGAGTAAAGAAAGGAGTTTGGTCTTCGGAGTGAGACAATGCAGACATTCGTCTCAGCCGTAGCTAATTTGTGAGTGTGCAGATGCGACGTGTGTGTTGCCCCGGGGGCGTCATATCCCTGAGGCTGAATGCGACTGGAGTGGCCTCCCCTTCCACCCTCGCGGCGCGCGGCGCCTGTTCCTAATGGACGGTGGCGTCGGGGGCGGCGCGGGGGCGGCGCGGGGGCGGCGCGGGGGCGGCGCGGGGGCGGCGCGGCGGCGGCGCCGGCCACGGGGGCAGGAGGACAGAGGCGTTTGCCCCTCGCGCGGCGGCAAAAGGCAACAGGCCTTTGAGTCGGCTCTGGTTAAAATCACTGTATGTGGAGCCGGGAGCGGCGCCTCCCCTTCCCAGCAGTTCTCAGGAGCCTTTGGTGTCACTGCCGCGGTGTCGGGCGTCAGGCAGCGTTTGCGAGCATCGAAACCACATGAATTTGGAACGTAGTCTTGCATCTACTATTCTCTACCTGCGCGACCCGAGTCAAATTGGTCCTCGCGAAAAGATTGTTGTGTAACATTAGTGTACTTCATTTTTATATTCAGTATTTGAGAGTAATGTTTTCGAATGAAGACTAAATTGTTAGAAGAGAAACTGATATTGAGACGTACTCGCAAGAGATAATAGACTTCTAACTTCGCAAGTTGGTAAAAATGTTTTTTTCTACTTTTACTGTATTATTTCATGTATTTTATACGTGTGAGTACCCACTCAGTGTGGCCGGTAACACAACCAGCTTTCTCTAATGCTCCGAGGAAAGTCTAATGGTCACCATCACCAAAACATAAACTAATTTGAGAGACAGACTATTAGCTAATGGTACAAAATTGGACGTATGGACTTTAATACGGACCTACAGAATAACAGGACACTTGAAAAGTAATGCTCTTCAGAGGCAAAATTCAACATATTTATTAAAATAGCGCTTTCACTAAAATTCCAGAGAATAGCATTGCACAGCGTAAGCATGTCTGAAACCCATCAGTTTATTCAGATGCAGTCACTGAACGGCATCCATTTTGTCGAACGGGGGCAGCTTACAAGTTGTTTATTTCATTTGGAAAATGAATCATTTACTCAAGCTCTCTTATACTGGACAAATATATTTCACATAAAGAGGACATAAATCATTTCGTCGAGAGGTTAACACGGCATGGATTTCATAAAATAGTTTTACTGAAGACGCGTAAACGTTTTTAGCGTAGGAAGCGTGGGTTTATGATGAAATGTGCAATCTGCCTCGCCACTGCGTGCTTCACGGCCGAGTGTTTGGCAGCTGGATAAAATACGCACGCCGATAGCAGTCTGTCAAATAAACAGAGGCGTGCACTCGCCTACTGCCCGACGCCTCACACCCCCACACCCCTACCACTCCACCCCCACGCCCTCCCCGCCCCTCCCGTGGTCCGTCGCCCTCAGTGCATTCCCGCCTGCTTGTTTCTCCGGCTTCTGTATCTTCTTTCATTCTCATCAACTGCACTCTTGATACAGTCTCTCAAGCCCAGAGATCTAGTTTCCGCCAGTGATACACCTACCTTTTTTACATTCATTTGCACGCACTTTAGGAATGGATTATATTTTCCTCTCAGACTCATCATCCCATAATTTCTTGACATCGCGGCGTTTGTTCACATAGCCTTTGTCATCTCTGCCATTCCACCTTTCTACCTTACAATACCATCTCCACAGTACTGCACTAACGGATGCATTGTCTAATTCTTCACACCATCTCCATTCCAACCTCAAATCGCAAATCGTGTGTCTGTCTCCTCTGCGGCCTAGTGCCATACCCGGGGCCGCGCCCTCATCCCTCCCCCCTCCCCCTCCACCCGAGAGAACAGGCGCACAGCTTCCGCGGCTGCCGCCTGGCGCTGATCCTGGCGATAGCTCCGCGCCGCCGCGGCCACTCCCCCCCTCCCCCCCCCCCCACGGGCGGCCCGCTTCGCTCTCGGACAGCGCGGCGCCAACCGCCTCGCCCGTTTTAGTCGGAGCTTTGCAAGAATCGTGCTGGCCCCACGGCAGCCCGGGACGCGGGAATACGGGCAAAAAATGCGCTCTTTCTTTAGGTTTTCCGAACTGGATATTTATTATTCTGACAAATGTATTAAATGCTTAGTTTTTTTAATGGGGCGGCAGAGTGGTGGGGGCGGGATAGAGCTTCAGACGAGAATGTAGCGACTTCTTTGGCGTTCTATTTTATTTTTCGCGTTATTTTGAAACAAAGAGCGGATGCTGCCTGCAGAATGCCAAAACAATTTAGAATCTGTCACCCTTCGTTTTCCATTTCTCATCGCCGGCGCGGCGAACCGCCGGCGTCAGGCGGACTTAACCTCAGAGGAAGGCTTTCCTCGCCACCTCTGCGCATCCCTCCCACTGCGCGCCTCCCACGGCCCCGCCCCTGCCTCCGCCCCGACCCGCGCCGACCCGCCCCCGCGCCGCACCACCCTCGTCCCCGCTCCCCCGCTACGCAAACCCACCCGCCCCGCTCCTACACCCGCCCCCCACACCCGCCACGCCCCCACACCTGCCCCGTCCCGCCCCACCCCCGCCATCGCCCCGCCCCCGCCCCCGCCCCGCCCCGCCCTCTCGCCGCTCCACCCCGCTCCCCGCTACGCTCTCGCCCCGCGTCCGCCCCGCCCTCGCGCCGGTCCGCTCCCATCCCCACCGTCGCTCCCGCTCCCGCCCCCATCTCCTCTCCTTCCGCGTCCCTTACTCGCCAGGCGCCGCTTTCCTTTCCTTTCCTCTCTAGGAAGGCGAGACGCGCGCGGTCTCCACGTTTCGTCTCCGGCGTCTGCCAACTCGTCCGCTCGTGTCTTCCCGCCCTTCCTCTCGCTCGGCCCGTCAACAGTACTTTTTTCTCCAGCTCATATCGCGGCTGGCGTCGCCGTGCCTCTATGAGCATGACTTCCACGTCACGAGATTGCCAAGCTCCCGCCTGCAGATGCCGTATTATTCCGAGTTGTTTCGTGTCTCGACTAGTAAAACATACATCGCACCACTTCCACCGTTCTCACGAAGCGTGCCTATTCGTGGAATAGGGGTCTACAAGTGGTGGTGGAGCGATGGAGTCCTATCACGTTGATTGCAAAACTGCGTCACAAAATCGTTTTCTTACACGTATTTCACTTCCTTTTTCTTCTGGGCTCTCTCTTAAAACTCAAGTACATTTCGATCTTATCACAAACTTCATTATTTTTTATCATTGATGGAAATGAGGACCTTTTTGTATTATTATTAGTAATTTTCAATGTCTCATATTCTCTTTTTTAACTGCATCCTTGTCTTCGAAGTAACTGATTTTACAATCTTCATAGAAACTGAATGCATGGGGAACCACAAAGGAATTGAAATTACTTGCATATAATATTCAAGACGTTTTACCTGAGCTCACATGTTCGACCTTCGTGTTGACTGGTCATTTAGCCAAAACGACATCCGGGACCGTCGGCGCGCACTCGCCGCAAGGCGCCTGCCCGCCTCCCGCCGCGCGTCGCCGCCGCGTCTTCGCCGCTCCCCACCCACCCCGCAGCCCTCCGATATCACATCGCCGGTACTCGGAGTGCCTCCTCCACACCGAGTTAAAAGCCCAATTTCGGCTCCACCACCCACATTCCTTCGTCTCCAAGTTGATTTTTTCCCCTTCAAGATCGAGCTTTTGTATTTTTATCGTGATAGGATAAAGGTAAATTTTATATGTAAATGGCACATTCCGTGACGCCAACGCCTCTTCATTATCTCGGCGTGATTATTATCAGTCATGCATTGTTTGATGTTAGCTTCCTTTCGGCCGGCCTGCAGAAACCGGGCGCGCGGCACGAAGCCGCCCCAGCCGCGCCAGGAGCCTGCCAGCCTGTATCCAGCCGCGGCCGCCTCTATGATTAACCCAAATAGCGGGCAGTCGCGGCCGGAAACGGATCGCCCCGCCCCCTGGCGGTGCGCGCGGGCCTCCATTACGACGACTCCGCGCCGAATGCGCTCGCGCCGGTGTCTCTGCGCGCCGCTGTATCGCCCACTGCCCATCGCCGCGCTTTGTGCGTGAAGCGGCGGCGCTCTAATTAAACCGCCAGCGCCACTGACCGGTTCGCGCCGCAATAACAGAGTAGGCGCCGTCCGGCGTACAGATGCCGCGGCCGCAGTGGCAAGGGAGGTGGTGGCAGCGGCGGCATTGGCGAAGGCGGTGGCAGGGGAAATATTATTGGCGATGGCGATGACTGCAACATGGGGTGGGTGGCAATGGAAATTTGAGGATGGCGGTGGCAGTGGCAATGTCATTAGCGGGAGCGGTGGCTGTGGAGTTGGTAGTGCTGATGGGGTAGCGGCGACAGTGCTAATAGGGGGTGGGGGTGTCAATTGCGGTAGCTGTTGAGTTGGTAGTGCTGATGGTGGTTGCGGTGGCACGCAGTGACAGTGTCAATTGCGTTGGCAGTGACAATGTCATTAGCGGGGGTGATGACTGTGGCGTCGGCAGCGCCGATGGGGGTGGAGACGCCATTGACGTTGGCAGGTGGGAATGTCCATTGCGGGGGCGGTTGCTGTAACGTTGTGGAGCGGAGGCGCCTCCCCTCTACGTCCCCCGTGCTTGGCGGCCCGCCCTTCCCCCGCGTCCGTGACCGCGTGAAAAAACCGCGATTGCAAAAACCACCGGCACGGCCAACCGTACTCTCTTCCGCTAGGAGAAAATTTTCATTATTACACCATGCTAACGCGTATTAGGTATACACTTCCAGAAACCCTATTATTCGGTCTAATTTACACTTAGTGCTCTACGTGTTCTGCTTTATTTTTAGTTTGTTTACTATCACGCCAACTTTCTCCTAAATTAGAGATAATCTTGCGTGCACCTCTCCATGTACCTGCTGATATCACTATATCATTCACTATTAAGCTGTGCCCGTTTAATGCTTCTTGTTAGACCTCCTTATTAATGTTTTCACACTCTGCGACTGGATATTCGAAAATAAAAGGTCTTGAGATTTCGTATAAAATTAAGTTTTGTTATTATTTGTTGTATCGCAACGTTTATTATAATCAATATTTTGAAAATTATAACTTCTTAGAAGTAATACGCATTTCGGATGCACTTTCGCAGCTTTTCGTTTCTTTTGTGGCGATGAATTGATGAATTTTTCAAGTGCCAATTTCAGCTCGGGTGTCACTGAAGCGACATTATGAGTGGGTTTCGGTCCGCTTCTTGCTTTGGTTCCGGTTCGATGGCCCCTGCCGCCGCCAGCCCCGGGGGCCTCTTCGCCCCCCCCCCCCCCCCGCGAGGCTCGGCCCTGAGCGCGGCCGCGATAACCCACCGCGCCCGCCTTCGCCGAGGCGTTATGTTTTACATAGAAGGCAGCATGCTTCGGCAATTTCATTACCTATTTTAAGTCACCGAGTTAAGTTGTTTATACGGGATCAAAACGAGTTTCCATTCTGCCGGATATGAATTACCACACTATCTCAACAATCCACGTCTTTCTTTTAATGTCTCCTGCAAGGAACAAGAGTATCGTTCAATCTTTATAGAGACCCGCTCTGTATGTGTGTGTTTCAAAACCTGTTGCTATAATAGTTACTGAATTTCCGATTCAAAGTCGCATACACAGTAGCAAATATAAGCGGCGATATCGAGTGGAGCTCGAAAATCGATGCAGTATTCTTCCTCCTTTTCTTCGCCTGCTCCCATACCGTCGCAGTACCAGTAGTGACGAAGGAATTGTAAAAGGCTCTCACGTAATCTGGAGAACATATCTAAACGCAACGGAACACTCGGGTTCGGGGTGCAGTTACCGGCGTAATTTCCTTGCGGTGCCGAAGGCGGCGCTCACGCGACGCTAATCGCCGGCGGGACGAATCGCCCGTGTCCGCAGCAGCGCCCGCGCCGCCCCGCCCCCGCCCCCGCCACCGCTCCTGCCCCCGCGCCTCGTTCCCATTTCCCTCTGCCCCCGCCTCCGCCCCCGAAATATATTCCGTAGGCCGCCCCGCCGTCGGCAGCAGACCCTCAACCCTGCGCCTGACGTCTTTTCCCGCGTCTTACGCAAGCCTGATGCTCGTCCACGCATGCTTGCCACTGGGCTGTCCCGGCTTTCCACGCCCTAATGCCAACACGATACCTACAACTGGATCATTCCGGCATAACAGTACCACAATAGTACATACCCATTGTTCACATTCGTATTCATTTTCTGATTTCTTCCCTCTCGACACAATTTTCCATGTCTCACCAAAGGCTTTTCCCCCACTGCATACTTCGTTCCCCAACGCATCAGTTGTCGTCATCCATTCACGCATACCCTGCCTCCCATTCCCAGGCCGTCTCTTTCCGGTCGCACTCTCCTGATTTGCGTACTCGCGCCGCTGGTTTTTCCGTGCGTTCCCCCTTTCCACGCCGCCCTTTCTCGCTCAGTCCCCGCGGATGCCTTCCGTCTCGCCCATCCAAGACACCCCCGCCGCCCGCCGCCCGCCGTCTTCCGCCCACAGCCCACCACCCGTTGACCGTTGCCCACCGCCGTCAGCCTACGGTCCATTTCCTCTCGCTGCGCGGCGGCAGTGGCTCTGGGGACTTCTGTACGCCTCGCGTCGGCTTCTTCGGCGCGGCGCCGTTGAGCCGCGCCGCGACGGCGGCAGCGCCGCCAGCCTTGTTTCGGCAGCGGCGGCCCCGAAGACGCCGCGACGGTTTGGAAACGACACTCCGCCCCTTCGGTGTTTCGGCGGCGGTCTACCGGCAATTTCCATACAGCAACGAGGGCCGCGGGGTTCCTGTCCATGTTTCCTCTCCAGATGCCGAGGAGATTGGAGACGAACAACGCGGCGCCGGACGGGGCGGGCGGGTTGGTGAAGCGGTGCGGGGAGGGGAAGGCGAGGCGGGCCGCGCCGGGTGCAGGGGCGCGGGAGGGCGCGCGCCGAAGACGCGGCGCGGGCCCGATCGAACGCCCCCACGGCCGCCCGACGAGCGCGTCGCCGCCGCCGCCGCCGCTCAATGGGAATCGGAACAACAACGGTGCTCGCTGCGTGCTGCCGTAACATTAGCCGCGACCCGTCGCTCGCACGCATCTACTTACCTGACTACAGGGTATATCAGAGACATGTGTCTACTTTCCACACATTGCGCACGGGCTTTTATGTATGACTGTATACGTGTGGACTTGTTTTGGGTTTCCCCACACTTCAACACGTTGCGATCGCCTTGTATGATGTCGCGTGCGTGTGTTTAGCTTCAAAAGAAGCGGCAAAGTTACAAAATCGGACTTGTTTGTGCGATGTACAAAGTGGTGTTTGCTCAGGTATTTACTACCTTGGCAGAAAATTCTGCCGACCAGGCTAATTTAATATGGCCCGTGAAGGACTAAGACACTTCCAACACATATTCCAACTTTGCGACCGTCACGCTAAGCGTGACTGTCTGTTGCGTGAACCTAGTCATTTGCCTTTCATGACCGTCCTACGATTACAGTTACATATTACTGTATTACACCGCTCACTCAACATGCTTCCCCTCGAATTGTCCCCGCCTTGCTCCGTGAGCTGCTGGCAATTTTCTTTAGTATTACACACTGCGGTATGAAATATTCTCCAAAATGTATTACTGGGCGCGCGGTATATTTTCATAGCAATAGTGGACTCGCCTCCAGATAGCAGCGAGTTGGATCGCGTCCAAAGCGGAACCCGGCGGGGACGGCGTGGAGAGCGTGGCGAGGGCGTGAAGAGCGAGAGTGCTCGTGCGAAGAGGCGCCGAGCGGCGCTATCTGGGCTCGAGCCTTCGCCTCGCGTCTTCTCCCAGGCGCCGCGCCCGCCGCCCGCCGGTTCCTCGACGAGCAGAAGAAACTTTGCAACGCGAGGACGATACGACCGTCGCCCGACCTTCCCGGTCGCGGGTGGGGGCGGGGGCGGGGGCGGGGCCGGGGACAGCGGAGCGACGCCGAGCGGAGCGTGGAGAACGCGGGCGGGAAGGGAGGTACCCGCCCCCACCCCACCCCACCCGCCTCCGTCCCCCTAGGCCCCCGCCCTTCCGTCCCCCGGCCCCGTGGCAGTCCCCCGCATCGACACCGCCGTAATGAACAAGGAGTGTAATGAAACGGGAAGTACGGCCACTCTGAAAGAGGGCGGCCACAAAGCTACCCGGACGCCATGCACGACTGTGTGCGTGAATTCGTCGGCGTCCAATGGAATAATTGTTTTCTATTTTAGTTTCCCCCTCCCCCAAAGAGCCTTGGAGTATTTTTCTGCAATACTTCACACTACCTTATACGTATTAAATGCATGTCACAAAGAGAGACCTTAAGCATAATTTAAGTGGAAACAATCGGGACACAATGGCTGGAAATTGCTTGCGCCATTACGTAGGGCGGGCGCGGGCGGCGGGGGCGGGCGGACGGCGGGCGACGCGGGGACGACGCGGGGGCGACGCGGGGGCGGCGGAGAGGCGTGGTTCTTGGAAGTGTGCGGCGGACAGCCGGCGATTGCCCGTTGCGCTGCGTGAGAAAGGTAAATGCGCCATTGTCCACTTCTGATGAAGGCCGGTGCTGGACCCTTCTGCCATTAATTAATTTTAAACTTCCTGAAACATCGCATTCCAAGACAATAATACGTGTAACACGGTTTCCTGGGATTTTTCTCTGACATATGCGAAGGTGGGCGACAGTTTCATTAAATTTGTTTAAAAACGCGCCTACGAAGTGTCGGGAAGGAAACTCTGCTTTTTCATGAGTCATTTCCTCGACGAAAAGCTTCTTGTACACACTTACAACGGTCGCCAGTAATTTCAGTGACCCCTTGGGGTCGGTGAAGCGTTGACGAATCGCTTGTGCGTCTAAAGCAATTGAGCGCAATAATTCCCCGGTCCTGATTTTTTACTGGCTCCCCTCATTCCCCCTTCCCCTCATGTCGAATGCCAAGCAATTTCGAAGAATAAAATATAAGCACAAAAGCTTCTAAAGACAGGGGAAAATACACTGAGAAGTAGGTAAAAAGCTTTGCATTTAAATTTTTGGTACCAAAGGTTATATTGTAATATGTTTACTAAATTAATATGCCCTTGGAACAAAAAAAATCATTTCAAAATATTTCAATGGATTCTATGTGTTTAGTACGTCATATATCGTAAACCGTATAGAAAACTATGCAATATTTTATTAGAAACTCTTTATAAATAATTTACAATGTTTGAGATTTCATATATCATTTCTTTTTGTTTTTCAACTTTTTAAATTTTAATTAAGTCGGAAATATTTGCCAGTAGGCCACATTGCGCGTAAGCTTTTATTTTGTTACTGCACAAGTGTTTCTACAAACTTCCTCTACAGCACCACCGTTGCACGCGCGGATCTCCATTTGATTGACTGTTTGCGAACGCGTTTCTCCACGAACAACACCAGACGAAACGTCGCGCACGAAGCGAAATGCCCTCGAAGGCCGGGCCCAGTCCCGCAAGTGGATCAGCACCGAAGGCGGGCGCGCTTCGAGCACGTAGGACGCGATCACGCAACGCGCGCGGCGCGGCGCCGAGTGGAGTGGAGTGGGAGTGTGGGCGGGGCGGGGCGGGGCGGGGGCGGCCTCTAAAAGCAAAGGGTGCGTGGCGCGCGGCGCAGGGGCGGTGCGAGGAGGGCGCGTGGCCCCTGCGAATCCGCTCGCGGCATCAGGGCGGCGCCAAGAGGGCGCGGGCGCGGCTCCATTCAGCAAATTTCCTAAAAACACGATGCCACGTCGAAATTAGAAGGTGGGTCTAATGCACAGGTAGCATTATTGTAGCGGCTTAGTTGAAAATTATCCCCATAGATGTTTTAAACTAATTTGCCTTTACTTTTAATACCCTTTTTAGCAACCAATCCTTTTTGTCGCTTAGCTTCAACCCTTTCATTACGCACTTTTCCATTGCAGCTAATTGTATCACAAAGTGCTAATTCGTGGTTCCATCACCTTCTCCGCCTCGCCCACTCACTCGCTCACGCTCTGCCTCCGCGCCCGCCCCCGCCCCTCGCCGCGGCGGAGAGCACCCCGCTGCTCACCGCCTCGCCCCCGCCCCCGCCTCGCCACCCTCGCCCCGCCCGCCCCACCCGCCCCGCCGCTCCTCTTCTCGCCCCCGCCAACCACGCGTATCGGCCTTACTGTCAGGTGATAATGAACCAACACCAAATGCCAGTTTACCTGATCGGGGTGGCCGGCACGGTTGCGTGACTTCATGAGCTGATGAGCTAATTATAACCGCCGCGTCACGCCGCCGACTACATTTCGTAATTTAATCACGATGACATAACAGCGCGCGCTGCCTATTTTTTGGGCAGGAGGCTTAATTACGCGTGTGCTGTCGCCGCCCCGCCAACCCGCCGCCGCCGCCGTTGTCTTGGAGAGAGACGCGACGCCGTGTCTTCACGACATCAGCGCCGACGCCGCCCCCGCCCCCAGCTGCGGCGGTCTATTAGCACTGTGAGCGTTTGTAGTTGCGGCACCATAAGACTGGGAATATGCGTGTTCATGAAGATGCGAGACCCAGACCCGGCTTCGGAACCTCGTAGGAGAACCCTAAGGCAATGGTGTCGGAGCTATATGCACAACCCATTTATTTTAGGAAGGTTTCGAAATCAAGCGTTTGTTCAACAATATCTTGGTATGAATGATGTGAGCCACATTACGTATCCCCGAGATCACTGGGAGTAAGATGTTTGATTGTACTTCTGATATAAATGGACATGTATCCCACACGAATTTTAAATTTTCCATGAAAATCACTTTAGAATGTTTTAAGAAATTGTAACATTCTTCCCTTTATATTCGTCTCATTATATTTTTTATTATTGCTACATTGTATTAAATTACTGTAGAATTCAACCTGGGGTGGCCGTACTCTTTTTATATGTAAAGAAAGATTTATGCTATTCGAATATGAATGTACTCGTGAGTAAATAGTTGTAAATAGTAGTGTGTAAATAAATCGTAGAAGTGTCAGTACAAAAAAATATTTATGTGCATATTTTCTCATACGATTCATGTGATTATGGTAAATCGTGTCTTTTCTTACGCCTAAGAAAATCAAATTGACATCAGACCTTCAAGCGAATTGAATAATGAAAACGTGGGAAGGGTTTGTGAAAACTGTAATTGACTACGTAAATATGGCAGTCAGTGCTGAATGGTAACAAAAACAACCGTATCGTCAACATGAAGCAAAATATGTATTTAATTTTTTCCACTGAAATGCTTCTGAAACACATTTGAAAATTACTTTGTCATTAATATTAAATGCTCAATGGACTCGAGTTAGTCTCGATAATTAGAAGTTTTATAATCATGTGTTTAATGTCACGTATACATAGAGAAGATAAACTAATTTGCTATATCTCTCCTGAGAATACTATTTTTTCTAAGTATATGCTCAGAACAGTTCGCATTAAATAATTTCTAAAATGGAAATCTCTTGAATTTTTTCCATTTTCAATGCAATAACGCCAACTGATAACCTTCTCAATCTTCAATGGTCCATTTGCCTAACTTTTCCCTCCAGTGCGTCAAATGGTTATAAGGAGTCCGTTCGGGTGGTGCTATCGATAACCGTATTTGTCGGCATGTAATAAATGACGTAAGCTAACAAACGACTAGTCTACATTGTCAACAGTGGTGCTGAGATTAACTACAATAATGTTAATGGTAATGTAAAAACCTTCTGAATGGCATCGGCTTCATCGGGTAGAGCTGTACTTACGTAGCTAACGCATTACAACTACAAAACCTGTCACGGTGGCATACATAGTAAACGTCAGAGATTGGCAAAGATAAAACTGACTGGCTAGTGGAAAAAAAATTCTCCGAAACTTTCTTCAACGGGGCCAATGTGGCGATCAAATCCTCCTCCCAAACTTGAGGTTTAAACGTGATCTGCGCGGCTTTCGCGATCAGTAGCGTGCGAGTGGTGTTTGGAACCTCGTCGACGGACCCGCCCCTCCCCCCGTCCCACCCCGCCAGTCCCCGGCCCCTCCCCGCCCCTCCCCGCCGGGCAGCTCCGCGCCCGTCGCCGGCCACTCGGCGCGCAGGAATTTTATGAGCCGGCGGATTCTTCCGCGCGCGTCGGGAGGTGCGCGCCGCCGCCGCGCCGCCCGCGGCCACGCGGTAATCGCCACTGCCCAGCCGCCCAGGCACGCGTGCCACGGAGCCTTACCGAACACGCGGACAGACAGCCCACCAACCCTCCACGCACGCAGCGTTTCTTTGTGATATGGATGGGGGGGGGGGTTCCTTCCCAGATGCAGCGCCCGCTTGAAATTCGTTGACCGGCAGACAATTTGGTTATTATTTCTTGGTTCGGCCCGGTCATTAATTTTCGCAGACGGTTCTCCATAGGCTGCCACGAACGCATGCCCGTTTCGTGAGGAGCACGCGGAGATGGACGACACGAAAGCTTGGCAGGGCATCCGGTGGGCTCTGGGGCGATTGTCTTCGTCATCTGTCCGAAGGCGTGCCATGGTTAATGAGATCTTCGTTTTTCTCTCCTGTGTCATCTGCTGATCTCACCCTTTTCATATTTGAGTAAATAGTATTTGAAAGGTTTAATAGTTTCGTCATTTTCTTCTCATTAAAAAAAGTGAAAAATTATTATTCTGGTTTGTTACGAATGTTTTTAAAAGGCCTCGTTTTAACAGATATGGAAAGAACAGGATGAACGTGAGTAAAATGTAGTTTAGAATTCTACCTTCAGTCATATCTCCAAAAGTGGTGTTGATCTCACATTTCAAGGTGGCCGTCTCCTAAACTCGATTTTAATGTTCAAAACCATTCCGGCTTCACGCATATACGTTGCGAAGTTGGTGTTATAGCAAGTCTGTACGTAACTCTGGCATTCTAGATATGGAGATTCAGATATTCATACTTTTCTTTTTCCACGACGTCGTTATGACTGATGGCACTTTATTCCAAGTCGTGGCCTTAATTTTAATTTAATGAAGGGCGTGCATAGCTTGCCGGAGCAGCTGCGCCGTTCGGTACCGTTGTTTGTTGCGCATGAGCACGAAACGTATCTCTGGCAAGGTAGGCTACGTTTCTCTTTCTGTACAGGATCTCACCATCGTGAAGGAGAACTACCTAACAGCCCTTTTGATATTTTTCTCTTCAGATTCAAACTTACAAGGGCCAGTCAGAACACTTCAAATTACTCCAAAATTGTACTACTTAATATTCAAAATAGCACAAGATTGTGAAAATATAGCTGTGGCATAGAGGAATATAGTACACAAAAAATATGTTTTTGACATTGTTGTGTCATTTAATAAGACGCAGAAAGCATTACAAAGCGTAGCAAAGGAGTCGTGCGATGACGCGCTTGCGCGGGCGAGATTCAGGGAACCAACAGAGGACAGACCGATTTTCAAATAATATGAAACATTTCAAAGAGATATTAATTATATATTTCTAACATTTAAGTAGAAAACTTTCCTGTAGCAATACATACTTTCATAAACTAAAACAGACTAACTTCTAAATTGCTTCAAAGTGGTGTACATGAGCTGTAATTCTGACGCAACTAGAGAAACGAAGTTTTGTGTTAAACGACTTTAAACTTCGCGCTGACAGTTGAAATACAGGTATCAGGCCCTTTATAACTGATGGATTATGAAGTAAGCGTTACTAAAAGACTTTAGGATAAGGACTAAAAGACTAATAGGATTTCTTATAATTTTTTATAAGATGTATCAAAATAATGGACATGACTCAACACCCGTAATTTTTCAATTTGTGTCAGCATTTTACCCCATGAACGATGTTTAAAAGCTATTTCAGTTCTTTGATTTATTCTTTGTTATTTTAAGTACGTTATTGTTGTTCCTGGCAGACGATATTACTTCCACAGTTATTTGTTTCTGCACATGATTTATGAGAATAGTCTTCATATATTTTTAATAATTAATTATTGATATTGCGAACTTTTTTATGTTATTCGTTCTTAAATACTAGGCCAGAAATGGTTGTCGTGGGTGTAGTGATCTGTTTCCGGTAGTCGTTTGTGTTTAGTTCTACAGATTTCTTGAGAGCAAATGTTAAAATTGTCCCTTGATTGTTTCTAGAAAAAAATGTTGCTTTAATCCTATCTAAACCTTACACGCAGGTTACAGTAGTGACGGTCAGCAACATTTAAATATTTTTTTTAATTATTAACTACCTTCTATGCCTTCATCGGCATTTTATATTGGAGAGCGGGAAGCCTACAGAAAGCACCGTGCCGAGCGCAGTCCGGTTAAGTTGTTCCCAAGCGCGCAGAGATAAGCGCTTAACATACGGCCTGGGGGTCGGGGTTACTCCACCTCGACTCAACACCTTCCCAGGTGAGCGGGAAGCTGGCGGCAGGGCTGCCAGTGAAGCACTAGTTAATACGCTCGATTAACATCACAATTTATTTCCGTCGGCAGCTTTCCGTAAAAAATCATTAATATTAATTTCGTGAAAATATGCTAAGCTGTTTGGCTACTGCTACTCACCAACGTTTTCAGAGACGAAAAGACGGAGAAGCGGCTGGAGTAATGCCAATTGCTGCTCTGCCTTTCGTAAATGACCGATTTCTCTCGCAAGGAGAGACTCTCCTGTCGATATCACTTTTCCTCTAAAGATGTACTTAAGACTACAACATTTTAGGTTCCATTTGAGAAATAGAGACACGGAGAAACTGTATTCCATTAATTTCCATTCCTACATTAACTATGTTTTTGTAGAGCAAAGGTAAAGTTTGAATGAACGGAGCACCAGAGATACTGGATGCCTCTTAATTAAGAATACATTTATTAAAATCCATTATAGAGTACTGATATTAAGGAGCGATTTCATTATCTTTTAGTGACTTTCTTTAGTATAAACAAAATCTTGTATTCAGAGCTACGCATTGTGCTTGAAAATAATTGTAAATAGCTATTTCTTATGTCTTGGTGTACAATATTATGATGTACGAATATATATCCTGATGAATAAGAGGCTCAAACAACATTCTTCTACAGCAATTCATGTTTGTGGCATTGATGTGCATACACTCAGTTACAACTCACACACGAAAAGCAGTTGAGCAAACACTTTAAATAAGAGGAACTTCTCTTCCTACCCAACTTGAAAATTAATTTTGGGATTTAACTGTTGTATGAAGGCGATTTGCGTCATCAGTGCCTTCTTTTAAGCCTAAAGATACACTGTAGGAACTGCAAATAAAGTTGAATTTTATATACCGACAGCGGATGAAGACGATATCGATAATAATAAACGTATTGCAACATTATGCTTCTCAATAAGACTCGTAAAAGCGACGGTAAGAAACCAACAAGACATGCCTCCAAAGTTTCAGAAGCGAAAATAAACAGGAGGGAAAATTCAATAAGGGGAGAATCACTGCAGGGAAGAAAAGTTACAAACGCATATACCTACCTAATATTTTCAGCGGCCGCGGCTGCATCGTGTTTCACATTGCACTAATCTGTATAATACGTGATATTTTCATAATTTCGGTTTTCCCATTACGGCTCTCCCGGTGATGTGAAGCAAAAAGATCACCGCGAAACGTATAAGTTGTAGGAAGTACTGTTATTAATTCTCTTAGCAAAGTTTATGTCCTCCGAGGGGCCGTTTCACAGCGGGGAAGCCGAAGGTAACAAGAAGAGCGGAAGGGCGTCTGAAGGCTAGAGGGTGGCGCGGGGACGGGAGCGGGAGGGGGAGTCGTATTAAAAACACGCGGAAGGCGGAGAGGGCGAGGGAGGGAGGGGAAGGCGGGGAGGAAGAGAAGCTCATCGGGGATGTTGGTGCGCGACGCCGCGCCGGCTGGCGGAGCACCGAGGTTCGTTGTGGCGAACATCTGCCTGGCGCTCAGAACCGAACCACAACGGCAGCGCTCGCCTCACCCCCCTCCCCCGCCACCCCCCCGCACCCTCCCCTCACCCCCCGCACCACACCGACGTAATATGATTTCACCTGCAATCCAGCCGCGTTCTTTTAACTGCCCTGCGCCGTGCGCCGGGCCTGTGTAGGGTGCTGCCCCTCTGCGCGGACATTACCATAGATATCGAGAGGCCTACGGTGTTATTAAGGAACACTCGCTTACTAGAGACTTGAGATATAGACAATTTTGGTGTTTCTACACGAGAGGCCTCTGCAATAATAAACGAGTATTATAAAAGGAGAAGGCAGATAATGTATTTTTCGCCGACGTTCTTGACGTTGGCGAACGGGTGAAAATACTCCGGTCTGTTTCTAAAAGCAGAGGCGTTTATCAGATAGGGAAAACCGCGAAGGAGCTCCACTAAGACGCCACTACTCGCCCAATCGATTCTCCGTCTCAAATCCAATACTATTATTTTATTTTATCGGTGGCGTTTGAGAAATACGCCAAAACTCATCTTCCTGTATCTCATTTGCTATGTTCGTAATGCGATTAATTCTTAGAAAGCGTGGATAATATTTCGTTTTCATTCCAGCAGTAACACATCTATATAAGCTCTTTTCCAAAGTGAATAATAAATTCTATGTTTATTGAATCGTGAATACCAAACACGTTAACATAAAAAACGAATTTAGACACGTTATAATTTGATTCATTAGAATAAAGAATGAGTTATAATGCAACTCATATTTTATTAAAATTATAATTGTAGTATATTCAATTATCTGTATCTTGAATCAATGGGATATTGAGAGTCTGATAGATCGTTGGAGCGTTCAACGATCTATCAGACTCTCTATATCATTATTCACTACTAAGTCTGCGTATTCTTGAGAGACGTTACCGCCTTAGAAAGTATGTAAATTTCCCGACAAAATATTCGATTATCGGCGACCGATGTATGAATGTATATGTTCACCGTCTAAAATTCTCCACTTATCATGAATTCCGTTACTTCGTAATGATTCTTTATTAAGCTTATTTATTGACTCTAATGGAAGAAACGGTGATGAATTTTGCTTGGCTAGTTCCACATAAACCCGTACTCGTATGCAAATATTCAGAACTCTGTAAATTCTTTCTCTACTTTAAAATATTGATGCTGCTTACAATTTACGATTCTTAATGTTGAAACATCTTTAAGAAATTCCACTTTTTATATGCTGTTTTCATACTGTGTGCCATTTACGCTTATGAGTGATACAAGGTTCAGAGAGCAAAGTTTAGCGTCAGTTCCGTAAATATTGATATTCATCTTGTTGGCTTGCTGAAGAACATTAGCATCTGATCCTCCGGCCGCCATGGCGCTTGGCGGAGCTCAAGCGTCGCGCTTCGGCCCGAGCTTCTCCCGTGTGGAGCGCTTCGGAGCGGGAGCGGCGAGAAACAGGCAGGAAACGGAGCTGTGGCAGGACCCTGGGACCTGGGGACGAGACGGCGCTGGGACGGCAGCAAGGGACGAGAGGACGGGGGACGGACGACTTGGTGTGAGGACGACAGGTTGGGTGGACGAAAGGTTGGGTGGACGAGAGGTTGGGGAGAAGAGAGGATGGGGTGACGACAGGGTGAGGAGACGAGAGGGTGGGGAGTCGAGAAGGTGCGGGGACGAGAAGGTGCGGGGACGAGACGGTGCGGGGAAGAGAAGGCGTGGAACGGAGGTGGAACAGGGAGGCAACGACGGGGGGCGATGGAGCGCGGGGTGGGGACCGCGGAGTGGGGAGCGCGGGGGCGGGCCGTAACCAAAGCCTAAGCGGGCGCCACTCCAGTCCCGGCGGGTAATTGGGAGCGCTCTGGCTTAGCTGCCGCTTCGACCACCTCTTCACGATCTGCCGCCATCTTAGCGCCCGGAGATTCGGTGGCGGGGCACGGCGCGCCGGGGCGTCTGGGTGGTGGAGGCGGCAGGCGCCGGGATGCCGGCCGACCGCGCCTTCGCCCCCGCGCCCCCGCGCTGCCGCACCCGCTGCTCACCGAGTGGAACCGGCCACATTGTATTCGTACTCCGACGTCGGCCATTTCAGTGTAGCTGCACCCGAATTACTAGAATTAGATGAAGGATTTTTTTACAATGATGTAACCATTTTATTCTTCTGTTTTAATGGCTCCTTATTGTAATGTAAACAATCAATTGTCTAATTTCCTTACATTCCTGACCCACGATTCACATTTGGGGTCATTAGGCTCTCAGGCCATTAGGCCTGCTCTTCCACCTGACTGCTAAACTAGCGTCAAATCAATGGGGTACATTCTATACAATCTCTCGTGCGACTTGACTTACGGCAATTTTTTATTTTTCACTTTCTATTCTCGTTTGCCCGGCGCGATCTTGGCGGTTTTCATGCTAATGGACGAGCTGCACGTTGCATTCCACTGCAGTAAGCGGCCTGTCGCGTTGCTCGCCGCGAACTGCACTTGCGCTGCCTGCGTTGCGGCCTTCGCCTCTGCGAGCATGAAGATTGGCTGCTCCGCTACATCACGCACTCAGGAGGGCGCCCGCTTCCCGAGAATCAGGAAGCGGTAGCTAAATGAAGAGATTTCCGGATTCTATGCAATTTCTTTTTTCCCCTTTCATGATTTTAGTCGGCACGTGAAGCTTACCAGAAGATTGCCTCCAATTCTTTCCAGGCGAGATACAACGCAACCCGGGCATGGCCGGGATCTGGGAAGAAAATCAGTTCTCGTCTACGTGCGGGATTTTATTAAAAAGAAAAAGAAACCATCGATAGCGAGGGAGATCTCGGATGACGAACAATGAGAAGACGCGAATATGGTTCCAAAGAAGGCTTTCAGAGCTCCTGTGTAGTGTTCTGTAATTATGTTTCGCATTGTGCTCCGAGAGATTCAAATCGTAAAATGATTGTGGTCTCATAGAAGGAAGCCGTGGAATCATATGGCCATTTTGCGGAGATCTTATGAGAATACGAATAAGGGAACAATGAGTAACGGAAGTGAAGTAACGGCAGACGGGCTCAAATTGAAGAAAAATATTTGTTCAAAATGCTTGAAACAGGGTGAGAATATCCTGGGGAGATTAGAAATTACCTTATTCCAAAATTACGAGGCTTCCCGTTCAGGGAGGCAAATCCTAACTGTAATTATGTTCCTTGAAACTCTTCAATATCCAAACACGGTAGGAGTTCCGAAAGTTTATTCAAGATGCGCTGAAAATATGTTTGGCTGAAGCACGGAGGGTTCTTACACTGCCAGGTTATTCTGTGGTACGGGTGTGCTTAATGAATGCGAGGCAGTGCCTTAAACTTCATAAATATTTTGGCGATGAAATGAAAAACCGGCTCAAAAAATCTTTTCCCTCGTCTTAAGCTCGAAATGAAATGCTGCAGAGCGAATTCTCCATCGTCTCTGCCGACGGACCGCCTGATGCTTGCTCTTTGATGCGTTTTTCTATCTGCGCAGCGAACTAAGCCCAAAGGGTACCAGCTGCCGCGAAAACGCGTGCGTACGAAAGAGAGGCTGGAGATGGGAAACGAGCGAGGGAGAACGAGTAATGTTAGATGTACTCTTGTTTAATGCTCAATATCGACTTTTGTTCTCAATGTTTTCTTTCTCTTTCAGTTGAAAGCTTATATTCGTTCCTTTTGTAGATATGTTCCGTTCTATTCTTTGCAATTTTATGTTTGTGTACGTGCTTTATTAGAAACGAAGCAAACCTTTCAATATCTACTGCTGTCACTCCTCTGCTGCTGACGTCATAATACTGATGATCTGATGTATCATATTCCAGCATTGTGTGGAGCGTGTGCTTACCATTGTGGCGGTGCCCCACCCCGCGCTGCGTCACCCCCTGCCTGCCCCTCGCTTGGCACCCCCAGCCGCACGGCGGCCGCGCCCCTGCCCCCCTGCCCCCTGCCCCCCTTCCCCTCCAGCCCCGCACGCACGGCATCTTTCACAGTAGCCATCTGCTCTTTTTAAAATCCCGGCTGCAGCGAACTCGTGCTTTTCAGATTAACCTCCAGTCGGGCTGCAGCCGGCAGCGTCCGCTTGCCCGGCCCCTCCCCGCCCCGCCCCAGAAACACCGCTTCCCTCCCACCGCCCGCCCACGCCCCCGTAGCTCCGTCGCCCCTGTCACCTCCGTCCCCCCTCATCGCCCTCATCGCCCACGCCCCCGCCACGACCCGTCGCCCCCCTCGCCCTGCGGCGGCAGCATTGTTTACCAGCGTGAAGCACTCGCAGATCCCTCGCCCTGCGTCTGAGGTATCTTAGGCCGCCGCCGCTAAGATCCGCGCTCGTCGAGGCTGTCGAGATCTCGAACGAGGCTTCGCCGCCGCTCCACGCAATTCGACGCTTCGAGTGTCAGGTTCGTCTTTCGAGACCACTTCGCAACAGTCGATGCTGCCACGAGCGGTTCGGCTTCCCTTCCTTGGCTGGAAATAAATCATGATTCTCCACAGACTATACAGTTCGGACGTTCTTCTCTGTTGCGTTTTGCTCTCTGTATTTACTTTTTGTTAGCAATAATGTTTCTTCGTTGTTTGCGAAGCGTGTCTGAGCCCCAGATTACTCGTACTGCAAATGCCGCTTCATTGAATTTGAAGGGGGGAAAGAAAACAAAAAGTGTGGTTTGACATGTGGATTTGGAAAGACGTTATGAACGACGAGCGATGTCAGACAATGCTTTTGTGTTATTGTACGTCACGCTGGATTATTTTTCCCTATTCTTCCCTCGCCGCTGCCTTTTATAACCCCTTTTCCTCCACTTCGCCCCAAATCCATTTTAATCTCCTCGCGCGCTGTCCCTGCGCCTTCCCCTCACGCGCGCGCGTTTTCAAATGCACTTTGCAATTCAATACATTGGTTTCGAATTACGCAAACCCGATAAACCACTATAAAATACACATGACATACAGATAAGGGTCGTTGGAAGACACCTATTTCATGTTAGCTCTTAAAGGACTCGGGAACACGTAGCATTTTTTTGCGAGAGGATTTATTTTTATTTTTGTTTGTGGGAATCACTAATCCAATCCTTTTCATTCTCAAAAAAAAAAAAGATTCAATTTCAAAATTGATTTTTATTATTCTTTCTCCCTGCCTCTGTGTCTTTCTCGCAGCTCGATTGTCGCATACTATTTCCTTCCATTAAATGTCAATATCGAATGAAGTCTTTCGGGCGTGCTATGAGATTTAAATTGACGAGGAATAAAAGGTACTTACGCTTTCGACATAAGAGCAATAGTATTCGCGTGAATGTCTTTTCGAAATCACTTCAAAAATATTACATTACACCGGCGTAATGGCACCATTTGGTTGTTCATTCATTCTCACAGCACTACACGTAAGCAATAGATTCGTTTCCTTCTGGTTTAGAATATATCTTAACCATCTAATTTAAAATTATCATTGTTTGTAAGTTTTTTTTCACACATTATTAATCGCCGGTTAAAAAGGCGACAAGAGAAAAGGAGCAAAAAGAGAAGAACAAGCCTTTTCTTTTTCCGGAATCCCCTCCCACGTTTGTCGACTGGAGGAACGAATTCTGGCGCTGTCTGCTCTTCTTGCCTCGTCCTAACGAGCGCCCCGGGACTTGCGTAAGGGAGACAGGCATTACCTGCTCTCGGGAATTCCCTGCCTAAATGTAGAATTCGTCATGCACCTTTGCACCTGTGGCCCTTGATCACTCATTTCGTCACTTTCGTGAGACACTCTCACTTTTTTTAAGTTTCGGCGTAGTGCTAGTATTAAACATTATGTTTGCGTTTGAATCTGCAAACTCCATCCATATTTTGAATCTAAGGTTACGGTTTTCCTTCACGTTCTTTATTCCGTGTGTTAACCATTTGAGTAAATGTGTAAATTGATAGGAACAGGAAACTTTGAGATAAAACTCAATATTCAGGGCAACGAAATGGGGCGTGATTTCACTATGAAATTCCATCAACAGCTCCAGGAGAAAGATATATTGGTTATTTTGGAATATATATTTGCTTCTTCCATCTCTTCAACTCTCATAGCGAAAATATAAGGAATTTGAGGCACACATTAAGGCACATTTCAGTTAGCGAAGGATACAAAAACATCTAAAATTGAGAAAAGAAATAAAATGCGTTCATTTCAATCACGAGAATAACAGACTAATAATTGATTTATACATTCTTATTGTTTAAGGACGCATCTCATAAAAATCGAATGTATAGACATTTATATCGCACTTCAGAGCTCATTATAGTGTCTTACACGTATTATATACAAAAAAATGACAAGGAAACAAAGTAAAAAAATCTCTCTTTTGCCTAAAAATCATTATGCACGACAAACTCCTTCAGGAAACAAATCATTCCAGTGGAAGAAAAGAAGTCAGACAGAAGGGAAAGAAATTGCCTTAAGGGCTGAATAAGAGACAAATCGTGTTTCCTTATTTTTCTACAATTACTTCCGATTCTGTCGCAACGATACAATTTTCTCGAGTTTTTGCCTCAAGCTCTTTGTAGAAATTCAAGGAATACTTTTATCTTCAGTCTGCTCATTTTTATTATAATAAGGCGAAACAAAATATCTGAAAATCTTTAGCATTAAAATCCCTGCGAAATCTGAATGCGCTGCTTCCCACTCTAACTTTATTGCTTTCAAATATTTTCTCGTTTCACCTGTTTTATTGGTATATATAAGAAACATAATTTTAGTTATTTTTTCACTTATCCTCATTTATTTGGATTTTAAAATCATAGTTTAATTTCATTTCACGACATGTAATATACCTTTTTCAACAAACGAAAAATGATGCAATATTGAAAACAATTGATACTAACAAGGTTTTAATTTAACATTTTCCATTTTAATGATAAAACATGTTCTTTTTTGAGAATATATAAGTAAGAAGCAGTTTATCGTTATTATTATTATTATTATTATTATTATTATTATTATTATTATTACTATAGAACTACAAAGTGAAAAGTACATATTTAAATAGTTGTATTTGCACATGTGTAATTACATGATAAAACGTTTTATGAGATCCTATTAAGAAAAAGGAAATAATGAAGGAATGAAATATAATTGTTTCTAAACTGACACTCGCGTTGAAGATGTTCGCAACGAAAAAAAAAATGCTTTTCCTGTGTCTGCCCGCGAAAGGCTATTTTCGGCCAGTGGTTCGACATTGCCGCGATACCTCGAGGGATGCGGCGCCGCACCGCCGTCCCCTGGCGGTCGCGACGACCGCCGCCTGCCGCCCGCCGCCCTCGCCACAGAGCGGGCTCCAAGACAGCTTCGCGTGCAGCCGCGTCGCCAATCGATGCCGCCGGCTGCAGCGCTCGTCATCACACAAGCAGCGTCCGCGCGCTACCCTTCTTCTTCTTCTTCTTGTTCTTCTTCTTGTTCTTCTTCTTGTTCTTCTTCTTCTTCTCCTCCTCCTTCTTCTTCTTCTTCCTCATTATCCCCGCTCGCTCCCCGCCGCCCACGCATCTAATGATGCATTGCAGTCAGTTGTTAAGAAAAATCGTAAAAATGACAATGCAACTATTTTTTTTGTTTTCTTACGGGTCTGACCTCTTCTCTCTGCGTCAATATAAAAAGGCGAGTTGGGGTTTAATTGGCTTTATTTCATTACAATAGTAACCAGATTTCGAAGAGTATGTCTTCATCATCCTCCATTTCATAAGATTTATTTTTATATTACTGTTTAGGCAGTGATACCGACAAGGCTATGGACAGTCGGCTGCTACCGCAATACAATAAAATTGGCAGAAAAATGTATTTATCAATCTTCTTTTTACATACAGGAATAAATGCATCTAGTGAGTCACAAAATAATATTCTTTATATTTGATTCTAATGGATGGTTGATTTTTATACCCAGATGCTAGGGAATCTAAAGCAACTGGTATTCCTTTCCGGAATTTCCTGTGAATGTCATGACAATTTCTGAATTTTGCATATCATTGTAATCAAACTAGCGGATCAAAAAAAGAACTATTAAATGCCTTCTCGTTCGGATATAATAATATCGTAGCTGGTTCAATACTAGATTTCTGCTCTAATACTATTAAGAATGTGGGTGAACGAGCCGCTTAATTGCATAGTCACAACAAATGCGGCAACGATACAGTGTTTGTCACTCACACTTACGTTGTCTAAATGTGTAATCGGTGCAAATTTTTACTGCAGCACAAACCTCCATTCTACCCCAACCGAGTATAATGGTAGCAATTTATATGGGCCATTCTATTCAATATCGTTACTGATAGTAGTTCATTGAAGAACATATCATAAAGGCTTTGAAGTGTGCAAGATACGATTGTGAGTTTCAACTGTCCTTATTGCCTCACTCACCACACCAATGAGCTTAACAATACGGCTGGAAAGTGTTTACGCTTTACATAACACGGAGATTTCCTAAGGAACACAAACATTATCGTCCATATATCTTTCTCAATATTATTTTTTGTGTGCACAACGAGTGGCAATACTTATACTTAGCAAATAAAATACGTCGGAGTGGACTCCGCCTGCTGCGGTCTTGTCTCGGTAATCGAGTCCGTTCCGATTGCGCAGGACTGAGTCCGCGGGCCATGCACAGAGGTCCCCCAATACTGTTGTGCGTGGCCCGAGTGGCGCAAGCGGGCTGAGGTTTCCAGCCGGGGACGCTGGCGTCGCCGATCGAACCGGTATCAGCGCCCGCATCTAGTGTGAAAGCGTCCATTCGGCGTAATCGTCTCGTTATCGGTGGCGAAACGGCGTCGCGCGCGGACACAGCGGCGCGGAGTGGAAGTTCCGAGGAAGGGGGGCGGGCGCGGGCGCGGCACGAGTGGAGGCGGAGGCGGAGGCAGCGACGGCCATGGAGGTTGTAATGGCGGAACGACGCGGACGGAACAGGGCGATGCAAGGTGGTTGATATTGCCAATCTGGGCACAAGTGACACTCAACGCCGAATTATATAATTAGTTTTCTTTTTTTTTCTTTTTGTAATCTTTTGTAGTGAACAAATAACTCGAAATTGGTCGGCTTAGGAATCAGTCTCAATGTACTTTGAGAATTCGAAATTCATATTCGATGACCCATTGTAATTTTGATCTACATCGGTGACTGTAATTTAAGTGAATACATTTAATCAGGATTCTCTTGGGTATATAGGCAAAAAAAGCTTCGTTATAGTTTTGCTGGAAAGGTAATGAACGGTAAGTCTATTAGAAGAATTCGAGTTATTTAACTACAGATTTGAATCCTGTCAGAAAAATACAATATTTATTTTTCAAATTTTATTATTCCTCTTTCGAATCTCCTAGTAATAGCGTCCTTTCAACCGCGAAACTGATTTGTCCCTTGACATAGAACAATGGACCTTCCTCTAAATTGGGCCGAATAATCCGCCAAGTTTTGTCTGTTCGCAAGAGCGTTTCCCGCCACTGTGCTGCGTGGCCTCTGCGCGCGGTCGCGGCTGCGGCCGCAGGCGTCGCCGCCTCGCCACTCCGCTCCACTCCACTCCGCCTCCGCCTTCGCCGACGCTCGCCGTCAACTTTTATTTATTTCCATTACAGTTATTTTCGACCACCTCGTTGTATGCGGCACTCGCTTACTTTTTATTCGGCCGAAGGTTTTCCTTTGTATTCTCGACTCACCCAAACGGATAATTGTATTCAGACAACAGAGGAATTCTCGTTCTTTGAAAAACATGCAAGAAGAAAAATAGGTTTCTTTTCTTTGATTCTCCCAAGCAGTCCGTATTACCAAAGCATGAAGTGAACTGCGTTCGATACACGTAATACCGTTCCACATCCCTCGATTCTCCCCGCGCTTCCTTTTGTCTGTGACAAACTTCTGGCGAGAAGCACAAAAGAGCTCGCTGGGAAGAGCAGAAATCTACAAAATTCACGCGAGATCGATTCCGTTTCGTAGGAAGTCGCTCCATTCACGAGATTTGCGCAGAATCTTCTCGAATGCCGCCCACAAAGGAACTCGCACAATTGGACTCGTAATCGATACGTTTCGACTCGTCCAGTGCCACACGGCCCGTTTGCGCGGGACCAATTGCAGATTCGTACTAAATCGATGGAGAAGTGGAAATTACTAGGGAACGTCACACAGGCTTCTCAGAGACGTCTTGCTGTGGTACTTAACTTCAGATATCTCGGACACGCCCTTCCCTGACATATGTCAATTATCGTACAGCCGGTTTTTGATTGTCTAATGCCTCCATTAAACATTGATTTGATTTAGCGCAATCTTCTTGTAATGAAGATTAAGCCTGTACATTGCTGTCTCATTTATACAATGATTGCATTCAAATGAAAGATGTCGAAAAAGAAATACAGTTTAATTGTGCATTATTATAAATGCACTAAGTAAACTATATATTTGGAATATCCCTTTGTGTATCCTGATTATCAAATGACAAAATAATATCAATGCTCTACAAATACACTTCAATGCTCTACATTTTTTCTATCGCAACATGTGATTATAACATTGGTAAACTTCAAATTATATCCTTGTAGAAATGTTGTTTCCTCACACTGTTAGTCCGTTTAGAATGTGTGTCGATATTTAGAGTACTTGGAGTTAGTTTTTTCCCCTTCTTAGACAGCGAAGAATCTTGTGTCTGCATTTTGTCATCAACTTGAGGAATTAATCATAAACTGTAAACGTTGAGTATATGTCGCGCGCATATACGGTTCAAAACACATTTTTTCGAGCACACGTGAGAGAGGCTCCGTGCGTGTACTCCGCCGGGGCCGGAGGCTGCACAGCGGGGCGCTCGAGCGTTGGGAATCGGACAACGACTGCCGGCGGCGCGGGGGTGGGGGCGGGGCGGGGCGGGGCGGGGCGGGGGTGGGGCGAGCGGGGCAGGCAGAGGGAAGCCAGAAGCTGGGGGCCCAGAGCGTCGGACTTTTATCTGGCCGCTGCAGTTAGTGCGGGAAGGAGCGCGAAGGTGGCGCCTCAGATAAAATTTAACGGCCCCATAACAGAAATCCACACACAATTCCCTGCACACTTTCTTCATCAGCTTTTATTATTTACTAACACTTCCTTCTTACATAGTGTATAACGCTCCTCAAACACATCTTCTCCGACTTTTTATTATTACTATTTTTAACTGTGAATTTATAGTAATGTTTATTACTTGCCGCGCCTGGCAAGGCCCTCGCGCCTGCTCCTCCCGACTAGAGCGGGGCGGCGCGGCGCCGACTCGCTGCACATGGCCTCATCGGAAGCGGGACACTCCACTGCGCTGGGCAGAGTCAATGCTCGTCAGCGCGGGTGAGGCCTTTCACGACCGGCCGTTTTGTTCCTGGGAAGAAGCCACTCCCAGACGTCTCCTCGGTACTTGTGAGGTGTAACTAGCACGAGTTTACCAAAGCGTCATCGTTCCACGAAACCAGAGAGTAAACATGCATCTGACTGGTGATGATTAATATTGACGATATTAGACGTTGGAATGAATGGAGGGGAAGATGAGCTACGGGTAGATCATAAATCGGAAATTATAACAGAACATGTATAAACACATCCGGGGTAGGTCCGGGGCCGCGCTGCAACGTTTCGAGAAAGATAAAGCACGTGAATGGAAAACTACTAGAGGGAAATAGAAAGCTATAAAGTAAATTGGGTGCGAAGTGTGGTGAAGTGTGAAATAAAACATAAACACACATTTGGAAATTGTTGATAATTATCTTTTTACAAGTTTACACTCACTACTTTATTTTTTCATCTACCTACATCCGAGTTAGACTAATTGCAGTTTACTACATAATAAAAAATATAATGTTCCATTTCTTCTGGTCGCAGGACGAAAACAAAAAGAACGTGTTTACACGCCGTGCTTCCAGACGCCGCTTGTAGCAGGAATAATATTCACAAGAAAGTCATTATGGAGATATTTTGTATGTTTCTATTATTAGCGTGTTTACACTTGATTCGTGCCGCGAGACAAGGCGCCAAGAAAGTGGGCAGCACGCGGCTCGGGGGGCTTTCCCAACCCGCCGCAGTCCGCCACGCCCCGCTCCGCCCGCCCCGCCCCGCCCCGCCTCCCTCCCAGCCCTGCCCGCTCTCCGCCCGGCGGCGTTACGAGGGGGGCGGAGAACTTCCATAAAATCGTCTCGACGCGGGAAGTTCGCGGTGTATCGGTGGGTTCCGGCTCGCAATTACGTCGAGCTCCGGCCATTCGTTACACGGAGACACATATGAGCCAGCGCTTCCTCGCTCGATCCCTCATTCTCGGGGCGGGGCGCGGCGGGGCGCGGCGGGGCGCGGCGGGGCGCGGCGGGGACGCAACCCCCGCGGAGCGCCCTCCGCGATCGTCCCCCGTGCTTATTCCTGCGCGGCCCGCGGGGGGACGCGGCCGGC
Organism: Gryllus longicercus; assembly: GCA_038098605.1. NCBI lineage: Eukaryota > Metazoa > Arthropoda > Insecta > Orthoptera > Gryllidae > Gryllus > Gryllus longicercus. The sequence continues at coordinate 1,292,282 of JAZDUA010000129.1, read as the reverse complement.
GCCCCGTCTTCCGCCTCCATCCACACCCTCCAGCCACCCTCCACGCCTCCACCGCACCCTCGCCCGCGCCCTCGACCCCCTCCCCCCATTTCTCCCGCCCCCTCCGCGCGCGCATTTTTTACTCCTGACACAGTTTTCCAGTTGACGTCAGAAGAAAATTGCTCCCACTTTTCAGAGATGGACATTGACCGAAATGAAATGCACCACTCCACATCGCCGAGCGATTTTGTGAGAGCTTCGGAGCTCTCCTGCGGATGGGGTTCAGCGTGCAAAGAGCGGAAAAGTCCTTCGGCGGAAGTCATTCGATTTTGTCGGTTAATGACGAATATAGGCGAGGTTTCTTGGATCACGTGTTTCCCTCGGGATTGGACCGCGAGGGAGAGAACGATCGATAATAATGTTCAGATGCGGGCGAACATCGCGAAAGGAAGGCACGAAATACGTGGGTCTGACTTCTACACGGACGTCTCCGTTTGTCCTGAGTTTAGCATTGCTTCGGCAGTGCTGCTAATGCACGTTTGCACTTTATGGATATCTAAGGTACATGCGAAACTATCAAGTACTCCTCGCTTGTATCGATTTCAACATTTTCCAAAACGTGTACGCAGCCCAGTTCTTGCTCCATCTACCGCACAAAGAATTAATTATAATTTAGAGGACAATGAGGCAAACCAAATTATCGTTAGATCGATGGTGCATTTCCTAGAGAACTATTGGGTCCGGCAAATAGGGGGTGCGGGTGAACACGTGCATCCGTCAGGGCGCCGCCCGCGCATTCCGGCGCTTCCGTCTCGCGTCGGGCGCGCGTCGGGCGCGCGTCGGGGCGCGGGCCTGGCGCCAGGTGCACGGGGCGCTGAAAGCTAATACGGGGCGTTAATAGCCGTGATATACGAGACAATGCGCATCTCCGGTAACCGCACACTGTAAATAGTGTCGGGGAGGCGGCGTGTGACGAGGCGGGGGCGGCGGGGGCGGGAGGACGGCCGCGGCGCCGCTCTGGAACGAGCCAAGAACGAGCGCCGCGACGCCGCTTGATTCGAAGATAAAATATATTATGGAATAAAACGAGTGCAGGGCGGCGGGCGGGGGATGGTGGGTGGCGGGTGGCGGGGGACGTGGCGACGGAGGCTGGCTGCGGGCCGCGATGAGGGACGGCGGGGCACCAGTGCACGGTGACAGGCGATGACAGGCGGTGGCGGCGAGCTCGATCAGGTCGTGGGCGGGAGGCAAGGGCAGCGGTGCGGGGGGAGGGGGCGATGCGAAGGTGAGAGACGGCGGTCGGCAGTGGGTGGCGGGGCGCAGCGGGGACCAGCGGAGCATGGCGGGGCGTGGCGGGGCAGTCACGGGGACCACGAGGCCAATAAAGCTGGGGATGGCGCGCGAGCCGGCGCTGTCCACGTTAATCTGGGAGCGCATGAGGTGCGGCGGCGCGCGGTCGGGGAGAGTAGGGGAGGGGACGGGAGGGGCGGGGTGGGCTGACGGACGGAGCGAGCGCTCGCAGGCGCCTTAGCCGCCCCTTTGCGGCGAGACTCCACTTTATTTACTCCGGCGCCTCTCCGGGCAGGCTCGCCGTGCCGCGCCGTGCCACGTCCCGAAGTGGGCCGCCGCACCCTCGCCCTCCCTCGGGTCCTTTTCCTTAATTCCACGCTCTTATTTACAACCCAATTTCTGCCTCGTATCTTTCGCCCAAATTACTCGTGGGTCCTTTCTTCCATCTGTCACTTCGCCGACTTCTTTTCTCACCTCGCGCTCAAATTGCGGTGGCACGCGCTTTCCTGGTATCTCGTCGCTCTGCTTCGCCAGATACCTCTCGTCGTAAATCTCGCAGGTTTAACGATCTTATTAAATATCGTTTATCGCCTCGTGTAAACCGTACGATCAAATGCTTCTGAGAACGGGATCTCTCTATTGCGAATTTGGCTCCGCCCAGGCAGATGTACGTCGGAGGCAGTCTCGGCTGAATTGGGGGCGATTGGTGTCCGAAGGAGGCGAGGGGCAGCGCGACGTCGGGCCGCAGTCGCTGGCGCGGCCGCCCCCTCCCACCCTCCCTGCCCTGCCCCCGCCCCCGCCCCAGCCTCTGCCCCCCGTCGCGCTGCCGCGTCGTTTCGCCCACGCCCCTCGTCGTAGCGTGGCAATCCGAGGTGTGATGACCTCCGAGGCGCGAGTCCATCTCGCCTGGAGTGATCTCACTAAAATCCGGAAGAACCCGCCGTCCGTTAACATCGCCCGGCCGCGTTGCGTCGCACCGTGCCCAACAGCTTCGCTTCGCCCGCATCGCCTCGCCTGCCCCTCCCTTTCCCTCCCCGCTCCTCTCCCCGTCGCCGCCCGCCTCGTTCTCCGCTGATGCAACAGTGAGGACGAAACTGCTAACGTAGTGTTATGATGTGTCCTATAACAGCGGCACGCTCGACGGTAATATCAGAATAGCGGGGGATCGGCGGCCGGCGGCGCGCGAGGGACGCGAGACGGGGGGCGCGGGGACGGGGCAGGCGCCGCGGGCGGCGGAGGCGGCCGAGCACGAGAACGCGTGGCCTCCCTCGCCGTCGCTGTCGCCCTCGCCCTCGCCATCGCCCTCGCCCTCGCCCGCCCTCGTAGCATACACATCGCGCGCTCGCGTGGAAACGCGTCCGCAAATATTAGTAAATTTTCGAAAGGCCGCCCGCCGCCTCCCGCCGCCAGCCGCAGGCGTGTGGGGCGGCCGGCCCCGCGGTCGAGAGCCGCAAAGTCCCCGCTGTGGTCGCTCACCTCACTCGAGAGGCCACTGCGCCCGGCGCGCCTCACCCGCCGAGAATTGTGGTGGCGTCTGCGGAGACGGCTGGGCGCGATATGGGCGCGCAAACAGCGCACAGATCAACCTTACACTCGATGCTTCACCCGCGAGGCAATAGGAATCGTGTATATGGCACATGATTGCACCTATTGATGTAGGAACGGAGATCAGAACGAACTGCCTTCCAGCTGGCTTTTTTTAGAAGACGGCTATTTGAACAAGATTGGGAGCAATCAACTTTTTTTTTAAATGAAGCTCGTGAATGTAATTTCTCTCCGTAAGTGGATAAATTCACCTTTCAATTATACTTTTAATCTTATGCAACTACTTCGAATAAAGATACGTCTTCAAATTTTCTGAAGTTCAATGCGTTCGAACTAGTGAACTTGAATTTGAAATTATCTATACATCTTGACCTTTTCTTCCTTATGCAAAGGAGATAAAGAGACATGTAACTTAATAAGAACACGTTTCCAAATATCTTTGACTTTCGAACTAAGTTTAAAGTAATAATCCCTTTAGGTGTTTATATTACTTGATTAGGAAGAATTGATATTTACTTTCAAACTCGTATCTTGCATATGACGCTAACAGTAGACTATTTGGTGATCTGATTGTAATACTTTATTCCTTTTGTGTTTTTTTGTACTCTTCCTACTGTTATTCATTTTGAATTGTATCTGACATGCAGTATTATCTGTCATCGACTTTTTTGATTACTGTCTTATATGAATTATCTCCTGTAAGACATTAGCTAGCAATGAGATTCAAAACAAAGTAATAAAGGTGACTCGATTGAGTGTAATATGCCAAACCCTGTTTATGCTCGCCAGTATTAAATTATATTGGACAATTGACAGCTAAATAATAAGCAAGCTTAGCTTCGTAGACCAATAATGATTTTGTAAATCATTTCTAGATGATTGTTTAGTGCAATCACTCAATACTTACAACTGTGATAGAACATCAAGTAACACTTCTCTTCAATTTGATCATTGGAAGGATTAGATCCTTACAGGAAAATTACTAAACCTCACATTCGAAAATACATCGTAAATTTGTGTTCATCGGCGTTGCTAGGTTAATTCAGGGATGCAAAAACCTGAATTTATCTTTTCATGTCTGGCAACGCCGGTGGCATTATTGCTCATGACTAAGGTGCTTCACTGAATGCACCCCCTCATTTTAAGGGCAGCAGGGCATGTCCCTGCGCAGGGCGGCGTCCCTGGGCGGGCCGAGCGCGCGAGATGCCGGTCCGGCCCCGCTACGGAAGCCGGGGCCAGCGGTCCGGGGCCCGCGTGCTGTCCAAGAAGTAGAACAAGTGTACTGGTAGCCGACTCGGAGAGTATTAACACAATGGGCAATGGACGAGATGCGGTTCGGTGGGTGGTCGCGGCGACGGCCCGGGGCGCGGGGCGCGGTGGCGCGGGGCGTGGAGGCGCGGGAGGGGGCGGGACGCGCGAGGTAGCCGTGCGGGTAACGAGATAAGCTGGTAGGTACGTCACAGTAATATCTTTATAGCCCCGCCCCGGGCCGGCCGAGCCGCCGGCCGGTGGGATATCCTCCGCTCCGCCCGGTTCTTTCTCGGAGGCCGCCTCGCCCCGCCCCGCCCCCTCCCGCCCGCCCGGCCCCCCGCCCGGCCCCCCGCCCGGCCCCCCGCCCGGCCCCCCGCCCGGCCCCCCGCTCGGTCTCCGCGCCCCGCTTGGCTGGCGCCGCCTCGCCGCAGTCTTCTCGCTTGCCTTCGCGCAGCAACCCGGCTCGGCGCTGTTTGGCCGCTCGCTGCCACTCGTACAAGTCGCCTGCAAGCATACGCGTTTCAACTCTTGGTTGACTTGTGAGCTCTTGGTTGGTCTCGTGTACTCTTGGATCTCTAAAAGCAGCAGCAGCAGCAGTAGATGGCGTCACTTGAAATTGTCTTGACGAATATCGAAAACATGATAGTGATTTCGTGGGAAATTAAAACAAAGATTTCAAAATTCTGCTGACAAAATGTACTACGTCAACTCCCAAATATCACAAACATAATCTAGTTCTCGTTTATCTTTTGTTTGACTCAAAATATATGTAATTACTACGAAAGAAATGAGGTTTTATCTCTTTTTACGCAAGTATTGTGGACCTCTTTGGAACCACTGCTTTACTGAAACTCACCTTATATTAGAACACGAATAAAATATCCAAACAAACCTTTAAGAAATTTGTTTTACAGTTCTCTATCTGCACCAAAACTATGAATAGCCTGTGATTAAAATGGATGCTTTCAGTGTCCGAATTTAATCAAAGCATCTACCATCCAATAAAATTGTGTAAAAACTGAAACCAAAGCATTCATGTGATAGGTACTACATAATGTTTTGTAAAATTTCCAAACCATCAGGATGTATTGTAGTTTTCGTGGAAATTGTTTGCCTAAGAGAAATCGTCATTAATGGAGTTGGCGCTTGCTCGTGTTCAACATGCTCCAATTGTGTTCCAGCGCCAAGGAATGAACTCCCTTTGAAGTGCATGCTGGCCGCGTGGTTCACGCCGCGAACACGTCGGGCCCTGGGCGTGTAGGGGAAGCGTCGGCCGCCAGCTTCCCGCCCCGACGCCGGAGGCGGGGGTGGGGGCGGGGGTGGGAGGCAGGCTGCGCACGGATTCCGCCGTGCCTTTCAACGAGTGCTCACCCCGGTTGTAAAGATGTACGCCTGGATTCAGTATGAGTTAGTGTTGTCTTCCACGCCTCCCACAAATACAGGTTTATGTTTGCATTGGTCTGCATTCAACAATTGGATCGTGTTGAACCACGAAGAAGTAAGGGCCAGCGGTGCGAGTTCCCGAAACAAAAAGATTATTGAATCAACTCTCCCGGCCTCACGAAACCTTTCCTTCGCATGCCACAAGAACACAAGCAACGACCTGATGACTTGGAATTTTTCAATCACAGAACTAATTTCTCACAAATACCGTTTAGGTTTGGAAGGAAAATTGCTATATATTGAAACAATATTTTGATGTCATCTTTCTAGCAACTTTTAAATTCCGTTATTAAATAATAGTTATTGTGTGTTTATCATTAGATATTATTTACAATATACTGTAATAAACATTTTACTTCCCTGAAACATCATAGCTATTCAGTTCACAATAAATATTTCTTCTAATCACTTAATTTATTTACTTTGGAAACTATTACTCTGTGCGCCAGTGCTGATATTGACTTTTGCTGAATTATATAATCTGAATGTGTCAAACACGTGATTAGAAATCGAAAGTTTTGCTTGCATCACAAATAGAAGAAATGAAATGAAAACGCCATGGATTGCGGCAAGAGCTTACGAGCTGTGTGCAAACGCAAATCGTACAGCTGTCGCAATGACGGAATTGGAATAGCCTACGGATCCAATTCCATTTTCTCGGAGGACACCATACGGGAAAGTTGTGTCCGGGCCGCTTCGAATCGCCGAAGACGGCCGCGGTGCCGGCCAGCCTCCGGCCGCCGGGAGCGAGCCATACTGCGCAGGGATTCCGGCGCGTTTCCACGAGTGGGCTGGCGGGCTGTAAAGATGTAGGGCTGGCGGCTGGCGGGCGGTGCGTTGTGCGTGCCGCGCGGCGGGCGGGCGGGCTGGCGGGCGAGCGGTGGGCGAGCGGGCCTGCCCCGCACACGTTGTTTGCTCGGCGAATGGCTGCTCTGTCCGAAGCGCCCACCGCGCCGATTGCTGGGCGGTCGAAACACGTCGTAATCGCGCATAACACCGTTATAAAAAATATTGTATTCTTTTCACTCGGAACAGCCGTCCTCTTCCCGTCGTCTTCAAAGTTTGGCGCAGAAACACGCTCCCCGGACGGCTTTTATAACACGCAACTTATGTTAATGTACGATAAATATGCTTTAGTATTTTAGAGCCCTCTTTACGCAGTTATAAACTTGCTTCAATAGGTCTACTGATACATGAGAAATTTCTGTTACGTCTCAGTAAAAGAATAAACGTGGTTTGGAGGAACGCGATCGACCTACTAGATATACTTGAGATACAGTTCTACTTTAGTTATTTGTGGCGAGGTTAATTTGAACCGTCTAAATACGAATTCGTTGAATTGGAGATTAGTTAATCAGTTGCGTGCACACAGAAGTACTGAATATGCCTTGTTTTAGCCGTGAAACGATTTTAAAAGGCAGGTTTCGCTCGCAGCATGCCTGTTGCTAACGCCCGCAGTATGCATGGTGGCAGGCGCGCATTGCCTGTATTCTGTCACGATAAAAGTATAGCTATGAGTCAATACTTACAGCGTAATTATGTGTTCTTCAATAAATTATTCACCCGTGTACAGTAGTTAGTAATGGAACATTGTTCGGTGTGTAAGTACTATATGTGGGTAAACAGAGGTACGCTGCATTATTTTTTAGCCCTGATGTTTGCTGCGATTTACTATTTAAGGTCCGAGTGTTCCAAATACGTTGCACAATTTTCGTGCGAGGAGAACAAACTGTATAACAACGCAGAGAACTGTTCAGCAGAGCAAACAAGCTCATTTGATTGTGACCACGATCTGTTGACAATTATATTTACAGTATTTAAAGAGCAATACTTTCATCTCCTTTACAAATAGAGAATTAATTCAAGTAGATATGTATTGAACAGTTTAATTAACACCAGACAAACATAACTACTGTGAATTTTTCTTGTTGTAATTTTTGTATGCATTCATTTTTATATACTAACAATACTGTATTGCAAACCTGCTATGTACCCTTTAAGCCTTTTCCTGTTTTCCATAAAATTCCGAATGTAATGAAAAGTGTATCATAGGACGCTCCTTTCACACCTTTCCTTTTATGCTTGGATGATGGAGGCAGCCGGCATCACTCTCGACATGCATCATTGCATGTGCATATTGAAAACTTTCATTGTTCTTCAGTAGTCAAGAATATCTTCGTTGCACTCTCAAGAACCTATTTTCGTGTTTGCATATCATTCGGTTAATACTTTTGTTCATATTTCATTGGTTTTATTTTCCACAAGAATGTGAAATGCCCTTGTAATCAGACGTCTTGGTATTTTCCCCTTCACATTCTTTGAAACTGTTAACAGCCAAGTACTATCTATCAGCATATATTTCACACTTTTCCGTGAAATTGTTTCTGATCATATTTTCATTCATGTTAAAAATAGTGTCATGGAAAAATAAAATATTCCCTATTTTATCTAGGACACGTTTAATTCTTCCAACCTCTCTTCTAATCAAAATTATCAACATGGTATACGCCCCTTATCATAGTTTTTGGTGGAAAATAAAAATTAAAGTTCGAAAACGAATTTTCAGAAACATTTTTAAATATATTTTCTTTAGATTGGCAATTAACGATTATCACACATTTTCAGACCACAGTGGGTACAGATGATTGTAAAAGAATTGAATAGAAACTTCATTTAACTCTGTATAAATCATTTTAGAGGCCTTTTTCCTTCATCACAATTTCACTATGTTCATTCATGATCCATACTGCACAATGCAGTCAATTCGTAACCATCCACACCTATGCCAATTATCTTGCAAGTGCAGCATCCACCTATTTCTTCATCTCAATCTAGCCCTCCCCTCAGTACACGTTGAGTCGCGCCATGACACGCACCATCTTCTGCTGAACGCCGTCCCTCCGTCTCGATGCCACCCGCGTTGGGCTCTGCGCCCGAGGGGCGCCAAGTCTTCTCTGCCGCCGCTGCCACTCCTATCTCCGGCTCCCGCGGTCCATCCCTTACTAACGAGGTGCCTCTAACCACAGTAACTCTCTACTATTCCGCAGCTCCAGACCCGGGAGACCGCCCAAACGGGCCAGCGTGGGGCTCACCATCGCCGCCTCGCACTTGGGCCAGCACCCGCACCAGCAGCTGAAGAAGCACCGCCTCGACAACGGCGAGTACCCGGGCTACGAGAACGGCCACATGGGAGGTGAGTGTCGCCCTGCGCCCCTGCTCTCCCACACGGGGGTCACCATCAGTACATTATTGGGGGGACGATTCAATAGATAAGGTGCAGATGGACGGGGATTCTGCTCCAAAATACTCCATATACTGAAAACTATTGGGGGAACGCGTCCCCTCGCCCCCTGTCGGTGACGACCATGCTCTTCTCTGCTCCCCGGGCCCCGACTTCGTGGCTTTGGGTGAGCGCTGACCACGCGCCATATAGCCATTTCTCTCACTAGATACTGTAGCTCGCATTTACATCTTTGTATTATTAGCTCCCACGGCGCCACGCAAAACTTAACTGTAGCCACATAATCGCGCGTGTGAATAGCCATTCGAGACGTTACTTGTCATACACAAAAGCAAGTAAATTTGTTTTCCTTATTTTTATAATCGGGCTTTCAGCAAAGAGATCTTATGGCAGCTCCCCAGCAGCTAAGAAACTGATGCTTTGATAAGTTTAGATAGCTTTCAGTAAAAAGTCTTCCTTTTTTCATAAACATGACTATCGCTGAATTTCCCTTGGCGGCGTTTAATTATGTCACATTCTCAGAAATACTATGCTACATTAGAGTGAGTTTAAAAAGTTGGGATGAACAATACCAAAATATATTTCAGAAAAAAACCTATCTGTATTTATTTAATAAAATTATGTGAGCAGTATTTTCTACACATCTTTACATCTCTATTTCAAAGGCGTTAACGTTTGCAGACCTCTTGAATTGTGATTGAAATTATCCCGAGAGGTGTTTTTCTTTTCGACGTTTTCCGGATTTCTTGCAGTGTATTAAAAGCAGTTTGGATACTGAAATAAAGTCAGAGATTGAAGTAGGTTACTACACACTTGAAAGAATGTTCGGCTTACTGGGTAAACTAGTTCTCAAGCCAGACCACATCACAAGTGATTGCTTTCGTTCCGGGGCTCCGTAGCACCGATGCGTAAGAGAATGGCTTGCCTCAGTGTGAAATGAAAGCATTTAACAGATGATCAATTCAGCAAGTTGGAGGGTTCTGACAGTTCTGGAGAACCCTTCCAGTTTAAGACGTATACCTTCCCCCTAGGCGCATGGGTACACTGCTAAGTTAAGCAATCCAATGGAAGGGCGTTTCGCGCAGTTCAGTGTATTTACCTTCATTGAAGCACCCAGGGTGAAGCGTGCCTTAGGAGGGGAGACATTTCTAAATACTTCCTCTGAAGATAATCCAACCAACCAGATAATCACTTGCCACAGACGATTTGTCTCTCTAACTACATTCCAGAATTTAAAACATTTCCAGAAAGTAGTTACACAAGTAGTTTTCTGAAAAATATTCAGATAAATGGGATTTAAAATTGAATGTAAATAATTATATCCGACGTCTCATGTTTCGTTAGAAAATACATAGCGAAACTCTTGTTTACGCCATACAAAATGCACAAGCCATAATTTACGACTGAATTACCATTCCCAATAGTATTGTTGTTCACTGGGAATATGTAGAGGGAGATAACTATTACTTCTCCTCCCCCAGGAACGCCAATGATCTGTTTTGTCCAAAATGTTAGATATTATTATTTACACACGAATGTCTCATTTACTATCTTGGCAAAACAAAACCTTCAAAATGATTTTTGTTGTTCATTTTAAAATGATTCTTTCCATTTTCATATAGTTTCATTACACTTCATTGCAATACCAATCGCAGGAAAGTACAAAATTGTGTAAATTATAATACCTCTTCGAAAATTGTTTGCATGATGAAATATTGATTTATATTTTAGAGTAAACAATATATTAATAATAGTGAAATAGTGGCTTTTAAATAATACGTATTCACTTCGACAACATTAATTTCTGGATAATATTTTCATACGATTAATTTCCTGAACATGGAACGATAATACAGTTTAGTATAAATATTATTTCCTAACCATTGTAATAAAATGAAGTACTCTAAGAATATAGCAGGAAGAAAAATGCATAATGTCAACACAGGCACCGCTTTCTCGCATTTCTGAAATATAACTGTTTCTTTGTGTTGCAACTAACTAGACATCTCGTTAATTTGTACCTTCTATTAATCAACATATGAAATGGCATTCATTAGAGTAATAACACTACGTATGCCTCAACCAGATTGAGATATTCCGAAGAGATAAATAGTGGTGCATTTCGTAATGGGTAGGGCCCTATCCAGGCCCATCAACTGCTAAGCACCAGTTTGGTTACCGACTGTTAAATGACAATATGTTTGTTTGTGGTGAGTTGCCATGTTGATTGTGTGAATTGGCGACTTGCTTGTGTACACTCGCACACTGCACTGACTGGCGCCGCCCCCTACTGCCGCCGCCTCCGCCGCCGCCGCCGCCGCCACGCCGCGCCATGCCACGCCGCGCCACGCCGCGCCACCGCGTCGCCACAACCCCCGCTGCCAGCCGGCCGCCCGTTCGGCACCGTCCCTAGGATCCTCCGTGTGTGTACATGTGTGCATACATGTATGCGTTATGCTCTGCCAACTATGTTTCACCGAGGATAGTTGCAACCCTCGCTCCCCTCTCCCGTGCGTTCCTCTCCGTCGAGCCCCTGCCACGCGCAGCTCGTCATGTCACGCGTTTCCCACGTCACACAGCTTCTTTTCCGGCCCCCAATCCGACCCATCGTTGGGGTACATTTCGTCAACTATTGAAGCATAATTCAGCAGTCGTTTCCATGCATTTTCCAAACACAGTAATGAAAACATCAGCGTGCACAACTTGTTATAATGTTTTTTTATAATAATTATTAATATGAAAACTAATCTTATTTATTACGATAGTTATAGTTTAGAAAGTTTCTACGTCCCCATTTTCATGTATTGAAGTCTTAAATATTCTTTGTTTTATTACGCTCTATCAAATCATTACGCGAGAATATGGGTTTTAACATTACTGGAATGGTTTATAAAGAGCGTGTGAAATTTCACAATATCCAATTTATTATACAGTACTAACATTTAATATTTTTATCATTTCTACAAGAAACATTTAGTATTCTTCCTAAAAAATGAGAATAATGTTTCTCAGAACATGCCAAATGATTCATTGAATACATTGACGATAATATATTATTTCAAGTCCATATTTTTTTAATTTTAGAAACCCCACTACTTCCCCCCTCATTGTGATAAGCAATAAAATGTGTCACGACAATTAGGATAATAAAGAAAATAATTTTTACCTGATTTTGCCTCATAATGGTGAAGTCTGAAGACTTTGGCGACTATAAAAACAATATTTTTAATTCGGTTGAAATATAAGTTCACCATGTATTCCTTCAAAAACGTTATATACAGAAAATCACTTTTTGTAATAAAATGAATGGTGATTTATCCATAAATGACAAATAAAATCAAACTGTCACCAGTTGTTTCAAATTTATTGATCAATTTAAGTGAATTTAATATTAATGTAAGTCTGAAATGATTAATAAGCTGTGGAAATAACTCAAAAATATCTATTTGAAATGAAGCAGCTCATAACCATACAAAGTTCCCCGTAGAGGAGATAGGGAAGTTGAGGGTGATGCAATAACCAATGATTCCGAGTCCTGTCACGAGAGGGCACTGACTGCTCATTTGTAGGGAGTCGCGCTTGAAAAATAGTCGAGTGCTGCCAAAACATATCCCAAGAAATCAAATCTTCTGTGCCAATCTATTAATGAATATTTCATTGTTAGCCACGCAGATTTACACGAGCACGTACCCACGAGATTACATTACAATATTTCTACATATTATTTTTGGTTACTAAAAGTTATTTTTGGAATTAGTGACATTAAAATAATATTCACTACTTCCACATGACATACGAATTGAAGACCAATGCATCACGATAATAAGAAATACAACATTATCACAAGTATCTACTAGATATTTTTAAACGTAAACATCTAAAAAACGTCGTAGACGATCGCTCCTCAGAATTGAATTTTATCAGTATTGAAATCAGAGTAAATATTTAAACTTTAAAGAAACAATGCCGTAAATGCTTGGTATATTCACATATAGGAGAGGATGCAACAAAGATCGTCACTATGTAGATCTTTTAGAGCATCAGGCGTGTTCCAAGCTGATCTGCGTACCAATGGGCTCTCCCTTTCTTTTTATTTACATACATTGCATTCATCAACAAATGCATGGCATGCCTACGCTTGATGAGTGCACATAAACACTCTACACAATATAAATCACAAAAAAAGCCCCTCCCTGCGCCCCACCCACAGACCTCTAGGCAAGACAGACGATATTCACTTGATTGTCTCTCATCCAATATGAAAGTTTGAGGCAGTAATCGTTTGCAAATGAGGGGGAAGAAGTGTAATGCTTTAGCATATTATTCATAAAGGACTCGGGTAGATCCCACACAAGTGAAAGATTCGTGAAAGTGAGGAAGTATGTCAGAAAAGATATTACATACACAACGCTTTTAATTGAAATTCATTCTTGTATCGATCAAAATATGATACACCTTTAATCTGCAATTGAAGGGTATATATACAAATTTCCATTTGAAATACTTGATCATGAATTTCAAATATCTAATGACAAAGATGACGTCCTGAAATTTATTCAATCGAAAGCCATGAACACTCGCGATACTATCGTAATCGTTTCCCAGCATAGTGTTTATTTTCATGGTGTTATGGCTGAACTAGAGAATATTCCTTGGCATGCTCAATTGTGAGCAAGAGTTCTCTGTGTCGTATTCCATCTGCCGCCCACTCTCGTCTCTCACTTCTGACGGCCAGATTATTAGAATGCGACGTATTTATGTCATTGTCACAGAAATAACACCGTGCATACAGCAGGGAACTGACAAAATTTTATGCAAACACACCAATGCAAACATTTGAAAATGTTCCCTTATTGGAACAGCGCGGTGAATTTACGGCGGCGCGGTACAAAAGGCACTTGTTTGTATGTTGATATTTCGTACAAATTTCGGAATCGTCTCGCAGGCTGGAGAACGCAAGTGACACGGAAATCAATAAGCTGGCGCCTCCGTGTGCTTTTCTAATGCTCTCGAACGACTGCGTTGGATTCAGTGACACACACTCTAAAGCACAAAAGAAAAATACGCGTGTGAAAAGAAAACTAAACTATGATGAAAAGTGTTTATTAAATGCAGAATGGACTATAAGTTCTTTGGAATTGTTAAATTGGAATCACCGAATGTCGCTGTAATATTTCTCACGACAAAGAAATTTTAGAATTGAATCATTTTCAATTAAATGTCTCTATATATATATTTTGCACTATTCCCCCACACACACACACACACACACACCACACCATTGTGATGCAAAGTAAATAATATCTTCAACTGTATATTTATGGTTGTTAAAAAATTGATATTGTCTTTCAAAATAATTTTGTAACTGTTACTAGTTGTAATTCTGTCACATTTGCACTAAAAATCACAAAAAATACAAATTTATCTATGGTAAATAAAATATTTAAAAAATCTACAGTTCATAAACTAGTACTTAAAAGTATTGATATAATCGGTTGCGAGCTAATGATATAATATTACGTAAAATACACACGAAAAATTTCTCAATATAAGATTTAGAAAACAAATATTTCGGATGTATTTCAACCATACATCTGTAAAACTGAAAGCTTTATTCAACTTAATAAAAACAACTAATTGTACAACTTTATACGCTTGCACGTTTCGTAATATTCAGAGGGCCACCCAGAATATTTCTGCATGGGGTGGGGGGCTAAAGGTATAGTGCCCTGCCGACTTGATGTTTTATTTTAATTGTTTTTCATTTATCCTGAATATAAAATTAAATTTTCACTTCCTGACTTATAATTAATATTTACAACGTAAATAAATTGATATGTTGAATGACTCTCGTTAGTAGAGAAAATTAGTAAATTATATCTTTGAATATATCGTTGGCTGAAGCCTCGCGAGCCTCTCCCCTTCGCTTGGATTAGACTCTAGCAAAATAATATTGTAACTTCTGTGCTACTTGCACTTCATCCATTACTTGAAAACTATCCAAACAAAGCGCGAAAGTTTCGAAAATATCTGTCGTTACTTTACAAAAAAATGTGTAAATAAAAATGGCTATCAGCCATTGGATTCAGTATATTATGCTCTATGCTTAAAGAAAAAAAGTGCCCAGACTGATATTTGAACTCCAGCGCACAAGATTACAAGATAAAGAAGGCCTTTCCTGAGGCTACCGAAGCGTGTGTCTGGAGCTTATTTAAAATAATATAATTAAGTGTTGATTTGTGATGTTTTAAATACACAACTATATATTACGCTGAATGAACTAATATTTAAATACCTGTACATGAACTGATTTGTATATATAATATTCAGAAATAGATTGCATTAAGACAGAAATCTATAGCTTAATTATTGAAGGTCTAGAACAGGTTCGAGAAAACCTAACTTACGAAAAATCGGATCTACGCATTATTTGCAAGCCCTGTTTGTCCTTTTCGGGCAAAAATATTGGAGTCATTTATAGAATATTTCAAAAATGACCTGAACGATTCAGGTAAAGCATCTTCAAAAATCAAAAGTTCAAAATTCAAGGGAACTCGCGATCAGACATCCACAAAACTTTCTTTTCTGTCAAATCGCAACTCCTCTCTGCAGCATTACTCTTCTCTGCATCTCTTTATACTATTTACACCAGCAATTTAAAAAAGGCAAACAAGAGACATAGAGATCAAACTTAAATAATTTGGATTCTCTAACTGTATAGACATATTATAACATTCGATTGAACGTCCCTCTTCTCTTTACTTAAAAAGTTCAATCAACATTTCATATTTATTCTCTGGTTGAACACGCGTCGCTATTTAATAGACGAACCGCTCTGTCGTTGTGAATATAGTATTTGTTAGTTAGATCTCATTGATTTAAAAACTCCGAAAAACCCTTCGGAGTAAACGAGACTCTTTTCAACGCTCTTTTCCTATTTCCAATTGTATCAACACGCGGTGGAAAAACACAAGTCCGCCTGTATCGCTCAATCGCTCAGCGGCCCTCCAGAGGGAGGCCGCGTCAATGGAGAAAGAGAAGCAATCTCTCGTGGAAAGAAAATAACCACCTTTTCACGCGCACATGTCAGAAGGCACAATTAGAAAATGGAGCACACAACAAACCTATCTAGTAAACGAGAAAATAAAAATGAAGAATAGAAAAGCAAATTTAAACGCAAACAATCCATTGGAAATTGTTCATTGAATTCAGACAAAAGTTATTTGCTTTCCAAACCCTTTCTTTATGCCTCTGCCCCCACCCGTGCGGCCGTCTCTTTCAATAGCCGTGGAAATGAAAACTATTAGGTGTGGTTCTGAGAGCGAGGGAGAGAGAAACCCGGAATACGAAGAGGAGGGGGCGGCGGCAGGAGGATTCCCTCTCCTAAAAGCTTTCACACAGACCAGCCGGGGAGTAATCACCCGGGCGCACCTTGGAAATAGCACCTTAACCCTTTTAAAACGCCGAGCTGCAGCGTGCTTTCAATTACTCCCATCTAAAGCGATGTCTAGGAAGTTTGCTCTCTGACAGGTTCCACGATGTCTACAGGGTGACTGTCAATTCGAGCTTCGTGCCCGTAAGAAGGAATAATGAAGGGTTGAAAATCCTCAAAAGCCCTCGGACGCGCCACGGACACCGGCTTATCGGCGCGTATGTCCAGGCGCGACAAAATGGGAGGTCGTGGGCGGCGGGGGCGGCGGCGCGCGGGCCGCGGCGGCGTCGCGGGGCCGTGCCGTCGCCGTCTTCCCGGCGCAATGTTCTCCGCCTTTAATTCGGTTTGCTGTCCATTTTGCGCCGGCCCACGCGTCGCTGCAGGAGCGCCGCCCGGCCGGGCGCGAGGGGGCGCGGGGGCGGGCGCGCGCGTGTGCGAGACCTGGGTCGCCGGGCGGGGCCGCTTCTGCCACTTTGCTACCTTACATGAAAGTGAGCAGTAAAATTTACTCAATTATTGAGACGAGGAAGAGTGTAAAAACAGAGATATAGATTTTTGGGAGCAAGAACAGAAAGGAGAAAGAGAAGAGAGGCGCAAAGAGCAGTCGCAGGGAAGGGAAAGGCGAGGCGGGGGCGGGGCGGGGCGGGGTGGCGCGGGAGGAGGCGGGGACACAGGCGGCTGTCGTGGGGCGGCGGCTGGCGAAGGTTCAAGGTTATTAACCGACGGCTGACAGCGACGCAAATACGGTTAATGGAAGCGTTAATGAATGGAAATGGAGGGACTGAAGTCGAGCAGCGTCTTTAGGAAAGAGTGGAGAGTCTAATGAATTGACAACAGCAACGCACTGAGCGAGGGCACGGCGCGGGGGCGGGGCGGAGGAGGGGCGGGGGCGCAAAGGGCGCGGAGGGCGCGTGACGGACGAGAGGTGGACAGAGGGGAGAAGCGAACGCGGGCCTGGGGCGGCGCGCCGCTCCCCGACAACCCCGACAATGGACACTGCCTCCAATTGTGGCATTCTGCTTGTTTTGATTTCGAACAATAGTGCACAATGCCAGATGACTCAATTCGGGGGGAATATTCCACGTTAACTTACCTTCACTGTCTCTGTTTACAGTGTTTCTTAGTGTCTCAACGGACATTTCCCTGCGTTTTGTGTCTTTCGTCAAACTCGTCGACACATTCTTTTATAATATCAAATATTTTTTAAGTTTGAATACAGTCACATCTCTTATTATGTATTATTTTTCCAAATAGTAGTTGTAAAAATTACTAGATTTTATTATATGCACTTCTCATGTTACACATTTTCCTCTTCTCTACATTATCATACAATCAGTGATGGATCAGCGCTCATTATTAATTTGAATGTAATGATCAATTACTTTAATTTGAATGAAACCCAATAATAATTTTGAAAATTAGCATTTTATAAAATCGCATCCAAACTCAGTTCCACGTTGTCTACCTGATATGAAGTAGTTTTCTAGATTCAATCGTCGATTAGTGAGGGGTGGCTGCGGGTCCGAGCGGCGTGTCGCCGCGTCGTTTCATTCCATTAGATTCAGGTGTCGGCGGCTGAGTCCAGAAGCTCTGCGGCGGCTAATTCCAGTGCTTCGTCCCTCTCCAGACCCACGTTGTGTCAAGCGCACGTAATGTAATTGTATTGTGCCTGCCCTCTGACTACAACTGGGCTAAACACAGGAGCAGAATCAGGGCACTTCGCCTCTTGGTGCTAGCCAAACATTGATACACATTCTGGATCCCAACCACAGGCTGGCCGGTGATATTTGTTTATTGACTCAATGTATTTATCTTAGTACGTGTGCCCCTCAATGATTGTATCTGCCACTCGTGTTATGCTATCCTAGGACCAGCACTAGCAACAAACAGCGCTCTGCTCTGCTATTATACCTCGTTCCGCGAGTGCCGTGGAGTGCGAGTTCGTGGTACGCACGAGAACAATCTATTTATTCTGCAAACGCGGGGCTCTTAGTTCTTCCCCACCACGCAGGGTATCATTGACTGCAGCGCGCAAGTGTGGAATAAGCGTGGTCATTTGTTTATGTGAAATGGCGAGCTATGCCTGCTCCATAAACATACCTGCTGGGTTCCCTCTGGGAAGACTTCTTTAGAGGTGAAACAAACTGACGCGAGGAAATTCTCTCCAACACATTGCCTCCAGCGACATTTGTTCAGTATATATGTCAAAGCCCCAAAAATAACTTATTCCGTATTTTTGTTTGTATATATGTACAATGAACAAATGTCCCTCAATTTATTATTATTTTCACAGAGAAAAGTGCCTTAAAATATGTACAGATGTAGTATCATTTTATAAAATAATGTTAGAATCTTTAATTCGTGATACGGATATATTAGACTATCAGTCACCACTACTGATATTCTAAAGAATTAAAATTTTATTACTTTTCAAATTGTTAAATTTTGTTGTAAAGTTTATTTTGAGTAATTGCGTTCTCAATCCATAATAATTGATAAAATGATGGAAATAATTATAATAGTGTTAATCAATAACGTGAATATTGATATTTTGTATGCCCCGACCCAATAAAACATTTCACGCGTCAGTGAGTGAAACGTGAACCGAAACGAAAACGAAACAAAAACCCCGCCCGCCTTCATTGAGGCGGCGAGACGGAGCGGAGCGGCGAATGGCGTTGAGGAGGCCGCAGAAGACAACGGGAGTCCGAAGTTCGCTCTCCAAACATTGCCCGTCCACCCCCTGGGCGCGGGGCGGGGGCGGGGGCGGAGGCCGGCATCGCTTTCACGCTCCGCCGCGCCCGCTCGAGAATTCTCTAATTAGCCTTCTATCACATCATAATTCCCAGGAAAAACAATTTAACACGTGGTTAATAGCAGGAAAAAATACTTCCCCTCTGCGGGTGCCCCGCGTATTTTTATGAGCGCGGGGAAATCTGCGCCGCCCTGCGCGGCCACAGCGGGCGCGAGTTTTCCGTTCCTGTGAGGCTGGCAGCGCGGATCGCACTTTGTGCAAAGGCCGGAAAGCTGCTAATTTCTACTTCGACGCTTACCCTGCGCGCTGCGCCGCCTCCCCTGCCCAGGCGCCCCCGCGCGGCCCCTCCACCCCCACCCCCGCCGTTTCGCGGCCCTCGCCGGCGTCGCGCAGCTCGTCCCCCCGCTCCCGTGTCCCACCGCCTGCACCCTCACTCCACCGCCCTCCGCCGTGCGTTGTCCTCGGCGCCCCAGGGAGGCCCCTCCCGTGCGCACCGCCGATCGCCCTCAATCGGCTTCATCGCGTCTTCACGGCGGTGGCGAGGTCGCGTCCCCATCGCCCCGCTGCACTGGCCTCGTCGGCGCCGCCTCAGCTAACACCAGCCTCAAACTTCTCTCCTCTTACCGCCTCGCTAACACACATTCTCCCCTGACCCAAACACCACCACCGCCTGGTATGTGCGCGGCTCCCGAGCCGTCCTCGCATCGACCATCCTTTGTACCTAACTCCCTTCATCGCCGCTATGGATCTCACCACACACTCCTGGTGACACCTCCATCAACTTCATTGACTTCCCCGACTCCGGGGGTCGTCACACCTCACCACTCTCGCCGCGTTCACTAGCCATAGGCTCCGCGGCCTCCATCTTCCTCGCCGCGCCCCCGCCCCGCCCCCTCGCCGCCTTCTGGCCGGTCGGTGCCCGCCCCCCGCCCCACCCCGCCGCCGGCTCATGTAATGCGCCGGCCACAAAAAAATAAAAAACAATGGCGACATATTATCCAGTTTGTGGCAGGCGCGGCGCGGGCGCAGCTTTTTATTTAATACAATCGTGACGCGACCGCGGGTAACCCGTCCGCCCGCAGGGCCGCCATTGTGCGTGCTCACCGTACGCGCGCTTCCAACAATAATGAGTTGGCAGAGTTTATAACAATTTATTGTGGCCGTGCGCCGGGCGACGCCGCGCGGGCCCGCAGCGAGGGAGAGGGCGCAGGCGGGGGCGGGGGCGCGGGCGGGGGCGCGGGCGCGGGCGCGGGAGCGCGGGTGAGGGAGAGGCGGGCGGCGGCTGTGCGGGACAATCCATTTTATAGCGCAGCCAATTTATAAAGTGGCAAATGGAGGATCACTTATTGTGCCTCGCACGCACACGGTCGCGCCTCTTGTTGGTCGTAATTAATTATCAATTTTATTTTAAATGATTTATTATAAAACATTATTCTGTGCACTGATAGGTGTTATGTACACATAATATTCCATAACATTTTCAATTAACTAGTATTTATCACACAGCTTACAAAGATTAATTTTGTGTAAGGTTCTGACTTTTAAATCGTATGGAAAACAATGTCTTATATTCGAACAGGCTATATCTATTGGGGTTTAAAATATGCTGTTATTGTTTTTCTCTGTTTTCCAGGCAATTTTCATGTAATTCCAAAGATAGAAAATGTAATTTAGAACAACGAAATTGTGGATTCATGAATGGAGTGTGAATAGAATATTAATATTAATTTCTGATATTCCTCTCAAACATTCCTATCGTTAATGTGTTTGTGAAAGTACGTGCATGCTATGAGTGACTGTCTCATGCAATCGCGTTCATTATTTATTATTATCGATTGTATCATAAAGCTTTTTCAATTTTTACAATAATCTGGCTCTGTGGTATTCTGAGAAGGGGAATTTATTTGCTTGAAGCATTTATAACCTAATATCTTGAATTGGAAAAGAAAAATTGTGTTGGATTTTAGGGGAGGTAGTTAATATCGGAAATTCCCCTCTGTTCTCTCCCAATGATATAGCCATTAATGAATTTCTTCATTTAGGTGTAAAAATTTTACCAGTTATCCAAGAAATATATCGTTAAGACAAAAGAATGAGTTTAATTATCTTGTGGTCATCTACTATCCTGTAGTTAAGTTTCTTATAAATTGCGAGAGAGTTCGTCTAGAAGCATAACGAATAAGAGTAAGTGAGGCCCCACAGAACGGCCTGCATACATACAGTAGAAGTAGGAAGAGACAAACACAAGGGAGTTAAAATACTCCCTTATCCATGTCCGGTGGTGTTAATTTTCATGCAAGAGGGTTTCAACAGACCAATGGGGGTGAAACCATTTTCTCTTTGTTAATTTCGTAATTACTCAGGACCGAGTCAGACAACTTGGTTATCTGCAACTCACCCCTTGTCTCCCCCTTTTCTTTTCTTATTTTCTCCCTCGTTTATTTTTCCTCCTTTTCCCCTGACCGCGCTTTCGTCCTAACCCTCCTTTTCACAAGGGTCCGAAACATGGAAAAGTATGCAGATTTTTTATTAAAAACAAAACGTTACCGAGGTCTTGAATGCAAATGAAGAATTACATCTTCATGTTCCAAAACATACAACAGATTTCCACCCAATGTCCAGGGTTTTGTATGTTGCAGCCTAAGAGATGAAAAATGCGGATGTTACGGTAGAAATGAATCTTCTCACTTAAAACTGTTGTAAAAGTTTCGATTCTCACTTTCATACTGAACAGTGAATGTTACGTTTCATGTCCTAATCTTGCAATAAGTTTTTTTTATAATATTCCTGCTGTTCGAATATTGAATCAATATATTATCAAGTTCATGTCATAAAATGTAATTTATATTGAAATTATAGTTGTAATGATGGTGAAAAACTAACAACTACTTTGCTCGGGCTTTATAAAATAATCCCGTAAATCTTCTTTCAGGGTTCTGATAATATTTTTTCGATTATAACTTATGTTGTTTAACAAAATAAAAAAGTTAATAGAAGGGATTTCCACAAAAATAAAAGAGAGAATTTTCTCGATTTATGCATATTCAAAGTAAAGATTCGTGCATCACTTATTGGGTTACATTGAATCATTAAAATTAACCAAAACAAATTTTAAGTATTGAATTTGTTTTACGTAATATAATATATTATTATAAAAAGTTGTCGTGTAAGATTAAATATATATATATATATATATATATATATATATATATATATATATATATAACAAACTTACGTCAGTAATTTCCATGACAAATATGAACAAATGAACTTAAATATATCTTCACTATTCTTTATACATTTCCATAGAAAAAAAAACTCGCATGAACCGTACATCATTGTAGAAACTCCCAAACGATGTTGACTTGGCATGGCTTTCCTTCGAGAAAGAAACGAAACGAGAACTCATGACAGCATTTAATCATTTTTGTATCACATTTTCCGCGTCGTCTGTGAGAAAAGAACAACGATATTATTTACTCTTCTCCGGTCAGGTTGACTTGAGAGGCCCAGAAAAACAAGCGTGCAAGAAAGATAATGGTACACTTGGAACTGAAACCGAAGTGGTTGAAGGCGCGTTATTTTCCGACGATGAGCGCCTCGTGGTTCTTCATGTGAGAACGCTGTGGATATTAGAAGCGGCTTCCTGAAGAGTGCGGTTAACGAGCGGCGGCCCGGGGCGGCGGCCGGAACGCCATTCGAATTCCTGCGTGCGCGAATATTCCAAGATGTCGGGGGACGTCGCCACCGCCGCCGGCAATAACGTTGCGGCCCGCCGTCCCATATAGCCGCGACCCAGTAACGCAAAGTATTTTGCAATAAGCAACCCGTCCGAGGATGGGACTTCGGTGGACAAGTGCTCTCGACACCCAACTAATAAACTGCTAAAATTCGATGCGGATGACACAGGGTGCCCACGCGGAAACGGCCTGTCCTTAACCGTAAGGACGGTCTGTTCGTCATTGTAACCATCACAGCCGGGTCGGTTCTTTGAGCGCTGTCAGCGCTTCACTATAACTGTCACAACTGTAGTCATCACTCTTGGCACCATCATCACTATTATTATCAGTGCAATCGCAATCATTTGTCAGTTAGAGCGACACTCCACACATTCCCATATATCATTTTCGCACACGTGTTTACGTTTGCATTTAGGTGCTGTGTTGTATAAGGGTGTCACGAGTGCAACCGCTGTCGGAAGTAAAAACAGAGGTGTGATATAGTATATTGTAGATCGCGACCGATCTGCTTAACTCCTTAAATGGCTAAGCAAAGCCTTGAATCAACACCCCTGGGATTTACCGAATCTGACACAATCACGCTTCACTGCGATCCATTGTCAGAGCGAGATCCCTAAAGGACCTTGGGAATCACCGCACCTCAATGTCACCATCTCTACTACTGTTGGCGTCCCTCCGCCACAGGTACCTTTCCCACCAACGCCACCACCTCCACCGCGCTTACTCTACCGCAGTTTCAACACCGCACCGCCGCCGCGTCTCTCTCTCATTCCGTCTGGCCCGTTCTGCATCTCTCTGTCCCTCTCGCGCTCCGCTCTCCACGGTGGTAAACGTGGCGTTTGCCGGGCGGTCGCGGCGTCCATAACGCAGCCGCAATGCTCGCAAACGCGCCGGCCCGCGGCGCGAACGCCCTGGACCGCAAGCGGGGAGGGGAGCGGGCGCGCGCGGCGTTGCGTGTTTGTTCTGCGCCCCCGCGCGCCACCTGCGCCGAGTGAATAATAGAAAATAATTTAGCCATTTGGAGGTCGGGCCGCAATTCATCGCCCGAGGAAGGGTAAAGAAGGGATGAGATACGAGGTAAGGGCAAGGGAGGGCGCGCAAGATCGGTGCAGAAGACGGTTTTAAGGGTAAACCCCAAAAAACAATTACGACAAGGCTGGAGGGGGGCGTTCGTATGAGAGAAGCGAAGAAAGGATGCGGTGTGCAAGATAGGGGTGAGCAGACGGATGAAAAACTTCATTTTAATGTGAGTTTTGTGGAAAAAAGAAAGTAAATGGGTAGAAGGACGTGAGGCAAGGATAATTAAATGCTATCATAACAAAGGGGTTATAAGAAGAAATTAAAAAGGGGGAGAAATGTCCCGCGTTTAAAATTACTAAATAAGTAACAAACAGAATTTAAAAATGGATATTCCAAGACGCGCGAACCCACCTTTCGGCTTACGAGTTGCCGGCATCCACTTTTCTTCTTAGACAGGCGCGCGGCGCCGCGCGGCGGAGTAATAGAAGGGGCTGTGGGCGCTGGGGCGTACCTCCCTCCGCCTGCGCCTTCCGCCTGCGCGCCTGCACCTCCGCCCCCCCCCTTCCCCCTTCCCCCTTCCCCCTCCCCTCTCGCCGTCTCGCAATGCATGCGACCTCCGTCGCAGCGATCGAGCCCGCCCCGTTTTCCTTATTACTCATATTGTCCTTGTTTATTGGAATCAATCATTCCAGATTGCTTCGGGCTATCGTCAATTCTTGGGTTTGTGTTTGGTTCTTAGTTTGGAAGAATAAAATTTCAACTGAATTGTGCGCAGCGATGTGAAAGGTTTAGCGCCTTCATTTCTACCTTCATGTTTTGGATTCACACTGTTGTCCCTCATACACTTGATTATAGAACGAGTAACAATTGTTTTCATGTCAGACCGAATTAACTCGCATCGATTCAAAACAATATTGATTCAATAAACCTATCAGGAAATAGTAATTAAATACAAGATTGTTTATATCGTGTCTCCAAATTTTCACCCTTTGTGAAACACATAATAGGCTCTGCATCCAAATGAGCAGCCACATTAAGAAGTTGGCCGTCGCATCTCGTGAGACTCTGCGCGCAGCCGATGCAGCGCCGACCTACGGAAGAGGAGTCGCATGCGACCGTCGGAGGTGTCTAATTGGGTGGGGGAAGGGTGGGGAGGGTGGGAAGGCGGCGCCCGCGCTTTCCATAAAATATAGCCCGAGCCCGCGGCGCCACCCGGCGTCCGCACGCCGATCTTCTAAGCGCCGAGAAACCATTGTGACCAACTTCCCTGCTCTGGTTTCCTCCCGCGGACGCGCCGATAACGCCGGCCTACGACGGCCGATCCGGGCACTCGGGGCCGACGAACGCACAAGTGTTTTGTTCAATTTTCTATATTACCGGAAAGCGTTCCAAATTGATTTTTTATTCGTACTATATCATACGTCGTCTCGTTCTTCAAAACATACGTCTTTTATGTGCTTTGAATGTTATCAAAATTTTATTTATATCGGGAGATAATATATTATAGTATTTACGCGAATCTAATGCGCACTCCGTATTTAAAACTTACGTTTATGAAAAAAAGTGTTTGTATGGAATGTAATGCGCATCAATGACAGAATAACAGGTACGGTATGTCATTTAAATTTATGTATTACTAGAATGGATCTATCGTATACATAATCAATCAGATTATAGATTTGAAAGTTCCCTAATGTTAGGGGACACATTTTTAAATAAGAAAATTAGTAAACCTGAAATGAGGAAAGTACACATTCAAAATGAATTAATTAATATAATAAATTACAAGCGTGAATCGTCATTATTTCCTACGGAACGGATTTGAACTCATTTCGCCATCGATTCTAATGCGCACCACTATTTTGAGTACTGCATTTGGTCAAAAAAGGTGCGCATTAGATTCGCGAAAGTACGGTGTTTTAAAAGGGAATCCACTGAGGAAAAAGGTAATTTCTATTTGAATGATACAGTATTCAGACAAACATTCATAGTATCGCAATACTCCCAGTGTCACACATATTAACGAAGTTAGTATAAGTCGTTAAGAATTTATCATAGTATTTATCATAGTATAAGTCGTTAAGAATTTCTGGAAGTGTGACGTCAATGGCGGTTGGCGAGGAACTTGGTACAACGCAATGCGCGAGCAAGCGTGGTTCGGAGCCACGCCGCGCGCCCGCCAATGCAGGTTCTGAGGCCGTGGGGCGGGGAGCGGCGGGGGGCGGTGCCGAGGGGGCGTGGGGGGACAGGAGGGGGCCGCGGAGGAGCGGGCGCGAGTCGGACGCAGGTGCGCGCTTGCCCGCATGTTCGAGAGCGTGCCCCCACCCCACCCCACTCCACCCCTTCCCGCCTCACTCCACCCCGCCTCCTCCATCAAACCGCAGTCGTACCTATTTTATTCGAGTATAATATAAGGCCATGGGCGAGTATAATAAACACGTATATGTAGGTCTGTAATGTATGCCGAACCTCTCTCTCGCTCTCAAAACGATTTAAATACCAAGAAACCAGCTGAGCGTAAAACTGCAGTGTACAGCTCCAGTCAAGAAGAATGCAATAAGTAGAGCGCGGGGGCCCCGCGCCGGATTGTGCGAGCTCGCTCGGAAACAGGAAGTTGTTGGTGACAAGCGGCCAGCTGATCCAGATTGGTGGAGCTGGAGGGTCATCGCGTTCGTGAGTTGTCTCGAAAACTCCGAGAAACCAGTGGCGATTTGCTGGAAACATTCATAACAGAAGACTTTCTAAAATTGATGTACGACCACACACAGCAACTACATATTATCTCATTATACACTTTCACTTCACCCGTCGAATCAGTCACATTCAAAGTATTACTAAATAAAATTTACGTGTTCTGCGTTCCAGCAGGACACTTGCTTTACTTGAAAGCCAACAATAAAGCGGTAAATCATATTTCTCATGAGGATATTGTTCTGTATAAGTGAAAGCGGAAACACGTAGTTTGTATGACTGAGTACGATAGATAGAAATGTGTCGTTTCCGCCCCACTGTGCACTAAGTATTGGAGACACCCGTTATCACACGTTTTACGACGCAGCCGAAGCCCGCAACTCTTTTTAACCTCTGCGGGAGCACTTGTTTAGCTAACAGCGCAGTTAAAAGCGGATAAGCAAATCTGTTTGTGAGCTAACGACGAATGACGTAATGCAATTGTAAGCGGAGGAGGCAGCCGTGCAACTGTGAGCCGCAAGCAGGGAAAGGAAGCGTGCCATTAGGAGCAATCGCCGATTTGAATGTGTCCAATTTCTGTGTATCCTGGAGTGGGTCGAGCCCTCGCATGGGGGCGACGGGTGCGTGTGGCGCGGTGCTCGCACGGCGGTGGGGGCGGCGGCGGCGGCGGCGGAGAGGCAGCGCTGGCACTCGTCGGACCCGCTCGCGGCCAATGCCAGCGCCGCCCGCCCTTTTCTGGACTTCCCGCGAACGCCGGATGCCGCAGGCTCCTGCCTCATAAACTCTCCCCATGCGCTGATTCTTAGGTCCACAACGACCCGTGAACCACTTGGGCTCGCAGACTTACGGAAAAAATAACTTCTCTGTATTTTTGGGGAGGGTTTGAATAGTTTTGTGCTGCATTGTTACTGCTATTAATATAATTTAAACTTCTGAAAATAGTCTGTGAAAGTGATAATACTTTGCAGTGCGGGAAAACCATCTTGCTGGAAATAGCCATTAAATGATTTTAATATAAACATTGGCATGTAAACGCTTGTGTATTTTATTTAGGCTCACACTTCATTGGATGAATTGGTCATTTAATGATTTTAATGCGTATAATGACAAGTAAATGAAAACGTACTTGTAACTGAGAGTGCCAGCTTTTCGGATTGTAATAATCGAAACCATAATGTTGAATGTAACATTAGAGCGAAACAAAAATTATCGAATACACAATACAAAATCTTGAAGCGCGCACGAACATCCGTAAGCATTGGAAATCGCACCGGAGGTTGTTGACTCGTGAAGAGAAGTCTGACTGCTTGCCGGGTCAGCCGGCTCTGCCCCCGTCGCGCCTCTGCCAGTTGTTGATTCAGCGTCCCGCCGCCTCCCGCCGCCTCCTGCGCCTAGAGGTTTACGCTTCACCCCTGAAGGGATATTAAACGTCACAGCGCGCGCATTTAGATTCTTCCACTCCAAATCCACTTACGTCTTCCGCGCTGTTTGTTTCTCTTCCGCGGCTTCCACCCGCCCTTTCCGATTTCCTCGACTTGCGGCGGCTCTCCACGGCGCTCTTCTCGCCGGCGAGAAGAGATGGCCTCGAGGGGCGCGGGAGTTACACTACTTGACAAGTCGGCTGCCCCTGCGGTCGCTCGAAAGTCGGATGTCGCGCTTTAGAGCCGCTGGCGGCTGGGTTTTGCGGACGCGGGGCGGTCGGGCGCCGCAGGCGGGGGCGACAAGAGAGCGATGGAGGGGCTGCCGAGGAGAATCACGCCGGCAAGAGAGACAGAGATAGAAAGACGAAACTTCGGCAAGACAGTGCTTTCTGTGAGGGAGAAAAATGAAAGATGCAATGAAAAGACGAAAGTCATTTGGGTAGTGGGCGGCGGGAAGTATTGATGAAGGAGGCGCTGACACAAGGTAAGGGAGGGGAAGTTGGGTGGAATGATACCGATATGTGGGAATGGAGTAAATTCGTGAGGAGGTGCGTGCCGGTCGTGCGAAAGAGGGGATTCCGGGCGGAGGGCGACAGCCTGCGAACAGCAGCGGGGGAGGGGGCGGGGCGCCGTCCTCAGGGCGCGGGAGGGCGAGTGTCGGACGAGAGAAACGGGGCGGAGAGAGGCGATCGGACGTGTGGCGACTGCTGAGCGGCCGCGGACCCATCGGCCGGCGACGTCTTCGCCCTCGCCCTAACTCCCCCTCCCCCACCCCCGTTCCCTGGCCCCTCGCTCCCCGCCGCAGCCGCCACTCCTCCCCCCCGCCTCGCTTCGACCCGCGCTGCAACGGGGAATTAGCAAAGGTAATTATTTTTCCTTGAGGAAGATTTCGACTACTGACATGGCACGAAGGGAGGAAAAAATATTTTTTCGGAATACTTAAGGGCTGCGTTGAGGGACAGATTATTCATCCTCTGAAAAATAAGCTTAAATCATATTTCATTGCCACTCGTTCTGCGAAATTTGATGGATTATAAAATTAGACGTCCATTGGGAATTACAAATGGCATTATTTTCTTGCCAAGAATACAAGATATTCAATCGGATTAATCTCTGAGTGAGTAAGGAACAATATTTAGTTGTCAGAACTTTAAAATACTTCAATCTTTTAGCAAAATAATTTTCCTAGTTCACTGTTTTTTCCATCCGTGATTTCTGTCTACAAAGGAGTGTTATCGAGCATTCGAATGTAAAACAATTGTTATTTATGTCCGTCACGTCGAACAAAAATCATACAATAGTATATCTTTTCAATGCAAAGTATTGAAATTCTTCCAATATTAGAAACAACAAGCTCCTAAATTTCACTAAAGAAAAATGACAGACTACAAAGTTTTATAATCTTATTTGAGTTGCTTTTATTGGTGTTAAAACAGAAAGAACATCCATTCATGCAATGTATAAATATACTTACTCATTTGCTGCATTACTTCTCTATTTTAATGTTAGAAGATACTACTTCCTTTCATATAAAAATACGTGGAAAATTGAGGTAAACGCTCTGGAAAATTGCGATAGATATCATTGCACTAACTACGCGATCCTCGTTTCAGGCGCTCGCCGCACATGAGCTGTTGCACCACAGAGCGCTTGGTTGGGGGGCACCGAATAAATTGCAATCGAGTGTAATGTAACGTGATGCGAGTCGTGCAGTGGCGGGGCGCAGACAGCGCAGGGTCGAGCGCAGCGAGCGCAGCGGGCGCAGTTGGCGCTGCGGGAAGGATATCACGTCGGAGATGCGGCGGAGATAGCAGGCACGCTCATTAGAAACGTATTTCTTAATCAATTGCTGGAGACTGCTGATTGCAACACGAGTACCAAAAAATGAGAAACCGAAAATAAAAGCTATGGTGTCATTATGGACCATTCATCAAGACGCTGTGACTCGCGTGTAGCCCCAAGGTACATATTAGCTTCGCTGAAGCATAACTCATATTCAGCATTGGGAGTTGGGCTCGAAGTTTCGAGAGCGTTATGAAGCGAGGGCAGCTTTACCTTCGCTTCCAACCCACGAGGTCAGATCCCAGGGTGCGACCACGGTCATGCTCCCTCTGCGGACGCGCCTCGAAATCACTTCTGCAGAAACCATCCCGCATTCAGCGCAAAACGCTGGCCGTTCACGGTAATTACGTATCCCTATTATCAGGTTTTTAGGGTGTAAACCGAGAAAAATGCAGCCATGAAAGCACGAATGCTTTTTATGCGTACAAAATTACAATAATTTGTTCAAATTTTCCACATCCAGTGCGGCGTTGGAATGCTCCATATTATTTTATTTGTGTAGGCGAAAGTACATATCAGATTAATTTGCAAACTTGTTTGGTCGTACGTTAAAAGTGCATACAGTTCTCAGATGGAAAATAGCCGTATGCTGGAACGTGCCAAGGAGAGGGGGACAAACAGTAAAACAGAAATGCTTTAATCGGATGTAAACGCAGAAAATACTCCGCTGTCGTTTTACAAAAAACGAACCCTCATTTTTTGAAAATCCAAGATCCATTCTAAATAAAAGTGACAATCTAAATCGAATCACTACATGAAAGGCGACAAGACAGTTCTGTCACGTTAAAGATAAGTACGTGCGCAGAACATAATAATATTACATTTAATAAAAAAATGTGGAGAGAAAATTTACATGGAAACATACGGAATCAAAAAGTCGGGGCTATTATATTCAGTATTCCATAAAATTCATTTTAGTGCACGTGTTGACTTACAGATGTATATTCACATCAGTTGAATTTCTATTGTTATAATCGCAGTATCATTTGTACATCGCGTAAATCGAAAAGGAACTTCAGAAATGATTTTGCATCTAGCGTAGGTCTGGCGAAATGGTCTTAATGGATGCCTCAAATAAAAGATGTGATTTTCCACCAATACTTTCCACATCAAAAGCAAGTATTAAACTAATCACGGCTTTCGCCAGACCCTTGTCGCTGTATATCATGGTTGATGATCCCCGTCCAATGGTTCGAACAAATGACGGTAGTATTATTCCGCGATCTTACGACAAGTATTGCTTACAAGAGGTATTTACTATTGGCATTTCTTCTTTTTTAATACTAGGTTATTTATTTTCTTTCTTTGTAGTACAACATGATAAATATTTAGAGGTAATTGTTCGGTAATAACGTGACTCATGAATTTGAGTTCGTTTAACCGGATGAAACAAATAATTTTAAAATGGCAAATGAGTATTTTTTGCTATAAATATACCTCTGTTCGCGTTCATGGCAAAACAGCCATCTGCATCATGCGATGAGGTGACCGTCGAGCACCCATGTGAGCAGCTTGAGGGGTTCAACTGTTCCTAAGCCGCCAAATGTGAACGCAGCTCGAAAGAGTAGCCGTTGGCGCTGGGCTGCAACGGGCACTGGCGTCAGTGGACGCGGGCGAAGGCGTGGGTGCGGGCGAGGGCGAGGGGAGGGCGAGGTCGAACGCAAGGGCGAGGGCCAAGACGTGGGCGAGGGCGCGGGCGAGGGCGCGGGCGAGGGCGCGGGCGAGGGCGCGGGCGAGGGCGCGGGCGAGGGCGCGGGCGAGGGCGCGGGCGAGGGCGCGGGCGAGGGCGCGGGCGAGGGCGCGGGCGATAGTGCGGGCGCAGACGTCGGCGCGGACGAAGGCGTGGGCAAGGGCGCGGGCGAGGTGAGGGCGAGCGTGAGGGCGAGCGTGAGGGTAAGCGTGAGCGCGAGGTGGTCGGCGCGGGCCGGCCGCACGCCGCGCGCACGCGAGCCAGCCGCGGGCCGCGCGCCCCCGTCCGCCAGCCGCCGCGGCGCGGCTATCCCGTGGGCCATACTGGTAAACCCCGACTGTCCCGCGCAGCTTGCTTACGAGACAGTCGGAGAGGAAGAAAGAAAGGGAAACGGGGAAAGAGGCAAAGGGGGAAAGAGAGAGGGAAATAATTACGGGTTGTCACACACAACACGTGGAAAGGCTTCACGGCGGACGGTCGGCGATTACACCGCATTTTATTTCATTGCATTTCAGTTCCAGAAATCCGCCCCCTCCCGAGAGCCGCGGCCGAGGCTCCCTTAACGATCGCAGGCGGACTGAAAGGTATGCGTCTTATTTCTACGGAGAGACTCGCCGGCGGCCCGCGTGCGCCCGCGCTCCGCTCGCCCCGCCCCGCTCCGCCCCGCCCCGCCCCGCCCCGCTCCGCCGTGCCTCTCCGCGCCGCGCGCCCGCCTCACTGCACTAGCCTTCACACAGTCCGCCATCACACACGAGCGGAACAGGCAATATATGCCAGCAGATGATTACTACGGGGGAAGAAAGCTGAAACATTTCAAAAATGTGATTAGACAGTTCTTGCACGAGGTGAAGTCCAAAGTCGTAATAAGTTAACTTCGCTGAAAGGAAATAATTCTGAACATTCTGGAAAACAAGTTTGCGAAACATGCGTAAATATACCTAAGACTGCAGACAAACGATACGGAAACGCTGTTATGCAGCTTCTGGGTATTTCCAGACTATTTTTACTTTTATAATATTTATATCAAACAAGAAATCTGTTTTGTATCATAGGATTGTGTACACGTGTTTGTCTTCGAAGAAAAGTGGTTGACCTTTCAAAATACCTCTCAACTTTACTTTAAAATGCTGTTATATTGTTTATATTACGTAGTGTCTAGCAAGGAAGGCAGTTATTCAATTAATTCAGTTTATTTTCTGATGAACAATGCCGTGTTAACATATATAATATTTCAAATTCTTTAACAACTACTTTGTTAATTCTCGACATATATAATTTTTTCTCGACATAATTAATTCTCGACATAATAATTTTCATAATATATGAAAATTAATTTTAACGTGAAGTTTTTCCCTTGTAATAGGACTATAGACATTGTATTTTTCGATGTCACTATTATTGCTGTGAGAGACGTGCTAATTGAGAGACAAATAGAAGTAAAAAAATGGAACAAAAGCTGCTAGACGTATATTCCGTAATTTGGTAAACGTGTGTTGAAACAGTCAATATAATTTATAAACACAGAGTAACAAGGTATTCTGTTGTGGGTTTGCGTGGGGTAATGCATACATTATATATTTTACTTGCAAAATTACTATATTAAATTTCCCTTCATTTTCATTGCTCTTAGTAGTACTTTGTATATTTGCCATATCAATGATTACACAAAATGCAGCACTTATAATTAACGCGCTTAATACATTTAGTTGTGAATATTGTGAAATACAGAGCAAGAAGCTGGGGAGGCAACGCCGCTCTGTAGGAATAGTGGCGCCAATGAGAACCCTTGCGCTGTTTTTCCTCTTCCTGCCGAGTCCCGTGAGAGCAGAAGGAACGAGAGCATGAGAACACGCATCTCGATCGGCGATTGTGGCACTTCGTGTTTCTGTCCCCTACGGCAAAGTTTTTCCACCGTTCTTGGTTCGTTCTTTACTCTTCAGTAGTCTAGTGCGTTTCGAGTTTGTGTTTCTTCATTTCCATTTCACAAAAGACCTTCCCCCAACATCTTTTCCGTTCCCACTCTCACCTGATCCCATCGATTGCTTCGGATTGTCCTAACCTGATTTGTACTGTATTTTATCAAACCCATTCTCCCTCTCGTATGACCATAACTACCCTAGTGTTCTTTCTCTTTTAACTTGGATTGACTTACCCTACAATGTCTCATGTGCTGATTTCTTCAATCTTCTCTCTTTTCCGTCGATTCTCGAATTGATTCATATTCTCGCCCGTCTGTCTTCCGCGCATGCCCTCTCCACTCGCCGTTCGCTCTTCCTCGCCCGCTCCCGCTGCCCCCCCCCCTGTCCCCCCGGGGCGCCCCCCACCCCCCGCGCTGCGCATGCCGGCGGGCAGTGCGCGAGGGCGAGCGCGAGCGGGCGGGCGGGCGAATGGGCGAATGGGCGAATGGGCGGGCGGCCGGGCGGCGAGCGACGCCCGCGCTCCCCCGCGAATGTTTACATTTCAACTGCATCTGTAACGTGAATGACGCATTGTATAATGTAATCTCGAACTCAAACGTAATCCTGGGAGGCAGCGCGTGCAGCGGCGTGCCCTGTTGCGAGCCACGTGCCCGGCGCAGGGAAGCTCTTCGCAGCGCTGTCTGCGGCGCTTGCCTCGCCCCGCCCCGCCCCGCCCCGCCCCGCCCCGCCCCGCCCCGCCCCGCCCCGCCCCGCCCCGCCCCGCCCCGCCCCGCCGTGCCCCGCCTCGCCTCGCGACTCCTCGCACGCGCCCCATCCGCTGCACGCCAACCCACCCCTAGCTAGACGGCTAGGTCGAATTTAGACGCCGTCTGGAGGAGAATTCTAGCGTCTGCCTGCCCTGATCGGTGGTTTCCCGAGGCGGCTGCGATCTGGCGAATGCCGGAGCATACCCTAACAATCAGGTTACGGACCGCGCGCGATCTTTCCTTCCTCAGGCTTCCTCATGCCCTCCTCCCCCTTACGCAAAGTTTCATCGGCTACTCTTCCACCCATCAGAAAACCAGTCCAAAGCTTAGAGCATGTCCCGTTTACGGAGAGACCTGCAGATGCAAATCTCTGGTAACCGACGTATATGTCAGCGCCGAATCGTGCATTCTAGCCGGCAAGGAACACCGCCACCTCCGACTTTTTAACACACACTAATTATGCAAAGCTAATGATAATAGCAGTTGACGCGCTCTGAAACAAACTACTGTATCAATCAATCAACCAAACCACCGGTCCCACTCTGCTAGTCTGATCCACTCTGCTGCCTCTCCATCGCGCTCTACCGCACTGGAGCCCGCAGCAACACGCTGCTGCACCTTCCCCGTCCGCCCACCGCCGCTCTGGTCCCCACTGTCCAGCTCTCCGAAGTCCTTAAGATACCTGTCTCCCCTCTCGCTGTGGTCTCCTCCGTGCCATGTCGACAATATTCCAACATTCCTCTTCCCTAACTCGGTTGGGCATTGTGCCTACAGACTGATGAGGAACTCCTGCTTCATTTCGTGGCATTTCATATTCAGCGTTCACATTCGGATGAGATTTCTTTGACACGCTAATGACTCGTGTAAAGAGCGCGGTCTGTGTGGCGCGTGGGTAGTTATGTAAAGTTCTCCTTTTATTACTTGGAAGTTAAATCTCTTTCGTATTAATGTTGCTTGCTGCCATGAACGTTAAATCCTGAGAGAATGGCTGAGAACTGTGGAATATATAATTTGTGAAACACTAATTCTTCAAAAAATGTTCATTTCGATTTTAATTATTATTTTTATACACATAAACTTTGGTATTGAAATATGAATCCGTTTACGTGAAGCAATCTACAAGCTGGATGGGATCGATGAATAAAATTAGCAAATGATACATTTTATAACATAGTACACATAATGAATAGCAATAAATATTATTAAAAACTCGCCCACCCATAAAATACCACCAGCATGTACTTACCTTTCGGTACTAATGTCCTTAGCAGCGTGCGCACCCGGAGTCACTAATCAATCAATAGATAATTAAATAAATAAACAAAAAACCCGTGTCTCCACGTCTCTAATTTCTTTCAGAATGGCTCCGTTTATTCCTTTCTGAAATAAACAGGGCCATATTTTGTTCTATCTCACAAACAGTTTCTCCACTTGGCCGTTCGTACTCAGGTGAGCTGCACCGCGACTCGCCACCCACTGGCCACCCCGCCCACCGCACCGGCCATCCCTCCCTGCCGCCGCTGCTCGCCACCGCTCGCAGGCCGCTTAGCGGGCGGGCGAGCAGGCGACTTGGTCACCCCTCGCAAACCGGATTGCAGGATGCCCCTCCCGCGGCCGGGGAAAATTCTCTCTACCCCACTAGCAAAAACGCTTCACCCTCATCTTTTGTTAGAAGCGCGTTGTTGAAATGAGTCACATCAAATCATCGTCAAAATTAATATAATAGACAAAACTGGAGCAAAGCACAAAGGCATATACAGAATTCAGTAGCTAGATGGATACGGCAAGATAAAAACATAAAAGAAGAGAAGAGGAGAATCCACAGCAATATAAAGCGAGAGAGTGAAAGTAAGAGAATAAATCTGTTTACGCTCGGGATGAGTTTGTAGAATCAAAGAACTGTTCGGGCTTTAGTATTCCGGAAAAAATATTTCTTTGTATGGCGGTTGGGAACATCCGGCGGCGGCGGCGGTGGCGGCGAGCGGGGTAGAAAATGCATTTGCTGGCGGTGAAGAGCAGAGCCAGCAGGAAGAGAGGCAGGCAGGCCGCACGCGCGGGGAGGCAGACGTAGTGCTCTAGAGTGTCCTTCTGCCCCCGGCCCCCCGCCCCGCTCCCTGACCCGCCCACCACCTGACCCCTCATCGCCCGGGCCCCCCGCCCCCGGCCCCACGCCCACCGCCCTCCACCACCCGAGCCCCGCCTACGATCGTATTATCTCAGAACTACATATCTTATTTAAATTTATAAATTCAGGAAATCAAGAAAAATTACAGACATCCGCGCCCGCGTATAGAATAATTTATGAATACCATCATATAAAAACGTTCATTTATGCATGGGTCTTCGGTGACTTACTCTTCTTCCAGAGAATTGTAATGCATTGATTTAAATATCTAATTCATGCGAATGCAAACGCAGTACAAAAAACGGAAGAAGAAGAAGAAGAAGAAGAAGAAGGAGAATAATAATAATAATAATAATAATAATAATAATAATAATAATAATAAGAAGAAGAAGAAGAAGAAGAAGAAGAAGAAGAATGGGGCGAAGGTTAAAGGACCCCACGTAACGACGTTCCATTGGTGTTGTTGAATTCCTTTCTGCGGCGAAAATAAATACCCGTTTCGAAGCGTTCATCAAACACAGACTGTGACATTTGGTAATCACTAAAACGAACATACGTGAAACAGATTTATATATCGTGACAATTCAAGCGTAAACATGTTTAAGGAGTCATAGGTATGTGGTTCGCATCTCTCTATTAGGTTTCTATTTGCAATAAAAACATTCGAAACAGTCCGACCCTCCACGTCGTCTGTGCAGCGTTAGAAAGGCGAAAACGTCTGTGTCCTCCATGCGGTCTGTAAAGCTACAAGTATTAATTTGGGTCCCGTCTGCGGTTTCGACGTTGCGAGGGGATAAAAAAGCAGGTGCGCTCTGCCCACCGCAACCTTCTGTTTCAAAAGTGGCGGAGGCTCGAAACGTTAAGCATGTTGGCGTATAGAGTTTTAAGGATGTAAATTTAGGGTTTTATAACTCTAGAAATATCTAACATTTTTCTGTTAAATGTATACTCCTGTGTGATATTTAACACATCCGTCTATTCACGAAACTATATTAAGAAATTGAGAAATTGCTAGTGCGCAGTGAAAAGTGTCATTTACTAGTTTGGGATAATAAATTGCTATGGTTTTCTCTGCTGGGGCTTCGCCAAAATTATAACTTACGCTGTTCCTTCCTTCCAGGTGTGTTGCACCGCATCCAGGTAGATTTTAACCCATTTTCATGTCAGACCTTCATCAGGCAAAAATTGCCATTATCTGGAGGGTTCGAGGGCGAAAACGTTTACAAAATAATGTAAATTAACAAACAACCTATCTTCGAATTCAACTCTTGAATGTAAATTGACTAAACGCATATCTCTTCAAGAATTGTTCTTTTACCTTTCTCGAGATTGGAAACGCCCTAATATCTTGCGTGCGTTATGAGGAACCAGTTATAAAATTTAAATTGAATGTATACTACCAATCGTCCATTTATTGGATAACATTCATATTTAATCATATGTTTCGACAACTGATCAAGTTTATCATCTCTAGAGTACAAATTAATACGTACAAAATTCTCCCCTTCTAAATTAAATTTCTTGGAAAACCAGCCCCGTTCTAAATAGTTTTCATGGCGTTAAAGTAAATTGACGTATCGAAGACAAGTTTCTTGAGTAAATCTCTAACGGTGAAGATAATGTAACATTTTACCACTAGCTCTCATATCCCATTGGTTGGAGTGTTATTGCGTTCTGAACCGGTCGTGGAATCGTCCTCGGGTTATAAACGGCTGCGCCCGTTGGAATAATTGAGCCAAATTCCTGCTCGTATTATGAGATGGAAATGACAGGTTTTATTTCTGAAAAATAACTTGGAACGCGTTTTCGTTTGTTCGTAGCGTTGTGCCGCCCGTAAAGGGCTAGAAGGAACGAAGGAGTGCCATTTATCATATGCCGAATACATTCCGAGTGCATCTAAGGTCTTCTGCGGTTATCGAGCTCACGAGATGGTGAATGAGTGGTCAGTTGATATCTTGCCGAACGCGCCAAACTAACCCCGAGGTTACAATTTCAAGCTTTGGGTTTAGACGTCATATGTGAGGGACCATATTGTCACATTTTTTATTAAAATTAAAAATACAAATCAAATTGAAGATTTCGTAGTTTGTGTAAAATTGGGGGCAGAAACGTGCCCTCTCGAAAAAAAGGAATAGGTGACATCGTAGATTCCTAAGCAAATACACTGGAATGGCCGCAGGTTGTTATGGCTAAGTACAAAAGATTAGAATTGTATGCTATTGGTGACAGCTGTTAATGTTATCTTAATATTAGTTCCCTGAGGCCTGCTCGTTTGATGTCACACAACTTAAATTGGCGAACAGTAAACTTAATTAATCTTAGAGTGCTGAACATAGACTACATGAAGTAGCGCAATCACCATAGAAATACAGTGAGAAGGAAATGGAGTCAATAGGGAAGGCCAGAAAATATAATAGATTAAGAAGTAACAAAAAAGGATATGATGAATAGGACGCGCGTGGGACACTAGAATTGGAGAAGAAAGGCCGGCAGTGCTTCCGCGCCCAAGAATGAACACAAGAAGTAGAAAGACGTCCTCCTCCAGAATGACGTGAGCACGCGTGCTATGTACAACATACGGTGAGTGGACGCCTCCAGAGAAACAATCCTCACAAATCGAAACTCCTAAATTATATCCCTTCCACAAATAAACTGCCACTTCCTGGAGCGCACGCGTCCTTGGCTGTCTGGCGCGCGTCAGAAGGCGGTGAGGGGCGCGGCGCGAGGGGGCGGGGCGGGGCGGGGCGGGCAGCCGGCCTTTGTTGTGAATGAAGGGTGTGCGGGCGCGGCACAGGAACATTGACCGAGGGGCAGGTCGCTGGAGCGCAGAGACAGAAACGCAGCAAGGTGGAAAGGGCGTGTGCGAGGCGGAGGAGCAGTTGCGGCCCAAACGAACCACAGGGGACGAGCAAACTGCACAGCCTATTATTTGCCTCCGCGAGGAAGAAGGTTTTGTAAGGCGGGATTTCGTGGAGTACTTAGTGTTTTGATGGCGAACACGGGAGCCGGCTGGCGAGGCGGGAGGCCGCGTCCGTCTTCGCGAACGGCAGTCGTTTCGCGCGAACAGCTGACCGGAAAGGCGGCGCGGGTGGGGAGCAAAACAGCGGGCTCAGGGAGCGCGACTGTCTGCGGTAGGGGCCCGCGCCGCCCCCCCCCCCCCCCGGCCGCAGAGCCGAGGCCGGCATGAGGTACCGGCACAGGGGTTATGGACTACAGGCCGTGCGCATCGACAGCGAGTCGACGGCTGTCGCACGGACGCCGTGGACCACGGGACGTGTTGGATGACGGGGTTGGCGACGATCCGCTCCGACGGAACGCAAGGAGAGTCCACAAGAGAAGGGGGCGGTGACGGGCGCATCGTGGAAGGTGAACGGACCGGCATTCAGGACAGGCTCAGGTGTAGGGTGTGAGGACGGTGGCAGAACACTAGAGGAGTGCGCTGTCTTGCGAGCGGCGAGGAAGTCGAAGAAGACGCGAGGACGCCCAGGAGGAGCGGAAAAGGGCCGGAAAGGGCGGGAACAGACGTCAGGCGGCGGGAAGTGGCTGCGGCGAGCCGGGGCGGGGGAGGGGGCGGCGTGGGGGGACGCGGAGGCTGTGTAGGGCGCATCGCGAGTGCCACCGTAACGTATGCGGGTGCACGAGTCGGCCCGATGTGATTGATGGATCCGCCGCCGAATCTCGGCACTTTCATCAGTTCCGAGCTCATTACACCCGGCGTCGGCGCCGCGCCCCCTCTTCCCTGGGTCGGCTCCGCTCGCCGCCTCGCCCCGCTCCGCCCCCCGCCCCTCCCGCCTTCGCCTCCCGCCGCCGGCGGCTCACTGCCCGCCGCTCGCTCCCCCCTCCGTCGGGAGTCTTGGAGGTCGATTGCAAACAGTCGCTTCTTCTCCACAAATAATGCTTTTGACGGTCGTTCCTACGACGATCCCGCTCCTCTCATTTCTCCTGGAGAAGGACGGAAACGT
The DNA here is from genome assembly GCA_038098605.1 of Gryllus longicercus. NCBI lineage: Eukaryota > Metazoa > Arthropoda > Insecta > Orthoptera > Gryllidae > Gryllus > Gryllus longicercus. Next base: position 1,252,190 of record JAZDUA010000129.1, on the reverse strand, counting down.
CGCCCAAAAGATCTTCGGCAAAACACAATTGTTATCTTCATAAGTTCTCTTTGGCATAATTAGGATAATATTTCACAGTGAACGGTGTAAGTGGCTTATTGCAGTGGCATTTCTGTTGAATGTATTGTATTTCACGTATACATCAGGGAACGAGTTAAACGAAAATGTTCTTTTTGTCTAAATACTAACTTATATACACCTAAAATTAATTTTATTTCCAACACCTCTAATTTATTAAAAATGACTTAATTTTGTTTATACAATTGAATGCATAAGCGAATGTTTACGCCTTTCTGTAAATATTAAATAACATATTATGCTCACTTATACCAAACTCTTTGGTATACTTCTGCTGTCCGGGACATAACAAATGAACAGCGGTGTTTATTTGAATATTTACTCTTTTGAAATGTGATCCAAAAGCAAGCATTTATTCGACAGTAAATACATTAGGAAAATATTTGTCTTTCATTGTTTTCCATTTAGAAAGGTCAGATGCGTATGCTTTAATTCATGTAAATTCAATTGATTTTTTCACTGTCAAATCTTTACATTTGCAAATTATTTATTGCTTCACACGCAACAAAATTCGCCATTGGAATGAATACACCAGCAATTCTGTTTTGGTACAATATACTTATACATTTTAATAGTACTGTAAATCCGAAGAGAAAATTAGAAAATAAAATTGAGATACTATATTAATCACAAATATTTTTATTCAACAAGTTGAATGTATTTCTATTGCATCGAAATTTTAATGAACATCAAACTTCTTTTGTCACAGTGAAATTAAACATCTGTAAGAAACTCGCCATAAAGAACTGTAATTCAAGATATGACTTATAATATATTATTATAAGTAGTTGAAATATGAGTAAAAGTTTAACATAAATAAATAAAAATAAATTTTAAAAATCGTAAAATCAGCAATATTTGAAAAATAGTCAAAAGAAAAATAGTAGTAAAAGAGAAAACATTAGTAAAAAAAAAAGTAGAAAAATAGTTTTCTTTTTGATGTGACATGTAAGCATTGTGTGAACCAAACGGTTCATCTTAATACCTCCAAATGTACCTCTTGCAACAAATCCGGAGATTACAGATTCTAATACTCGAATAATGGTGCATGCTATTCTTACAACCTTTTCCTCAGTGCCTCTGGAGTGAATCGCAAAACCAAACCCTTCTAGAGCGATGTTCCTAATACAATATTCCGCGTGACAGGACAATCGCAAGGGGCAGGTGGGCGGCGGCCGCGGCGGCGAAGTGCAGAAATGTGTCCTGCCGCATTCAATTGCGGCGTCTTTTATCGCGAAGGCAGAGCAACCCTCCGGCCGAGGGTGAGAGGACGAAGGAACGAGGGAGAGGGAGAGGGCGGGGACGAGGACGAGGGCGAGGGCGCGAGGGGCGACAGGCGACGGGGCGAGGTGGGCGTAGCGGTCGACATATAGACAGCAGCGGGAGGTTTCTTCGGGGCTAATTATCAAGCGGAGAACGATAAATCACGAGGCGAGCGCGGAAGAGCGCGGGCGGCGGCGCGGGCGGCGACGCGGGCGGCGACGCGGGCGGCGGCGGGGGCGGGGGTGTCGGGGCGCAGGGGCGGCGGGCGGGGATCTCCATCACTGCTGCGTCAGGAATCATTGCGTGTGATCTGCGTCGTAGCGTCGACGTGGAGCCCGGTGGCGGTATAAAGTAACTAATTAATGAACTTAGGTCTCGAGCCCTCGCTCGCACCTCGCCCGAGGCGGGCCGAGGCGAGGCGGGCGAGGCGGGGCGGGGAGGGAGGGGCGGCGCCGAGCGGGGCTCACGCGTGATGTGACGGCGGGGCGGGGTGGGGGCGGGGGTCGCCGTCGCCTGCGGACGCGCTGGAGCCTACCCCTCCGTCTTCCCCTCCGTCGCTCCCCGCCCCGAGGCCCGCTGCGGAGGGGCGCCGTGCCTGAGCCGCCAGCTACCTCCCCCGACACGTCGCGGGCTAAGTGCTTCGAATTACCGCCTTGATTACAAACGGGAATGAAATTATTCCTTCGACAACTCCATCTGTATTTGAAAATTCGATGGTGACGCGAAATTTAGCTTTCGGTTTTCCGTTATGTAATGTAATATTCGTTGCGGCCAGTTATATCACCGGGATGGATATGCTTTTTGAAAAATAGACTCTAAGTAGGGAACTGAAATGAACTTTGGGTTACCGACTTTCGGGAATGAAAATACGTAACGAAATTTTATTTAACGTAGGACAATATGCTTTAGAGTATTTTTTTTGCCTCGAGTCTCACGTAAAGTTTAATAATGAAGTGTTCTAATTTTATGCGAAGGATTATTTCTGTTTTACCTGTTGTTATAAGTCATTCTATAAGACAATGGGATATTTTTCTTCAATTATATTTCTTTAAATTAAATTTTGTTTACGTGTTTCCTTAAGATAATGGGTTTAAACATTGCATGACTTGAATTGGAATCAAAAGAAACAGTTTCCCTACCTCAATCTGAAAGTCTGTGTCGGATCGAAATTCAAATCTCACGAATTACTTGGAGAGGCGCGTGAATGAACCAGTCGATCGGAACGGGCGCCAGAACGATAACGCGCCAGCGAGCAGCTGTCAGCACGAGCGCCGCACGGCTGCCGCTGCCGCCGCCGCTGCCGCCGCCTCCGCCGCCGATCATCACCTTCGTTTTTTAATTAAAAAAAAAGATATTTATTTGTTCTGAATGGAATACATCGTCTTGTATAATTACTTTACAGATGTTTTGTTTAGACTTATACTAGTTAAAATATCTAAGCTAACTTTATCTATATATTGGAGGTGATACTCTATGGGTGAACCTCGCGGTAATGTATCATGCTTGGCTAGAATTTTGAGAAAGGCTTCAAACGGGAATCTATTTTTTTCGCCTTCGTCTCCGTCTCTGCCGTCGCCGCCGCTGCTGGCAGTGCAACTCAGTGGCTGCGCCTTTCCCGCTGCCTCCACCGCATCTACCGTCACTGCTCTTATCGCATTTAGCGCCTTACGATAAGCACCATTGCCCTGGCCGTTACTTCCAGTGACGGTTCTGCTATGCTGCTGTGGTGCTTTCCTCCAGTATATATTCCAGCCAAATGTCATTGGTATTATCATCGCCACCGTCGCTGTTCTCTAAAAATCGCAATAACGTACTGAGCTATGGCGTACTACCGTGCACCACTACGGAATGATCGCTCCGTCTCTCTTGTTTCTGTTCCCACAGCTGACAGTCTTCTCTTTCGGTCGTAGTCAGTATTTTGTGCTTACAGAACAGTCCGTAAATGTATATAATATAATACAATGTAATGTTTAGTGCATAAACAATATATTTTATAAGTATGACTACGTATGCATCGCTTCAACGAAGGTCTTAGAGCCTTGTTTGCATTCGCAAAAATATCCGTAGTCATATTTGTCAATACCTTTCGTTTCATGGTATTTATGTTTTTTTCCCTATTCATGTTCAATCTTAATTATTTCTTAAATGTTTTAAGGGCCGTTTGCACTTGACAATGGGCTCAGGGCTTGTGTATGTATTAAACATCAATCAATAATCGAACAATTTAAATTCGATAGTAAATGATGTATTGCCGATGTGAACGGCCGAGTGGCGAGAGAATGCATTCACCCCGCGCATAGATTCAAAGGGCCGCAGGTTCAAATTTTGGACTGAGTGTGATGTTTGTCTCGTGCATTGTGTGTGAGTGTGTGTGTGTGTATTTTGTCGTGGAGGGTCTCCCATTCTGCTCACCTCAGATACGAAGAACATGCAAGTGTGTTAGTGTGAAGACACTCCATTGGACTGTCAGAGGGTAAACGACTTCGTCTGGAAAATGCTCCTATCGACAATACAAAATTAAAATATTTCAGAAATTGAAACTGCATTTAAAAAAATTAATTCAAAAGTTAATATCTTAACTGCTACCAGTAGTAAGAATATGAACACTTTAAATGTAAGATTAATTACTAATAATGCATGGATGATGAGTATTTTATTTCTTCTTTGAACTTGATTTGTGGTACATTCAACACATCCACAATTCTCTGTCATGTATTTAATAGGCTGGAAATTCGTATAGCTTGTGCTAAACGCGTTCCATTCTGTTTTGCAGATCCTCCGCGCCTGGAAAAGTCCCCGCTGCTGGCCAACGGCTACAACCACCCGCCCACGCACCTCAACCACATGCAGTTCATGCAGCTGAACCACCACCCCGCGGCCGCGCACACCGCCATCCTGTCGCCGGCAGGCCTGCCGCACCCCGGGCTGGCGCGCGCCGACGGCTCCATCATCAAGAACCAGGGCATCCCGGGCATGGACGCTATCGCCAGGTGAGCCAACCCGACGACGTTGCCGTCCGTCACGCCCCTGCCACGCCCCCGCCACGCCCCGACGCGCCCCCGCGCCGCCCCCGACCGAGATATGCTGTTGAGAGAATTGCCAAACCCCGTATTTATGCCTACCGCGCGGTTTTCGTACGAGACGTCCATTTTGTTGCCGATGTGTCCTGAGTTACTTGAGTTTTATTCAGTCTTCTGATGAGGAAACGCAAATGAGTTCGTAGGTGTTGAGACACGTGCTTCTAATACGTTTTAAAGATATTACAATACTTACGTGCGATTGGGTTAATTAGAATGAGCTGCATCTTACGAGTTAGGCTTTAAAAGGGAATAGACAAATGGGAATGTAAAATGTACTTGGTTATCGGACCAGACGGATTGATCGATTATAATTCTACTCCAGTCATTTTCTACAACTATTACAAATCTTCTCTTGGATTAATTTTAACTCATTTTCGCATATTTCGTCGCTCTTTTTAGAGCTTTATTATATGCCCCATAACATTTTAGTCTGAAGAAAGATGTAAATTAGAATACAATAACATTTTCAGTGATGTTCATGGAACTTTTTATTGTATTTCACCAAACATGTGAGTTCAAGAACATTCTACTTGTAAAGATTGGGTAACCTGTGTCTGTGTGATCGCTGTCCGTTACGGGTAGGCATCTTCGGGTCCACCACGGGGGCCAGTGCTGGCCAGTGAGGTACCATTGATGCTTCTCGGTGTCCTGGTGAGACACTAATTTATTCGGGATCTTTCAGAGAATTCTTGAAAAATCTGGGGGTACGCAGCTAAAGCGCGTTTTGAAGGGGTTTTAGGTACCTACAAATGTGATCAGTAGTTCATTTGAATCATCACGAAAAGATGAATCAATTGACATTATTTTCAGTCGGATCCTTCTGCAATACTTCGAAAAATAAAACGTATTTTAAGGGTTTAATATTAAAATTTTAAAACTAAGTTTAATATTAAAATATTTTTCTCGTTCGTATTTTTATTCTTGTATCCTTTTTTATTAGTTTCTAAGGCGAATATCACAGTACACAGGGTGATCATTTGGACCACAAAAGAAGGTTCGACTGTACTTGCCGCAATGCTGATACTGATAACCTGGCTAATATCTGGCCGACTAGTTTTTGTCCGATTTACTTATAGTGACTCGTACAGATCATCAACTGGACGCGGTTATCCGATCGGGAGCTTCGTTACGACTTGCAGTTTAAGTATCGAAACTCCCGATTGGATAACCACGCCACAGCTGATGATCTGTCACAGGTACCTATATTTAAATCGGGCAATAGTTGCGGCCCCCGGAACCTAACCTTTGGCGCCGCGTCGTTCTGCGTTCTCATCCGCACCACGCCCTCGCCACGTCCTCCGCGCCCTGCGCCGTCCTGAGGGCGCACTCACGCCGTGAAGTGGCGCTAGATAACGCGAGCAGATCCGGCCCTTCGCCCGAGCATCCGGATAGTCCGGGAGTTCGTGGACTTCGGGTTGTGAACCTTTTGACAGTTGTACGGGTTTAAGCCGCTGAAGCCTTCTTAGCTTAGATGAGTCAAGGGGAGAAAAAGAAAGGGACCAGCAGGAAAAGCAACTTCGTCTGGCCTCCAACTGTAACGCAGTTAGAGAAGAAACACTTCCTTTATCCAATTTCATGGCTTACGAGAAAGAGGAGGCACGGCGTCGAGAAAAAGGGGAGACGAGCGAGAAGAGGGGCGGGAGGCGCGAGCGGTGGTCTTCAATGTCTGTCTCCGGAACCCTCGATTCGGTTGAAAATCGAGGGACTCCTATAAAATGCCAAATTCATGCCAATGGGGGATTTAATTTTCTGTGACCAATTTTTTTAAAAATTGGATGCTAATAAACCATAAATGTAATAACTTTTTCTCAAGTTTCCAAGTTTTCAATATAGTAGTCACACTTTTATCAATGATAACTTATATTCGAGATAATTTCGTGTAAAACAATAAAACAATATCTGCTTGCAGACAGATTGTGCTTTAGACATAAGAAAGTCATGAATACTTTCCTATTATTGAAATACTATTTAAATGTAAGAAGAGCATGACTTTCGGTTCCACATGAAGTCTTTAGCATGTGCAAGAATAAACTCTATTGATCAGTGATAACCTGGGGTTATTTTATTCTGTCCAACACTAATGGTTATGATGTTTGAAACGCGTGTTAATCTCATGCGTCAATATTTAGCCTAATATTCATCAGTAAACCAGTCGAGAATCAAAAGATGTGAAATAACAAAATATTAGAATTTGTTCTTTGTAAGCGTGCAATAGTTGAAAGTCTAGATTAGCAAAATAAAGCAAGTGTTAAACGTTTGAAACAAAGCCGAATATACTGTTTCATTACAATGATTGCGTTTGGACGAATGCTCGGTGTCATAATAAAATAAAATAAAAATAGCAATTTTAATAGACATGAACACCCCTCTGCTAACTTAAGTAAAATTCACTTCCATCTATTTTGCAGTATGCAGTATGCAGAACGAAAAACTATTAAAAAAATGCTGTATGACCTTGTATTTTACTACTTACGTACAAGATTATTTTAAAACTTCTTCCAGACCGAACTAAGAGATAATACAGTTGGGCATTTTTGAGGAGTATAATTACAGCACATATACGATTCACGTGTTTAATCCGTTAAAACATTAAACTTTGGGAATGTGTGTCTATAAGGGAATTATGGCAAGGTGTCTATAAGGCCTTCAATTTGTTCTTCTCTTAATTTTTTGTTTCATTTATGTCAGAAAAATTATTCTCACGTATCGAAGAGAATGAACTCAACATCATATACTTCTTTCTTCCCATTTGACATACTTTTAACCTTTATTCTATTAGCTTCCTTATAGTTATTGTACTGTGTATTACACTCACAATATTTTCTTTCAATTCAACAGTTGTCATATTTTCAGTTAACATAATTAATAGTTCTTTCTCTTGCAAAGTATAGTAATAATACTTTCCACCGTAATTAGATAGTGTGGGCAGGGCATATATCAAGCATATACATTTAATTCCTAATAGTTTCATTCTTGCTTTGCTTCGCGGCACCATGTTCGTCAGCCTTCCACGATAAATAACAGTTAGTGCTAAAACGAGAAATACTATGGCAATTTTTAAACAAGTTATATCCATTTGAAAAATGAACAGTTCAAAGTTGTATATCAAATTATTCGAACGTTCGAAGGTCACACATTCTCATTGCGCGTACAGTGAAACGCGCGCCGTCGAACTTCCTAGTGTGTTTGTGTCATATAACAGTAGCACACGAATAATAATTAGCTTGATAAAGAAAAAAATAATCCTTAGGTCTTAATGGGTTATCGTGGGGTTGTTGAGTCCATCGAAATTATAATTTGCTGCTGCTCAGATCTGAATGATTGAAGTCCAACTATAAAAGAAACACACGAAATGCCTGATCACCAGCGACTTCATTATTATTGTTCTTCTCGGGAGAACATCAGCTCTGCTCTTAAGGACAATCAAACGAGAATTAATTTATAGACGCTAATAAAACAGTTTTATGTTTGTAAGTGGCGACCAAGATTCTTTTCAAAGTCGTTCAGCGCCAACACCTCAAACAAGCTCCGGGCACATAAATTGCAGCTGGTTGAAGCGCAAATGATACAATCGGTTTATAGCTCCTGCGGCCATTGCCTTGCGGACTGGCATTGCGCGCCCCGCCATCGCCCCGCCCCCCTCGGCTCATGCGGGTGGCCGTCGCACCGGTTTGTCCTTTCCCCCCCGTCACCTCCGTCTCTCCCTTCTCGCCCTCCTTCGCCCCCTCCCCCTCGTCATTCACCCATCTCTCTCGGTAAGGCCGCCTCCCTCACCACCCATCGTTGCCCCCCCCCCCCGCATCATCGCATTACCCCTCCGGTCCGCCGCCACCCTTCGCCGCCCCCACGCCGCCCCCCGCGCCGCCACACGCCAGCTCCCGCGCCGCCCCCCGCGCCGTTCCCCGCGCCGTTCCCAGAGCTACCGAGCGCCAGTGGCTCGCGCGGCGAATGCCTACCGGAAACAAACGTTTTGGCCCGTCACGACAATGACTTACCAGATAACATTCTTAAAATCGTAATTATGGGTCATAAATTACAAATATAATATAAATTATACACTCCATAATAGCATCGTAATTACGCAGGAAACCCACTTCTGTGTAAGCCGTACAACTCGAAATTTTACTCTTAATGTTTCTCTGTAATATGATGATAGATCTAGTCAGTGTAGAAATATTTTGTGGTTAAATAATGAACTCGCAACCTTATTCTTTATCACAGCGAAAATCTCAAGTTCGTTAGCTTCAGAATTCCATGTAACTGTAATTTTAACGAGGGACTGTGATCATTTTCATAATATTAACGCAGCTAAACGCTTCACCATTCAAAGCAATAGCCTAGTTAGCTTTAATGTAAGTAAATTACCTATTCCACGCTCTTTTGCACTAAGGAAGTAATATCATTTGAAGAAACGCCATTCCCTTTCCGCCGCGCAGCGTCACCAGCCGGGGAGAAGCAAGAACAATTAGATATTATTAGCGCGCAGAAAGCCCGTGCGTGTGAGATTCCTTATTACACAAACTTGTTCGATAAAAAAAATATTTTCCGGAATACGTATGCGGACATTAACATCGGCACCCTGTTTTCATTAACGTTGACTGGAAGTAGAAAATGTTTATCACTTTTCAGGTTTTTCCTTCTTTAGAATTATACCTTTACGAAGATGAGAACAATGAACTAATACTAATTACTGAGCATACATCTGATTTATCAAAATACCGGTACTGTACGCGCATTTCTCACCTGCAGCTCATTGTTAGGATTTCATTTCGGAACGAACTCGAACTATCCGAAAACCTACCAGTATATATTCGCCAAGTACATCCGATTATTTCTTCTCGGCAGAACATTTTAGACACGAGCCTCCTTTTCTCCTTAGAACTTGTATAACTCAGCGTTTCCTTCTTCTCTTCCTTCTTCTCGCGTGCGTTTCCCCTCTTTTCTTCATCCCCTTTCTGCCATAATCCTTCTTATGAAAGATTTGCATTTTAATTAAAAGCAAAGTGATGAAATGATAATCAAGCGAGCCCCCCCGCGCAGCTCGCCACTTCGCGCGGGCCCGAGGCCCGGCTCCAGGGGCCTCCCCGCGGCCCCGATGAAGAAATTAGGCGGAAGACGAACACCTGTTTGTTTTGATGATGTTTTCTCTCTTCTGCGTTAATTATAACCCGCGTCCAGGACCACAATTGGCATCATTACGGGACAACTCGGAAAGATACTCTGACGAAACTTATTTAATGTACAACTGAGGCGGAAGGTAATGCACTTGTCTTTCACCGGTCTTTTGTAAGTGGTGCAATCACGAAAACGCGAGAGAAGAATCCCCTTTGTCGGTCTTTGTGGGACCGCGCCAAGATTCAATACGTTTCCGCCGACCGTATTCTGATATTTTTTGCTAATGAGTCGCTTGCGATGAAAGGCGTCGTTTTTATTGCGCAATAAAAGCGATTACGAGCGACCTTCGCCTCATGTAGTAACAAGGGTTTCCACGTGGAAGCGTTTGATTCGCTAGCACAGAAAGATGGAATTTTCAAAAAGAATTTTAGTGCTCAACTCAATCGCCACTTGATTAATCTGTTTTGATGATTTCCAAAAGCAATATCTCTTTGTTTCACCTATTTCAGGTCTGGCATTTGGGAAAACTGTCGAGCAGCATACGAGGACATCGTGAAACATCTTGAGAGGTAGGAACACAAAAGAAATATAATTCAATAACAACCCGTGCCATGTTGCAAATGAACCTTGCTTATGGTGCTTCACTAACAGAGAGTACGGCCATTAGATCCTTTAGACCTGTGGCAGAGGAAATGCACACATACGACCTCTGTCCGCACCGTGAGCTTCCCCCTTCCTTGTGAGCTCCCCAAGTCCCCCGCCCCACCCCACCCCACCCCACCCCACCCCAGGCTCGCCTTGGGTCGCGACACAGCAGCACTAATTCGACATCGCCACCTAGCATGCCGGTCCCCGCGGTGTCCGACCGCCAGCCACAGCCTCAGCGGGATGAAACGCGTTGTCGGCTCGGTGGCTAGAGTTGAAGGTAAGTAAAACCGGAAATAGGCGAAATTACAGCCGTTATTCTCATTCATTACAGAGACGCGACCCCGCGTTGCGAATTGAGAATAATTAGCGTGCGTATCTCACTGAATTGAGAATGTGTGAAACTGGATTGCTCGTTAAGTTTTGAAATCTCACATCGCTACCATGGGTGTAAACTTGAAAAGATCTGCTATTGATAACTCACAACAAAATTATAATTAAGTGGTTATATAGGAACAAAAATATTAATTAATTAGTTTCACATCGGAGGATGAAACAAATACAAATGAATAGGAACGCATCACCTATGGAAAAAATATATTTGTGCTCCGTGGGTGGTGCATTCAATATTTCAGAGATTATTCATAACATCTAAGCTAGAGAATGGTAATATTTTCTCACTCAGAAATGTTCAGAGGGTACGACTACCAATGTAATTGATTCATGAACTAATTCAGATAGAAGCCGTAAATTTTTGTTGAAATAGTTTATTAAAGAACGCTCATTACTCTTTAATTTAATGAAACGCAAAAATTTCATTTTACACGTACTCTGTAAAGAATTTTCTCATTTTCTTCTTGAAACAACTCATTTCGGGTGTGTATAAGTCAGAAAAAAGGATTTTATTCGACGTATTTCCTTCTTAATTTCCGGCAGGCTTCGTTGCGTGAATACCTCGTGTAATATTTACGAAAATCTCACATCCTCCCTCTCGCAACATGTCTGTTATTTACTATTCGTCTTCCTCAATTCCGACGAGAATGTATTTAAATATTTATGCTATCCCACGTCTCTCTGCAATTGTGGGACCTTCATTCGGGTGTTGCGTTTAAACTCATGTAAATAATGGAAAGGGGGATTTTCTCTTTAGAGCAGGGCAGTTTGTGGCAGGATATCCAAATCCCTGTTTAATTCCCCAGTCCGTGTCTCGCGATGGCCGTGATTTCGTCTGCGACAGTGATTTGTCACCGTGTCGCGGCCGATGACGTCACTAGAGCGTGGCTGTGACGCTGCGGCGCAGGGATTGCCAACTACCTCGCTAAACACTTGACAAGTCCATAAAGCACGTTTCCGACCCGCTACACATCGAACGGGCAACAGCGTTAGTCATTTCCGACCAGAAGGGTTGCTTCTGCACCGCTGGCCGCGCGGGCTTTCCGCGCGTGTGTGGTGGCGGGAGGGGGCGGGAGGGGGCGGAGGGGAGGCGACGAGGTCCGGGCTAGCCCGCTCTCTATTATTTACGCGCGTCTGCCTTGCCCCCGTTGTGAAACGGTTGCAGAAACCTCGCCGATAAATCCTCCCCATCCGACTAGACAGCGGGTGTTCTTTTTTACACATTTTCAGGTTGGAATCTTCGCGATATTTGATTCAATGCCACAATACGCTCTCTGTTGTGAGTGATTGTATGAAACAGACCCGAAAAAATCCCTTCTTCCATTCAGGGTATTTGAGGGATGTTAGTTTTCTATTGGTTTTGCGTCTCGATTCCTTTCTAGGTTTGAAGTAAGTATAGAATGATCGATGAGGATTTTCCGTAATCTTTTTTCGAACAGATCATTCGTTTCGCTTTTTCTTGTGCTCCTATGGACGTTTCGTTCCACAAAAAGACAGAGGTAAAGGGGTACGCGAAAGCCAGAAACGAGGTTGTTGAAAATGAATTCTAATTCGTTTAGTGCGATCGAGAACGTGATGCGGCAGTTCTATACGAAAAACGATTACGCGCTTAGGGTTAATTCTACGGAGGGGAAACACGAAGCTTAACGGAAACGGAGGGAGCGGGCGACGGAGGGGCTAGAGAGCAGGAAAAACACAAATTCATTTCCCCCTCCACCGAGACGGAGAAATTCCTTGTTATGTGGTCACACAAAGATTAATTAATTCTCCATTCTAAATTCAAATCGGCGCATTTAATCTGTCAAGTGTGCGGGCGTAAACACAAGCACCCAAACGTACAAGTGAGCTTGCATACATGCATATAATCAGCAGCGTTTCCCTTCTCTGCAGCCTCCGCTGCTCGCTTTTCATTTTAATTGCTCGGGCAAGCAAATATTACTGGCCATGCGTTCGTGACTATTGTGTACTTGTTACTTCACTTACTTTCCAGTACCTTTTTACCGCTGTGTGCTACCGTGCAATGTATCTAGGCGTCCAGAACTTCTTCTCCCGAAGATGTGTTCTTTTTAATAGGAGTTATGTGCACATGTACAATCACTCAGCTATACCCAAATTGTACATGCAAAAATAAAGAAAACAAGAGATGAAATATTTATTCGATGCAAGTAAAATCGTTCTTCGTAAGTAACTGTGAAATTATTTAAATATTTATGTCAAATATACTCCATCGGTAGCGGAGAAAATATTGATAATTTTTTATCATCTTTGGAAAGTACCATTAATAAAATTCTTGCAAAGTTTTCCCCCAAACTAATAATTTAATATGTGCGTTCCACGACCTTTTGTGATATACTCACATATAAAACAAAAAGAAGAAAACGAAGCACTGATCTGCGAAAGCCAGTCATTTGCTTTGTACACGGAGCACGCCATGAATCGTCATCAATCCACCAAACCAGAGACGATTTGTACTCGTATCCTGTATCGCAGCCATTACGGAAGGGTGACAATTTATATGGATATCTGAATCGTCCCACAAGCGAGCGAAGCAATTCATATTAGTGACTGGGCCATTTCCGATTCCCTTCATTGCGTCGATGGGTGGCCTGGGCCCCGCCTGTCGTGTGCCGGGACTGCGCTGACCACAGCCACCATCGCCAACGCACAATGTACCCCTCGCGTCCGTCATGTACTAGCCAAAGGTGTCAAATGATGTTTAAGGTACATTGGAGGTAAAATTGCCTTTGCAGGACTCAAAACGGACACAGATTTGCTTTGAAAGTTCTTTTATTGTTTACATGGGCGTTTGAAAATTAAGTAATTATGTTTATTTCTTAACTGATTTATGTTATCAATTCCTTTCTTAGAACTATATATAAACATGCTTTGAATATGTGAATGGGGCTAATCAAAATTACTGAATAAAATAAAGTATTTTCAAAATCGTTAGTTTCCTGTTTTGATCTAATGATTTGTTGGCATTTATAGATGACTTTTATATACAATTTCTCAAAGCTTACACATCATGACGACCATTGGTGTAATTGATGGAGATGAGGTCCTGTAGAAGGACTTTAGTTACTTTTTTATCAACTAATCTGTAAAATAAAATGCAATGTATGCCTTAGTCTATTTCGCTCCCAAAAGTCGCAACGGAGGGAAAAGCTGTTTGTAAGTAGATAATTACTCGGGATCCAAATTTGAAACGTGCGAGAAAAACGTTTAGTAAACGTCCGAATTATTAAGATGCCCTCACAGAATGAATGCTAGCTGTATTACTCTTGTAAGAATGGGTTATTTTTACCACATACAAAAAGGGTGTGACATCCATCGCAGCCGCCCAAGTTCAATACTGGCGGCGGTAGAAAACGTGGAGAAGGCGCAATTCGGGCGCCATGGCCGAGCGCGCGTGTGACGCGGCAGTTGCCCAGCCTGCGCGGCGGAGCGGGAGCGGCGCGCGCGCGGCCGGGCCGCGACGGAGACGCGTCGGGGTTGCGGGCGGGGCGGGAGCGGGGGCAGCGGGCGACAGGCGACGGGCGTCGAGCCGAGCCCCGCGGCGGAGGGGACGCCGGGGCGGCGGCGGGGCGGGGGCGGGGGCGGGGCGGGCCGAGGGGCAGGGCGGGGGCGGCTCGGGACGCGGAGCTCCGCTGTGGCTCCTCCCGCGCCGTGTCGTGGGACGTATATTAATGACAGAGGCAGAAGAGCAAGACTCGGCCGGCAGTGATAAGGCCCCAGCTGCCGCTACGATGGATGCTAATGTGGCGATACGAGACACGGCCATCCCGCCCCCGTCGCTCGAGCAAATATCGCGTGCAGACAGAGGCAGCCCCCTTGGCTGTGCGCGCGCATAAACCGGGAGAATAACACCGCGCGGAGAGGAGCGGAAGCGTTTTTTTTATTCTTCATAAGTAACTCTTCCGCGATGACGTATCGCTTTTGGGCTCTCGCCTCCCTGGAGCGCTCCCTCGCCTTCGCGGGCGGAGTGCGTTATTGAAAGTCACCGTGAGTCGCTCTCGCGCGATATCGACACCTCCAGGGTAATGGGAAGCGCGGCTCGCTACCGGCGGATTTGTAAGCGGATACGGGGCCGGGAGGTATAATTCACGTCCTCTCACTGGGCGCACAATAGTCGCACGGAATCTGTTGCACGGTTTTATAATTAACGATTGTTTTTGCTATTATGTGGGCGGTGAATAAAAATAGTGGGATAGTTGTAAATAACTTCTGTTTGAGTAAGTTTGCATAATAAAGTGAAACATCATTTTAAAAAAATAAAATCAATTCTTTTGTATCAATAGATGTTTGTGCGATATTTTTCCCAACTTTTGATATTTCTTCCATTAGGATGTGGTCCTCCCTCACGATTGAATCAATGTTTAATCTTCGTACGATGTCTTTTTGCGAGCGAGGATTACATCGGAATGGAAGAGGAATTCCTGGAAACCCGATTTCCGATTTTTGAGCGACGCCCAAGTCGTCGGGTTCCTGGAAGCGCGAACCGGTCGTTCGAACTGTCAGCCTGTTGGTGCTACACCGCGCGTTGGGAGTAGGGAGGCGACACGAGGAAAACGAAGATCCAAAGGTTCACCTCTCAGGCGATGGGGAAAATGCTTCGTTGAGATTTTTTTTTATTTGAAACATTACAACATTCATTCACGCTATTCTTTGTGTTGTGAGTCGAAAACTTTCGCAGGTATATAGTTGAGGACTTAGCACTTGTCCGCAACGAAAAGGAATCACTTTGAGAATATTTACAATGAATTTGTATCTGGGGGCATTCAGGAAATATTTCAGGGAGGGCACAATTTTACTTCAGATTCTTTCACTTAAATTCGTACAAAGAAAACAAGACACTTTACTTGCTTACTTGCTCACGCTTTACTTTAAGCGCTTGACTTACTGTTTGAAATGCAGTTCGCACGGAATATATTTTCGGAATACGATGCTAAACATATGTGATCATTGTCGTGAATAAATTGAGAATATTTTTTTAAATAGTATTTTGTAATATTATATATTTTTAATTTTTTATTATAGTAAATTTTGAAGGCCCCCCTCCCCCTCTGGATCCCCCCTGATTTGTATAAAAACAATTGAACCATTGAAGAACGTTCTACACTACTGCAGAGGAAGTCCGGCACTTTGGACCATCTGAATTAGGTAGACCGATAACCTACACACTGTTTCATAAAAACCCAGTATAAGATTAGGTCATATCTCGTGTACGTGTGACAACTGTGTGTGAGATTCAGACTCCGTGTTAGTTCCTCAAGTTACTTCCTGTGCCTGAAAAAGAGTAGAGGCGACGCGGCCGTACGGCGCTGGTCGTGGGCGCGCGCGGGGCGTGGGAGGGAGCGGATTCGGGAACGGGGCGGGGCGGGGGTGAGGGCGGGGCGGGGGCGGGGGAGAGAGGTTGGCGCCGCAGAGAGGCGCCCAGGCAGGCGGCGCAGCTCGGCGCGGCGCCGCGCGAGACAGACGTATACAAAATACAGGGCGCGCACGCGAGGGGTCTGGTTTGAATCATCGGTCAGGATTTAGAGAGAGGGATTAAGAGCTTGAGGAGGTTGCGACAGAGACGGAGAGAAGCTTACACCAGCGCATCGGAGAGAGTTGGAGATACGGGGATCTGTGATTTTAAATCTCTCGTGTTCCCTCGCCCGCCGGCCCCGCCCCCGCGGCCCCCGCCGCCCCCGCTCGCCGCCGCTGCCCCGGCCACCCTCGCCCGCACATTCTCCTCCGCTTTTAATAACAAGTGTAAAGTGTGTTAATTTATCAAGTACAGCGGCCGCCAGACAGCGGCGGAGCAGCCGGAAAATCCTCCTAATTAGTTTCTCTTTATTTATCCCTCCCCCCGCGCGAATACCCAGACTCGAGCGGCACCTCGGCCGGCTTCGCCGCTCCCCGCCGCTTCTAATTCAGTGCGCGACGGCTGCTGCGCCGCCCCGCGCCGCCCTACCCGCCACGCCCGCCACTCCTCATTCCGCCCGGCCCCGCTTCACCCCGCACCCCCGCCCGCCGCCCCTCCTCGGCGAATGACGTAGGTCTATACGCAGCCGCCATTAGGGTCAATCACTGTGTACCCTGTCTAAAGGATGCTAGCCATCCACTTCGGATGCGAGCCGAAGTATTTTTGAAAATTGTAAGATATCGAAGGTGGAAGAATAAGGCCCTACCAACAAGTTTATCTCAGTAAGTGGTTTAGCATTCACAGATCTCAGTTTTGAACATGATTATATTGGGTAGCAAAAGACAATTTCACGTAAACATTATACCACACGTGTAAAGAAATTATATTATTCAATTTAATTCATTTTTATTTTATAGTATTTACTACTTCTTGTTCACCTTTACACAACACAACCTCCACTTCAAATACTTCGAGAGAAGTGTCTAACTTCTCATTTCTCTAGCACCTCTGGTACGTCCCTCATACAGATATGTTGGATCGATAGACACCATTGTACTGGACGCAGGTGCGGATACAGATAATGCCGGCTAGAGGGGAGCACATGTAAGACTGATTTTGTCTGTTTTACATATCTTTGTTTATTTTATTTTCTCTTCTTGCATTTTATCTCTGCTAATACGCATATATTAAAAAAAATTAGTGTCCTCAATTGAACAACTTTTGAGTTTAATACTAAATTAGTTGTATTTGAATACCTTGAATACTATAAACAATATAAATAAATTATGCCTTATAACAACATAAATAAATAGTGCTTAATTAGAATTTGACGCGTTTATAGATTTCATTGAAATTACATTTTTCCTTGCGTTTTTCAATATATAGAACAATTTAATTTATATAGTGTCGTGTAAATATAGAGGGGAATAAGAGAGCCAATTTGGAGGGAGAGTAGGGAGGAATAAGATACGTAGATGGTCCAGATTGTAAAAGATTTTTGTTAATATTTTGTTAGTCCACCTTGTAAAAAATCTAAATTACATTATTGATGAAGTAAATGAGATATATAAGGTACAGTGTATCTTTCAAGGATTTCTGTTTAATTAAAAAAAAACTCAAATTTAATCAGTTTATTTGAAAATGTTTATTGCAATTGTGTACGCGCTGACACAGATTTTGTTGGACGTCGCTGAGAGTAATATATGAAGCTTCTTTGTAGACTAGATCTATACTCGATGAAACGAGACGAGGGGCTGGTTTCTGCAAGGTGGTGAGCTGCAAAAGTGCGCAATACGTCAATGTGAAATTGTTGATAAAGCCATCGTGCCGCAAAGCACCGGACAACCCTCTATACCCGGGATAAATAGCAGGGCGCATGTCGATATATAGTATTTTACCTCAAATTTTCATTAAATGTCGGTTGGTCATATCGGCAAAAATGAACGTGCCTTTGTGTATTGCTCTCGCTCGAGGGAGACGGCTGTCATAAAAAACAACTAACAAGCAGACATTCATGTGCAGCAAATACGAAAATGAAGGGCGCACATTTTATCGCCATTGTCTATGACTTCCCAAAATTCCGGAACTCACGGGGTTCTAATTCACTAAATCTAAACTGGAGAGTTGTGTTTGTAATGCCGCACCATCGCGGGTGCGCAATTGCATACACACACACACACACACACACACACACACATATATATATATATATATATATATATATATATATATATATATATGCAACTTCTTTATTATGCTATAAAATGGCGTATATGTGATGTCCCTGTTTCATTTCATACTTTATGAAATCTCTGAGATGAATCATTAGCCTGTAATTTGGAATATTACTATCTTATTTTTCAAATAACGATACGATTCGCTCTCTCTCAAATATACAGCAGAATGTTTACTTGTAAAATTCGGATAATTTTCTTGTTAACACGCGATTATTCTTGAATTTGCGAATTTTTGTCTCACAGTAAGTAGAAATTAGAAATGAGTAGTTCGAGAAAAATGTTCAGATGTCAGTGAGGGAAGGGGAATTGAGAGTAGAATTAGAGGATGGAGGTTGGGAGATAGAGAGAAGAGGGAAATAGAACACAGGGACAGGGAGGAACGTTCAGGAACAATGTCGCAGATCAGCTAAAACGATCAACAAAAACAAAAATGAACATAATAAGTACCTGATGAGATACATGTTCGCAGATGAATTCAATACTGACTTGAAATAAGCGAGTTGTAAGTACCTAGTAAGATGTTTAGTTTATGTTTGTCGTCTGCGCGTGTCGTGAGTCTCGTGTGTTACATTTATGGCCTTGACGGAGATACAAGGCGTACGAAGAGTGGTACGCTCAAACCAACAGAGGCGGGGCTAGTCGGCAACAGCGAGGACACGTGCGACGGTATACGAACTCTTGAGTCGGGCGCTGGCGCTCCGGTCACCGCAAAGCGCGGCAGCGCGTGCAAAGCGAGGACGCAGGCGAGGCAGACGCGGCCGTCGGCGTGGCAGATCACAGGGGGGGGGGGGGGGCTGGGAGAGGACGAGGGGGCAGGGGGCGCGGGCGTCGGGGCCGTGGGGCGGCGCGATGGCCGTGTTTTGTTTCCATATTGCCGCGAAATGGAGCTGCCGCTAACGAAGCGAGACTTGGTGAGTGAGGCGCGGCCGCACCTCCGGCCCCGCCGCCGCCCCCGGTGTCCCCGGCGCAAGTGGCACGAGCAACAGGAAGTGGAAAGACGCGCCGCCTCGCAGGGCAGGGCAGACCAGGGCAGGGCAGGCGACGACGCTGCGAGATGCTATTCGAAGATTCTCCCAGGAGCGCGCTTATTTTCAACTCGGATGGATGTGTAATAAAAAAGGACGGCGCGCATCACGATTTTTATCCTCATTAAGAGTAACGAATTCTGCCCCGAACACCTCAAGCAGAACTAATTGCTGCACGCTGTTTACTCAGGTCCATATATTCCGGCTGTGCTGCGGCCGACCGCGGGGAGCCAGTTAGCCGGCGATCGGTTATAGAAAGGTTTATCAAAGGCGCACAGTCCGATGCGCAGCGCATTGTCGGCGTTGGCTCACGGGCTCACGGGCGCCCGGCACGGCCGGTGTTCGGTGGCGGCGCTCGCTCGCCTCCCCGCTCTCCCCCTGCCCCATCCGCCTCGTCGCGCCGCGCTCGTCATACCCGCCCTTCCTCACCCCGCCCAGCGCGCCGCCTCCCCCTCCGCGCCTCGCCTCGCCGCTCCCCCGACCCCTGACGTGGGCAGATGAGGCCCGCTGGGGGCGCGAAGAGCTGCATCAAATACAAAAACTAATCTCGCATATTCGTCTCTCTCGAGTTAGGAAATACTCGTTTTACGGTATTATCTGCCCGTATCCAGTATGATAGATGACAACTCCTGGTGAACTTTGAGACCATCTTTCGTCTCCCGGTTACATGATGGAGGTAGTGGGTAACAGGGTGGATGTCATACGACACCCCACCCCCATTACCCTTCCCTTGTCAACGTCCCCCATCCCTCCCTGTCCGATCATGATTAACGAGCCTACATTTTAATAATAACAAGCACCCAGAAATACTCTACGTTTATTAACTTTTTGGCACGTCGCAAACTTCTGCTGAGTTGGGTTTCGCTCCTGGTGTTGCTGTTTTCGTGAAGCAGATGTCATTAGTCGGGGAGCGGGGGACGGCCGGCGGGCGGCGGAGGCGGCGGGGGCGGCGGGGGCAGCGGAGGCGCCGAGGACAAAGATAGCGCGCAGCCGGCGAGGGCCGCCGCCCCCGCCTCCGTCTCCGCTGTTCTCGGCGCCCCTCGCAGCCGCCGCCTTCGCCGCCGCCGCCGCCCGCGGCCCAGGAATGCATTCATTAGCCGTTGACGCGCTGATGACGAATATCTATCACCCTGCGGAGCGCGATAGAATCGCTCCGCGATACCGCCGCCCTCGCCGCCCTCGCCGCCCGCGCCGTCTCCGCCGCCTCCTCCGCACCGCTCGCTCTTGATTGGGATGTGCGCCAACGATCGCCGAGGTCGCGAGAGCCAACTGCTTCGACTCCCTACGAGGAGTCGGTTCGCGCGTGCAAAGCGACTCCGAGCGCGCAACCCTCGCAACTTGAAACTGAAGAGTCATAATCGCAAGACAAATGACTGGTCGAATGGGGGTAGAGGTCGACATGGTAGTCACGTAACGCTCTCGGAATCGTGACTACATCACTGAAAGATTGCACTGTACTAATATCACTTAGCCTATCACAGCTATCCACTCTTAGTTGAATGTAGTATATTTCTAACACCTATGAAAGTAGATTAATGAGCATATATCAAGGACAGCAAAAATTGTACAAAGTGCATTTTTCTTTTAAAAAAATGCTTAATTTTATTGGTGGTTTGTCACAATAGATTTGCTTGCCTCGCATAGTATTCTCTTCAATACCTCATTAATCATTTAAAATGTAACGCGTTTTTATCGGGTATATTGGGATAGAAGTAATTTTTCACTCATGAAGTGGCTTTCTTACAGTTCGGTGTTCTACTCCTGTGATGGCAGTTATGTTTGCGCCTTCTGGGCCGCTCGCGTAGCTATGCCGCCTAGCTGAGCGGGTTATCTGAGGCGTGGTTCCTCCCCCCCTCCTCCTCCCTGGAGGAGCCCGCGGCACTCCTCGGGTTGCAGCGCCGCTCTGAATGGCCCCGCGACAAACAGACATGCATCCTCGCGCCACGACATTTGTAACACAATCACCGGCCCGCTGTTCACACACGCTACGTCAATACACTTACCTTCGTGACTGCACTGTTACGTGTCGGCCTTCACACGTGTCCATACATGCTGACAGCGCAGAAGCTCGTTGCACTTCGGGGGCGTGCATGCATGATTACTTGCATTACAGTTGCACTCGAAAGTTCTTTGAACGTTCACATACCTACATTTTGTAATAGCGTATTATTTTCTTCATCTGTGATCAGGGTATTCAATTATTTAGCATAATATATTTCAATTATTCCCTGCGCCGTATTTCATATGCAAGACTTATTTTATGGAGTATAAATTTTATTATGTAATTAAAATGCATTGGTAATTCGTTATTTATTTTTCATTTTTGGATAATTCGATATGTTTTTACTTCTAAGCTCACATTATACTATGTATTGATAAATTGAAAATGTTTACAATTATTTAGGAAGAAATTCTGCGTAACTTTGTGTATACGCATTACATTCTTGGTGTAAGCACTTGATTAGACATCCTGGCAAAGTTTGGAGTTGAATAGAAGTTTACTGCACACCCCTCCGATTGATAAACTCCATTAGTTGCTTCTACGTCACATCGTCTCTTCATTGAAAACACACTCACGGTTTTCTTACACGCAGTGATATATGAACTATACATTCCTTATCGATTTGTAGAAAAAGATGAGACTTTTTGCGCGGATATCGGGGTGTAGGAGGAAAGACTCGGAGGAGATACATTCTCCTTGCAATTTCTTGCGGCTTCTCGCGAAGACGTCACACGGCCCAGCCGCTGTTCGCGGGGATTTAGGGGTGGCTGCGCCCCCACCCCCGTCCCAGCCCTTCCCCCGCGACCCACCGCGCCACCCCTGCCCCCCGCCCCCGCCTTCGCTCTCCTCTTTCACTTACTTCCTTTATCTCCCCGCAGGTTTCTCCATTATTCGGCATTCTCCTCGTGACACCCGTGGCCTGTCGGGCGGGGGCGGGAAGATGAATGTCCCGTAATTTCATCATAAGCGATATATATCCTCTCCCGACTTCTACACGTAAACTCATAGAACCACGCGAACACACTTTGAAATCACACCCCAACACCACACATCAGCCAAACAAATAATCTTTTGTACGCCTCCAAGATTTACAGAGATGGACTTTTTGATAGTACGCGAATAGCTTGGAGTCGTAATAGTTGTGGGGACAAGGCGGCGCCTGATAAAGTAGGATTCGAAGAGCAGGGTGCAAGGGGAGGCCGGCCGCTGCCGCAGACGAGCACTATTGTCAGCGGCACGCGAGAGCCTCGCCGGCGGAATTACACAACCGGCAAAATATACGACACAAACACGCAGACATATTGTGTGTTCCTTCCACGGATTCCAACTTTGCTTTACGGAATAGCGTTCGTGTGAAATGGAACTCCCAACTCGTGCGAGCAAAGTTCCCAAACGAAACTGACATTACGAAATGCTCCGTGTTATTTCCTGACCTGGAAATGCATTACGGGGATGATTCCGAAATTAAATTAATATTCCTCACCTTAGAAGCTATTTCTGGAGTATTTGCCGAGGGAGGGCGGAGCGCACGAGGCGAAAGGAGGGGGACGGCTGTGACGCATCACCCCCCTCCCCCTCTCATCTTTTCCGTTTTGCGTTGTTCCCCCCGTGACCTTCGACGCTTGCCCCTCGCGTGTATTTGACAGATTTAACTCATTCTGAAGCCCGACTTCTTTTACATAACTTACAGCGCACATCGCAGTTTGCATAGCTCACTCGATAACCCTTGAAAACGTAGCTGATACAGCAGTTATCAAGATAAAAGCCCTGTTCGCCGTTTTGTCTTTTATGAAAGAGTGTTAAGTCTTTCCAGAGTGCACGGACGAACCCCTCGAAATCAGTACCGAAGGATGGAGAGAGAGAGAGAGCGGGTAGCGAGAGCCGCAGGGCGAGAGCGAACGGGAGGAGTGCGATGAGGGGGCGGCGAAGAGCAAGGGGAAGGGCAAGGGGGAGGGGAAGGGGAGTGGAAGAGGGAACCCGGGCGAAGGGCGGCGAGCCGGGGAATTCGCAGCGGCGCCGGGTGCCACGCGGGAGCAGGCTGACCAGTTGAATTAGATGGAATAGACAACAGCTTCTGCCAAGTTTATTTGCCGTTTTCAATTCCCGTTACTTCCAGTGTCAATAGCAATCTCGTCGCTTCCCGCCCGGCCTCTTTCCCCCTTTCGCTCTCGGCGTTCACCTCGCTCCTACTCCAGGGGCGCGGCAGCTACCGGCCCCCGCCGCCCCCGCCCCGCCCCCTCCCCCCACCCCGCCTCGCCCCTCCACCACCCAGTGACGACGGCGGAGAGCCCCGCGCGGGGCGACAGGCGCGGCCTGGAGATCGCGAAAGCAGCACGACCCGGCCGCCAGCGCGCGTATGTAGAATTTACCCCACTTTGGTCTGATAGATGGAATAATATATTGAAAGCACAATGTACTCGTGGGCCGCGCGTGTGTGTATGTGAGCAAGAGAGATGGCGCACGGGTCCTGGAATATAATGACGAGGCAATTGTGCAAACAGGGGGCTGCCTAACCTCACTTTGAACGTTATATTGTCATAACATGTAATGTTTAGCAGTGGGATATTGTTTGATGATAACAGCCCTATAGTGCGCGGGTGTATGTGTACGTGCATGTAGAGGGCGGCGAGTGGTGGGAGGGCGGCGAAGGGCGAGGTTGCCTAGAGACAAGGTAGGGCACAATCATAATAACGGACGTGGTGAAGAGGAAGGAAACTGCTTACTAACTAGAGCGCCGGCCGCCGGCCGCCGCCCGTTGACCGGCCGTCTTACACGAGGCGCGTCGGCCGGCCGGCCGGCGCCGGCGCCGGTAGCCGGCTGCCGTCAGCAGCGGCGGCACAAGCCACGGAGCGGCGTCGCGTCGGCCCGTTGTCCTTCGCCCCCGCCGCCGCCCCGCCCCCGCAGCACCCCGCCCCGACGCCACCTGCCGTCGTCAGCCGCCCCCCGCCGCTGACTCCCGTCCTCCACCCGCCCGGCGCTTACACCTCCTTCCGCCCGCCCACCCGCCCTCCCCACCTTTCGCCCAATCGCCGCTGCGCGCCGTGCCCGCCATCGATGATTAAAATTCAGCAGCTTCGAATTCTAGTTTGTATTCATACGCAAAAGGTGGTACAGTTCATGTTGGAGAGAGGTCGTTAAGGCACGTTGAGCCAGGCACGGGGAGTAAAGCTCTAACAATTGTGGAATCAAAGTCACAGCGTAGTGATGGATGATGTGATAATAGGGTGATGATGGGGAGTGCAACAATAGTGGCCGGCCCAGAATCGAACAGGGTGCATTAGCAGGCTGGGGGCGTTGCGCATATTGCCGCCGCACAAGCCACGCGCGCGCTTCCCGCGCCACTGCCACCCCTTCCCCTCCCCGCCTCACCCCAGCCCCGCGCGCGCGTCCTCGCCCTGGCCCTCGCCCTCGCCAGCGCCCTGCGCCTGCGCAGCCAATCATGCTTCGATGCAAAGGTCACCGCAGTCGTCTCCCGCGCGCTCTCCTTCGCTGCCTCCCTCGCTCCGCGCTGCGCCGCGCTGCGCCGCGCCGCTCGGCGCCGGGGCGGAAGAGGCGATCGCACAATGCGGCTTAATGCCCAGTCCGCCTCTCCGCCTCACGGCGCGTGGCCACGCCAGCTCTTCGCCCTCCGACGCACCGCATGACTCTGCACATGCAGGAAAGCGCACCTCGCCTCCACCAACCCCCAACCCCCAACCCCCACCCCCGGCATCGTGAAGGCTCCGCGGACGGCGAAGTTTGCCGCTTATAAAATGGCGTTAACATAGAAAAGTTGACTTCTACGAATATGTGATAATTCTTTAGTTCAATGCTCGTAAAAAAATGGAATGAAACGTGAAGAATTTTGACTATATGATTCTTTTTACTTCTTATTTTCAAATGTTGTATTTCATCATCCATTCATCTATTTCAAATTCAGTAATTTTAATGATAATAATAACAATTCTTTAATATCAAATCCTGTTTTCAACGAAGTTTATATGGAACGATATTTAAGCAGTTAACGAAATGATTAATTCTAGACAAGTATTCATGCATTGTTTCCGGTTCAATCTTCGTTTTCCTCTCATTCATTAGTCTTTCTTGGTACAACTCATTTTAACCTAATTTTCTCATGAGTATTAAAACTAATGCAGGCCCTACTACATGGCATTGAATTTTCGTCTTATTCACAATCACAACTCGGAACGAAATGTTGTTTTAATCCCCCCAAATAGGCGAATGAGCGTTTTCATCTTAAATTTGTGGTGTGGAAAGCGTTAACTAATAATCACATGCTGCTGTAATGTCATTTTTTTGTGGTCAGTGATTGCATTACAGTGACTGTCATTCCTATCACACCATTAGGTCATGTTGCGTAAGGATTCCTGTTTTCGAACAGAATACCTGGCAATAGCAAAACAAATACACCGTTAAAAGCAAGTAATTATAGACTTTTAGTTGGTTATTGATATAAAAGTGAGAAAAAATATTGTTTACGTTCCATTCTTGCAATTCTTGCGAAAATAAAGCTATTCTATTTATCGTTGTACGATCACAACGCTGGGAAAAATCCCCACCGTCTCCCCGAAATGTTGAGGGCGAAAAACTTGTATTGCGACAGGAAACCGGCCTGACAGCCTAACATCACACCGTAACTTTATTTTACGTTTCCTGTAACAGGAAGCCCCTATTACTACGATTCGCGGGCACCCCCTGCGCTCTCCCCTACACGGAAGTAATAAAACCGCATACATTTCATGGGTCACCGACTGCGGTACCTGTTCCGGTAGTGAGAGTGTCTTCTATTAAGATTTGTATTTTCAAGAGGATATTGCCTGAAATAGTAACCCAATTCGAACGTAATACTTTCGTGATCTTTATCATTTTTTAGTTGAAAGTTAGCATACTGTCTATTAAATGTCCAACCTAACGACGGAAAGTATATTATAAGATCCTATTACGCTGCGTTTTTCAGGTGAAATAGTTATACCAACTTTAGAGCGGAAACGTTTGTCGCTAAGAAATGGTGTAAACCGAAAGACAGGAAGGACATAAAATGAATGCAAATATTAGATAACATATTGGTTAATCTCTCGCTGTATTCATTACAAGTTTTGTGTCCTTTTTTTCTTAACAATCCTTCGTCTAAATTCTATCGGTATTATTCTGTTTGAAATTTTATTGTCATTAGTAATATTGAAAGAAGATTGTAGTCTAGGCCATTACAAATCTTTCACTATGTGAAATTTCTAACAACACGCAATTAATCCGATTTCTACACATAATTGTACAGTACATATTCAATTGCACTTCATCACATGTGTATACTACATCGGTCGGCGCGCGAATATACAACACGTGCGTCCGAAGGTTGAGCGGGCGCGAGTGTGGGAGCTTGGGGCGGATGTGCGAAACTCTCACTCGATCTCCTCTCCTACCCACGTCCCCTACCCACGCTCTCCCACACTCGCCTCGCCTCGCCCCGCTCTCCTCCACGCCCTTTCCTTTTCACCCCACCCCGCGGCGGGCTCCGGACTGCCCTTCGGACGCCAGCGCCCCTTCGCGGCCCCCTTGCGGCCCCCTCACGTCCCCCTCGCCCCCCGTCGCCGTCCTCGCCACCCCTCGCGTCGCGCCGCACGCAGCCGCGCCCGTCCCTAAAACCTGTCAATTGCTTGACAAATGGAGTGCGGTCACTCATCCCCAGAAGAAAAACGAGTTTGGAATTGAAATCCAATATTTTGATACACAAATTCGAGCTTCTTTTCCTACCCAGTGTGGCTTAGATCTTAAATTTCCGAGGGAGTCCAAAAGGGGAATCTCTATGTGGTTAATTCATTATAAAGTTGATATGACGACTTTTCCGGACGGAAGGGCGGTGGAAGAGTCACAGGGGACCTGCTGTGGTGAAATGTTCCACAAAAAACCGCTGGAAATTGAAATGATGGACTAAAAGCTCGGGGAGTAGGAAATGCCTTTTTCTTAAAGAACGTGATTGAGACGTGCTGACGAGTTCCCGCGCGTCGAGCGTGTCAGGGGTATTCTTCTATTCGCCCACAGGATGAATTTATCTTCATACCTTTTGCCAGTTTCTTAAGACGAGCAGGTCAGCCGTCAAAAAGTATCAGACTAGTTGGTAGTAAAACACACATTACATTTTGTGGTATACATTGTTGAAGCATATTATTTTTGATTCAAAATAGTTGCAATATAGCATTAGTGAAAATGTAAAGCAACATCATTGATTCTTAGTGCGTTATGTAGTGATTAATTACATTAATTAATGATGTTTCTCAATCTGATAAAACTCTCATTTATATATATATATATATATATATATATATATATATATATATATTAAAAAACGTATCACTGTATAGCGTTGTCTGTGACACGAGTTGGACAAAGCTATTACATGAAAGGTCTTATTCTGATGTAATTTTCATATGAAAGAATTGATATGAGTAGTGCGAAAGTCTTTGGCTTTATCATGATCACGCGTATTGCTAGAATAGGAGGATCTGAGCCGTAGCAACATCGCAAAAAAAATTTTAGAATCTTAAATGTCGCCCCCAATAGATGAGTGGCTTTTCCTGCTACAAGTCACTAGTTTTTAACTAGAATGAATGTGCACTGCGTTTGGAAGAATGTGACTAAGATCCAATGGCAGCAGCTTCGAAGAATGAATCTGTACAATCAGAACAGCAGTAAAATTGAAGTTCGCTTCGCTTGGCGCCTCGTTAACAATGAAGGAAGGAGCGTAAATGCAAAATAATCAATAACGCTGCAACGTCAAAGGCGAAGTAATTTCATTTAATTCATTGTTCCCAATTTATATATCAACTTGTCTGTTTAATATCGCAGGGGGCCATCGCATTTTAATACATTTGAAATGTATACTATGCTGCTGAGCATCGCTTCTTTATTTAACCAAATTTTAACGCATGCTCTCACATATATAATAGTGAATGAGATATAACAGAAAAAAATCAATGTTTTAAATGTACAATTTTATTGTATTGTCTTAAAATAAATAGAGTTACATACCATACTTTTAATTATAGATAGTTGTAACAGATCTTTTTAAAATTTTGTAGCGAAAGATTTTTTTATCAAGGTTATTGCTGTTATGTCTAAGGATTCACTTTTTAGGTCAACATTCAACTTTTCAAAGAAGCAAGACTTTATATTTTTAATTATAAAGTTATGTAAACTTTTAGTGCAAGAATAATAATTTTACTTACCCACAGCCTACCTTCCAAAAACTTCACTTCATAATGTTGTAATTCTCAGTTTTTCATTAGTAATACACAAGCGAGAATCTCTTTTTTTTTATCGAGAAGTCTATTTCTGTATGCCGCTCAGATAACCCATCAAGCGACTTGCCTTGCTGTCAACAGATAAGCCGTCTTCGGCGAACGGTAATGAACTGGTGACGACTGGGAAGCGCTCCCTACGAACACCCGCATTCAGCGGGACAGTTTCAAATGACCCTCAGCGGTGGCGGCGACGGCGAGGGCGGCGGCGAGGGGAAGGGTTGCGGCGGCGGCGGCGGCGGCGGCGCGGGCTGCGCGGCGCCCGGCCCAGATAAAAGGGGTTGAGGGAGAGCCAAGTGGAGTAAATGTTGTGTAGAATTGCAGGCCATCACTCACTCGGACAGGGAGGCGTGCGCGGCGGGACAGCCCGTCGGAGGCGCGGGAGCCGGCTTCTGATTGCCCGGCGCGAGCCCCGCCACCTGCCCTCCCCGCCCCTTCCCGCCCCGCCCCCCGCCCCCCGTGCCGCGCCGCAGCCCGGCCCGTCTCGCAAGCACACTTAGAGCGGGTGTGGAGTCTTCGTTTCGGCCGTTGTTCTCCGTGGGCGCGCCCCTGCACCCCACACTTTCCAAAGCATTGGAGTAGGGAGCTCGATCTCTCGACGTGATCGAAACTTTAATTCGGTTATTAATCACGTTGATATAGGGAAGTAAACAGAGAAATGCTATATTATTTTCGTCGTGCTTTTGGAATATCAAAATTCCGTGTCAAATAATCCTATACCATACGCAGTTTCCAAAAAGAAAATACATAATTGTATTCAATTACAATTTTGATTCGTTTTATTGTTTCAATTTTAATTTTTTTCCCGCACTCAAATCAAGACCGTTTCTTTCTTACGTACTGAATATGTTCCTTCATTAGAATTATGACCCCGTTCTTTCTATTTGTTGACTTCACGTGTCACACTACTTTATGAAAAAATACTGTATATACTGTACTGTATATATCTCGTTCAAATTGCCCATTTTCCCTTTAAATGTACGAAACAGGGACCACTTCTTTTGTTGGTTCGCTTCTGGTAGCTAATAATCCAGTTCCAATTTATCTTCAATCTCAGTAACTTAGAAAATTTCTTTATATTTTTTAAAGAGGCTGACGGCAAAAATGCATCCGGAGGTGTACATTAGTACATCTACATTATATATGCATCATTTTGAGAATCGAAACGCTCGTTCTACTCCAATGTTTTACAGAATTGAGTTAATATACGTGTTAAAAACATTTTATACAAACAGTTCACATTAGTGGGTGCCAAAGACATAGAGCTCAAGATGTTGTATGAGGCGTGAAACTATACAAATACTGGTCCAAAAATCAACACATTGTAATCTTCACAGTCATGCCAATGTAGGCTTGCAATACAATAGCAGTTTTCGTTGCGACACAATTGCAATTCCTCTACTCCAACTTCCACTGCCAATGTCTTATTTCCGTCGTCCATAAATCAATAAAACATTCCCCCCGACCCGCCGCCTGGGTCGTTTTCATCCCGTGGCTCGCGCTTCGCAACATTACGCCGCGTCCCGGCGCCGGAGCCGGCTCACACATGGGGCGCGTTTCTCGAGGCGCCGAGCCGCGCCGTGGGCCGGCCAGCGGGTAACAGTGCGCGAAGCTACGCACGCGACCCGCACGCCGCACGCGAGCCCCCGCCGCCGCCGCCGCCCCGTGCGCGCACGGGCGCGAGCTCTAACGTCCTGCCACGCCGCAACGCCCGGCCTGCGCTGCACGCCGCCTCGTGCCGCGGCCAAGCCGCGCCGTCGCTGCGTTTCGTTTAAAAAGAAATTAACTCTGGATACCACTTTACGGGTATGAATAAAAGAACGTTTGCTTACAAAACACGGTTAAATTCTATGTCCACGACTTGATATTGTAGGAAAAAGCACACTGCAATAATAATACTAAACTAGCACAGGAAATAAATTCACAAATAATGAAATTAATTCATATGCTAACTAAAACAAATTAGAAAATCCCCACATGTGACGTCTCTAGATTACGTTGGATTGGTGAGAATATTCTAAGTTAATCCTCATTTTGAAAAGAAAATTACATAAGGAATGTATTTTATATGTAGTATTTAGGTTTCGGCGGACGACAGAGTTCTTTGGAAAAACGGGAAGATTTGATTCTGGCCATTTGTATGGCAGATGTATTATGTATTAGTTTTCATATCGTTGTTTTTGACAGATTCTCATACAATCCCAACTCTGTTCTGCATCTGAATATGCATCTTGAGATTTTTAGTTAAGGGATCACCAGAAGTTCACTGCACCTCAGTGGATTTTGGAATCATTATACTGCTAAATATGACAGATGAAGGTTTCTAACCATTTTTTTATTTATCATCTACGACTTTGTAAAAAAATATTTGATCGAAATTAAAAATTGTTACATTTAACTGTTACTCTAGCTTTGAAGATGCCAGTTTCTACACTGAAATTCCATCTAACGATTTCTCATCTTCGTATCTTTTGTAACATCTGCGAACTACTGTTTTAAATATTTACCCAGTTGAACGGCTAGAGGAACATTTACTCTTTGACGGCGCCAATTAGCGCTGCCCCACCCGCCATCTGCCCTGCCTCGACGCTATCCCTTGGGCAGTGCCTGAGGCGCGGCCAGTCGGCAGAGAACCTGCTGCACCCGGCGGCCTTTCTCGAGTACCTCCATCAATAAAATGGCGGCGTCTTCGGAGATCTCTTTCCGTTCGTCACCGTATATTTCCCTCCACCTCGACCGCGTATTCGATGACGTAAGACGCCGCAACGCATTACTATTGGTCGGACATTCAATTCTTTCCCATACTCCATTATTAGTTGTGCCCACGTTCGGTGTGCGCCTAAAAAAGGTAATTGTTGGAGGAGGAGAAGGAGGAGGAGGGGCGGAGGGGAGGGGAGGGGAGGGAGGGGCCGGCGCGCACGAGTCCGGCGGCGTGGCGCGGCGAGCGATGCTTCTTGATGACAGGTTCCCGCGCGCCCGCCCGCGAGCGTGCCCGCGCCGCCCCGCGCCGCCCCGCGCCGCCCCGCGCCGCCCGCGCCGCCCTCCTGCTCCGACCCTTTGCTCTCGCACAAGAGAAGAAAAGAAAGGAGAGAAAACACTATCTCCTCCCCAACATTGTACGAAGTCAACACCCATGTCCAATTTCTTGGCCCCACATAATGGAGGGACTCGTCCAGCCCCTTTCTTTCCCGGGCGGTGGTGCCTCGCTCAAACAGATACTCACATACACCCACAAAACGCTTCCATAGACTATATTAAAAGAAAAAGGAACGCTCACCTATAATTTCCATCACGGTTTGTGGAGAACTATGCTATTACGTTGAACGCATATACACAATTCTCATACAGAGGGTTTATTATATTGACCTTCAGAAGTACCTTTTGTGTTCATACTTCACGTAAAGTGAAATGGCAATGTGCTTGCTTGACAATATTTATCAGCTTTTGTATGAGAATGAATGTCGGTAATGTAACGCGTATTGTTTGTGAGTGAAGTTTATCTTTAATAAATAATAGATCGGCTTTCAATATCTGTTCAATAATGAAAATGTCACGCGTTTCCATTTTTCCCGTTTTTCGCACCATAAAAGGCTGTAATTCTTGTGGAAACGCTCCACTTTTCTTCGACAACCTCAATATTCATATTCACGTAGCCGCGATACATTTGCTCGGCGGGCGCTGCGGCGCAGGGCGGACGGTTGAGCGGCGGTGGCGGCGGCGTAGTTGAGGCACCCGCCGCAAGAGGCAGCACGGGCCATGCGCGCGGCGCGCAGACGTTTGTGGCAGCGGCGGCGGCGGCGGCGGCGGCGACGGCAGCACCGGAGCCCCGCGGGCGCTGGAATCTAGTGTCGTGCAGATTGCCACGCGCGTACGGACAAGGCCCGCATGAGGTGCCATTATACCCAGTGTAGCATGAAGTCGGGGATCAGATAGTCGGACGGAGACTCATATTGAATTGTTAACAAGCAACAGTTCGATTTCAATGACCAATTATTTTAACTCGAACATTTTGGGTAGATGTGTATCACTCCTCCTCGAAGGTATATATTAATGGCTGTACAAGGACAGATGCCCCGGCCTGTGAGCGGCACACTGCACTCGAACGCGTCCCCATTAAAGGGACAGGCTTTATTACAGGTTTTCCTTCTTTTCCCTTCGATCGAGATATCGATATGCATATTTAGTTAAGTGTCTTAATGTGAAAAGACATGCCTTAAACCATTTCCGAAGAGATGCACCCTTCAGTTTGGGTGGGCCGCATCCCCCTGAGTCTGGAATAAGGCTCAATGGAAACGCTGAGGAAAGGCTTAATAAAGCATTCCCAAGGGCAAAAGGCGCGGTGCGCCTGCACCTACCTACATTCCGGAACGGTGGAACAGTCCTCACGGTTTTATTGGCGCGTTCTTTCGAAAGCTGTAATCGCGCTGGAATACGCTCGCTTCGGGTTGCACGCCCCCCCCCCCCCGCAACGCCCACTACCCCTCGCCACCCCACCCCCCGCCCACCACTCCGCTTGGCAGCCGTTTCTCTCATGCGCCTCGCCCCGCCTCCGCCTCCGCCTTCACCTTCGTCGCGTAGGACACGTACGCCGAGTTGCCTTCAGAACCTATTTTGTTACAAGCGGCGCTGAGATTGACTCGCGCTGTCTGCCTGGGCAGCGGTTCGCATACACTACGCTCTCGCCAGGCCTTATAGTACATACAGCACGATCACGGAACGGTCACCCGCGTTCACGATTCTTGTGGGTGCGTTGCTTCGGGTTTACTCAGGTGAATACCGACTTGCTCCTTCTAATTGCAATCTGATAACGTTTATCAGCACGTAGCGTTTCACATAGTCATTAATGTTCGCAAATTACCATCATAACAGCTAGAGTAAGGTCCCTTACACTGGGGAAAGAAAAGTATTGTAGTTCAATCTTGTAAGGCCATTAACATGGTGCAGAAAGTTCGGTTGCATTTTGACTATAAAAAGCAAGTAACTCCTTTAAATCCGTTAATCGATTAATGAGTTGATCGAGAGAGAATGGAACAAATCAGGGAAACCATTGATCTACAGTTCGCGCTGGGAAAGAGAGAAATCGGTTTTCAGGCCACCCGTTTTATTCACTTTGTGCGCGCACCGTGTGCGAATTTACCGTATCAGTTTGCATGTCTCCTGGCAAGTAGTTTGCCAAACGAGGAAGTCATGCAGCGCAAGTTTCTCGTATACTACAAGCGCGTCGGTTCGCGACTATCTCCTCTGGATCATACTCCCTGACAACTGGTGTCCTTTCATATTTACATGTCGTTTGAAAAAATATAGACACTAAATCTCGATATAGTGTATATATCGAGAATCTATTCACGTAACGTTGCGTCAGCAACCCCTTTACCTTCTCTGGAAAAGATCAAAGAGTCCTTGACTTTCAATTACTTTCACAAATTTGAATTTTTAAACTATATCTTTATAATGTTTTAAAAAATGTTTGCAGTAGTTGTATACTGAAATGTAATGTGAGCTTGTAATTAGTCACTACGCCCCAGTTCTTGAAAGAGCATTTTTAATATTTCTCACCTTCATAACAGGTGTGAGATGTGGAACGATAGTTCATTTTCACGGTTTCAAGATTATGATCATCATAATGAATGGACGCACTTAGTCAAAATCGTTTACATCTATTGTAGTTTGGCAACTGCGAAATATGCCAGTACCTGTGTAGCGTACATGTATATTTAAGTTGTATGTCCGTGGATGCCTAGGACATTCCCCAATGCCATAGCTGAGAATGGCGGCTTGCCTCCTCCTCCCCATCCGCGTTCGCCTCCCCCCCCCCCACGGCAGGGAGGGGGTGCTCGCGGGATCCCCTTCTGCTCCCGTGCTTGCACTGGGGCCCACCTCGCTGGCTCCCCGTCCCGCCGAGGAAACGCGCCGCGGGCGGGCGGGCGGGCGGGGGCGCAGCCGGCAGACGCACAGGATACGCCCATCAGGCGGCGGGGCCGGGGCGGGGCCCGGGTGGGGCCCGCGGCGGGGCGGGGCGGGGAGGGACGGGGCGCCAGCCCAGCGACTGGTGCACGCAGCGTCGCGGACAGCGCGCGCCGCCGCCGCCGCCGCCGCCGCCGTAATGCAACTTCCTGCCCGATGCAGGTGCACTCAATCGCGTTACGTAGATCCTACGGGCGGCCGCCACCCTCCACTTTGTGCGCCTCGTGGCGGGGGCGGCGGCGGCGGCCGCCCGCAAGCCCGCCCGCGCGGCAATGAAATTATTGCCCGCTAAGTGAAAAATTAACGTCTGTATTGATTTAGCCACATAAACTGTTGTCACGTGGCGACCCCGCCTGGTAGCTCTCGGACTGCCACTGCCTAATGTGGGCGAATGCACGGCGCCCCTCCCCCCTCGCCGCCATGCCCCCTCCCGGTGCACGCCCGCCGCGTCTTCAGTGGACACACCTACATGTGTTGGGGCCCGTTCCGAGAGTAATGCATCGCGCTGTGCAGGCTTTGTGTGTGGTCTATTGCGCTGCGCGAGCAACCACACCGTGCTCAATGCCATGGTTTCCCTCGTTTTGGAGCCGACTTCTCTTGCTCACTTGTACTTCTTTTAAATATAATAGATTAAATGCTCTAACATTTATTACATACTAACAGATGATATCATGAAAATAAACTACCCAACATGAGAATTGCGATTTTAAGTCGTTAATAAAATAACCTTCATCTAAAAATGCATGTTACATAATAAGAGCCAATAGAATATCGGGACAAAGTAAATAGATTTGTACCCATATTAATGTGTTATAATAAAATTTGATTGAACAAGAGAATGCTTATTGCTAAATGATCAATGGTAACAGATCCAAAGATAAATAATTCATGTCCCGTAGGGAAGGTATATCATCACTGGCTCCCGACTGAGGATGGGAGCAACAATTAATAATGATGCCGTGTTTGCATATAGTAAAATAAATATTTTGTAAGTTCCATATTACCGCCATGAATT
The DNA here is from genome assembly GCA_038098605.1 of Gryllus longicercus. Taxonomy (NCBI): domain Eukaryota; kingdom Metazoa; phylum Arthropoda; class Insecta; order Orthoptera; family Gryllidae; genus Gryllus; species Gryllus longicercus. The sequence continues at coordinate 1,216,671 of JAZDUA010000129.1, read as the reverse complement.
TTTATTAATAAAAGCAATTTTATAAACAATCAATTTTGAGACGGAGTGGCCCGCCACGCGCCAACGCATGTCACCACTCGACGGATGCAACTTGCGCTTACCTCACGACCTTCGATCTCACGACCCGGCTCGGGGCTACACCTGGCGACTCTCCCTCCCCCGCGCTTCTTTATAAAATTCCCTCATGGTAAAAATCTAATTTAAAGTGAATAGAAGCGGGCTGGAGGCGCCCACAAGCCCCTGCTCTTACATTACCACACCACAACAAATCTACTTTTAAATAAGTTATGAGAAATGACTGTTTCTTTATTGTTGCTACATCTTTGTTCACAATCCCTATCTCTAAATACTGAAGATAGTATACAGTGGCTAGCGTTTCGAAATTTTACGATAAATAAGCCCATTCAATGAAGGAGATAGTGAAGGCGCGCCATATTCAGAGAAGATGTATGTTCATCAAAAGATCCACTTTCACTCTGCCATTCGTTAATATTATATGTTATCAAGTTTGTACACATTAAAGTTTCCAGAAGCCCTTCTTCCGGAGTGTTGTATTTCTCGTGGCCAGGCGTAAAGCACTGCGTCCGAACCTGTTGTCCCTCCCTTGGCGGAGAGCGCTCAAAGCACACCGAGAGAAAACGCGAGCGTTGCGCAATCGCCGGCCGCCAGCGGAGCAGCCGGGCCCATCGGCTGAAGGGCCCCACGGCGACAGCCCGGGCGGCGGAGCGTGCACGCGTCGCCTCCGGCCTCGCTCCAGGGTGCGCGCCTCCCCCACCCCAGCTCCTCCCGCTCGCCGCAGCGCTCCCTTATGACCTCCTCGACAATTAAACACGAAAGGCCGCAGAGAGCCACCGGCCAGCGACGGCTGGCGTACAGCGATAGAAAGAAACGGCGGCAGCGGCGGCGGCGGGAATCCATCAAATCGCATGTTACCGAGCAATGCGAGAGGGTAGCGGGACGGGCTACGCGGCGGCGGGGGGCGGGGGCGGGGGTGGCGGGGAGGCGGACAGAAGAAGGCGGGCTGCGGGGCCGGGGCGAGCGAGCGACTGACCCACGCTCTTGTAATTGGAAAGCTTTTAAGCCACGTTCCTCCTGTCTGCATTTTCTACCAGCATTAATTGAAATATCCCGAGTGTGTCTAGGCCGGTCGTATCCGCAGAGTCGGCCGCCCTGTGCCGTGCCGTGCCGTGCCTTGCCGGCCGACGAGCAACGCACGGCCGCAGAGGCGGGGAGGGCCGTCACTGTCTGGGTCCCCGCGGCGCCGGCCGACGGACAATCCCTCTGCCCGCTGCCCCCGACCGATCGCCGCCGGCCTCTGGGGACGTCGCCCGCCCACGCACCCCCATCCCAGCCTCCGCCCCGCCTCCGCCCCGCCCACGTCGCTCTTCCTGCGATCGACCGAGCGTTCCCCTCCCCGGCCAACGCTCCACTTCGCTTTCTGCTTACACGCGCGCATATTCTTCGCTGTAATTTGGATTTTCAGTTCTAACGTTCTCAGCGGAGTCTGCTTTGCGTGTTTTCGAAGGATTCTTGCCTTGCGAAGCAGCAGTTTCAGAACCACAAAATATTGTCAGTGGGTCATCTTCATAAGCTATGTAGAAGCGCGATATTACATACGTGAGAAGGAGAAAATCGTATTAGATGTAGAAGCTCAGGAACATTATGTTATATCATATTTCTTCTATTAGATCACATATGTTTGGGAAAACAGTATAAAATAAGTAGTCGAAATCCTATGCCATCACAAGTAAACTATTTTTCTAATCTTCTTTCACGAACAAAGGAGATTTTTTCCCCCCAGTGTTCTTTGCCTGGGTTCTTTGATATATTTTGCGCTCCAACGGATGCGAGAGTACTTATTACCTCGGAACGCATTTCTGACTTTATACTTTTGCCCACATGCAGCTGCCTTTCAGCACTAAATTTCCCTCGGAGGGGCACAATCGCACCGGCGACAGCCGTCATAAAAATGCGCCGCGCTTGCGAAGGGACGCCCGCCCCCGCCCCCGCCCCCGCCCCCCGCCTCGGCGATGGGCGAGGAGGGGTGGCGAAGGCGCGGGCCGGAGGGGCCGCGGGGCGGGGAGATGTCGCTCCTTCTATAAAGCAGGCGAAGGATGCTCATGGAGAGTGCTTGCGCGCGGCAGCGCCGCGCAGTGGCTTCCATGCATTCTTGAGTCAGGGGCTGAGTGTCCGAGAGAGAACAGATCGCTACGCGAAATTGTGTTCAACCTGCTCCCAATGAGGAGTTCGAAGTATGAACATTTCTGTCGCTGTCTAGTCTTTTTGACAGCTTGCAATTTATCAGAGTGCTAAAAAAAAATAAATGGATGACTGTTAGAATAACCAATGTGTTTTTGACTTCCATTCTGATATTAATACTCATTATGTCATTTAAGAACTTTGCTTGATTTTACTTAATTTCTCCGCCCTTTTAAAAAATGAACGTGTACGTTACATGGAAGAAATATATAATAAAAATAACAAATCACAAGACTCGACATGTGGTTATAACTTCAGAATTGAAGATAATTTAAGAGAAATGTGTTCATTTATATGTGGTCAGAAATAACGTTTTGGGATATATGTGCGTTTTAGCATTTACAATTTAATATGCATTCTCTTTCAAAACATGCTACCAGACCAACAAAGCGGCGTTCAGTATCTCTCGGCTCAATAAAAATAAATTCAAGTGGATTCAATGAGCAGAGTGTCGGCGAAGTTCGAAAACACGCGTCGAGTATCATCTGTGATGAAGGGTGCCACAGCTGTCCTGACTTTAAAAGCGCCCACATTGCGCGTTTTGCAGAGTCGAGGCAATTTGTCATTTCCCCGCTCATTCGCCCGTGACATTGTGTCGCCTCTTGTTCTGGAGCGCGCGGCGGGGGCGGAGGGGGAAGAGGAGGGGGAGGGAGGCGAGACCCGCCGCGCCTCGCCAATCTCCTCCCCGAGTCGTTTCTTATTTTCGCATTACACCCCCCGCGCCCCCTGCATCCCCTTGGCCTTCCCTTCTCCCCCACCCCCCTCGCGTGCTCTCGCTCTAGCCACCGTTTTGACTTCCTCCGCCGCACCGTTTCCTGCCTCCGATATTACTCTAGTTTGTGGTAATGCCTTTTTTGCCTTCATCGTTCAAGTGACATTTTCTCTCGAGGGATGGCGTCGCAAGATGGTCGTGGATGTTATTGTAGCTTCCACAAGAGGCACTGGAGGTGCGAGAAAAGGAGGACGAGGAGAAGCGAGGAGATGATGCAAACCGGGTCGAAAGACGGTTTTTAAAAGCGTTGTCGAAGTGGCTGAGACGAGCACCAGTAAACGAATTAAAAACGCTTGTCCTCTTTTGTTCGCAGCTGTGCCCGCAGTGGCGCGTCCGACGCCATCTTATTATTACGCTGCCGCTTTCTTGACAAATGACAATCGAATTTTTATATTGTCTCTCACTTATTGTGTCGTGTTCTTCACTCTATCATGCCCCCCTCGTCACGTGCCTTCTTCCCTCCGCCCCCTTCTTTCATCATCCCTCGGTTTAACTTATAAAAGCCTTGCAAACAATAAATTAAATTGATGACTGTGAGAAGAAACATAACTTCTTTTAGTCGTCTGTTTCTTTCGCCCATTTATATTGATATTGGTTACATCATTTAAGAAAACATCAAGACACTGTAACAGACTTTCCTCAGCTCTTGTTTTATGAGGTGCAATATTGTTACTCGCACCGCCGAAACAAGTTCAAATTACATCAGCGAATATATCCACGTCATCTGTGGCCGTCGAGAACAATTTGAAGTAGTTAACGCATTTACTTCATCCATAACCTCGATTACATATGTAGCTTTGATACCACTGTATCGTGTTCGAAACATAAATTACGTATGCTATGAAACTCGATCGTAAAACATTTCAATGGACTTTCGGGACCTAAAGAAACGCGCTAATCCGCTCGCCCCCCTGCGCTTCCCTTGCGCGCCGCCTAATTCGAACAGAAGCGCTGGCTGATGAACGAGACGCGATAAACCACGTGCTCATAACGCGTGCGAAGGTAAATATGGAATGACAAACCCTGAGCGACGCGCCGGGAGAATCGCGTTTCACAGGCAGCGCAGGGATGTTGTAATTTATGTTCAACACAGTGGCTCATTCGATGGTTTTCTCCAGTTGTTTCCGCTTCTTCTCTCTCTGCCATTAAAGGGAATCACTCAACATCAATCATCAGGTGTGACAATCAGTGTCAGCGGCCGGCGGCACGGGGCAGCATTGCGTGTGGGGGGGGGGGGGGGGTCGAAGCGGGGGCGGGGGTGGTCGGGGGTCGGCCGGGAGGCGGGGGAGGACAGCGCGTCGCGGTTGGTAGGAGTGGGTGACTGGGGATGGACAGGAAGGATTGGGACGGATCGCAACGAACGGGGGTGTGTGGGCGGGGAGCCGGGGTGGGACGGGCGCCGTGGCATGTACCCGCGTGCCCGCTGGCGCAGGCGGAAGAGGGGCGGGCGCGTTAGCGGAGGCGGGGCTGGACCGGGCGGGGCGGGGCGGGCAGAGCGGGGTACCGGCGGGCCTGGCCACATCCACGGCCGCAACAGCTCTTCCGTAGTGCGAGCGTCCGCTGGCCTAATGAGGAAGAGCTAAAGCCGCATCTAACTTGATTTGGCTTCTGTCACTCCGCCGGGCGCGCTGAATTCAGCCCCCACTCCCAAGCGCCCGCACGGCCGCCGTGTGTAGAAGTACGTATGCCCATGCGACAGACATGCAAATCATGTTTGTGCACGCGTAGTGCAGCGTTCTCAAACATTGTATTTCAATATTTGAATATTGCAGCGGCGTTTAAAGGCGCGGCGCGGTCGTCCAATTTGCTGCCCCGTCTCCCCGCGCTGCGCCGCGCGCAGCCTGCGGGCGCCCAAAGATGCTCCGCGTTGTCTGCGGCGCTCAGCGCTCGCTGCGCCCCGACGCACCGCATTCAAGCGCTCAGACACCGGAGCGCGTTCTTCTCTTCTACGCTCATTTGCAATCTCTTCTTGGGATTTTAAGACACCGTCTTTTGCCCAGTCGATATTCTTACTCTTCAACATCTCACTCACCACTAGAAAAATATAGGGAAACTACTCAAAATGCTTGCAATAAACTAAATTTAAAATATATGATATAATTCGTTTTATTTATTTTTCGAATAAAATGGAACTGCGAATTTGGAGTGAGTATGGGGTTGTCGTAGAATTGACGAAATCTGTTTTGGAGCGTAAACGTGTTAAAGTTGTGTAACTTCGTTTTAATTCCTTGGAGATCGATTTCTACGGATTTGAAAGTTATCTTGTATCAAAGCGATGAATCACTGCTGCCGTTTTCTGAGTATTGTGATGTGATTCTACTCGGAGAAAAAAAAAACAGAATTTGCCGCTTCAAATAAATCTCAATCATAAGCGATACGCGTAGAAATCGGGAGGTAAATTCGTGGAAGGTGAACGACGAAGAAAAATTATCGCGTGAGAGCGGACAAATCCCGCTATTAGCAGTCGGGCGACAGGATCCTAGGACTGCCTTTTGAGGTAAACCCTCTCCCCGATGGGGTCTCTCCCCAGGTGGCCGGCCGCTAGCAAGGCGAGTCGTCCTTGCCTCAGTAGTTCGCCGCAGCCGCGTTGCGTCGTTACCGCGCGGGCTTCCGCGACGCCGCGTGCGCCTCTCGCAGAGGCGGCGGTGGCGGTCGCGGGGGCGTCGCAGGGCGGGGAGGGCGGCGGGCGCTTACGGGCGCCGCGCGCTAAAGCCGGCTCCGATCGCAGCCCGTCGCCGCAGCTGCCACCGCCCCTGCTCAGCCATATAACAATGACGGTAACGGCAATGACGGTACGAATTCCGGCACCGTTATATGAATTTAATATGTAACCGAGATCAGCTTAACTGTTTGGGCTCACATACCTGGCAAGCCTGTAGACTACCTGTTAGTAGGGGGGGGAGGGTCCGGACGGGGGAATGCCGCGGCGTAAAGGGGGAACACGCCGGTAGGGAGATTTCATGGTAGGGGGCAGGACAGTACACCCCCTGGCGTATACATTTTAAGCTTTGCAATATTTGGCATTTGCCCCAGTACCAACAATCGATACGTACATTATTGCATGCATGCAGCGGCCTGTAATATAGTTAGTGCCGCACAAAGACAGTTCGACAGCGGAACAGCGCAACGCGGAGGGGAGGTAGCGCGGGCGGCGCGGGCGGCGCGGGGCGAGGGACGGACGCAGCACAGACAGGGGATGAGAGACTGGGAATGCTTTAGTTGCGCCATGAAAGGGGCTCCATGAATATCATTCCACCCCTTCCTTTACCTCTCGTTGTTCCGCCCATCCGCCGCCCCATCCTCCGCCACCCCCCCCACCCCCCCCCGCGCTCCCCTGCTCGCTCTCCGGCCGCTCTCCACGATGTATCCGCGCGCCTCTGATGCCTGCGTCCTTATCTTTCATATGACACGTTTTAGCATTATCGATATGCAGAATTTTGTTTTAAAAATATAAATTACGCAATATTTCTCCCGTTCCGTGGCGGCGCTGTGTGTATACACACCACTTTCTTCCACTCTCGTCTAGCAACAATAACGGTCTTTTTTCTGCTCGCAATATCCAATAGAACCCGTGAACGAAATGAGAACCAATATCAGCGCGGCCACACAAGGTGAGGTGGGGAATTACTTTCCCCTCGTACTAACACACGGGTGATGACTACACACGATTCCCGAATATCCTATACGGCATGCGTTTTTAATATTTTTTTAGACATTTTATTGGCTAATATTATGAAGGATTTCGCGCCCGACAACGCGCTCAACTGCTAATTTAATAACAAGGCCGGCGGAGGTGCTGGGGCCGCCTCCGGAGGCGACCACAGACGGTCGACGCACTTGCATCATACATCACGCATCAATAATCCCGAGATAATTCCGGGAGCACGTAGTGTGCGCAGACGCGCGCGCTCGTTGGCTTGCGTGGCCGCGGGGCGGGGGGCGGGGCGGGGCGGGGAGGGGCGGGGTTGGGGAGGGAGTGCACGCAGGCACACAGGGTGCGGGTGGAGGGGGCCGGCGGAGTGGGCGCATGCAGGGTGTGAGAAGGGAACGAGGGTAGAGGTGGAGAGAGCGGGAAAGTTGGAGGGTAAGCGGTGTAAGGTCGGAGCGAGAAGTTTAGTGGGTGGAATGGCACTGGAAACAGGAGCGGATTCAGGCTGGGGAAAGGTAGTACAAACTGTAAGCAAGGAAAGGAAGAAATAGCCATGGCGAAGAATTTTATCTCAAGCGCGTCTTAATATCAACTGACCCGGAACTCAATACCGTGAGAAATGGTAAGTCGCTGTCACCCAAACCTCATAGCCAGAAAATAATTTATTAAACGAATTGAATAGTATCGGCTTTGAAAAAATCTCATCAATAATATTCTGTAACGCTGGAGAAGAATTCGTCGTATAATATTTTCTTCACCCTGAAGTTCAGTTGTTGTGTACGCTTAATTTTCGAAAGCTGTTTTCTCGAGCGTGCATCTATCGGTGCTCATACTTTCAATGTAGTAGACAGAGAAGGGAGACGGTCCTATTTGTTATCTTTAATGAGTTGCCTTGTACCGCACTTAATCAAAGTGAACGCGCATCAGCGTTCTAGAAACGAGAGCCATCCGATTTCTCCGATGGCGAGGCCAGCGCGCCCTCTGCCCGGTAATGAGAGGCACAGGCTACCTTTCGCATTTGCGGAACCCGTCAAATAACAATCCTCTTCGAGATTAATTTACTATCACACTTTGTTAGAAGGTTAATTTTAATACGAGCTTTACAATTGTGGTTCATTGAAATTTTCAAACAAAATTAAACCACGTAAACGGAAAGAATATTGCAGAAATTGATGAAAATGAGTTCTGAAGAACCCAGACCGTGTTTTGAGCATGCGTAAGGCACCAATTAAGATGTTAAGAGTTGTGTCTGCATTGTTACATTTATGTGTATATTATGTTCAAATAATTATTATTTACATTTTGTAGACTTCGATGGATTAAGTGGGTTGGATTAGAATTACTAGATTTTACACCCTCTTGTAAGTTGTTTTATTAGTATTATTATTATTACTATATTATTTTTACTTGTTACTTAGGAATAATCATAAGTACATTCGGTGGGACCTTATCTAAGTTCCAAGCAATAGCATTCTATAAAAATCAACGTAGTTATGACCTGTCTACTGAATGACTTTGAAAATTGATGTATAATTCCACAAAATTTAAATACTGTCCCTGTTCTGCAAACCCCGTGATTATAATATAAAATAATAGTTAAAAAAATTTTCAACATCAAAAATATCTCAGAAAAGAAATCGCCACACATACAAACACATGTCTAACGACTCTCGTTTGACAAAACGCGATTCGCAATACGTGAATACGGATACACGATACGGCGAAAGTCATATCTTTAATTTTATTTTTTTCCAAAAAACCCTGCTTTTTTATGGTTATAATTAAAAATGAAAATATTATATTTTGGCCCAGCTCTATTACAATGCATTGCTATTAGATATTCGTGGAATGTTATGTCTCGCAATGTTCTTTCATCCTAAGTACTATCGCGTACTCGAAGGGCCCGTGGCTCAAGGGCGTTTGAGTATTGGACCCCGGGCGTGGCTGGCGGGCGGGTGTGTCTGACGTGGAAGGGCAGGCGAGGAGGGCGGCGTGTTGGGCGCACGCCCCGCGCGGGCGATTTGGGCGATTCGGGCGACGGGCGACGCCGCCGCCGCCGCCGCCAGGCGCCGCTCTGCGAGCCCGCCGATGCGTGACCTGTCAGTGACGTCACCGCGCCCGTGGCTTTGTGAATGAATATAATGCCGGGCAGGTTCTCGGCGTGCTAGGCCGCCTTGCCCGGGCGAAGCTCATGCCTGCATTCGGCCCAATGCACTTGTTCCTTTCCCAAAATTTCCGAAATGTTTACCGTGTTAACCATTCCCCTGCATTTTTAAATATATTTGGTCTTTGTAGAGTTGTTTGATACCTAACTTTCCTTCTTATCTCTCTAGATATTACAAGGAAAAATATTTCTTTTCCAAAATGAACATTTCTCCGTATGCAAAGAATTACATCCATCGCTATTCATGTTTTTTTATCGGAAAGTCGTATACGACTTGATAATGAACATAAAAAGTTCCATATTGTGATTATTACACAGCATACGGTCGGTATGTAGTTGTGTTATCCTTTGTGTTGACTACTGTGTTCGTAGATTTCCAATGAAGGTAATTTATGTGTTCTGCTCTTCTGCAAGTATTGTTTTATCATGATTAGGACTTCAATATAACAAGCGGTACATGCTGCAATGAAATTCGAATGTTTAATTAATAAGGAACGAGAATGCTGAGTTAAATCAGGAATAGGGATTCATGGTCGACATAAAATGTTTGCTGAAATAGAGTACTCGAACGTGTATGCCCCGTTAGAATCAACCTGCATATGTAGAACAATATATTACCAGCTTTAATGAATACGTTTAACAAAGTAAGACGTCATTAAACAGCCCCTATTGTAGGCAGATGTAATGTTAATCTCATTATTTTCTGGTCACAAGATCCCGGGCATTGATCTGATAATATTGCAGGTTAAAAAGTCGAATACTATCCTTTCAAGGTCTTGGTGATATTTCTCAAATATTTACGAACAAACTATTACACTATTAGATTTTTATAAAATCTGAAATTGATTATTACTATATTTTAATAACTGAAATGTGTAAATACAAGGCTGCTCAATTAGTACAAAATATAATATACTAGTATTACTTCGACGTTATAATGCTACTATCTGACGGGTAGCTAGCCTATGCTTGTCTTGAAGGATTATAGAGAACACTCTAGTAAAATACATGATGAGGTGTGAAGAAAATCCCATCTGCAAAACCTTTAAAAAAATAAAATTAGAATTTTAGTAATAAACTTGAGTGTCCTATTGAACATCCAAAAACATGCACAATTATCGAACCAGAAAAATAGATAGATAGATTTATTAGAACTGCAAATGGTAGACCCGGTGGCAGTTAAGTGACAATAATTGCAAAAATTACAACACTTACATTAATAATAGAATATTAGTTTCTCTACATTCACAAATTGAATAAGAAAAAACAATAATTCTGGTGTTTGTATCTGATAATAGTTCTTTGAGAATTTCTATGAGCTCAGACACCACGCTGATAAATGTGATATTGATTATAAGTTTTGGACCGACCTCCTTTCTTCATCTGTCAGGTGTCAGACCGAAAGCACCGCGCCTCAGAAAGGCGACGATCGCTCATGAAAAAACGTAGCTGAGCAAACAAATAAATTTCGCCGAGAAGCGTGCGAAAGAGATCCGGAAGTGACACCATTCCAGGGGCAACCGCTCTCCCTCCGCGATTAACGCTCCTCTCCTCTCCTCTGCTCTCTTCATCAAATACGTGCAATGGACGAGCATACTCTAAATATTAATCGATCAATCGCGAAATTCCTCTTGATCCCACGGCGGTGAAGAGCGAAGGCACGGAGATGGGGTCACGCGACGGGGCGTGAGAGGGCTTGTGGCTAACGGCATTGATTCTTCTCAGCGCGCGCAACGCGGACGGCCCGCCGCCGAGCGGGGCGACCAGGCGCCTCAACGGTTCTCTTCAACACGAGTCGTTGGCGCTTACGAGCAAAAGCCAGCACTTTTACAATACTTGATAATTATAGTGCTCGGACCTACCTACCGAGCGTAGACGTCTGAACTGGGAGGCGGCCAGTCAACGTCCTCCCCATTGTTCCCTCATTCCTAAAGATACTTACCATATCTTGCGTTATATTCAAAGATCTAGTTTCCAGTAATTGCTCCTACAGCATTCCGTGCGTCGCTAACAGACGATCGTGCCCCCGCACGAAATGATCAGATAATTGCTCCAACATTTCGTGTGCCGTTCATTGTGCGGTCCCATCAGATCGAACTATTGTTCCCAACATTGCTGTGAACATGACTTTCGCCGGCGAATGCACGTTATTGCATTCATTGTGGGCTGGCGGCGGGCGCCGATGCTTCGTCGATATGATTGGGCGCGTTCTGCACGAGCTGTTTTGGGCGCGAGGAGCAGCCAAGGGTCGTATGGCGGACGGCCCATTCAGGAGACGGGTTTCTGGAGAGCCCGCCGCCGTCCGCCGCTTTTCCATGTTCTTAAGTGTCGGCATAAAAGGGCTAAAGACTGCGTGGTTGCTGGCCGGTTGTGGGCGGAGCCAGAGGATGGCTCCGCTTTTGCGAGAAATCAGTCGCGCCGTTCCCCGCCGAGCGGTGTACTTCCATCTCGGAGAGTGTTTTCAGTATGGATAGGCTCATTGAACAGGCTCATGACATGGTGCAGTTTTCTATTTAATGCTATAGTATATGTGATGTTATAGTCATACACTGAAAAATGCTGGTATAGAAAGGTTCATTGTAGAATTTATAGGTCACATTTGTACTACAAATAAAATAATATCTTCCTGTTCTTCATCCCTTCCATAGCGTGCAGAAATAATTATCTCGTTGGAAATTATTTAGAATTTAAAATTCATCGCGTTTTCGAAATTTTATCATCGAAATGAAATTGCCACATCCTGAAATTTAACAGTAATATACAAAAATACGTGACTTTTTGCTAAATATTTTCTCGCAAATCAAATTTTGTAATTGAAAATGTAGACTTGTATGATTATTCTAGCAGGCAAAATGAATTCTTTTTCGGTAAAGCACGTCCAAACGTAAGGGGCAATTGCGTTCGGGAAGGAGGGCCTTTGATCCGTGGCTGCCCCGAACGAACTTGTCCGTCGAAGTTCTGAACGCATGGAGTGGACAAAGGATTCCATCTTTAGCAATCATTGTGCTCTTGGATTATTTCTCGTTTCTTCTCCGTCTCAGAGCGTCTTTTTTTATCCGCCACTAATAAAAGTATTATAATATCTTGCTCAATAGCAAGAATGGAAGAGATTACGCATACGCTTTGAATCTCTATATGAAAGAGAAGGGGAAGTTTCAAATTTAGTCCAGTCTACCCCAAGATTTAATTCTCCTTTCTGCATGATTTGCACAGCCAGGATTTCCCCGGCTCCTCCTTTGCGTCCCTCCTAAACTGTATCTAAAGCGCCTTCCGCGCAGACCCTCTAAGTTAGTAGAACAGGGCCTCTCGTTGCAATTAGACTCACTCCCCCATTGTTCCGCCCGAGAAACAATTATTCATTTGGCCGCAGGACGCCGGGAAGGGGCAGCGGCCGGGAAGGGCGCCGGCGGCGGGGGCTAGGGCGGGGCCGGAGGGCGGCGGGGGTGGCGGGGGGTGGCGGGGGCAGCGGGCAGGGGGCCTGCGGACGGCGGTAACCTGGCGGTCAATGCAGTGAGCGACTGCGATTTTCAGCGTCCGCGCCCCTCCTGCGCCCCCGCTCCGCTCTGCTCATCCGGAAGAGCTCCTCTCCGATCGGCCCCGGGGCTGCCCTCGTCTCTCATTAAACTGCTCGACCTCCTTCCGAAGATTGTGATTTTCTTTTTTGCCCTAAAAATTAGTTGCTACGCTTTTTAAAGTATCATCGCTGTATATGGAGTCTTGTGATTTTTATTTTCAGTTTTGCAATTTAATGTGCCTAAATGATTAATCTCTTTCAACCAACACTTCGGTTAACTGTTTTACTTTGTTAAGTTTTTCATACTGTGAATAATTGTGTGAACTATTGTGAATAATACAGTGTTAACTGTTTTAATACTAGTCTATTTATTTGGTTGTGGATAGAAACTTCATTTTCAATTCTGTAGTTACTCATCAAGTATCATATTAAATCATCTGTTGTTCAAATGGAGAACAATGTGAACATAACATATATATTAAAAAAATTACCTACAATATTTCCGATTTTTTATATTTCAAATTTTGAGAGTTACAAAATTAATTTCTTCCGTGGATAGGTAACGCGTTTCATGCGTTGACTATCGTCCGCTTCTAAATGGACGAGAGTCGATATCTCGAGAAAAGACCCAAACCGTCCGAGCTCGTGGCAAGAGGAGGTATGTACTTCCGAGCGACAGGCGCGCGATCTTAGTTCGGTGATCCATTTCCTGTCGATATCGCGCACATTAAGAGCCCCTCCTCCGGTCGCCGGCGCCCGCTCGCGCAGCATCCCGTCTCATTCTTTCGAAACTGTTTACACAACTCGGACCCTTCTTGCCGCTGCGCCTCGCCCGGCGCCCCTGGTCCACCGCCTCCGCCCCGCCCCCTCCGATCCGTGAGCGTTCCTCCGCGCCAGGAAGAGAGCGGACGGCAAGAAAGAACCCACGATAATCCACGGGCGGAGTGCGTTATTAGCTCGCTAACTTGTACGACAGGACTCGTCCACCGCCACCCTCGCCGCCCTCTGCGCCCGCGCGCCGCCCCCCGGTCCCCTTCGCACTGCAGGAGTTCGCCCACATTAAAGAAGCGCACGTCCGGAAACGCCTTGATGCTCCGCCAAACCGTCTGCGTCTTCTATCTGATTTCATCTGCGCGCCGCTCTCCCCTCCTCCGCCCCCTTTCGCTTAAGATCTTATTCAATATTCCGCTTTAAAAGACAGGGCCGAGGCGCGCTGGGCGGTACGGGGCTGGCAGCATTCGCATTCGAATTCATTCCGAGAAGCGCTGCTCTTTGTGGCGGAGTTTTGTAATGAAGTTTGACGGACGATGTCGTGTGCTGGGAATAATTTCGTCAATAGTCGAACATCATCCGAGAGAGATCGCGCGCTCCGAACGACGTAACATTGTTTCGTTCAGTCAACACATTTTATAGACGGGGCACTTAAGTCATTTCGGCAATAAGAATACGGAATGGGCAGGACAATATCTGAAGGTCCATTGTCGAGAACATAACAATCAGTCGTTAGAACAATTTAGAAGGAAGATACAATCTATATTGACACACTTCGTGCAATCGTTTTGTAGGCGTACAAAAAGAAAGAAATCATCTAAATTTCTTACGGCGAAGAGTTGCGTCGTGTGAAAGGGACGCGGTGATACTCCGGTGATTCAGAGACACCCAGAACGATGAGGCCGCGCCCTGAGGGCGGGGCGCGGAACGCCGGCGCGCCAACCTCCCGCCTCCGCCCTCTCGCCACCCCCGCCCCTCCCCCCCCTCCCCCGCCGCTCACTCGCGCTCGCCCGGCGTCAGGCCCTCTCTCTCGCCTCGGCGATCCACACAAACGCGCCGATACATTGTTTGTCTCGATATCGCATTAAAATCCCATCAGCGAATGCGGCTATTAAAGCGTGTCACATTTAGCCTTTGACTTTACTACTGCATTTTTTTCACAAGTTTCGCGGAGTTTTGAAGTTCTATTTGGGGGTTCCAAGGTATTGAAAACGAATAAACCGCCATTTATTCTCAGGGAGTGATTAATATTGCCTTCATTGAATGCGACATTATTTTTCAAGCTTACTCTGAAAGCAATTCATTACGACTGCAGCTTTGAAGCAAGACTTCGAAACAAGTCTAATAACAATGCAATCGTTGCGGCGACGCGAATTTCGAATTCTACAGATATATTGCAAGAGCGACAGCAGAAAAGGCGCTAGCTGCGAGATAAGGAGTGTAGCAAAATCTTGGTAAAAAGAGTTAATCGAAAGGAAGAAACGAAGAGGCAACGAAATTGAAAGAACAGTAGGAATAGAAAGAAAGCTGAGAGCTTGGGAGCCGGAGTGGCCTAGGCAGCATAAGCTGGTACGTGTCGTTGAGAGAGAAGTGGGAGATTCACAGCCATGCAAAGAGTGGCGCGCTGGCGCGCAGGCGGCGACGCGGTCAGTGGCTGGGGAAACGGAAGGAGCGGAGGCAGAAGCAGGTGACAGTCGGTACACTTGGGAAGCAGCGTTCGGGCGGATAAAAAGAAGCGAGACAGAGCGACAGTGGCCGTTGGAAGCGAGGACGGAGACGAGCGCGCGAAGGCGGAAACTGGCTGACGCGGGCGCGTGGCTGACGCGGAGAGATGCGTGTTGGTGTGGAAGGGTTCAGGAGAGGCGTGCAGGGCGTGGAGGACGTCGGGGGCGGCGAGGCCGGCGGGGCCGGCGTGGCTCAGCTTCCGCGCGCGTCCGCCTGCCCGGACGCGGAGATGTTCTGGCACTCAATCCGTCCCGGCGCAACCCCTTTCCGTGATTCACCCACACGAAGGAGCGCTCATACGGGGCCCCGGTCTTGGCGGACGGCTAATTTTCATCCGTGACAGCTCTCCAGTGGGTGATGAATGGGATGCGGCGAGGAGAGAAAACTGTGCGCGACATTGGGCGCTGCGCACGAGAGCGGGGCGGCGGGGCCCTTCGCCCGCGCCCGCGCCCGCGCCCACCCCCGCCCCGCTCCCGCCCCTCGCCGGCGGCGAAAATAACATGCCCTGCGGCGGGAGGGGCGCATCCCCCGGGAAGTCCGCGTTTCCACGCTTCTAGAGTCTCCACAAGGATGCCCGAGTGAGACGAGATACAAAATTCTGATCTCTTTTGCGAATAAAAAATCCTCAAAAATGTCCGTCGAAATACTCGTGTTTAAGATAATGTTGGGAAACTCATTATCTCTTTTGACAATATATGTCTTTTAATGTTTGACCCTAAACAAAATCGGAAATCACATACTAAAATGTAACGTGGGCTCTTCGGAAACCACTGCGCGTTTACAGCTTGCTGCATATCAATTCTTACAAATATTGCAGTATTTTGAATAGGACTCGTGTTTACGTAAATCTAAGCTGATGAATTTATACGAGTATACGTATATCATATAATTCCAGTTTGCACAGAAAACCATCAACCAGGGATAGTGGGTTCGTGTCTGTGAGGATTTGTTTAAACTCATCTTCGGCTTCACGTTTTTCGCTGAAGAGCGCGCAGATCTCTTCAGAGAGCGTGAATCAATATCAACACCTGGGCGAACCGTTTATATTTACGCATTTCTCCTTTTGTAGCTTCTTGCTGCGTCTCGCTGCGCCGCGATTTTTGATTTCTTTTCCACCGAATATCCTAGCTCATTCAATATGCGCAGAAGTCGCCACCCTTTCAGCCGTTCATATCCAAATTCTCTACTCCCTCCCGTGCTATAGAAGGGAACGCAGAGAGGGAGACGGCAAAAAGAAAACAGCTAACGTCATTCCCCTCCCCCGAAGGAGGATCTTATGGGTTCAGGAAATAGGTGGAGACCTCCCCTGTCTGATGTATTTCTCTCTTTCTTGTTATTTCATCCCCTCTGCGCTGCCCTGTATCTGTATCCAATGCGCAACTATTGAGCGCTTTATGCCATTTCGTCACTCAGTGGAGCGGAAAAGGCCGCCTGCGTTCATTCTCGGGAGCGCCCCCGTGCGAAGCCGCCGTTCCGCCGCCCTCGCCGCCCCCGCGCCGCCCCCGCGCCGGCGCCTTATCGTTCTCGAATTTCAAAGCGTGAATCCAGATAAGTGGGCCCTGTATCGTGTATTGGATCGTGTAGGATTGGATATATAAATGTTTGCCCCACCATTTTTGCGCTATCTTTTTATCACTGTCGGGTAGGTTTACGAGTCTCAAAATGAGTTCACCGATTCTTAAAATGTGTCTTGATAACTGCGCTCTCACCGTCTCACCGTTCGTGCCTTCTAACGAGAATTCTTTAAAAAGACAGATTTGATACGTTGCCAGATTATAGATAATCCTTTACGTGCTGTAAAATGGGAGCCATTTTAT